>CANTUZ010000002.1:9791086-10521086 GCA_947846985.1 Fratercula arctica | reverse complement strand
TTATGTATCATTATCTCATTTACAGAATGTCTCAGTGTAATATGTGTTTTTGGCAATAACGCTGGCCCCGCGCCTGAGGTTCGTAACGGCTTTGGAGAGACCGGCCGGCCTGGGGACACCAGGGTGGGGGGGTTTAATTCGGAGGAATTAAGACCTCCACACACAGCAGGGCTCCGGGCGCTCCGCCGTTCCCACCGGGCAGCGGCCGCGGTCGCCCGGGGTTCACCCCACGCCGCCCCCTGCGTGCACCCACCCACCCCACCCCCCCCGGCTTTTCAAAAGGCGAGATAGGCATCTGTTTGCCCGCGGTCGGGGGAGCGGGGGCTCTGCTGAAAGGGGACCACCCGGAGGTGTCGGGGGTAGCGCGGTCCTTGCGCTATCTCCGCCAAGATAACCGCGCATTGTTGGCTCCCGGGCAATATACTGGATCAACACAGGTGCGGGAGCCGCGGGGAGTTCAGCCGGCCCGGATGCCCTGCGGCACCTGGGGGGGTGGGGGGGCGGGGAACACGCGGAACGGAGCGGGGAGGGAAGAAATAACAATAACAACAAAAGAACAAAACAAAAAAAAAAAGGTGAAAATAATAAAAAAAAAAATGAAAAAAGATAAAATAAAAAAAGAATAAGGAAAAGGAAAAATGAAGGGAAAAAAAGAAAGAAAAGACGGAGGGAAAAAAAAATTGTATTCGATTTAAAAAAAAATAAAAATAAAAAAAATGAAAATCGAAATCTTTCTCTAAGCACTGAATATTCCCCCCCGGGCGGGAGGGGCAGCCTGGGAGCGATGAGGAGGGTTAAGGCGAGCGGCCCCGGCGGGGGGGGGCCGGGCTGGCCCCGTTGGGGTGCTGCCGGCGGGGGGCGGATGGAGGACCCCGGCCGCCGCGCAGCCTCTCGGGGCCGACTCGCTGCTGAGCTGAAGGTCGCCGTGGGAGGGGGGCTTCTCCAAACGCACGTCCATCAGCCAAACGATGCCTGCGTTTGGAGGCGCGGGGTGGCCGGACGGGGGGACCCGCCTGAGCCCGCCCCGGGAGGCGGTGATGGACCGGGGCGGGGGGGGGGGGGGGTGCGATGCGGCCCGGCCCTTGCCCCCCACCAGACGGCCGCGGTTTCGCCCCATCACCGCCTGGAGAAACGTTCACGGCATCGGCCACCCTCGTCCGGCATCGCCCCCGGCCACCCGTCCCCACGCGTGCTGGGGACAGCCACACGCAGCCCTGCGCTCCCGGCTCCCCGCTTACACGGGGTGATTTCCCCTGCCGCTCCGCTCCCTCCTCCCCAAAACTGCACCGATAAGGGGCCCAAAGCGGTCTCCGTATGTGCGGAACGACCCGCGCCCGGGGCGCGCCCGCGCAGCCCCGGCACCGCCGGCCTGGGCACCGGGAGCTGATACCGGCTCTGCCCGGTGACAGCCGCGCCCCCGTTTCCAGTGGGCTGGACATCTCCGTGCCAACGGTGCATTGAAGGGAGGTGACCCTCGGCCCTGCCGGGATGCGGGGATGGAGGAGGCGGGTGCGAGTCCAATACCCGCACCCCGGCCTCCAGAGTCGGTCATGGGGACGAGCCCCTGATGGGGACACTGGGGCTGCGGTGGGACTGCCGCATGCGTGGGGCCCCAGCGGAATCGTAGTTCCAGCTGGGAGCCTCGGCGGAGGGCTGCCATCCCCGGGGCGGCCGCCGCGCTCCCCGGGCCCGGGCCCTGGGGCTGGCCCGGCCCCTGGCAGCCCGACGGTGGCCGGGGGAAACCCAAGCTTATGAACCAAGGTTCATAAAAACGATCCTGCGACTCGGTGTCCCCCTCTTCTCCCCCGGAGCGCGGTGCGCGGGGGCCTGCTGTGTCCCCGGGGTCCCCGCAGCGTGTGCGGGCTGCGCCCGGGTGCGTGTCGGGGTTCCCTGTGCGGGTGTTGTCTGGGTGCGGGTGCGTCTGCTCCGCCCGTACCGGCGCGTTGGTGGGGGGGCACCTGGGTGCGGGTGTTGCCTGGGTGCGGGTGGCTCCGCCGGGCTACGCGTGTGCGTGTGTGCGGTCGTGCCTCGGCTGTACAGGTGCTGCGTCTGTCTGTCTGCCGTGCTTGTGTCAGTATGTCTGTCCTGGTCGTGTCTGTGTGTCTGCTGTGGTTGTGTCTATGTGTCTGCCCCGCTTGTGTCTGTGTGTCTATTGTGGTTGTGTCTGTGTGTCTGCTGTGCTTATGTCTGTCCCTTCTTGTGTCTGTCTGTCTGCTGTGTGTGAGTGAGTGTGTCCGGCGGCTCCAGTCAGGGAGGTCAAGGATAAAACAGTCGGTGCAGGAGAGAAGGGGAGTCTCGGGGCACAGAGCAAGGGGTGCGTGTCTGTGTGTCTGTCTGTGTGTGCACACACACCCCGCAGAGGTGCTCCGGGCCTTCTGCCCACGGACCTGTGGCAAGAAGGGAATGAGGAGCGAAGCTGTGGCGTATTTTCTTTGCCGTGTTGCACTCCGGTTTTATTTATTTTTCCCTCTCTCTCCCTTTCTTTTCCCCTTTTCCTCCCTCCTTTTCATTGCTTTTATTTTTCCCACCCCAGGGCCCGGGGTGGGGGTGGGGGCAGTACACTTTTGTCACGGTGACACCGGCAGCCCCGGGGTCTCAAGGACCGCCGCCCCCCGTGTGCGAAGCGGCTCCTCTCGGGGGGCGTGACACGGCGGCGGGGCCGCGACACGGGCACTTCCCGCATCCGAGCGCCTTCTCCCGGGGGCTGGCAAAGGCTTTCCGAGGGGAGAGCGTGTTTACCTTGGCAGCGCTCCGCGTCGCAGCCTGACCTTCCCCTCACACCGCCTCTGCGGAGTGCCCGCCGCCCCCCGCGGGGAAACGGGACCCCGGCGAAGGAGCGACCCCTCGCCCCGCTCTTTCCCGTTTCTGTCCGGGCCTGTTTGCCGTAGATAAGCGGGTCTAATAACACTGTTGACAAACCCGGGGGTTGGTGGCAGGCGTGACTCCCTGACCCACAGGTGTTTATTCTTTCCGACTCGTTAAAAAGCGGCCGGCGGCGCGTTTACGGCAAATATTTGCCGTGCGCGGGAAGGGTGGTGGGACGCGGTCACCGAATACGCGGCGGGAACCACCGCCGCCGAGGGGGTGTGTGTGTGTCTCTCGCCGCGGAGAGGAGCCGGACACCCGACTGTCCCCATGTGTCCGTCCCCCCCCTCCCCGTTAACCCCCCGCCCCTCCGGAGTCCCCGGGGGTGGGAGGGAGGGGGCGGGACTCTCCGTCGTGACAGGTGGGCGGCGGGGCCAATGGCGGGCGAGGCCGCAGCCCGGCCGGCCCAATGGGGAGCCGCCTGCGGCCCTTGAAGGGGCGCGCCGGGGAGCGGGGCCGCACTGCCGCCCGCCGCCGCCGGGAGACGCGGCCGGCCCGGGGCCGCCCGAACCGCTGCCGTTCCCCCTCCCGTTCCCCCTCCCCTTCCCTTCCCCCGTTCCCCAGCCCGCCGGCGCTCCCATGGAAAAATCCAAAAATTTCCGCATCGACGCGCTGCTGGCTGTCGACCCCCCCAAGGCGGCGGCGGCGGCGGGGCAGAGCGCGCCGCTGGCCCTGGTCACCTCGCTGGGCGGCAGCAGCAGCAGCGGGAGCGGCAGCCCCCCGTCCTCCTCCTCCTCTTCATCCTCCTCTTCATCCTCCTCCTCCTCCGAGCATCCCGCCGGCGGCCCCGCCGACTGCCTGCGCACCGACAGCCCCTCTCCGCCGCGCCTCCTGGCCGCCCACTGCGCCCTGGTCCCCAAACCGGGCTTTTTGCCCGGTACCGGCGCCGGTCCCCACCCGCATCACCACGCCTCGGCGGCCGGCATGGCCCTGGGACTGCACCCCGCGGCGCCCGGCGGGCCGGGCATGCCGGCGCAGGCGGCCCTCTATGGGCACCCGGTGTACGGGTACTCGGCGCTGGGCGGGCAGCACCCGGCTCTCTCCTACTCCTACTCGCAAGTGCAGGGAGCCCACCCGTCCCACCCCGCCGCCGACCCCATCAAGCTCAGCGCCGGCACCTTCCAGTTGGACCAGTGGCTGCGGGCCTCCACCGCCGGCATGATCCTGCCCAAAATGCCCGACTTCAACTGTGAGTATTCGCCTCCCTCTGCCCCGCCGGACGCGTCCCCTCCGTTCCCCATCCCGGTGCAAGGGGCCTACCGGGAGCCGTCTCCTTCCTAGAGGGAAGAAACACCCCCCTGCTGCCCCCCGTGTCAATGAGCTGCGGATTTAAACAGGCGGTGACTTTGAATTTTTTAATTTTATTTTTTATGAGAAGGAGGAAACAGCGATCCGCCACGGGAAGCGGGGATGTGTGGGTCGCCTCGCAGTTCCCGGCCCCGCACAGCCTCGTTTTTCATGGCAGGCTAAATAGGAAGGTGGCGAATCCGTTCCTGCCGTTGCGAACACTCTCTCCCACCGTTCACGGGGTGCAGAAGCCAGGGGGGGTCGGTAGGGACAGGGCAGGAGCCGCCATAGTCTCCCCCAAAAACCCGGTCTCGGTGTATCCCCCCCTCAAAAGCGGGGCGGCAGGTCCCATCGCCCAGCCACCGTCCTTAATTTTATTTCTCATCGAAAATGGGTTTATAATAATTACGGCAGGCTCCTCTGGGCAAACGGGTGTAGGGAGGATCAGGGGGTAGCAAAAAATGTGGGGTTCTGCGTTCCCTGGGGATAATGAACGGAGATGAAATAAAGAGAGTCGGAAGAGTTTAGGTTTGGGATTAGGGAGGCTGGAAATGCTGCATTAAGGCAGAGAATCCGCAGCCCCAGGGAAGGCGCGGTGCTGAGCACTAGGCCTCACGGCGACGGGGACCTTTCATGCATCTGTTTCAGGCAAAGATCATTTTCGGAGGTGTGAGGTCTCGGTGGGAATGGCCGATTTAACAATACCGGAGGTGTAGTTTTACGAAAATCACGCCAGGAAAAGAATTGCGATTTTTTTTTTTAATATTTTTTTTTTCCTTCTCATACTCTGCACACACATTCACAGACAAAAAAGTCCATTGTTTTCCTCTTCAATTGGGGCTATTTAAACTGGAACATTCAGGAAGAGAAAAAAAAAATAATTAGGAGAGTTGTCAGAGCTCTGCCCCTCAAACAAGGTGGGGGGAAATAAATAACCGGAGAGAAACCAGAATAGAGCCTCGGAAAATCGCACCGCAGTGAGAAAATCTCCTGGGCTCTGCTGTCCGGGAGCGGACACTGTCCTTTTCTCTCCCTGCCCGCTTTAGCGAGCGGGCTCCAAACGCGGCCGGGGAGCGAGAGCCGACAATTCTTAGTTTTTTGGGGGTTTTTTTGTGTGGTTTTTTTGTGTTTTTTTGTTTTGTTTTGTTTTTCTAAGCCAAATAAGCCAAAGTACCAAAATGCTTCGAGAAATAAGCGGTAGTGCGGCCACGACGCATCCCCGGGGATGGCCGGGCCCCGCGAAGGGGCTCAGTCCCCCCCGGTGCCCTCCCGCTGGCCCATCGCCGTCTCTCTTTATTTATTTATTTTTTTAATACAATCCTTTCTTTTTATTATTATTTCTGAACGCGGAAACTACGGCGATAATTTTATTTTTCGTTCAAAGACAGTTTTTCGCCCCTCGCTGCTGATTTAAGCTCTGACGGGCAGCCGGTGCCCGGCGCTCCCAGCCCGCGGAGAGGGGCGGAGAGGCGCGGAGCAGCCCCCGGCCCGCCGGAGGGGTGCCCGCCTGCCATCCCCTTAATTAAAGCCGGAGGACTGGGAGCGCGGCAGGTTTAACTAAGGTATTAAACGGAGCGAATTGCTGCTCCCCGGAGAGCCCGGTACCACTTCGCCGCGACCCGTTTTATTGTCTCGCACTTGTTAGGCTCTTGGGAAATCAAGAGACATTTTTTTTTTCTTTCTTTAAAAGATTCAATTTAATTTTTTTTTGTGTGTGTGTGTCCCTGTGGGGGATCCCTTGACACTGTGCAAACCGAGAAACCCCGGAGCCGGAGGGGCTACACGAGATCCCTCCCTGGGTCCGTGATCCGGTGGATAACTCTCCATCCTTGCCTCAATCTCCTCCTCCACCATCTTTTCTGCCTCCCCCCTTCCCACCCCCGTCCCGGGGGATGCCCGGCCGCGGCGGGGGGAGCTCACCTCCGTCTCTCCTCTCCTTCCCCAGCCCAGGCGCAGTCCAACCTCCTGGGGAAGTGCCGCCGGCCCCGCACGGCCTTCACCAGCCAGCAGCTGCTGGAGCTGGAGCATCAGTTCAAGCTCAACAAGTACCTCTCCCGGCCCAAGCGCTTCGAGGTGGCCACGTCGCTGATGCTCACCGAGACGCAGGTGAGTCCCCCCGGCCCGGCGGAGGGCGCTGCCGGGGATGGGGGGGGCGGTGGATGATGCAGTGTCTGTGTGTGTCCCCCCTCCCCAGGTGAAGATCTGGTTCCAGAACCGGCGCATGAAGTGGAAGCGCAGCAAGAAGGCGAAGGAACAGGCGGCGCAGGAGGCCGAGAAGCAGAAGGGGGGCGGCGGGGAGGAGAAGGGGGATGAGGACCTGCTGCTGCCCGCCCCGGAGAAGAGCGGCGGGAGGAGGATGCGGGAGCTGCCCGACAGCGAGCCCGAGGACGAGGAAGAGGAGGAGGAGGAAGAGGAGGCAGCGGCGGCGGCGGCCGGGCGGTGCTGCCCCTACCACTCCTCCGACTGCTCCGAGGTGGATGAAGAGGACACGCAGCCCCGGGGCCGGCACGGAGCCCCGGCACAGCCCCAGTGAGCCCCCCCCCGCACGCCCCGCTCCCTCCAGCCGCGGGCTCTGCCCGTCCCCCAGGGGCTTGGGGGGGGGGAGCCCCGCTGCTCCCGGTCGGCACCGGCCCCGCTCCCCGCCTTGTGCCGATTTCTCCCTGCTTTGGAGTGGGATGGAGAAGAGGATCCCTCGCACGCCGGGTGGGGAAGAGGATTTACGGTGAATACAGTGTTATTATTGACTGAAAATCAGACAAAACTTGACTCGCACCCCTCCCTCCCTCTCACCCCATCCCTGCTCCCTGGAAGCGTGCTCCTTTCGCTGACTATTGGAAATGTTTTGTTCTTACTATATATCGGGAAAACTGTTTATGTCATGAACGTTAAAACTGCTGGAAATCTCAATACTGTCTTTATTTTTGTATATTGTATTTATATAAAAAAAAAAATGACCTCTACTTATGCATGCTAAATTATTCCCCAGGCCCTCCCACCTGTGCGATGGGGTGGAAAATAAACGGCGTTTTGTACTTGAGATGTATGAGCGCTCTGTGCGGCGTGGGGGGGGGGGAGATGCTGGGTTCTCCCGGGCCGGGGGCTCCCGGTGCTCTGGGCGGTGCCGAAGCGCCCGGGAAGAAGCGGGGGAACCGGCTTTTAACCCGGATTTAATTCGGTGCCGCAGCCGTCGTGCAGTATCTGCCATGGAGACCGAATCAAGACGGATTTCTCCGCCCCGGGATTTGTTTTGCTACTTTCCAGGCCCCCCTGGCAGCAGAGCTGTGTGTCCCACCGGGTACCCGGGAAGCGGCGGCTGCCCAGGGCTGGAGGGGGGGGACGGGACGGACACCCGAGTAGCCACGGGTCCCCCCAGGAGCCGGGGCGTAAGAAATGAGGGAGCAGCACTGGTTTCCAAGGGCGGTTCGGCGGGGGGAAGGGGGCGAGGGGCTCCGCGCCCTCCCCGGTACCGAGGAAAGGAGCCCCCCACGCCCCCCCGACGGCCGCCCCGGCAGCAAAGCGCGGGCTTTTCGATAACTGCGGCATTTATCTCGCCAATAAATTTTGCGGATCAATTCATCCTTGTCACCGCAGCTCTTCCCCAAATCAATTATAGCGAATTTAAATATAATCACTGGCTCATCCCCACCAGCTCGGGGCCACGTCTGGCAATTCATCCCCGCTAATGAATTACTACGGCGCGGCGAAGCTCCCGCTCCCGCGTAGGGCCGCGGAGGGGGGAAGGGGGGGAACGGGAGGACCCGCCGGAGCCTTCAGTCCCCGGGCCCCCGCATCCCCCCGCATCCCGGGGGCCGCCGCTCCCCCGTAAATCCCCGGAGGATGAAGAGCTCCGAAATAAGGAGTGTTCCCACTCCTGTAAAAATAAAAAAAAGCGCGATTTTTTTACAACCTTGCATTAACCTTTCACGTGAGAGCAGCGTGGCCCCTCCAAACGGCCTCTGTAGCAACTCGTGCTGTACAGCACAGGCTGGCGGATACACGAGATTATGGCATGAGATGACACGAAGGAAAAGAGTTGTCCACCGCGGAGAACTTCGGGCGGCGCGGCTGGAGGTGGCATTTAGGGACAATGCGGTTTTAGTTATCAGTTTACCGGCCCGGCACACCCAGCGCGCCGAGGGGATACGCCGAGAATCGCACACGTTCGCGGGGTGAATCATAAATTTGGATGGATCCCACATGCCAGAAAACTTGCTCGGGATAAACTTGATTTGGGCTTGATCGATCCCTTCCCCCCCCCCCCCCCCCCGCCCCGCACGCAAAAAAATCATGTCTGGGGCTCTGACTTAAATTTGTAAACGATTTCCTTTCGGCCACAGGTTAAGGAGATGATAGAAAAATGAAAGCTTTAGTCGCTCTGCGATTTTCCACGCCGCTGGCTGCGGCTGCACCTTCGCGGGTGAAGCTCCGCGCAACGGCCGCGCAGCACCACGGCGGTGCCTCCGAGTTACCTCCAGCAGCATTTACCTCCTGTTTACACCTTAAAATATCTGAAATACATCAATATCTGGAGGGCACATCGTTATCTTAAAAAAGTTAGCGACAAATAAAATAATAAAAAATCAAGAGCTGCCTGAGATCACCCCCCCAAAAAAACCAAAGATACTCCCTCAGCCATTCATTTTCAATTAAATACCAGCTAATTAAACTGGCAGACGTGCTCCTTCGGCCCAGAAATTTGCTGTACGCCCAAGAGGTGTGTGTCCAAACGTGTCTCAGCCCTATGAAAAATCGCCTTGCGGGGTACAGGCAACTATTCACGGACTCTGTATCAAAGTCCTACCGGTGTATTGTGTCTGTCTCAATAAAATTAATCTCTTTAAAGCCCAGCGTCTCACAAGAATACCTTCAGTGTTCCAGACTACAAGGGCAAATATGTTTTTCAGATTCTGTTTTTATGGACGGATTAAAGTTTATTTTCCATAATAGGGCACCTAATAAAACTCATAAAGCTCTGTCAGTCTTACAGCTGGTGGCCTCATTTAACACTTTCACTTCGTAAATCATTTTACAACTTACCAGGTGTTTCCAAAACTGAAAGGAGAGGAGGGGGGGAAGAGAGCAAGAGGCGGGGGGAGAGAGAAATTAAAGTCACTTAAAATATAGATACGGTCCTTTGGCGGTGGGTGCGTTTGCATTGTCGCTTGGAAGGGCTTCAAAGAAGGTGTCGATCCCAACGGGGGAGAAAAGCCTTTTAATCAGGATTTCCCACGCTCTTTTGAAGTCAGGACCCTCGTCCCCACGTGCAGCGCAATCAAAGGCTCAGGGTGATTAGCGGGAGCCCGGTAACGTGGGCGACACGCTCCGCGCTCCCCTCCGCGCCCCGGCCCGGGCGGTGGGTGTATTCCCCCCGGCGGGTGGGTGTCCCCGGGAGGATGGATGTCCCCCGGGGAGGTGGGTGTCCCCGGAGAATGGCTGTCCCGGGATTCCCCCCGGCCGGGCAGCATCAAAGGTGCCCCGTTATCTCCCGCGGCCCCAGGCCAGCCAGAGGCCGGGCTGGGGACGGAGGGGACTCGCTCTCCGGCTGAGCATCGCCCTGGGGTCCCCCCCGCACCCACCGCCGGGGTGCCCTATTGGTGTTGGTGGGGTGGCTTTGCCTCGAAACCCAGCGCAGGCAGGGCTAGCAAGGCTTTAATTTAGCCCCCCGTTTGTAATTTCATGATTCGGTCGGTTCCCTCCCCCAGACACAGTAGGTAACAAGCCTCTTAAAACTTTCATTGCTGTACTTGAGAAGTGGTAAGTATGAACATGGACCTTTGCGAGACATTTTGCTTTAAAAAGCAACATGGTTTAGGCATGGATGTCATTAACTGGCAATTTCATAAGCATTAAGTGCTAAAACAAAAGAACCAAAATAGGATCCATATGTTCCAGGTAAACCTGCTAAAAGTCTTTCAAATGGGAAACCATAAATATATAATCCCCCTCAAACTCTCCATGAAACTGCTGGGAATGAAAAACTTCACTAGCAGAAAGCCTATTGATTATTTCTGAAGTCCAAACTATTACGCTCATCCAAAACTGAGGGAATAATGTCAGCTTTTTCTCTAGTTCTGAGGGAGACCCTGTCCCACGTTCCCTCCTCTTCGTCCCCCCCTTACCCCTCTTCCCTTTGCGCCTGGCAGCAGAAGGGACAGAAATGGGAACGTTAGATGCCCACCGCTCCCCCGGTGATTGCGAGTGGCTGCTTTGGATCCATGAATCCTTCCCGTCACAGATTAAATAAGGTGGTTTTGTCTTTTCTGGGACTTTTTGCTTATTTTTCTTGCCCTGAGGAGCGAAGGGTCATGTAATGTCTCCTCCAAAGAATCCTCTGCAAGGATGGTGGACCCAAGAGTTATTTACCATCTTGTTCTCCCCACTCTGAGGACTGAAGAACTTTAACTGAAGTCCTGGGGCTCTCCCTGTTTGGAAATGGAAGTGCCTGCACAGAAACGGGATCACCTGCGATGTGTAGGAGGTCAGAGTGGTCATCTAATAGTCTTTCTCTGATCACAAGCTACTATCAAAATTTGGTTTTCGGCTTCCTTTTGGAAAAGAAACAGGTTTTGCTGAGTTAAATCTAACTGGGACAGGTCTCTATAATCAGTGGATGAGAAGAATGACGGCCCTTTTCCTCTTGTGAAACCAGCAGAGCCAGTGGCTTGCGATGAATTGTGTAGCTGGAAGGCTTAGCTCCATTTTACTGCTTGCAGGACATTCGCAAGCAGATCACAATTTCCTCTAATTAATCCATTATTTGAAATTATTATTCACAGGACTTCTGCTAATGTTCTTGGCCGATGGTAGCTTTTGGCAGGTGGGAGTTGTGTCTGAAGAGGGAGCACAGATGGACAATGCAGAAGCCTACAATTGGGCTGCCTCCTCTCTTCCCGCACAGAGGAGACGGGGACGGAGAATTCCTGTTCCCATCCAGCCCTGCTGGGCTGTGGGTACCATTTCCATAAATACAAACGAAAGGCAGCCAGCATGGATTTAAACCTGGGGATGAGGCACGGGAACGATCCCAATTTAGAACATCTCAAGGAATGGGGCAGATTGTCCATCGCTTGGTATCCCTGGATGCCCCTTCTGGAAAGTACATGAAAGCCAAGCACAATCCGCTGAGCTGCCTCCGGTGCTAATCTCTGCAGTGTACTAGCGGCTGGCGATGCGCAGAGGTCTGCAGAGACGATCTAATGATTCTTTCTGGACTTCAACATGATGAATCTATAAAGCATGTATTGCTGTAGCAGCTAGGTGCAATTTTAGAAATGTTAATGAGTAATTACATAAAGGTTGTCCACAGTCATTGATGTTAATCACTGTTCTTTTGCCAGGGATAATTAAGATGACACTTCAGCAGCGTCAGCCAGTGGTTCCTGCTGTCTCTGCTGCCTCTTTCTCCCCTCCCAGCTCCTGCCGCGGCTCTCACCCTCCTTCAGGGATCTTCTTGACTACCTTCATTGCTCCCTCCCACACTCAGCCCCCCAACTTCTCTGAAGGGCCTGACTGACCGTGGGCTGAGGATTTTTAAGCTATATATGAGCATTTCACATGGTCTTGAGAGGGTGAGATGAGGGCGCTGGGAGAAGCAGATTCAGGTCATGCGAGACAGTGATCTGCTGCCTCCATGGTCCTGCCCAGAGCATCACGGCACTTGGCTCCGTTCTGCAGGTAATTTGCTTTGACGATGTGCGCAGGTTACTTCACCTTTCTTCGTCCTTCACCTCATGAAACAGCTGGTCTTCCCACCCTTTTTGCCTTTTCGTGTGTCTTAGAAACCTCTGATGAAAGGATCACGGCCATTGTTAATGACTGTGGAGGAGCTGGAATAACAGTTGTGTAACTATATGGTTTATCATAATAAAAGTTATAAATTTTATCCACATTTTCACTCTTCAGCCCGCAATCAGATGCTGTTCCGTGTAATGCAGGTTTTAGATGATGCAAAGCTCATGAAGGAGGTTTTAGCAGAGGGGGGAGATCCTGTCTGTGCCACTGAGCTGGGTGGGTGGGTGGGTTGGGCTGTTGAGTTCAGCTCATGCCTCTCCCGCAGACTTCCTGGGTAAATGAGTGAGACCAGCGTGCTGGTTCCCTGCTGTAGGACAGCAAGGGGAGGAGTGTGTGACCTCTTCACCCGCAGGGACCACGGAGTCACGTTGAGATGGGAAGACCAACTTAGGTGTCTAAAGTTGGATCACTCCTGGAGAGCAGGAGCTCCCAGAAGCCTCCACCACGCACCATGAAAAAGATCTCTTCTGGTGACTCTGGAGCTGCCCAGGGAGGACACCTCTCTCATTAGTATGGTTCCTCATGGGTGCTCTTTGCTTTGGGGATGGGAGGAGGAAAGCTCTTTCATCAGCTAAGGATGGCAAGTTACCTGAAACCCCCACTCCTTTATTCTTCCACATCTTAATCTTTAGGACTGATAAATACATCTAGAGGTTGGATTTGAGGGTCGATTTTAGCAGCAGAGGAATATGGGATAATGTTGAAAAAGTTTAATGTGTTCTTCTGCAAAACCTGTTAATCCTGTGCCTCCGACAGCTCCACGTCAGCCCTGGGTAGCCCTGGCCCCTCCCTGGAGGAGGCCATTTCAGGGAAAGTTTTACTCAGCATCCGTGAGGGTGTCAAAACCCTGTCTGGGAATAAAGATTTGCTTCTCCAGCCCTCAGCAGCCTGAAGACCCCTTTAAACTCACAAGCTTGGTGTAACGTTTCACAAAAGAAGGGCAGCCCAAGAAACACTGATGGGTCTAGCGTCCCTCCAGATCTGATTCTCACGTGGCTTTCAGACCACAGATGAGAAAACCCAACCGATTCAAAACCCACAGCAGCTTTCCAGCCTACCTACTGCCTGCTGCTCGAGCTCTGAAGCGCTGGTGAAGAGCTCCCCGGAGCCTCCCTTGACGGCTTTTATCATCGTAGGAAACACTTATGATTCGCAATTGCTGTCCCTGCCTTTCTGCACTGCTTCCGAATCTCTGCCGCACAGCACCTGCAGAACAAAAATCTTCAAGAGACCAACAGACTTATTTTCAAACCATTTAGTTAGGGAAATTTGGAAAGTAAACACCATCTAGTCAAGTTTTAAGGGTGAACTGAACTACGGAGTAAGGAAAAAAAAACCCCTCCATCCAGAATCTACGGCTTTGGCTGAGGAGGAGAGATGGTTTTGTGAATAAGATGCAAGCCTAGAAAATCCAGTCAAGATGACTTATTTTTCCCCAAGGTGACACCGAGCATATCTCAGCTTATTGTCTCTATACTGGAAAAATGTGTTGCTCCATCCCCTGACTGTAATTGAAGGCGGTTCCCACCATGGGCTTCGTTGCCTCCTAACAATATTCCCTGTTATTTCGCGCCAGGGCCGTGTGTGCCTGCACACCCAAGAGATTTCAGGGTCCGTTTACCGACTGAACGGTAAAAGGTCCATAACGTAATTTTTAATGAAAAATGTGTCATGCTTGGAAATCTTTCCCTTATGAAAATGAAACAACCATTTCACTGTTACTGACAAAAGGCTTTAAAGGAACTATTCAAAAAAGGTCTCTATTTGTAAGTTTTACTCTATACCTCTCATTCTAGCTACACTACTTAGTCATTTTTTAACATATTCACTTTAAAGCTCTCTGTTTGCACAAAGTGAGCTCGTTTTGGTGTCTGAACTGTTTTGTCCTAGGACACCAGTTTTAAGGAATTTTTGGTGCCAGCTGGCTCTCCCTAAACTTACTTCTTGATAGATGCTCATTTCATTTCCTTAAAGCTTTATTAGGGAAACCACGTGATATCCGACTCTGAATCGTGCATGCATTTAAATTAGCGGAAGGCTACTGGAATTAGTTTTAAAGCAAGGCTGCAGTTGCACCAGAACTTGAGGACAGCAGGGCTGGTTTATACGGGCAGCTGTGATGTCCAACTAAGCTTTACGGGAGGGCGAAGGAAAGTTCCTCCAGGAGACGAAATCACAAAAAGTGGCATATGGTAAAAGAGTCATGTCTCTACCTCCAATTTCCTGAAATCCATCCAACCCAAAAAGTCTAGGGTTAAACTTACACCCCGCCTTTGGAAAAGTGACCCTACAGATTAAATTGTCTCCTGAAAACAAAAGTCCTTCATCTACTGCAGGAAAAAAAATAATCACATATTGGTTCTCGCACACACGGGACGTAGCCGGGCACTAAGCTGCTATTACACTCAACGCACCAAAAAATGTGAGTATTAGAGCTGCCACTCGTGTATTTATTAAGCTGAAAGCCCTGTCGCGCACATTTAGCACCGCGCTGCTCCCGGGCTGCAACTTGTCACGTGCAAAGTTCACCCGTAAGAACAATGTGAATGAAACGATCCCAGATGTGCTTTAAGCACGGTATTGGGTTGCACACCTTCGCCAGCGCCAGGCAGGGCAGACCCGCTTGCATCTGCGCTTTTCCGAGCGTCGCTGATATCAACTCCTCATCCCCGGCGTGCGGGACAATGGAAAAACGGCAAGTTAGAAAAAAAAAAAGCCCTGCAGATACTTGGCCCATTCAGGTGCGGTGCTAAAACCCTGCCAAAAGGACTCGTGTATGATTTATCAGCATAACACTCCGGCCAAAGCTAAAAACCAGACTTTGCTGCCCTGTTCATTTTGATACAGAAAACAGAGAAAGTTTAAAACATCACTGTCCAGGTTAAAAGAAAACAAAAATTGGAACCGCGATAATAGCTATAAGAGGATAGTGCTGTTTAAAGGGGGAATTGAAATCTTCTGCTATATAGCTAAAAAAATCAAACATCCGGCTTTTAGTTAAGTGCATCTAAAGCAAATCACACTCTATTTTCCACTGGCTTGTCAGGCGTAAGGATGAGTGCTGCAGCCGTAGCTGCTTGCTTCTCTGGTGTAGTGCGTCTTTACCAAGTCAGAGCCCCTTTCTGCTCATGAAGTAGTAACTCCCCCAGCTTCCTTCATGGAAGAATTTTGGAACATTTTAAGTGGAATAAGATCATTCCATCTTATTGGAATGATCAGGGAATGTTTCTCACAGTAGTTTGATGCTGGCTAACAGATTAATACTCCATAGGAAGAAATCGCAACACGCTGTATGTGGTGTGTGTGTTATTGAACATTTATTCCATGGCAGACAAAGCAAAATGTGTCCAAGCCCAGCGTAACCTCCCCAGCAGCCTCTGCCGGCAGGCGCTGCTTAGTGGGCAGCTTTGCAGCATTTGGAGTTGCTGCTGCTACAGAGAGACCACACAGCATCCACAACCCTGCTAGGGAGGAGGAGATGCTTTGGCAGGGCGAGGCTGGTGGTAAGTTTTTTCTCCAGGGTTAAAAATATGAGAGAGAGAGAGAGAGATATAAATAGATATATATTTTATATACATATACATACATTTATATATAGTATCTATAAAATACATGATATAAAAATGTAATTTATACTTTAATATAAATACACACACAAAAAAATAATCTCAGCTTTCCTTTTCACATGTGTCTTGTATCCTTGGGATGCGACCGGACCGCAGAAGCGAGAGCTTGCAGATGCGTACGTACAGTAACAGCATGCTCTGACATGTCTTCCACCTCCATCACACTCCAGCAGTTTGGTCAGTGGGACCATGGAAAAAAATTATTAAACATGGCAAAATCTGAGACTTGGGAATTCACATTTATCTTAGAATTTTCAAATTTCTGTTTGGCAGTTCTTCCTCCACAGGGTCACAGTGAGAGGACAGGATTTATGCAGAACCACCTGCAGCAACTGCCCTTGTACCATGACTATGGCACTGTGGACTGGCAGTGTATTTTGGCTGCTTTCCTTGAAAATTCAGGTTTTCAAAAAAATGTATGTTTATATATAAACGTGACAAATGGAAAAGCCTCAGGCAGGTAAAATCTGTTTTCTTTCGCAACAAAGCATAATAATGTAAGTTTGAATAAAACCTAGTAGCTGTTTGTGATAAAAAAAATAGTTAATGCAAGTCTCTGTTTAAAAAAAAAAAAAAAAAAAAAGAGCAATTGCAATTTTAGAGTGTAAGGTTAAAACCATCTCCTCTAATTGCATAGCAACACCTGCATCACACCACCTCAGGCAGCTGCAGCAAGTGAATGGATTCAGACCCATAAAACACTATGGGTCTTTCCCCGGGCAGCAAAGCGTGGTCAATTCTGGTCGGCCAGCAAAGCGCTCAAACAAGGAACCGGCAGCCTGTCACATTTAATTTAAGGAAGATGTTTCAGGATTTATCTCGAGGAGCGAAGTTGCCTCGATCTCCCAGCTACAGCAATGTGTTTCCATTTATGTATTATTAAACCACAAACACGTTGAAATGCTGGGTCTACCTAAACTCCTGCAAAAAAAGGTAATTAATTAGGTGGCTGCTGCAGTCTAGGGGGAGCAATTTTTACTCACTGAGGTCCCGTGCATTCCACGGCAGCCTGTTTCTAGGGGCTTGCACAGATTCTCTCCTGAGTCCAGCCCCCAAAACTAAAAGAGGAGGTTCAGCACTGTTGTTTGCAAGGGAGCCGTTCACATGCAGCCTCCGAAGTGGTGACTTTTGTATCCATCAAAATAGTGTCCGTTCTTCTGCTGCCCATACTTTTTTTAATGGCTATAAATTTTAGAAATATTTTAGCTACATTTTTTTCCTCTTCAGCTTGTGGCAAGTAAGATGCAACTGAGGGGAAACGGTCAGTTTTGTATGCTTAAAAGCTGCCAACAGTATGAAACAGGCTGAAGAACGCATCTTGCTTTGTTCTTTGGATAGTCATCTCTTCTGTGTTAGTTGTTACCATGCTCGTGTAACCTGAGATCTTAAAACTGTGTCTCTCTGGTCCCAGCACACCTTGTTCCCTACAGCTTGCCCTCTCCAAAAGACGAGAGGTGAGAAAAACAGCTCCCTGGCTGCTGAGGGAAGCGCTCCTCCGCCTGAAAACATTGCTCATACAACTGAGCAAGCAGAGTACTCTACATTCAACTCTTTGATTAAAAAAATAAAAAGGAATTTTAAAAATCGTTGTCCATCTTTCTTGCTGCAGAACTGAAAATTTTCTGGAGGACATCTACGGGCAGCAAATTTTCCCAACAGGGACAGATCCAAAGCAGCTGAACAGATCAATTGGTATCAAACGCAATGAGGAGGCACCATAAGTGAGTGGACTGTTGAACACCCGAGGGCAAGCCTGGTTATAGAAATAGGGCTGGTAACTCTAGCACAGGTAGATTACGCCGATGCATACTGCGGACAAGAAAGTGCTTCATGCTCTCCCCTCACTTTAAGATCATTCCCTTCCTGGCAAGTCAGCTAGAGTAAAGCTAATACAAACAGCAAAGCCTTTAGAAAAATCTCAGTTTAATGTGTAGTGGTGAGGTGACAAAAGAAACAAATCATTAACGCCGAGTGTTACTGAAAGAAATATGCATAATTTTTTTTTTTTTTTTTTAAAAACATCTGAACGGAAAATGCAAGCAAGTTCTTGAGGAAGGTATTCTCCTATTGAAAGACTCGTACTGATATTCTTTATGCCTAGAAAAATCTGATTAACACAAGTGATTAGGCAACTCCAATTTTAATATCATGAAAATCAGGCTAAAAGAGCAATAAAACTATGCTGTGACCTCTAAGCCCAATATAATTGGGCAAAGTCAGATCTTCAAGTCATTTTACTACAGCTTTGCATCCAACTGAAGATCTTTTCCTGACCGACAGTCAGGTAAACAATTCACAGAATTAGCAGAAAGCTTCAACACTTTAAGAAAAAAGTTGTTTTCTTCCAAAACAGACTCCCCAGTACTCATGCCATCTAGTGGCCTGTTTCTTCAGGCAAATACAACGATTAGTTACTAAAAGCCTCTGGGCTAAGGCTGCTTCGTTAACAAACAGTGGTCAGTATTATGCCATTATTTTAAATGAAAGGTTAGAATATGCAACACAGAACGCTACTTATGACTGGGAGTATCACACAAGAGAAACTCATCCTCTTCTCCAGATACTATCCAGCAACATGAAGCACTCATGCTAAAAAGGGACATGACAAAAAATACATTTTCCCTTTCTTCAAAAAGGCCTTGTATCACCTTCAATTAAACCTGTAACTAGTGCGTAGGGCAAAGTAACTGTTTACATCAAAAAACAGATCTTTTAGAGTAACACGGCTCTCCTCATTCTCAATGATTTGGGTTTGAAAGACTAACAAAGCTTTGCATCTTCATACAGACTCAGTTTTTCTATGTTTTATTAGAAAAACAGAACTATAGCTTCAATTTGGGTTCTTTTGCTTGCAAAGCCTTGTTTGCTAGTTCAACTCTTTCCTTTAATAAGCCAACTTCTTCAGGATTTTTTTGAGCTTGTGTATTTTTCAGTAAAAAGTGGGTAAGGAAGAGCTTCAAGCTTTCCCGTAGCATTCCCAGTTTGGGGTTGTCAGATACCCTGTAAAGATACAGATCAAAAATAGTATTTAGTCTCCTATTGTTTCAGAAGTTTAATTATTTTCTTTATCTTCTTCAAATAGAGACACAGAAAAAAATCCAGCTTATAAAAGGAGCTTTTCTGAAGAGGATTGCAAGTCTACGTTGGTTTGGCAAACGGCCCAAACACACTCAACATACAGTTGATCCTCAACAATAAAGTGGAATATTCAAGCCTTAGACTTTATGTAAATGATTACATAACAGCAAAAAATGAGGCAAACACCATGTTTGAGCTTCCTTGTGTTGCAGCCTAACGCTTGAAACATTGTTACCTAATTTTTTCTAGCTTTATGCAACATTGCAAGTTTAATACCACAAAATCATGGAATAGCGGAATAATTTAAGTCAGAAAAGATGTCAGCAGGTCACCTTGTCTGATCCCCTGTTTAAAGCCAGACCAACATCCAGGCATGGTCTGGCTGCTCAGAGCCCTAAGCATCATCTCCAAGGACGGAGATTTCGCAGCAACCCTGGCCATATACAAAAATAAGATTTTCTAGATAATGTTGATTTAAAAAAAAAATAAAAATCCTCCAAACCTTTCCGTCATTTGTATTTCTTTATTTCTGCTTCTTACACTAAAGATACCTTCTAGCAAAGACTGCTGGGAGAGTGAATCCCACTGCACACACATGGTAAAGCAATAAGGAAAGCAAGTTAATGACACAGCTCTGCCCATGAAAATCCTATGACCAAAGTGATACATTGAATATCTGAAAGCCTTATTTTGTATAACACTTCTCAGTTGTATCTATATCACAGCCTGCACTAACACACAAGTGACATGCTTCCCCCTCCGCCCCCCCCGCCCCGACTCACCCAGGAGAGTTTACTTTTTAAGGGTTGGATGGCTGATCTTTGGGAGAGGCACTGTGTAATTCCAAACAAAATAAGCAAACTTCTTATCTTCTTAATTACTACTCACCACGGGTTCCCTGGAGATCTCTCTGATCACTTACCTCACAAAAATGTCACAAAGTTCTTCAGGATCTGTTTTGATTAACAGCATGCTTAATACTTGTCGCAAGAAGCGGACTTTGGGTTTATCTAGTTCGCTAAATTCGATTACCTAGTAGGGAGAGAGGGAGAATCAGATTAATTCAAGCATTTCAAACAGCTGAATTCTCTTCTAAATGAACAGCTTTTAGCACACCAACTGGCCTCCCATATATACCGAGTCTTAAGTTTGGCACAGCTAAAAAGCGTAGCACAAAATCCACCCACCAAGCCTGTTAATGAAGGGGTCTCAGTTCCAACTCTGGATACTCTAAAGAAAATAATCTTACCATTGCTCTAGATATAGAACTATAGACTTTCTGTATGCCTGGGTCACCACAGGTTCCCTTTTCGCCAAATTATAGCAGTACTGTAATCAATTGGATTAATATGGTAATTTTATAAAATGTTTTGTCTTAGCTTATGACCATGAATAGCTAAAGTAACAGCTGGGTAACGGAGAAAATACAGTTTCCACAGGACTAGCAAATGTAAGGAAAACACAGAAGTATTTTGAAAAGAAAACACACCAACCTTGAGAACTGAAAGTGGCAATGATTTTGTCCTTAATAAGTGAGCCAACAGTGAAACCAAGTTGGAGACAGCAGCAGCTGACAGGTTTTCTAAGTCTTTGATTTTGTCCCAAATACTAAACTGAAATGTCACCTAGGTGTCAATGGAAAAAAAAAATTCCTACAAATCAAGTGACTGTTTAAATAAGTAACAACATAACAAAACCTTTTGACCTTCTATTCTTTATGACCCCTCTGTTAATTAACAGAGATGCTTGATTAGACTGTTCTTTTAAAATGTGTAAAACAGAGAAAAGCAAAGCTTCTGCAGTAGTTATTTTACTTCCTATTCAGATCTGACCACGAGTATGCCTTATCGAATGCATAGCTATAATGGCAGAATTTTTCCTCCAAACCAAGATCTTAAAAGGCACGCATTAATTTTCAGGTATTTAATAACTGTTTTCCAAACCACAATAATGACAAAGTAGAAACAGATTTTTCTTCACCTGAAATCGTCTGTCACATTCACAAAACTTTCCAGACAAAAATGCATAGAAGGGGTTATATGTCTTCTCCTGTAAGCAGCAGTAAAGGATAACATGAACAATTTCTCTCTCCTGCTTATCTTTCAGTCCAAGCCTAAAATTCAGCACGAGAACAAGAATCATTTAGTAAGGAAAAAATTACTGCCATGAAGTAAGAGCTACAGTCAGCATAAGAGAGTAATACTTAAAAAAATACCCTCCAATCATCACATTAAATTTTACTTGTTAGAAAGTTCTTACAAAGTCTTTAAAATACTGAATGGAGTCAAACCCTTAAGACAGCGGGCTAAATCAGTATCCCAGTATGGCAAGATGGAAATACTACAGTATTATTAGCGTTAAAGGAGTGTCTGCAAAAGTAAGACCATAACAGGCAGAAGTGCAATGATACAAGTATAATTACCCCCTGTGGAAGGAAAGATGGCCCGCTCCATGTTTATAGATCTCCAGGAAGAAAAAGAGAGGAGAGGGCACTGTCATTATGCAGTCTTGTGCCTTTGAACACAGCAGTAGTACTGCAGCAAGCGCTGCTGCACGGTGTACCAATACAATGGTTAAATAATAAAACAAGAACCCTGTTCTTGTAGGACCAACCCTGTTGCAGTTATCTCACACTTGCACCTATGGTCATAGGAGCAAAACCAGCCTTTGGAACAGTATAAACCTATTGAGAAAAATATTTCCAGGGCCCTTCACTTCTGTGGTACTTACTAGGGCTAAGAAAATCTTTTAAGATATTTTTTCTACTTGGTGATATGAATCTCTTCATCTCTAGGTCAACTCCAGGCTACGTAATACTTGAAACTCGTTATTGTTTGACAGTAGCCTAAGAGGATGCAGTCAATAATTTCAAACCACCTTAAATAAAAAAAAGCAGCAGCCTAAAGAAACACATTATCAATGAGTACTTATGTTGGCTGCCTCAGCATAAAGGCCAAGGACTGAACAGCTTTCCCACTTGAACAGCTGACCAGCCTAAGAGAGGCCTGAGACACTCTGGCAGGGAATGGCAACTAACTCGCAGTGCACCTGTTCTGTGAATAATATGATTTAGCTTCCAGGGCTGTCAAATGCTTGGCAGCATTAAAACCAATTAAAATGAAAAATACTTCTTATTATAATCTGAAAAACGTCAAACAAAATTCTTTTCATTGCTTCAAGCTCAAGTTTCATATGGCGTTAGTAACTCAAGAGTATTTTCTAACTAAGTTTGACTCCACTGGAACTTACTTTACAGACAGTAGAGTACAGTTTGTCATTGCTCAAGTCTAATACCCCTCATTTGTATACACCTCCAGACATCTGCCATTGCATTTGACCACAGACATATACCAGATTAACAGAGAAAATACTGTCTTCCAGCCAAAACCCCCCAGAATTTAAGGTTTTACAATATGAAAATCTGGGATGATTTCTAGGCTGATTGCTAATGCGCAGTGAAAGCTTAGAAGTCTGCTTCTCCAAAAGAGACCAGCACTATAAGTGCTGTGCCTGTGATATAATTCCCTTGCTCTCTTATCAGCTAAGTTCTATCTGATTTTATTACAGAGCAACAAAAGCTGGTTTTTGTTTGTTTGCCTTTTTTTAAATACACAGGTCTCAGCCACCAGATAGGCATTTAATAGATAACTTGTGAAGTTATGTTGCAATCACTAATTCGACATACTCTCCTTTTCCTTGTTCACCATCACTTCTATCATGACTTGCTTATTTAGGAAATATTTGTGTTGACAGATCACTGCAAGCAAGTACATCAGCACTCTGATATTCAACTTTGTTCTTACCTGCAGTTCTTCACAGACCTAGCAGTATTTTCTCTTTCCAGACCTATCATTCCTAAACATCTAAATTTAAGAGTCAGGATTGCTTTTCACTGCTGAGTTTCACCATAAGCCTGTACAGATTTCATAAACCTGATAATCTTAGGTAAAGAATATGCAACCACCTCAGCTATTAAATCATTCATGAGTGACAGCATTCCCATGGACTTGTATGTCTCGATCACTTAAAGAATTTCTCCCTGTATGTGGGATAACTGCCTCTGAAGTACATTATTTCTCACCAGCAGAAGCCTGCCTGTAAGTACATTAGTTATCATCAGCTGAAGTCCAAGACCATCATTGCCTTTAGACCAAAAATAGCAATACTCAAACACAATTTTTAAAAGGCAGTTCAATGATTTTAGTAGTCACATACTCTCTATCCTGAATTACGCACCCCACTACAACAGGATATCCAAGACTTTTACAAGTTTCTATTTTTTGAGATGTAAATATTCTTCAAGTTCTTCATCTCTACAAAATAGCTTAAAAATTGCCTCTTCATCAAACTTAAGAAGCATTCATTCCCCCTCATGCGTGAGTCTGTTGTTTGTGAAGGAGGTGCGGCCTTTCAGCTGATGAAGCAGATCAAGTCTCACTCTCTTCTCTTTGTCTCCAGTGATGTTCCCAGTCCTCCCTTTACACTGACACTTCTGCAATCACGAGCTGAGCCACTTCAGGGAGCTGTTGTGGCTTCAAATTAATTACTTTCTTTTGATGTAAGGAGAAAGACAAGCAGAACTATAGCGGCATGGATTTAAAATGGTTTAAATTACCACTTAACCACACCTCAACTCTGCCAGAGATCCAGCAGCAGATGAATCAACAAGCGCAGTTAAAATATTCCTTTATGTATTTCTCAGGCTCTTGCTCATGAGACTGACATACAAATATAAATTCCCAAACACTCTGGAACGTGTGTTCACATTGAAGTTAATTCCTTCACTGAAACTTCTGTGTACTTTCCATTATTCTCTGCCAGATGTGGGAACATTTGAGAATTCCTCTCTCTGAGTTCGCTGTATAAAAATCAGTATCAACATACACCAGATAATCTGCAGACAGAGTTTTTCTGCCAAGGCTGTTTGTATACAGATTTGTGTACTAGTTTAAATAGCATGGATGAGAGTCAAGGATCAATCTGCAAATTGAACTACCAGGTCTTGGCACGAACTGCAGCAGCAGCAGCTAATTTCTTTTAATTGAACAGGCCATATTAAGATATTGGAATGGCTCCATCACAGTCTTAAATCCAAGCTGTGTTTTGCAGAAGTGGCATTTAATCAAATATTAGTTGAGTTTATTACAAAGTCTGTTTTGGTTTGGTTAGCAAATTAAATAATTGCATGCCATCCTGGTAAGACAATTCCCTTAAATTACAAGGTTGCAATAGAAAAGTTCAGACCTGATCTCTCCCCTCCCAGTTACTACAAACTTACAGTTAATATTCTGATAAACACAAAGAAAAGCTTAGTTTGAGCTTTTCCCTGATCGCATTTGCTTCTGAAGAACTGTTTGCCAAGTGGTAAGGAAACTGGTTTTAACATGAAACGTGACCCCGGAGCAAATCCAAAGCTAATAAATCCTGCAAGAGGGAACCGGAGGTGCTAGAACACTACCAGGTCATGCAAGTATGGACAGAGACCTATGAGATGGCTTAAGGCAGCAAGAAGCAAAGGAATTGTCAGTAGTACAGAAACCCAGCAACAAAACCAAGAGATGTTCTGAAGGGGCTTCTGGTCTGTCTCTGTGAGGAAGCAAGCTTGCAACAGACTTCCATCTGCTAGACTGGGATGCACATCTTCAATGCAAAAAGATACAGGCTTCTTAAGTCAAAAGATGCTGTAAATCACAGTTATAGACATGAGTGACAATACCAGGGGCTACTCCTTTCCTCTGACTGCCAGTCAGTTCTGCCTGTCCCCTACTAGTCCTTACACCAGGATTTTGGTCCTTCTCCTACCCTTTTACCCTACGTGCATCCCTAGCTATGCACTTATTTAATTGTATTATCAATTAAATGCTCTTAAGCCCAGACCAGCAATATTATTTTTCCAATCCAGCTAATGCTATTCTTAGCTCTGGGCTGCCTTCCGTGCCAGTCTGTACTTACCTGAGAAGCTTTTCAAAGGCATCCAGAAAGTCTTCACTTGTCATCAAGACACAAAAAATACTTTTCCTGATATCGGTGTTCATTCTCTGTTTACGAGCAAGCTCCATTATCTTTGAACTCACCTGAAAAAAAAAATTAAATGCTAATTTATTTATGCTTGCTTTAAGAAAGCTATTTCTGTGCAGCCCCTAAGACGGCCATTAATGAAGATCTCCAGTAAACTGTGAAGCATCAGTCCAAAGTCCTGACTTTTTCTCCAGAGGCACAGGTATCATCAGGAGCTTTTTCAACTCCTTCCCTCAACAGGGAAATATATTTTAATGTATTTTAATTGTGCTGATTATTTTTAAGACATGCTTCTCTAATGCAAGTCACCATGACCATCTCATCACACTACTTTTAGAATCAGCTTAGAAAGATGCCATCCACAGACAGACAACCCTACCTGTCAGAATTCATAGCAGCAAGCTCACTTTAGGTCAAGACTCTTCTTCCACTTACACAAGTTACTTCTGCAATTCCATAAGATAAGAAAAAACACACTATACCACAACATTGTAGTAACAGCTCTTACAAAGCGCATGAGTACAACATTTTGAAAAGTGTAAGAGCAGAATTTATAGTCCAAAATCTTAGTCTTACAAGAGCCTATGAAGGCTTTTTTGGCTCTGAAATGAACTTATTCACCTGTGTGAAGAATATTCGAAAGTTCACAAACACTTAGACTTATAACTAGCACTGCTTGGATTTACCTTTCCTATATGCAGTTTTTGCTGAGTCTTCTTGTTTGTATCATCGATCATTGGTGC
Organism: Fratercula arctica; assembly: GCA_947846985.1. NCBI lineage: Eukaryota > Metazoa > Chordata > Aves > Charadriiformes > Alcidae > Fratercula > Fratercula arctica. The sequence goes on along the minus strand of CANTUZ010000002.1, from coordinate 10,495,678 downwards.
TCCACTCCAGGATGACCCTACAATCCACCAGCGACCAACCCGATCAGCACTGAGGAGAGATTCCAGGGAGACACGGAGTTGAGTTTCTTTTCCACTGCTGCGAACCTTGAATAACAAAATACAAAAAACCCCAAAATCTTTTATTTGAAGCTTTCTTTACCAAAAAACAACAAAAAGGGAAATATCAAATACTTTACTTATTTTAAATTACTTTAAAACAAATAACTGAATACCCATAAAGGTCCTCATGTTTCCCCCCCAACCTTTAATTTCACTCAGCAACCTGAAAAGAATTTACAAGTTTCCCATACGCTCTAATTTCTCAAATACAGTAAGTTGCTTAAATCTGCATTTAGAAGCTCTTGATTTTTTTTTTATTTAAAATCCCAAGAGATAATAAATTAAAAAGTAGCCATCTTCCAATCATAAAACTTGATCAGAATTCAGACTCGATGCTGACATTCAAGATGAGTTGCAGCCTTTATAATCAGGTCATGGTTTTCCTTCCAAACACTTGTGATCGAAAAAAATGACATGACAAACGGCCTTAAGTTTTGTACAATTAAAACTACAAAAAGCTTAAACTCTTTGAACAAAATAAGAATTTTCAACAACAGAGTCTAGAAGCATTGCCTGGCCTATTATCACTGATGTGCTCATCCTGCACTTACAAATTTCTGAAAAATAAAATGCTCTAGGTGTTGTAGACAAGTAGTGTGACTTTCAGGTTGGAGATACATGGACTCTAAAGTCAGATTCAAGTTCTGTGAGAATGAATTAGTTCTCAACCCAGAGAGACAATTACTTTCATGCATTTTATACTGGGTTGTTCTGGACAAACTGCCCTCTCTCCACCAAAAAAATCCCAAGAGAGAAATATCCAGGTATTCAGAAGTATTAAGACTTCCAAAATAATTCTGGTGAAGTTTGGAGCAGGTGTCTGCATCCAAAATCTACACAAAAAAGAACTTGTTGTAATGACTCATTTCTTCTGCACAATCATTAAACATCCCACAATCTCTTTTTCAAGTATAGGACTCTGAGGCAAAGTCTTTGGCTAAGTCCCTTCTCAAACTGTTCTGCAGAAGGCTGGTTGACTGCTGACTTAACTTGGACACAGGAGATAATGATCTAAGAAGTGATTTTTGTCCAAAAGAGTTTCAGACTGTTAAACAAATTGAAAAATACAATAGCCCATCAAGCTGATGTACAATACAAATAATTACTTCTGGTTTAAGAATAGCTATACTACATATGTCAAGAAAGTTCTCACCAGTGTTCTTTGCAATTTGCGGAGTCTTTCAACTGGCTCAGGATCATATCCAGGAATCTTACGCATGTCATTATTCCTCAGTGCCAACATAGTCTCCAGCATAAAGCGAACCTATTGGGAAAATAAATATTTCTGTAGATTATGTGTTGTTTATTTAGTAGAGAGAGTACTTTGAAATTGCTATTCTGTGAGAATAAGAGCTCAGCTAGCAATATACACCAAAATTTAGATTACATGAATGGAAATACAGAGAAGGATGTTTACTTTAACTCTTATTACATTCGTGTTGAACCTTCAATTCAAAGCTTAATCTGCTAAACCCATGCCCCAGCAACCATTTTTTGAAGTGTACAAAGTATCACAAAACAGAAGCACTGTCCACTGCATAAGACAGAAAACTGTCCTAGTCTCACCCATTACAAGCAGTTTGGTGTCTATGTCCTAAGAACTAATGGAGAAAGAGACAAGAAGAATGCAAATAACTGAATGCAACAACTGAACACTAATGGTAATTTACAATTTAAACAGCAGAAAACATTGGTAAATGAACACGTGCCCAAGTTCTTATTAAAGTCTATTCATAATAAACAGAAAATGTTCAAAACACACACACATACCCTAGTCTGATCCCGGAATTTCTTCTCTGCTGTGTTTGCTTTCCTCTGGGCTTCAGTGATCAGTTCCTTCAAAGCCAACGCATCATCTTTTCTTAAGGAAAAGCCCACGTTTTTCAGAAGAAACAAAATCAACTCAATCTCTTTTTCAGTGAAAGCGCTAACAAGCTTTTTCAGAATATCAAAGATCAGCAGGGAATGAACCACATGGAAGTTATACAGATGAGCAACCAAGGCAAGCAGATTTTCACATTCTTTCCCTTCAGCGTCACTTTTACAGATTTCATCAAATTTCTTCACCACGGCTTCCAAAAAGTGAGCACCAACCTGGCAATAGTTCCATTAAAGGCAGGGAAAAAAAAAAAATCCAGCAGTTAACCGTAAGTAGATTTTACAGACATCTGTAAAACATTCGTTTTTGGGGCACTGCCACTATTAATTTTAAAGAAATATTGTTGCTCCTCTCAACCAATATGGATGTTCTACATTTACCTACACAAATATCTAAGTGGTGTGACATTTTCTTAAAGTATGTGTTATTTACACCTCATATATACCATACAGTTGCCTTTTAAAGTCTGTGCAAGAAAAGCAAGTGTTATGAACTTACAGTACACATACATCACAATTTGTTTACATAATTTTAATGAACACACATTAGCACCTTCCCAGCTGTCAGGCTGGCGTGCTGTTACTGCTAGTCATTCATCCAGTAAAAGCTGCATGTCAAAAAGAAAATGCATCACAGAGTTCAGCATTCTGGAACAAAACCCTTAACAGGATGATAAAAAATAAAATTGTAAAACAACCCCCAACATACCAAGTTTTCACAGTTGCTGAGCATGAGTTTAGGCTGATTTTGAAGTGAGGATTAAGTCTTAGCCATTTCTCAGTGGTACAGCGGGGAAAAGAAATTTTGGAATCTCTATATTTGTGCAGAGAGAACTGATGCTGAAGACTGGAATAAGAAAGTATACCAAAATATAGGTAGGTAATGAACACATTACTGCTAAACAAGACACCCTCCCCCAATGATTATGGTGCTGTGAAAACCAGAAGTTCCAGTAGCAGTACTGACTTGTACTACAGGCCTTGACCAGCTTAGATTTTAACTATCCAGTGACCGTATTGCATAAATGTATAAACACAGTTATTGGAATCCCAAGTTCTGCATTGCTCAAACTAACCTTAAATGCAGCAGTGCTATTACACTTTTGTGTAATGCATATTCTACATTTATTTTACAGAAAAAAAAGTGACGCTTCATAGTACACCTAAATACTTAAGATTCAAAGATGCTGCGTAAGAGAGTCAGTAGCACAGCAGACAGTCTGGGTATCATCTATTCCTAATACTATTAGTATATCTATATTTAAAACTTATTACTAGGTATTTTGCAAAGTTTCAACTTCTAAGAAGATTATGTTTCTCTTCTTAAAACAGCAGTGTAATATTACATTGTATTTGCAGTGAGAACTGCCTTTTAAGTCGCAAAGAGGAAAAAATTGTAATGGCAAGGCTGCACAGAGTAAACTGCTGTAATTGCAGCCATCTGGTATTTTGTATGGTTTCAGAGACAGCATTCAGGTCACTACATGACAAACTGAAGAACTTGCATCAATACATCTTTTGCATTGATATGTAGAAAGAAAACTTGATGGGAACATAGTGCTGAAACACCTCAGTATCCCGAAGGATGTTTCACTAAAATTACCTAAAATCTTCCCGTTGACATGAGTAGTTTCAGCTTCTTCGTATCAGTAAGCAAGAAATATTTTATCTCAATCATTCATCAGGCTTAAAAACACAAAAGAAAAACCTCCAAAAAAATCCGTCATGTGTTTTGAAGTTTTTTATATTCTGGAGTCATTGATATACCTAGTTAATTCTGCTGATGATTTGCATGATTTGGCTTAAAAAAGGACTTTTTTCACTGCTGTAAAAGGGATTCTGCAACTGTAGTGCTCTCCTTATCTGGATACACATCGTTCAACAACAGCCTCGTAGACCCAAGAGAACAGTAATGGATTAGTGTAATTAAAGAGAAGAAAACTCGACACCTAAAAAAATTCAGTTTTATGTATGCACAAAGATTTTGATGAAAAAAATTAGGTTTTTATAACCGACCAGTGGTAACTCATGGAGAAAATAAATTAATCAGATAAAGCAACAGACTTGGTCCCTTTCACTTGCGGACATCGAGCAAATAAGCTACAAATACTGATGAAATTCAACTAGAGATGTTTTTTAGTGATACACAATCAAAAATTAAAAGGCAATTCAAACAAAATATCAAGGAAAACACTCTACAATATGTATTATTAAGTAGTCCCAAGCACAAGAATTACCTCAACTCCTACATTATGATGAAGAATGCTGACCAAAAGGACATGCTCCATCATCAATCTTGAAGGCATGGCAACTGCAGTCACACAAGCATTCATGAGAATATCTGTCAGGGTTTCATTCATGTCCTTTCTGCTGTTGGCCATGTAGAGGTCTTCCATCTGTCCACTAATGGAGGGCAAATTTGGTTCACTCAACCTATTGAGAAACAATATCCAATGTTCACTTTTTCTTCTCTTTACACGGTTCCACAATTTTCAATTTACCCTATTTATTCTTTTCAGAGAAACTAGCCTGGCTTAAGAAGAAACATTGAAAAGATGACTGCAGGGGACATTTTGTATTTTGCTGTGTTTACTAAACTAAAAAAAATACAACATATGTTTAATTCTAGGGTTGAGGGTTTTTTTTAGTATTTACATATTAAAAACAGATTAGCAGCAGTTATTTACAAAGCACTGTCAATGTGCTTACCGTCACACTGAACAATCTTATTAAGAAAATAGACTTTGTTCTTAGCAGTTGTAACCATGGCACATCACAGTCTTTGGAGAAACTGAGTATGAAAATACCTTATACTTTTCTAACATATGAGGTTATATCAAATCCTAAACAACCGAGCAAACTGCATACTGTAGTCTGCATTTTACAGATAACATAAATAAAAGAAAATGCCTATACATTTCTTATTTTAGAAATACTCCAAAATTAAAATGTGTGACAGTATTAATTACTTTTTCTGTTCTTCAGTACTTTAAGCTATGAAGTGTTGCTCCTCCTCAGTTGTAGTGTTGCAGAAATTTAATTGTATTTACTTAAAAAAAAAGAAAATCATGGTGTTTTGGTGGTGTTTATAACTCCCACTATGAAGTTTTTTTATTGGCATATTCCAACCGACAGTGAATTATACCTAGCACTTGCAGGCAACTGCTGTGTGGAATTCAGCCCAATCTTAAATTTATTTTCTCGATTTTTCAGCTTCTATAACAACCAACTTTGAAAAATTTATATCAAAGACAATTATTATTAAGGATAGCAGACATGATTGCCAACTTAAAATCAGTTTGTGAAGAGAAAAGTCACATCCTTGCCACTTTTCTTTGAATGATGGGCACTGTCACATTGAACCAGAAAGATTAATGACTTTCCTTATTACATTACCTATTAATGAGACCATTCACCATTTTCTTCAGTCTTCCCAATTCTTCTCTTTTCTTGTCATCTAGTATCTCCTGAGACTTCCTCACTTGAGGGGGAACGTACTTCGTAGCACTGTGATTATGACTCTTACCAGGAAAACAATAAAATAAGACACCAAATGAGACTAGCATTTTAAATATTTGAACACAAATATAAATTCCTATTTAAGATTAATATACCAAACTTTTAGTTAAGTATATATTTTACCATCTAATAACCAATGCCAAAGGAACAACTTCACATCCAAAAGAAACATACAAGTTACCGCTTATGACCAACTCAACAGCGGCAAAAAGCCTCTTCCCTTTACATGAAGTTCTCTTTAAGCTATTGTTATTAAAACCTGACATCTCAGATCTTGGTTTTATCCAGGCTTTATCAGGTGCAGAGATACTAACAGTTTAAGTTTGTGCCATGCAGGCTACAAGACCTAGCACAGGCAGAACCTCAGGGATCACAGAATCGTCTAGGTTGGAAGGCAACTTTAAGATCATCAAGTCCAACCGTCAACCCAACACGGCCAAAACCACCACTAAACCATGTCCCTCAGCACCATGTCTACCCATCTTTTAAATACCTCCAGGGATGGAGATTCCACCACTTCCCTGGGCAGGCTGTTCCAATGTTTGATAACCCTTTTGGTGAAAAATTTTTTCCTAATACCCAGTCTAAACCTCCCCTGGCGTAACTCAAGGCTGTTTCCCCTTGTCCTATCGCCTGTTACTTGGGAGAAGAGAACGATCCCCACCTCTCTACAACCTCCTTTTCGGTAGTCGTAGAGAGCGATAAGGTCTCCCCTCAGCCTTCATTTCTGCAGGCTGAACAGCCCCAGCTCCCTCAGCCGCTCCATCATCCAGAAGTGAAACATCAATTTGCAACAGATACTAATTTTAACATAAGCTCTCTTTGCTCTTAGCAGCAGTGCTCATATCCAGGTTGTGGCACGTCCCTTGAGAAGCAGGTTTACGTTATCCGACGCGAACACCCTACCTCCTCCTCCTCCACCTCCTCCTCCTCTCCTTCCTCCTCGTCCTCACCCGGGGCCTCGCTGGCCTCCGACCCCCCGCCGTCCTCGGGGGACGAGCTCTCACTCTCGCACTGTCCTTCCACATCATCCCCCTCGGAGGAGTCTGAAGCGTCTTCTGGATCCTCCTCCTCCTCGTCCTCCCTCGGGTCCTCGGCCGGCGCGGGCCGGCCCTTCTCCCGCGGCCCCGGGGCCTCTTCCTCGTCGCTGCTCTCGCACAGCTGGCCGAGTCCGGCCCGGGAGCCCAGGGCGCCCAGCACGTAGCCCAGCCCGTCCCGCAGGAAGCTTTGAGGCACCTTCTCGAACGCGGTGCCCTCCTGCTTCTTCTTGCGGCGCTTGCCCAGCCCCAGCCGCCGCTCTAGGCGCCGGATCTCTTTCTCCTCCTCCTCGTTGGCCTCCAGCAGGGCCCGCTTCCGCGCCGAGACAGCTACGGCGGCGGGGGGGACCGGGCAGGGTGGCGAGGCCGGCCCCGGCCGCTGCTTCCCAGCGGCGGCAGGCGAGGCCGGGGCTCTAGGCCGGGCGGCTGGAATCGGCTTGGCCGGAGTCGCCTTAGCAGGGGCCGGCTTGGCCGGGGCGGCAGGAGCCTCCACCAGCTCGCCGCGTTGGAGACGGCGGCGACGGCTCCGCTTGAGCCTGCGCTTCTCCTTCCTTGCGTCCCGGCGGCTCCTGCGGTTCTGCCTCTCCGCGTCTTTCAGCGGGAGCAACGGCGACTGGTCGCCGGCTGCCTGCACGAACTCCTGCACCGAGTGCCGCAGCCTGGCCAGCTTCCCGCCGCGGCGAGCGCGGGAGGCCGCCGGCCGCTTCATCTTTCCCCCGGCCACGCCGCGCTGGGGCGCCGCCATCTTGGGGAAGAGCCGACCTTCCCCTTCCGCCCCCCCGCCGCCATTTCGGGCAGCAGCGCCCCCTGCCGCGCGCTGGCCGCCGGGCGGCCCCGCAGGCGGGCCCAGCTCTGAGGAGGGGAGATGAGACCCGGCTAAATCCGTCGAGATCGAGATCTGCTCTTTTTTTTTTTTTTTTCAGTACATATTTAAGAAAATGTAAGGCTTGTCCGTCGTGTTACACAAGGGACTGGAACAATTCGTCCCTCATAGCCCTGGCTGCGATCGTTAAGGCCCTAATGCCCATGAGGCATGAGGCTCTCACGCCTCACAAGGGCCGCAGGATCTGAGGGACATCAGCACCCCTGGCCTGTCTTCCACCTGCCCTGTCCCCCATGTTAAACCCTTTCCAACCCTGCCAAGCTCGGCTATCTCTTCCTGAGCATGCCAGGGACAACCTCCATGTCTATGGCCCCTGCTTGGTGCTGACTTCTCTTGGGGCATTTCCATCTGCAGCGGCATGTGGGATGAGGTGATTTGGCTGCTAGGACCGGTGGCCCCTGCCACAGGGAGGGGATCATCCCCACTCTGCCTGGCCCATCGCACACAGCAGGTGACAACTTGTCTGTCATTTATGTGATCAGAGGGAATTAAATGTCCCATGGCAGTTCGCTGCTGTCAGCAGGAAAACCAATTGGTCAGTCTTATTTATAGTCTCTTTGCTGTACTCTAGGCTTATGCAGCCTGCTGGGTTTGTGTCTGTGTCTGCGTCCTGTCCTCCCACCAGCTCAAAATCTAGTGCCCATTTCAGTCATGTCTGGCAGATGCCTGGAGTTCTCCAAAACACTGAATTTCCCCAAGTTTCATCAAAATAGATGGCTGAGGAAAGAATTTCTCAGGTGAAGAAAGTGCTACAAGATGATCTTGGACCTCAGCAGACACCAGAAAACACAAATGAAAGCCAGCACACATGGCCCAGTTTCAGAAAAAGGATCAGTCTTGAATCTCCTGTGGGGACCAAATCCATAGGAAGTCAGGCTTCATTATTTTATTCTTTGGTGTTGCACTCCTGACCTCTGTTGAACAATGAAGTACTACACAGGACTTGTATTTTACCTGAAAATTTAATACAGTTTTATTATTCAGAAGATTATTTTTCTCTTTCTATGCATGTTTCCATATTCTCTCATTACATCATATGTCCTAGATGACCCATGCTTCAGAAATCCAGCTTTCTCAAGGCTGATGCATAATGAATCTTTCACCCTCAGTGACAAAATATGTTGCATTGATTTGTCAAGGCATTCCTTTTGCTACATTTTAAACTATATATTATTCTATAATTTATTGCTGGGCCGCTCTTTATTCATGCACAGACAGCTCACATGCATTTCATATCCTATTTATAGATTTATTGATAACAGTAATACAGCAGCATGCCAGAATGCTAGATAAATACAGCTGAATGTAATTTGAGAAAATATTAGATGCTTTTAGAACTTTGCATCTTCCTACTGTCTCATCATGTAATTTGCCATTCAAGCCAACAGAGTTTTCCAATAATGGGATGTTTCATTTACTTTACAGGAGAGAAAATGTCAATATTTGCCATCTTCAGTACATCACAACACAAATCAAAATGTGGAAAGCATGTATTTTGCTGAACTCCATAATCCCAAATTTAGGTGAAAATGGGTGCGCTACTTTTGCAAAAAAAATATGCTGATACACTTATTATCACCTGCTTGTGGAGTAAAAATACTTTCTAAGAATCAAAGAAGTATTTCAGACAAAATATAAATATCATCAAGAAAATGTAGTATTGAAAGAAATATCAATCTGCTTAATAGACTAATTCATCATTCAAATCTAGTGATGCCATATCTAAATAAATACATTACAACAAATATTTCAGATACTGTCCTGGAATATTGTGGTTCATTATTTTGCATTTACTAATTTGTCTTCAAGTACCAGGTAAATACAGTCTTCTTAAAACCTAAAATGTGAATAATTAGAAACTCCTTCCAGTTTTCCTGTGTTGTCTAAATACCAGGGAAGAAATCCAGTTTCCATTTTACAAATTTCACATTTAGATCTCTGCATCATATGGGCGTCACTTACCAAATAGGAACTCTGAACTGAGGGAACATTTTGTAATTGTTCTTTGTTTTGACAGTGATCCCGCAGCAGAGAACAGGCCGCAAGGGCAGGTTTCGCATTTAGAATGAAATTGAATATAATGGCATGATTCACTGGAAATGGACGTTCATATAGAATTGTTGCTTCAGTAAATTTTTGCGTCCTGCTGAGATAATCTTTGTTAACAGATTTCCTTTTCTATTAAATTATATTCATGGATTATTTTTTTTTCCCTTCTGCAGAATAAACGGAATACAATTCCTTTAGCTGTCTGTCTGCTATTGTCTCCTGGTCACCTCCCACATGCCATGAAAATGTGATTTAGTGACTACATAATATACATAGGTAGATTCTGGCTCTTTTGTAATTGCAACTATTGAGAATATTTTGCTATTTATCACCACAGGAAATATCAAAGCAGCACCAGACTTTTAGACCGACCTCATAGGGTCATTCTTTGTTCTCATCAATGGAGAAAACAGCCTGATTCGTGTAAGAATATCGCTTTACGTCCAAAGCCTTTTTTGACTATGCAGACTGAAAGCTTTGTGGCAAGATGAATTTATTCTAAGCAGTGAGAGCCTCAGAACAGCGCAAGTTACTTGAGGACTCTGCTGTGTGTCTCTAGGCACGGCATCCATCTACTTGAGGTATTGTTTCCCCCCATGTCATACTGTCACCACTGGGATCAGCAGAACTGAAATTTGGTCTTGTCTGAAAGGGAAGGGCTGTTGGGAGAGACTGTCTGTGGAAGGATACTTCTCCTCTGGAAAACGTTTTCCGAAGTCACAAGGCAGTACAAAGTTGTTGGCTCTTCAAATGTACATCAGTTCCATCTATTTCAGAAAGTATTGCCAGGTGAGGAAAGTTATTTCCTTACTATTTTAAAGATACATCCCTGTTGCTCAGAATGTTGGTGTGTTGTTTCGTTGTTTTTTTTTTTCCAGAGGGTATGTGCTAAGCAATTTCTGAAAGCTTGGTCCTTATAGAGCTTAAATGTCAGCCATGATGAAAAATGAACTACACAGATACTCTAGAAAAATCTCTGGCCTGGCACTTATTCCCACAGTTTCCACAATCTTTGTACCTGACCTGGGGCTAGTCATTTATCTTCTCCATGCTGCTTTTGTAAAAAATGAGTTATTTTCCCTCATTCTGAGACTAAGGCCATTCAAATATATCTTCCTGTATCTCCAGGTTTGCTTGTTGAAGAAGTTACCACCCACAGCACCTTCCCTTAAGGGGGCTTATTACTGTCTTTTCTGGGGCTGCCCCAACAGATTTGCTGACTGAAAGCTGTCTGCAGAGTTTTTCATATAATTGCTTTCTTTTTGTCACTGAGATCAATGTCCTTTCAGTCAGTGCTGACTGGTGATGCTCATTAACTAGTTAGTTTAAGCTAACTTAGGCTGCTTTGATGGAGACAAATTAGGAATTAACCGTATGAGTAGCTCTGCAAGAGGGTGCCTGTAGCTCCCCCCTCTCCCAAAAAAGCAGCAGCTGAAAGCAGTAACCTCAGCTGACAAAACTAGAGTAGGGAGAAGATGTGTATTCACTGACTTTAATCATTAATGTCTTTTAGTTCATTGGAAGGAAGGAGTGGGCACTAAAGGTTATTATTTAGATAAATGATCCAAAAGACAAGCATAAAAAAGACAGATATTCTGGGTGAAAGCAGAAATCCATTTCCCCAATCCATTAGCATTTTTAGTTTTAAACTATAAGGAGATTATCTAATACGTGACACAAGGATGACTGAAAAAATGTAATCAGATGACTTTCTTGTTATTAAAAGGAAGAGGTAGGTTGCAACTAAAATGAGCTTTTAAATTAGTCCTTTGTGCACATCACTGTTAAAAAAAACAATTATAAATCAGGATAGCATCATTGATCAAAGTCCCACATTACGGCACTTCGCATTTCCTATATGAAATTTTATAATCAAAGTTTCTGTGCCAAGAAACGTTAAGTCTGTATGGGAGACTTATCTCTATACTGAATGCTGACCTTATCTAAGGAACACTTGTTTTATATTGTCATTTACAAGGTATTTTTCATCAAAAAAAGGTAAATATTTAACAAGGGACGCTTCCTTTTCCCTCTGTTCTTTCTCCTTTGTTGTAGATTGCTTAGCTTTAATATACCAATTGTAATTCTATTCCCTGAAGATCAGTCTTTATTTTTATTAGCTATTTCTTTAATTCTGACAAGGCAACTTTAAAAAAAGAATACTCGGAAGTAGGTGTGACACTCTGGAATAAGTACCTATGAATGTTTGAATTCAACAAACAAATCCCCTAAAATTAACAGTTACTGTTACTTCGTAAAAATCACCTTTTACCTGCTTATTTATCTATAAAAAGTAAAAACACCGGCAAGAATAAGTATTATGCCACCGACACAGGAGCAATTGCAACAGGAGTAGTGTGCATCGTTACTGTTCATCTCACTGCTAACACTGTCTTTTTTGTATGTGGTGCAAGGTGATTGTTTTCAGGGACAATTAATTTCCAGCTGCTTTTTCTAGCTCAGCGGGGTGCTGCTAGCTATTAACAAAAGTCTTACTGCATTTTTCCTGAGGCTTTGCTAAACATGCAAAATATGATATGTGTCTGAGCCAAATACAGTGAAGTATTTGGAGGTCTTTCTGGGATGACAGCAAACTTTGGATCTGGTAACATACTGTGACAACATCGATTTGTTGGTTGGCATTCCACATCTTAACCTCAGTTCCTATAATGCATTATGTTATTGTTGGTAATGTAGCATTAATTTAATATACAGTTCCTGTTCAGGAACTCTACTTACCTGACCATAACCAGAGTGCAGCAGTGACTTGTGCATACCACATTTCTAGTTAAAGACCCTTCTCTCAAAGTACTTTGAAATAGCAACACTGATTTAACCCTGACAGACAAGATAGAGTGATTCTCCCTCAGTTTAGAGAGACATCTATAGCAGAGCCAGTCACCCTGCTCTCTGTTTATAGTCAAATGGAGAGAAATAGTCATTTTCAGAGAAAAATCTCATCTAATCCATTTTAGGCTTCTGCTTCAGGATGAGATGGACAGTGCATTAGACTCTATTAACCTGATGGTTCAGACCTCCGCTGATTGAAAAGGGAGTCTTGCACGACTGGCTTAGATGCAGGCAACTGCATTGTAGATACCTAGTTAGGTGGTGCATACACAAAGGACAAGGCAGTGAAAAAAAAACATATACACATGAGCTTGAATAACCTCATGTTTTTACAGTTTGTGTCTGGTACATATCTGATGTTAGAAACCACCTGAATCTACTCCTACACCTGCTAACACCCCTTTCAAGCAATCACCATCTTTCAAGGCTGCAGTTTTGTGGTTACTTTCGGACATCAATCTGCCATACACTTGTCCAGGTAATGCATTTCCTCATCCTTCTTCATGTTAACACCAGGATTTGTGGCATAATCCACCAAATCCAAGATTTGATCCAAACAAAACTAATAAATTTTTCAATTGGGCTAGGTTAATTTCCTGATTCAGCTACAGAAAGAGGTATTTAGCAATGGGAAAGTGAAGAGAACTGCTCCTTCCAATGATAGCACAGACCAGGATCACCCTAAATCAGTTACGAAACTACACCATTAGCAGATTACAAAAATTATTAAGTCAGGGTAGCCTGCTGGTAGGACAGCTATTTCCAATGCTGCTCTAAAGGGGAATTCATTACTCTTAACAACTACAGCTGGTCCTTCTGTTGTGCAATCTGTAAGCATTTGCACCTGTGCCCAATATAAAATAGGTTTTGAAACACAGGTAAAAACAGGAGCAATTACAAAAGCCCCTTTTGTATAATTACATTGTTTATCATGAAAGGATTTGTCTTTTTTGCTCTCCTGAATAATTTTGCTAAAAATTAGCATACTAACAAGTAAGCTAACATTAAGAACAAATCCCTACACAACTGGATACGTATGCGTATGCCTAGGGAGCTAGCTGGTTCTGTACAGCTTGAATTTTGTTTTTCTCAGTGGAAATTTCCTGCTTGCTTACTGGTGGCAAAGGTACGATATCTATTTTTAGGACAATCCACGTTTGTCTGGATGCACTTTCAGAGTGGTGGTGGTAAGCTTACTGCAGCTCATCCCTGTACAGAATCATGGGAAAACACACACTTAAAATGAGGTACATGTTAGTGTCATTTAGAATATTATGATTACAGAAACCAACTGAAGAGACAGTTTTATTCTTCATCTTATAATTGCAGTTGTAAATTCTTAACTGCAGGTGCCATATTTTCATTAAGTGTTTAAATAAATCCTCACAATATGGGGCCCTGATCCCTGATGGGGGACTCCTGCAGCACCATAATGAAAAAGAAACAACAAGAATAAGCAACTGTGCCCTTGCTTACAAGCCATACCAAGGTGTTTGTTTGAATTCTAGCTCTTTAATTAATCCTGGGTCCTGCATGTTAGTGATTCTAGTTCTAAGACCTGTTACTACCTGGTTTTGAGGTCTGTAGACGAAAGAATAAACTTGAAGAGTAGCATACCGGCAATTTGACCATATATATATATGTTCATTTTTTTTTCAGTAGACAGGATAATTAAATGTATAGTAATACATGGCAATATTGATGATGTTACCTGTCTACAGATGAGCTGCCTATACGCAGGACTCATTTCCTTCCTTGGCATTCAGAGAAGTACAACGCCACAGGCTATGTGATCCTAATGCTGCTTTGTAAACTGATCGTGGCTTCTTTCCATTTCAATTTCAGTATTGAAAGAAACTTGATCTAATGTGTTTGAACACAGGACCAAAGACCAGATGCAACTGAGTTCCAATCCTGACATAGTAACATCCTCTTTGTAGCCTCAGGCAAGTCATTAAATCTTCGAATTTTGAAGCTTTAAATTTTGTTATGTAAAATAATTATAAAGATGTTATGGTGTTAACCTGAGCCACATTAGTGGTGGGAGAACTGTTAAGATGTTCTTTGTAAAGGATAGTGAAGAAGAAGGGTGCTAGGCAAGAAGTGTTATTAGAGATACATCCAAGCAGCAAAATTCAGATACTGAACCTAACCTGGGTGTCCCTAAAGATAAAAGAGCACTGGGATTTAGGGTTCAATATGACCTTGATTATTTTTTTTTTTTCACAGAAGCAAGCAGTTAACCTGTTTTGTCAGAGATTTGGAATTTCTTATTCTTCCATAGCTTTCACATGCCCAAGTTCAATTGCTTTTTCCCATCAGCAGAAAAGGTCATTCTCGTTAGGAAACAAATAACGCAAATTGGATGCATCCAATTTGCATATTCAGTATGCAAACGAGCACACTTCTCATTTTTCTTCCCAAGTACTGACCTCTGAGTCAAATGGAATTTATTCTACTCTAAGCTGAAAGTGAACTTCTATACAATAAAGATGATTGGGTGTCACAGGGCATCTGACATATTTTATCTAATTGTGATTCCAGATATTTGATGGCAGACAGAAAGAAAGCCTGTGGCAGGATTTCACAAGAATGAAAAATTAGAAGTCAGCCTAGATTCCAGTTTTTGTGTAGAAACAGAGGTGATTAAGCGAAATTATTAGACCTGTTCAAGGCCAACATAAAAAATTGTTTCAAAGACCAGTGCTTAAGATTGATGTTACCAGCAGCCTCTTGATGCAGACTGGGAATGTAGCCATGGAACAATCCCAACCTCCAGCAATAAGGATACAGAGATTCAAGGTCACTTGCAAGCCGAGATGCTTTATATAGCACATTTCAATGCTTGCTTACATTCTGGACTGACCATAGGTTCTTATAGTACCAAGGATTGTCCTTTTATTAGGTAATCACTATGAGCGATTATTAGATGAGAAAAATCTTGCCATCGTTACCTGTGATGGACAATACACTATTATTCTGCAATAGAATTTAAAAACATTGTCTCATTTTATTCTTTAGTAACTAGGTTGAGTAAGGGTGTGATCCAGTATTACTCTCCAGTTCCTTCAAAAATAATTACACACTAAAAATGGTAATACATCAAAAATTTAATTACATTAAAAGTGCTTACTAATGTTTTGTTATTACTCTGTTTAATCTTGGCATCTGCATGCCATTCATTAATTTATTTCAGTAAAAACTATAGGTCACATTGTGAAGTTCTTACTTTATTTCTATGTAGTCAAAACTCCCTTTTTTTTTTCCCCAGAGTGTAGCTTCAGTGAAGACATTGATTTGGGGTGCATGGCTTTGTGTGTGCAGCGATGCATCTAGCAGAGGAAGGTAACTAAGATGATGCTTTAGTTTGTGTATATTTCAGATTTCTATGTAATTTTTTTCATTTTATAATACTTAAACTTATTAGTTCTTGTATTTAAATCAAGCAGCCATTTAAATAAATTAAAAAAAGGAGTTTATTTGGGGCACAGGCTTCAATGCTGTTTTTGAATAAATAAAATATAAGCTGCATAATAAAATGATACACTGAAGAGACACTTCAACAGTAATTAAACTGTATTTTTGTTTCTTTCATATACATACTCATACAAACTCATATGAAAGAATACTATAAGCTGCTGCTTCTTTATAAAGGCAAGAGTACTGTTTTCAGAAAAGTCAATACACAGTGATTTTGTCGAAAAAGAAAAGGTAATACTAGTATCTTGATTCAAATTGATTCAGCGTACAACTTAGTATATTTTGGCTCTTGTAAAGAAATTATATAGAGGACACTATGGAACGCTGTCTTCCGCACCAGCTTATTTTAATACTGGGGTAGCCATATTTTTCAGATAACTTTAAATATAAATAAAAATAAGCACAGGCACATATAAATAGGTACATAAATACACAGAAATACATTATATATAAGTATGCATAAAATATATAAATTCATTTAATGATTTTAAAATGTACCCCTTAAAATCTGTTGTATGAGTGAATCTTTAAACAAATTCTTCCAAAAAATGCAATAAACTTGTCCTGCTGACTTTGTGCATAAGTATTTCCCATTCCATAACATAAGACAGGAACAACGATCCGAAAATCATGGTCTATAGTTATTTCTTGACTCATGAATCTTTTATGAGGATTGTGCATGTGCAGAGCAAAAGGGCAATATAGTTTCTCACATTTTCTAGTACTCTCAGTACTAAAAATGGCATGGGCCAGACAGAAGAATATACCTGTGATTGCTTTGGGTGTGCAGTGTAGCTCACAAGCGTTTCTCTCTGCAACAGTGGTGGCTGGAGTAGCTCCCTCTGCTCACTTATAAATATTGCCTTTATAAGGCATTCCTTCTGCTGTGTGAACATGGAATGAACTGGCTCAGAGAATTCGTTCTGATTACGTTTTTTATTTTTGCTAGGTTATTTTCCCCAGGTGTGTCTGGCCATGTATTACTGTGTCAATACTGCTGAAGAGGTAGTGGGAACATATTGAACAAGAACAAAGCTGGACAGGATCAGCGCTACAGCCCTAGAGGTACTTGCTCAGGTACTTTTACAAAGTGCTGAAATTAAATCCTCACTTGGGTTTTTCAGAAGCTCTATGGAGATTATTAGCCTGCAGTAACATAAAAATCAATTAGATGTAGGGAACTTGGAGTTGTACAGTGTCTGCTGCAGGATTACTTCACCAATGCCAAATTATGTGAAAAATTTTATAATACGAACAGACAAAATAGTTTTTCATTCAGTTATTCTGTAAGGGTCTTTAGACCACAGAGAAGGAGTTTGAGGCTTCCTTCAGAGCTATTTGACAGGAAAGCCGATGTTGCCTCAAACCTGTCATGACTCAAGGTATGACCAGAAAATATGAAGGGTAGAAGGATGTACCAGTAGATCCTGCTGCCTGGTGATGATGTTGAAGATGGGAGTCAGTGGTGGGGATATAAGACAGAGGAAGGGAAGGAGTATGGATGGCATTTCAGCCATTGAAAAATAGTACCTCACTAAGGTGCTGCTAGTGTTTTACTGTGGTGTGTGGGGTGAAGAGAACTTGGAAAGGTTATGAGCTCACTGCTGTGCTACCTTTACCACTACAATAGAAAATCCAAACATATGCCTAGCATGTAGTGTTATTTAGGACAACATCAGTGTTCAGTAATGATTTCCCTTACAGATTTACTGGCAGCCTGAAAGCATTCAAGACTAAATGTCACTTTGGTAATAGAGTGGAAGTGTGGAGAAGACCCATCTGAGAGAGTTTGGTTGTTATCTTACTTTTTTGATGATATCCAGGTGTTAATACACAATGAGACAACAAATAGGTCTGAAATTATATTGTCATTATGCTAATTCTGGGAGCATGCAACTATAAATGAATACAAGCATGCTGTGGGCTAGGGTTTAAAAAAGGTGATGGTATCATGTCAGTGTATGCCCAGAGTAATAGCACTTGGATACCCACAATGATAACAGGACAGAGTGCGGTATGGGGAGGTGCCTGTCAGGCTACAGAAACCACATTCAGCGCAGACATGGCTGCGTAAACAGTAAAACTCTGCCATATGCTATGCAGCATTATCTGTACTTCAAAGAAAGCTACATCCTATGCAATACTTTATCAGTGACTGCAAACTGCAGAGTTATTTCCTATGTTTTGTTGTTTCTGCTATTCAGGATGAAGTGACCCCTTTGTATCCAGGTTTCCCAGTGTGCCTTATAGGGACTTTTAATGTAGGCTTTTAGTGTATATTTAGCTTTTGGCAAATTAACCAACAATACAAAAAATATTGTTTCTGTAAAAGCAATTAAGTTTTGAGGCATCAACGCACAAAATGCAAAACAATATGAATGTATCCTATATAACCTTGTTAACTTTGTACTATCGCTACAGTTTAAGTGATTACTCACAGAATGACATGATTTAGAAACAAAAGACCATCTGTCTCAAACAGATGACATCTTTGTAACCTTATCAGTACTGAAAACAGAAAAAATAGATTCTGCAAGTTTATCAGTAACCAGTTTATAGGGAATATGCTTCAAAGAAGAATGAATGGATGGTGTACCTGGTTTTATATTGAAAAGTAGGTCTTTTCCTTGTCTCTGCTTCTCTAAAAGCTCTGCAGCCTTCTCTCCTCCCATGTGTCATACAGAGTCAGCGGATTGTGGTGAACTAAGGTCATCAGCAGCCCTGAACTTGTCAAATGGTGGGCCATATGGAGCTCTATGCTTTTTTTCTGTATAAGGTGGGACCAGAATTTTGGGAAAGCCTGACTGCAACAGCCATATCAATGTGGAACATGTGAAAAATTGGGGGAACTGGCTACAGGTAATAAAACTGAAGAACACCTATAGCAAGGCCAAAGGTAGGATCATCTCCTTGGCCCAGGGAGAAGATGCACTCCTGTGTCAGTTAGTAGTTATTACAGGTTGAGCCATGCATGACCACATCTTTGATGAGAAATGGGGTCAGTGAGCATTATCACACACTGATGGAGATAAAAGAATGAATATTTACACTTTTAACCTTATGTGGATAAGGCTGGGAGTTGTCCCACTCCTCTCATACCAGCCATTAACAGCGTGTAGGAGAGCAGGGCACACCTGGTCAGGCAAAGACGACATCTTATACAGTTCATTAAGTTCAAGATGTATCTTGAAAGCCAGTAACGTAGGCAGACCTTCCCCTCTGCTGCTCCTCTGTTGAAAGACCAGGAGATGCATACCTTTTCTATGTGTAGGATTCAGCTGACAGTGAGAGGGCTTGGGATGACTTCATCCAGGCCATGGATGAGATTTACTGAGGGAATGGCAAACAGACAGGCCAAGGAATAGTGGCATTGTCATGAAGAACTTTTGGCCCTGCTTGCACACCTCTGTTTGGAGCACAGGAAAACCTGAGACAGAGTAAGATGGTAGCATCGCATATCCATGGTGGCATAGCCTAAACCCACCTGACTGGGACCAATTGACAGGGTCTGCTTCTATAGTTGACCTATCCTGGATTCAGGTGCCTCCATGAATCCCCCTATCTAGGCAGCAGCCTCCGATATCAGGGTATTAAGAGGCTTTCAGGTATCAATGCTATTTGACTAGACAATCCAGGCAGAAGATGGGGCAGCGAGAGCATCTGCAACATTTCTAACATAGTTGGTGGCATCCCCAGCTTTATGAGATCAGGGGAAAGGGACAGACCAGGACATCATAGCAGCTGACTGATGCCCATACCCCACCACTCTTAAACTGTGATATTGGACTTTTTTTTTTTTTTTTTTTTTTTATTGAGCATGTAGACTGGCATGTCCCTCCTTTAGGATTACAGTACCTATAGAGATGTATGCACAGGAACTTTCCCATAGGGTTACTCACAGCTCCAGCTTACCTTTAGAATCCTGGTGGATACTAAGCCCAGCCATAGATGTAGATCGCAGCCCTGAGGGCTTCTGCAACACCCCCATACCCAGAGTAATTCCTGTTCCTCAGCACCTTCAGTGGGGACCAGGCAGGGTGAGGGGTTTTTTTAGTTGGATGTGGCTAATCTCTGCCACCTACCCAGAGGTCAGTGGGTAGATGTGGCATAGGTGGAGGTTCCTGGTGGAGCTGGTCAGGGGCCTTTTGGGACATTCAGGGCCCTGCCAGCCTGTCCAAGCGAACGGGCTGAGTGTGGTCTCTGCTTGTACTTAGTCTGACTGTACTTTGAGAGATTCCAGGTATCCCAAGGAACACAGGAAGATAGAACTATGTCTTTCAGCAAGTGATAAGTGTCTGCCTAGTTTGGGCTGGCTTCAGGAAGAAGGGCTGACCTTTATGAGGTATTTTCTCTTGTGGTTTTCTCAGTCATCTTTTTAAATGTGACCTGGCATTCAAGGCATAATCCTTGGCAATAACCTCTCTATGCAAGTCAGAATAGGTGGAAGTGAAGTGTGTGGACAGTAATCTCTAGACAAACCTTGGATTTGGAGGGTTTGTAGGACAGCTGCATACTTTACTGTATGTGGTGTAGATGGATCTTTTCTTTTGCACAGGCCAAGGCCTACGGCTCAATAAAATTAAAAAAAAAAAATCTAAGCAGGCACAGTGTGATAGTGACTTTCAAAGTGCTGCCTTATGGAATGGAATGAAGCTGCATCAGGGGAAGTTCAGACTGGACATTAGGAAAAGGTTCTTCATTGAGAGGGTGGTCGGTGACTGGAACAGGCTCCCCAGGGAAGTGGTGACAGCACCAAGCCTGTCAGAGTTCAGGGAGCATCTGGACGATGCTCTTAGTCATAGGGTTTAGTTTTAGGTAGTCCTGTGAGAAGCAGGGAGTTGGACTTGATGATCCTTATGGTCCCTTCTAACTCGAGATATTCTATGGTTGATTCTATGTGACACGCCACATGTAAAATATGGTCAAATATGATATATCTGCCTTGAGCATAGACGTATATGGAACATTCAGCATGAGGTATCTCTGCAGTTGCTATCACTGGGAGGGTGGGTATAATTTGAATCTAATGTATGGCTTACAGGGCCTAAAATTAGGAAGATAAAAATACTTTAAAGAGTTGCATGAATCACAACCTATTCCTTCTTCTATCCTTCACCAGTATGAAATCTATGGAATGCTCCATTTAAATACTTAGATATACCCAAATGTTTAAAGTCACTAGAGATGACTTTTGCTTTTATATGAGGGCCAGAGGACTATATATCATCCCAGGGGTTGAGAATCCTGCCATGTTTTTGTTACTTGGAGATGTAATTACTGTAATGTAGTATCTACTTGAGAAAGGAAGTTAAACTCTCAAGAACAAATTAGCTAATGTCACATTACTGGCATGATTTTTGTTAAAAGGCCTGCTAGATCTGAGTCCAGTTTCTGAAAATAAGTATTGTCTTATGTTATAAAATAATCTATTCTCATGATGTCAGCATTTTCTGATATACCTCTGGTGGCATGGATGAGTGCTATATGTTCTGTGGATCAAATACTGATCATCGGAGCTCTCCTTAGAGCGTAGTCTTTGATGGGATGGCTGCATAAAGTTCTCCTGGTCAGGAGATCAGACTTGACAGTTGTAGTGTCCCTTTTTGGCCTTCCAGCCTTTGATGCTAGCAATAAGCTTATACAGCAAAGAGAAACTTTAGCATGGCAAATGGCAGATATCATAAAAGTGCATTTTATATATGACTGTTGCATGAAGGGATACCTGCTGAAATTTATTTGCAATGTCCTTGAACAACATTGAATTCTCCAGATTAGGTGGTGCCTGTGGAGCAAACCTATTCATTTTGCTAATGAGACAGAGGAGGAAGATAAAGATTTAAAAAATGCCTGGCATCATATTTTATTAGTCACCCAATATAATTATTGACAGGGATCGAGGATGTTAAGTTCCAGAAAAGGACTACTTATTATCTTAACACTCCTGAGATGCATTAAACACATTTGAATTTAATTAGAAAGGAGTATCCATGATTTAAGAATAAATCTTGCACCTATTAATTTTAGAAATTAAGATGATTTATTTCCTTTAAAATTTCTAGCATTTTGGATGAAAGTCCTTCATAAAAGGTGCATGGCTTACTTTCAAAGACTAAATTTATACAATGTGATTTTGTCAACCAGACTGAAAAACGGTTCTGGTTTAATACTGGATAGATTTTTGAAATGCTTTCCATGTGATATTTAACAATACAGTCATCTTAGTCCTGATGAGTCATATACTGAGTTTAAAAGAGAAAAATAAAATGATTTAACTAATACCAACATTTTTTATTGTTTAAAGATTTGTCAGTGCAATGCATTTACTCCAAAAATTGTGATATTTAATTTCTCAAAACTATGTAACTAACAAAAAATAACTTGAGGATAGTTTACAATGAGCACAGATGGTCCAGCAGATTAATGATTTCATTTTTTTTTTTAAAGGACAATGAGTACAGCCATGTTAAGTAGTCAGGAACCGATAATATGGGTGAATATTTGCATTTTCATCATTTATAGTACAGCTAATGTATGGTCACATGTTTTAGAATCAATAGTAAATTGGCAGACTAAGATGTCTAATGAAAGATGTTGAATGGCCCACAAATCAAAGAAGAATATTCAAAAAGGACAGAGAAACAATGAAAGGTAAACAATCAGCAAAACTCGCAGAGAAAGCACAGGTGTACTGATGGGTAAGACCCTATAGCCTGTGCAGCATGTTGTGTAGATGTTATGCTATAGTGCTACATATGCAACAAACCGAGGTGGAGCAGGGGCTGGAGTCAATTTAAATGGAACTATGTAAGTGCTTAAAGAATGGGAACTAAACATAGACTGAAGAGAAAGCACAACAGTGAAGAAAGCATGTGTTCTGTAAGAACAGAAAAATTATGTGTGACACTGGTTTCAGAGACTTATGCTGGTGCTATTATTCAACCAGTGGCAAAACAACATTAAAGCTTCTAATGATTATTTGCTAACACAAAAAATATTGGCTTGACTCTCAAATAACTCATTTGGATTCCATTATGAGGTTGCCATGGAACCCACCCATGATATTGGTGAGCTCATATTCCATATGGGCAAACATAACACTGGATACCAGCAAAATATGTATTATATGTACTTAGTATGTCAGGAAGTCCTCAAAGATGAGAAAAATTATAAGGAAAATGGTTTTGGATAAAAAAAGCTGGGATGCAAATGATTTTTTTTTTAAAAAGATGTATTTATTCTGGTTGACAAATCATTGCTAATACTACTGGCAGATGACACAAAAATGTTGGCAAATACTGGAAGTAATAGAGTGGTAAATTACAAAGACAAGCTAATCATACAGAGCAATCTGAAATATTTGGGAAGCAGAAAGCAAAAGAGGCTTGAGTTCCATGAATGTCCATGGATGCACCGAGAACAAGGAGTCAAGGTCCTGTCTACAGAACCGGGGCTATATCTGGAGAACAATGATTCAGAATAGAAATTATGGGTGGCTGCTGGTTGGTATGAGCAAAGTTCAGAGGTAGCCACTATTTTCTACCTGAAGGAAATGATTGCTATAGCACTGGGATTACAACGCCCCTAAAACTGGCTTTACTGTATATAAACAAGTAAGTGGACATGACAACCCAAAACAAAGATAAAGAGCCATTAATCTTACTTTAGGTCCGCCACGAGGAAGCCTTTTACCTACAGCCAGACGTCTGATAGCAGGAAGGCAGGAGTAGACACAAGTTTCTTCAGTTGCACATCCCATTTGCTTCTGGGAAGTAATCATGTTTTTTCACCTCTGAAGCTGTGTGGTGTTTTCCTCTATAATGATTAAAAAGGTCTGTAATAGAGAGCATAAAATAAGGAGGTGTTTTAAATCTGTTCATAGAATTGATGAAATCAAGCCTAGAGTACTGTTTTCAGTTCTTTTGTCTGTGTTTTAATAGATGTGTTAAAAGTTTGAAGAGAATTCAGGGAAGAAAGAAAAAAAAAATAGGTTCATGGTTAAGAAAAATCTTCAAAGAGTAGATTTACTTAGGGTAAATCTTTTTAACTGACTGAAAAGGAGATTTTGAGGTGAATTGTGATTATCAGGAAATATCAAGTATTAAAGTTCTTAGTTGTAGCTGGGAAGGACAGAACAAGAACCCTAGTTAGAAGCTGAAGGCAGTAAAATACAAATCAGAAATAAGGGATGATTTTTAATACAGATGGTAATTAAATATTAAACACACCATAAAGAGAAGTAATGAGTTTTCAGTGTTTTGATCCACCCACTCTAGCTGAACACCTTTCAGAGGCTGATTGAATCAAACACTAATTTCTGGGCTCAAAACAGACATGGTAAAAGTAAGGCTTTTTTTGTTGTAGGGTTTTGTGGTGGTTTTTTTTTTTTGTTTGTTTGTTTGATTTGGTTTGTTTTTTGATTCTTCAACTCTGTAATAATATTGACCCTGGCAGGAGTTTAGGAGTTCTACCAATAAATATCTACTTGAAGAATCAGCCAAATCAGCCATGGATAGACAGCATGGAGCAGATGTCCCTGGGCTTGTTCATATCTGTATAAGCAGGTGAACTTTGACTTTTATATGCAGCCACATATCATTGAATATTTCCTTTTATCTCATTCCTAACTGAGTTTAAGCTGTAATGTGGTGGGTTGGTTTTTGGTTTTTGTTTTTGTTTTTGGTTTTTTTTTTTTTTTTTTTTTTAACTTTGAGCAGTGTTTTGAATCCTCACAGCGGGACATGAAAGGCACACAGTAAAGGTGAATGGAAGCAAAATGAGTTTTCAGCCACTTCATGCTGCCTAGGTATGGAACTCAAACTGTTCTAGCTCCATGACATGATTTATGCTTCCTTTATGTAACAACACCGAGTTCCTGCAGAGTTTATGCTTCTGACTATAAACTCTGCAGAGGTCTGACTCTGGGCTTCTATCAGTGAAGCAAACCTAAGGACCAGAAGGAGTTTTATTCATCACTGAATCCAGTTCCTTGGTTATTGAAAGCAATCTCCCTAAACTTTTTATAAATGGACAAAGCTCTAAGTTAAAAGTAGTGGAGATGTTTTACTCAAATGTTCATTTCAAAAGCTTGTTCAAAACTGTATTACTTTGATGAATCATTTTTTTCCTTCTGGTTTTTTTTGGGTATAGATTCATCACACGTCAATACATTGATGAATAGGTATAAAAAATCCAGCACATACCTATGTGCGTCTATACTGAACTAGTTTAGATATAATTTTTTTTTGTGTCAAAATTCACATTTTTAATTTAAATTTCTTTCCCTTGGCTGTTTCAAAAAAATATACGTATTATGCCATAATATAGCATTTAGCCGGGAAGTTAGTGTTACTGGGTTGACACAATGAAGATACAGGCTGGAAATATTTGGAACAAAAAAAATCATGCTTTTTTATTTTAAAAAAGCAAACAAATAGAAGGAAAGTATGAATAGAATTGAAGTGCCAGTCATCAATATTTCAAGTTGAATCCAGATCCAAGTCTGATTGTTCTGACTTTCTCAAGTTCTGATGCAATTCTTGCTATGCTTTATCTTACCCAATACAAGACATTGAAATGATCACCCATTATGTATATAATTATGATAGCATAACATTTCTTTTATACCATGATCAAGTTATTTTAACTTTTCAGTCTTTCTTCTTGTCTTTGTAATTGGCTTCTGAGTACGTAAAGTGCTGGGTATCATCTGTGGCATCTGTGTACCCTAAGTTCTCTTTAAAATCAATGGTCACTCTCAGCAATGTACTAAATTGTGCTTCAGGCATCAATCTGGCCAATTCTTAGCGATATCTTGCATGTAATCATATAAGTAGTCATGTTAACTGGGAGAATAACTTCCTATTTTCTGTTTAGTTTAAGCTGCATTTGGCTGAATAATGACTGGAAAAGAAAGCATCACCTATTCAAATCCTGCTAGATAAATTGAGATTTAAAGGCATGGTGCCAATTTCACATTTACAGTCAAAGAGGGTGATCTAAAATCCATTGACAAATTCTGTGGGAACCTTCCCAGTGAAACAGTTCCAACTTTAGCAACTTCAATTTGAGCCAATTCAACTAATTTTATTAGCTTGAATATCCCAACATTTTTTCTGGAGAATCTCAGAGTTAACCCAGTGCACAGAAAACCCTCCTTGGGGATTCAGGATACCAGACACTTACTGGGTTATCCAAAAGCTGAAAAACTGTTCATTTATAACTAGGCTGAAAAAGAATAAATGGAGCAAAATCTATTAAATCCGCTCAACTTTTATGCTGAGGGGTTAGGCATCACTATATGTAAGTTTAATAGAAGTCTGTTTTTCATTACCGCCTTTGCGTTTGTATATCTGTACATTAGCAACTTGAGAAAATGTTTTATTTGCACTTAAATCATGTCTAGATTAAACCTAGACCAAGTTCCTTAGGGTTACCGAGGAAGCCCTAAGAATTACTGAGGAAGCCCTAAGAATTGCTGAGGATAGTCCCTCCAGTGCTGTCTTTGTTATGGCTGAAGAATGGAGGAAAATCATATAGAAGTCTTTTAACCGCTCGCTGGTGCAAGGTACCTCAGGCTTAATTTTTGAGGTTTTTCTTTCAGTATGCTTCAAAATACTACTTTTGTACTCCCATCAAAAAATCAATGGGTTCATCAGTCAGCCTTCTTGTCAGTTTGCAACAGCTGCATACTCTAGACTGCATTTCCTTCAATATAAATAGATTTTGCAGTGGTGGCTACCATGTCCTTCCTTTGTGATGTAGACACCTTGGAACTGAGCAATAACGTCTGTCCAAGAAAGGATCGAAGACAGGGTTTTGTTTTGGTTTTGGGTTTGTTTTTTTTCCCCTGTCTTCTTAGCAAGTATAAATGCGTATCATGTTTCTGATGATTCATCTGCTAGAAGTGGAAGAAAGAACTTGCCAGTCCATAGTATGAGACAAATTTATATCTCCTCCTCAGGTATATTTCAAATATATTAATATATATTTTTATATATATTTATATTATATACATTTTTTATATATATTTCAAATATATTAAAAAGAAAACATACAGCCCAAGTGGAAGTTGAAGGTTCAATTCTGCTAAGCTTTAAACTTAATTTTGTTTCTCTAAGAGCTACAAAAGTGCATCTCATTTTCCTTACAACCTTCTATTTCAGAGCAGTGTTTTCTATGTCTTCACAGAAAGTTAGAAATGTATGAAATCCTTGATGCCTAGATGCAACGCTCAGACCTCCTTAATGAAGTAAACTTAGTTTTGGATTCAACAAGCTGCTACATTTCCCACGTAGCTCAGGAACTAAGTCTCAGCTCTGGCCCAGATTCCAAACAACTGGCAGCAGGCGTTGGTATTTACTGGCAGAGATTCCCCGAGAGCCTTAACTTGCCCTGGCCTAAGCTGAGTTCCTTCTCTTGACTTGTAACTATGGCTTTTGCTCTCTCTTCTTCCCCAAACTGCCTCACTCTTCCATCTGCTTCTTGTGGGTCATCCTTGTTGCCTGGATCAGCTTGCTGCTTGCCTGTGGCCTGAACTCCAGCAACGCTCCTCCTTTGTCTTGGTGTTAGTACGTGTATTTTGACATACTGATTGCTGACCTAGTCTCTGATTGTTCCCATTTTTCCCCTTTGACTGGATCTTCTGGTCTCCCTTGTTGTTAGCCCTGGTTTGTTCTGGCTCCAACAGTTTTTGTTCCTCATGCCCTGCTTCTAATACCATTGCAATTTATTGCGTAGGTCTTTATATAGGATGACGAAAGGTGGGAATCAATCTGTCTGTTCTGTACAAGTGTTAAGCATGATGCTTTGTAAGAAGAGGGTTTCTCTTTGAGACAGAGTTTCTATAGGTGACTCTGAGAGAATCTGATTTCTCTGGGGACAGGTTCTTGCATACCAAACAGCTGTCTACTTTTTCCAGTTGTATTTATTATAATAGAAGATATTACTTCTACCTATAAACCTTTGCTGCAGTTACACTGTCCCCTCTGGACCAAGTCTGGAGAGAATAACAGCCGTAGCCACTCTTACAAGCCAAAGTCTCACATGAAGTTCCTCTTGGCAGCTACAGATGCTTTCACCGCTTTCAGCATCCCAAGAAGAAAAGGTGATTGAAGATAAGTGGGAATAGCTGAAGAAAAAAAAAAACAGCTGAGTAATAATATTGTCCATCAGACGCAATCTAGTGCTGCTCGAGGAGTAGCTGACAAGTAGGACAGCTTTTCCTGAGAAGAATCTCTCTGCCCCCTGCTCCTCCAGGTCTGCTTCTAGTGGTCCTCTCCTGCTCCTACAGCCTAGTGAATGCCTAGAAAGTCTCCCTCCTCAAGCAGGGGGCTTCAGGAGGAGGGAGGGTGGGGATATCTCTGACCTCTTGCCCCCATGGCGTGATTCTGCCTGCAAATACCTCATCTGTTCTTCCAGAGTATCAGAAGAACGAGGGTGAAACTGTGGCCGTGCTGAAGCTGAAGGAAGTTCTGCATCTGTTCAGAACCGCAAGAAGTACATTAGGCAGTCAAAGATTACTTTTCTAACTCTAGAATTCAGTAAGTACTTCACCATCTGCGTTTAACCAAGAAAATGGGACAGAGGCTAGGAAGCGAATATAATTGAATTATGATTGGCGTGGATGTCGTGTATAATATATCAATCCATGTAAACAGGCAGAAAGTGATGATCCTTATTTTTGATACTCCCTTGGAATAACATTATGTATTTGGATAGAAATGAGTGTTTGATTTGCTAAGTCACCATCTATAATTTATAGCGTGTCCTAGATTACTCGGTTTTTGTGTACATTTAGGCAGTTGATCTACTTGCAAACTTGAAAACGAAGAATTGTGTGTGTGTGTGGAGGGATCGGGGAGCAGCTGGGAGACCGGGCCTTTGTAGCAGCACTGACACAAAGCTGCTCCAGACAAGCAGAACACGAGTTTTAACTTCAGTTTTAAGTACCATCTTTCAAATCCTGGTGCATCCGCAGGCGTTCAGCCAGATCGGGGCACCACCGGCCTGTCCCGCCCCCGCCGAGGCCACGCCCGCTTCAGCCGAGCTCCCGCCTTCCTTCAGCCACGCCCCCGGACATTGGTTCGCGCTCCCTTCGCTCAAAGGCAAGCGCCGCCCCTGCCCCGCCCCCGCCTCGGGGCGGGTTGACCACGCCTCCTGCCCGCTAGCCCCGCCTCCCCCCCGGCAGTTGGGGGCGGGGCCGCGCTGTGCGCGGGGACGCTGCGTGGTGACGCAGCAGGAGGGGTTGAGGCGGCGCTGCCCGCCCTTCCTCCTCCTCCTCCTCCTCCTTCTCCTCCTCTTACCGCTCCGCGCCCGCCGGTCGGTGACAGAGCGGCGGACCCAGCCGCCAGCGCCGCCGCCGGGGCCCTGCAGCCGCCGCCGGGCCCGGGGGAGCAGCTGGCGCTGCCGCTGGCCATGGTGGCCCGCCTGCCGCCGGGAGGGCAGGAGCAGGCGCGGCGGCGGCGGCCGCCATTGCGCGCGGGGGCCGCGGGACTATGAAGGATGGAAGCAGACGAGGTGACGATCCGCGAGCAGAACTTCCACAGCCAAGTGCGGGAGTACACGGTAGGCGACGCCGCCCCCGCGCCGCCCTGCCCTCCCCCCTGCCTCCCTGACCTGTCACTGCGGTGCTCCGGCGGCCGCGCTGCTGCCGGACCCCCGCCTTGGTCTGCCCTCCGCCCTCCTCTCCCCCTCCTCCCCCCTCGCCCCGGGTTGGGCAGCCGTGGGGTTGTCCCGCTCTTTCCCTCTTTCCCTGCTTTGCCCCTCGCCCCGGCTCCCGTGTCCAGATCGGCTCGGGTGGGCTGTCCCGTGTGGGCTCCGCTGTGCGAGCATCTCCCCCTCCGGGCTGGGGGCGAGGGCTGGTGTGAGGACCCCCGCTCTTAGGTGGTGTGGGTTTTGCTCTCCCTGTGCCTTCAGCGGAAAGGGGAAACGCAGTGCATGCATGCAGGACACGGTGTGCTCCTGACTCTGCTCCTGTCCACTGTGTTATGTGTTCAACACCTCAGCCTTCGAGTGCAGCCCTGTTACCGCACGGTGCGGGTGGGATTTCGTGTTATCGCTTGTGACACGAACATTCTCCTGCCCTTTGCTGCGCTGTTCGCAACAGATGTGTGTAACCTTCATGTTTTCCCTAACCCCTGGTGTCGTTCCCAGTGCTGCTGCGTGGCCCGCGCTCTCCAAGCCAAGCGACAGAGCAGATAAGCAGTGCCCATGGTGTCCCATCTCCCTCGGCCTTCTGTAGTCAAGTGCAACACTGCACCTTGCGTGCAGATGGAGAGAGCTGTTGCGGTTTCCTCTCCAACTGCCTCATAATTGTTTTCGGGACTATTGAAAGCTGAAAGAGGTGTTTTGATGGGGCTTGTCTCTCTTCTGCCTCAGTTCAAGGAAGGAAGTATGTGTTGCATGTAGGAGACATGCAGGGTTGTCTTCTGTGCACGTGCTATCGTAACTCAGCTGGGTTCATATGGTTCACTCAACTGCATTCTCGTTGCAGTTAGTGCTGTTTAAGAGAGAATAGATTTATTCAATTAAAATACGATTTCATAATTTAGCTTTAATTATTTTTCAGCTGTATTGGGAGACAAATACCACTGTTAACTGATTTGTGTAGGTCTGTGGCTAGGTTATTTGATAAAAGAGACTTGCATGGATCTCTTGTGTTAGTTGCTTTTCTATATTTTACAAATCCGTATGTTAAGACCTTCTTTCTTCTGGTAAAGTATTAGACTTCTGGGATGTTTTTTTCTGAAGAGTGCAAAACAAGTCTGTATGAAGAGAATTGTCACGTTAGGAGATTTTTCTGGACCTTCTCTTTTCTGTAAGTGGGTGTAGCATATGTCATGAGAGCCAAGACCAGTGGAGGGGCATAAAAAGGAAAATACTTTTTTGTAAAGAAGTCTTAGCATTATCTCCTTTGTGCTACGAAAACACAAGTGTATACACAAATTGTGCATCTTTTCTGGATGCTAGCATCTGTCTCTTCCTTAATGTCTGTTTTCTCAGTTGTATTTCTCTGTGAGCTAATGATCTCCTGTTTAGGTCCACCAGAGTCTTGTTTTGATACATTGTATGCTACATATTGTGCTTTTGTAACTAGTAGGATGCACACATTTTGGGTCTGAAGGAATGTCTGTGTGCAGCCTCTCCAGGTACTGTTACAAATAGTGAAGGTCTGTTGAATTGCTAAAGGAGTAGCTCATCTGTACTGCAGCTGCTTCTCTTAAGCTTTTTCAGCCCCTTTAGAGTAATTGGTAACCCTTCCTATTGGTGTAGTCGTGTAAGAAATCATCTAAGACATCAACAACTCAAATCTTAGAGGTGCAATGTTGCTGTGTTTGGACAGAGGATATTCTTGCTCTTGAAACTGTACTTTTATCTTTAATATTAATGACAAGGTATCTATGTTAATGTTTAATCAGTGGGGATAATAATAATAACAATTTCACCTTTGTCCTGGTTTGAGGTAAAACAGAACCAATTTTCTGATTTGTAATTTTACTTTTTAGCTGGGCCTCTTCTAACTGACTAAAGTCTGAAATTAACATCGTGTTGTTCAGAAACTCTTCACTCTCAGAGTGATGAGACCTGATTATACCAAGGAATGGTATGCAGACAGGCCCTTGCTTATACTTATTGCTATAACAACCAAGGTCAGGTAACTTCGCTATTTGCCCGTTAGAGGATCGGAAGCGGAGAAGTGTAGAGGGGTCCCACCTGCAGGGAGGAGCGGATGGGACAGGTGACCCCAAACTGACCAACAGGGTATTCCATCCCGTCTGCATCACGCTCAGTATAAAAGCTGAGGGATCAAAGAGGCAAGGCTGCTCTGGCTCGCTCTTTCTTCAATGGCCGATGTCTGAGGAGGATCCTGTCTGTTCGTCTGCCTTTGATCCCAATTTGAGCATTCCTGACTCTAGTTCTGGAATTCAGCTCCTGTCTGTTGTGGACTCCAGTTTGGGACTTTCCCTGTGCCTGCTGGTGACGTGATTGTTATCTTGGGAGCTGGGTACGGTTTTGTATATATTGTATAATTTTTAAAAATTTATTTTATTATTATTTCTTATTTCCTTATTTATTATTATTTTCATTAAAGTAGTATAGTTCTTTTTCTAAACTCATGAATCTCCTTATCTCTTCCTCTCCTCTCTTTGGAGAGAGCAGGGGAGAGCCATCTGTCGTTCTGATTGGCCAATCCGTCCAAAACCACGACAGCCTTTTAAATCATGCATTGGTATAGTTGTGATGTTGTCTTTAATTTATGTTGGAAGACCAGAGAGTTTTAAGAGTGCATAAGCTGCTGCCATCCACAGCTGAGAGTATACAACCTTCTTGTGGCTCTCGCGTTGCTGCAAAAGCATATTGCAAGTGTGATTACACTTGTGGTTAGTTTAAGCATAACGAAGTACACAGAGTATGTTGTTTACATGTAGCATTACACTAACCATTCCTGCCCTTGCTGGTCATGAAGTTACATGGTGAATATAATTTCTTAAATTTGCAAATAGACAGTTGTTGTGTGGCTAGTGGGTATAATCACCAGTCCTTCAGCTGGAGGAGGGAACATATTCCACTTTCTGACACGTGCACAAGACTTTCGTTCCAGCTGCAGGGGAGCTGGGGGCAGGTTAATAGAAGAATTTGATGTTTGTTGTGTAATATTACACAGCCAAACTCCACTAATATGCCTGTTAAGAAGTAAAATTTATGGAGTTTGATAGTATTGTCTTTGGAGACCTAGTTGTGTGGTCCAATCTTTACTGGAAGCGAAAATGATATATTCATGAGAGAATAGAAATCAAAGTAAGTTGATGTAGTTGAAAAGAAATCCCTTTTCTTTTACAAATTTTCTTCATTTTATTTGAATAGATATAGAATTTCTAGACTGTGCTTTCTGATGGAGTCCTAAGAGCACACTAAGCTTAACTTCAGTGTAATGCTTCATTTCTGTTTCATCTAGTCTCTCTCTGTAGCTCGCAAGCTACAAAGTTTTCCATAAAGTTGTGTTCCATAACAAAAGTCCAAGGCTTGTTATTCTTTTGCTGGTGGTGCCTGTTCTTTCTGTAGGTGCCAACTTCTGCTAGTTCCGCATTGAAAAGACAAATGTTTCTGACACATGTTTACCGATTGAGCAAGGGTGGAAGATTATTTATTTATTTTTTTAAAAATAAATCCTTCATCTGCTTTTGAGGTGGCTGTCTCTGATTTAATGCTGAATTTAGCTCAGGCCCATTCACTCTTGACCTCATTTGGAGTGTCTGTATGGTACCTATTTTTTTTTTTTTTTTTTTTTTCAAGAGGGTGCCAGTTTGCAAGAAAATAATCTGCCTTGTATTTTGTTGCTTCATGAGGATGATCTTTTATTAATAGGAGGTTAACTCCCCTGTTAACTAGGTTAAGCCCCTAGTTTCGGCATGGCTTTTCAAATGTGAATCTGGTGTGTTGAGGATCTGTTGTTTGGATCAGTTATTGAAAACACCCAGTTTCTTTCAGGCTTATATGAACTTTAAAATTCAGATTCAGTGAAGTAAACATGGAGATTGAGAACTGATGACTCGGTTTAAGAGACGTGGCACAGCCATGAGTTTGCTCTAAGTCAATGAGTGCCTTGACTTCAATAAAGCCAGAGTCATACTCAGTTCTAACTAAAAAAGGCATCTTTCTGAAAAGCAGGTTTAGTTGGTTACAATATATAGAAGTGTCTGTGTTCTGTACTTGATCGACATCCACATGAAAGAGTTGTAAAGGCCAGACAATGTTCTCTGCTGGGCTGATACTATCTGTTATTTTTGTACACTTAATTAGTTTGCCATTCTTGATCCTTTAGATTCATTTATAGTTTGCTGAGGTCTTGCACATCCATGGAAGATACTTAAGCTTTTAGGGAACTGCTTTTCCCTTGTGTCCTGTTGTTGTGTCTGTTTATACAACATAATTATAAAGTATTCTGGTTTCAGCTAGTGTTAGCGTGAACTGTTTATTTCAAACACAAATTATGTAAGTGCAATGATTCAGTCTCTTTGTGTTCCCTGGGTTTACTTTTTAGAATATTCTTACACTCCTTTTTTTTCTAGTCTGAGTCTTCTATTCTGCAATATTAGCTTGTATTTTTAAAATTCAGTTCTACTTTTTGTTGTTATTTTTCCATTTACATAATGTGGGATTTTGTGGTTGTGAAAATATACACATACACTGGGTTATGAGGTTTCCTTGGCAAAATAAATATGCTGTGCCTGCATTTGTAGTGTGGGGAAAACTGTGGAAGAAAAAAATTTAATGACCATAGAAATATTAGCTAGAAAACTTAAAAACAAACATAGTATGTTTGGAAGTGACTTAATTATATTAAATACGTCATGAAAAAAATCAGTCCTGGTAGAATAAATTAGAATAATAAAAAAATTGCTATTATAACTCTTAATTGCTTCATGCAAGTCCAGGCAGATATTGAAACTGGTGTAATATATAGCTTTATGATTAATGTCAGATGCTTCAATTTGAAGGACTGAATGTTTTCAGGGGTGTAAGCTTCAGATGCTAGATATTCGGAGAAGCCTAGTTTCTCTACTTTGTAATGCAATTCCCTCTACAAGAAGGCTTTTTTTTTGTTTAAATCATACCACTTTTAAATAGTAAGGTTTTTTTTTTTTTTGTTACAGGTGATACGATGGTTATTTAGCAGGTGTGTAAATCTGAATCTAAAAGTAATTTTCAGCAGTTTAGAAAGGCCTTTTTAGGTAGTGGCAACTGTGTCATGTTTTTGATTTTTGTTTGCAACTTAACACCAATACCACTGACTTTGTTTCCTTCTCTGATTTCTTTTTGTACCTTTTGTCCTCTTATCCTGTTTTTTGGGTAGAGAGGTGTTCAGGATTCTTCTGTATGAACTAGTGCAGTGTGGGTGCTGCTGGCGTTTGTCCCCTGTGTGGCCGTAAAATGAGAAAGGTGGTTTGAGCACTGGGCTTCTGTTGGTAGCATGCTCCTGTTCCTGACCAGTTCTGCTTCCTTAGATTTATTCCCCAGACAAAAATTGTTATCTTCACAGACCCTTTTTTATGCCAGAAGTGATGATATTCTGATAGTGGGCCAGGAAGAAAATGCTAATTAGAAGCATGGGTGATTTTTAAGGACAAACTTATTACAAATACTGTAACCTGGTCTAGTGGGCGGTGTCCCTGCCCATGGCAGGAGGGTTGGAACTAGATGATCTTTAAAGTCCCTTCCAACTCAAACCATTTTATGAAATGTTGTTGTTTTGAATGTTTATGCAAATGTATCTTCTATTCAAGAAAATCGATGCCTTTCAATTTTTGTATCCATACACTGAAAGTTGAGGCATAATTTATATCTTAAATGGCTTCTTGTATCTCAGAAATAACTTTATCTAGGTTTCTCAGTATTGCTTATTTTTTTAAAAAAAAGATTTTTGGAAAAGAACTATAACTGAATAAAGGAGCATTTGTGGT
This sequence comes from Fratercula arctica, assembly GCA_947846985.1. Classification (NCBI taxonomy): domain Eukaryota; kingdom Metazoa; phylum Chordata; class Aves; order Charadriiformes; family Alcidae; genus Fratercula; species Fratercula arctica. Next base: position 10,460,402 of record CANTUZ010000002.1, on the reverse strand, counting down.
AGTGGCACGAGATATAAGGCTGAAAGATTGGTGCGCATTTATTATAATTACATATATAAAATGTTGTCATCATTCTGTCCTCTTAAAAATATACCTTTACTTGTAAATATGGGTGCTGTACTGAACTTTAAGAACTGGTGAGTCATCTTCTGGCTGCTGGTCCTGAGGATCAGCATTGGTGGATCCATCTGGAATCAATCGGCAACTCCAAATACTTGGCATAGACAAGTGGATAGAGATATGCTTATCCCAAAACAGGAACAACTTTTGGCAAGTTCCACTTTTTCCATTTACATAAAGTAAACATGAAAGGCTGAAGTGTAAAAAGTTGCTATTAGTTACAGTTCAAAATAATTCCTTTTGAATACTCATGTGTTTGTGGTAGCAGTTGACCAAAAGGGCAACACACTTCATGGAAGACAGAGACATCTGTTTTAAGAAAATTTAGATTAAGATGTAAATTAGATTTGAGAAAAATCTAATGAAAAGTGAAAGAACTGACAGCAAATAAAACCAGCTATTGATTACAAGACCACAGATAGCACATACATCTTGGGTTTTGTTTGGGTAGCTGGTTATGTAGTAGAAGGACTGGATAAGATGGCAGGATGTAACTGGGAGATCGTAGGGTTGTAATGAACATCTCTGTCTTTGCTGTGATGTAGGGATGCTGAGTGTGATTGACTTTATAAGCACAAAACCTTCTGGAAAGAAGTGTTTTCAGAGGTGTTGAGGATGGTTGAGGGGTGGGTGAAGCGGAGAGCAGAGCAGCAGAGGAGATAGTGGTAATGTCAGAGCGGAGAGAGAATCTGAAGCATGTTGCCGGTGAAGTTCTGGTAAGAAGGCAAGAGTTCAGTTCTGGTGATGCAGATGGAAATTTGGGTTAAGGAAGGCTGTCTAAAGAAAATATTTAATTCTATATAAGCTTACTGCTTTTTATTTGAAGATTATGCAAATTATTTTTTTTTAATTACAGTGCTTTCTCCTTTCCTATCTTTTACCCTTCCCTATTTAATTTGGTATTTATCCTCATTTAGGAGGGCAGTGATGACTCTCGTTGAGAAAGTCTTAACTTCTGCGATATTCTCTACTCTCTCTGCACCTCACCCTTACCTTGAAAACCACTGAAATTTGCCTGTAAACATGTGCTGTCAAATGACTGGGGACGCTGACTTCTTGGTGGCATTAATGTGCAAGAATTTACATAATTTATAACACAAGAACAGGAGAGACTTTGAAAGTCATGATTGTAGTTTATGTTTTTATGCATATAGTAATTAATAGTGTTGGTTGTTGCATCACCAAAATGTAAGCATACAGCTAGAGATGACCTGGAAAAAGTTACTGCTGTAACCCACTTATTAGTAATTCACGTGACATGTGAAATTGCTTCATACTTTCAGCAGCTTTGATCTGTTGCTTTTTGGGGCCCAATTTACTTTCATGAAGATGGTTACAAAACTCATGTTGATGTTTCGTCAGCTTGGTGTTGAATATGTATCCTAGTGTTGCTGAGCTGCTTCCCACACAGAGGTTTCTAGTTTCTCGATTACCTGAATATATTAAAAGTTGTTTTTGACAACCATCAGCGTGGCTCCAAGAAAAAGCCCAGTGCTTTTTACTGTTTTAATATTCGATCACTTTGTTAATGATTTGGCTTTGAAAATTTTGATTAACTGGAAAATATTATTCTACAGAACTTTGTTTCAGCTTCTCTATTTCCATATCATGTGTGCTCTCCACAGCAAGTAGTATGTGTATAAATGGCATTGAAGTCTGTGTATGGCCGAGTTTAATATACAGAGGACAGAAGCAGTGTATATGTGTGATTCCCACCCCCTACCGCCCTGTCTTTACCTTCTTGGCTTATAGTGGTGTGGTTTCCAGTGTTAGGCTCCACAATTGTCATCGAAACGTGGTGCTTCACAGTTTCAGTGTTGATTTAAAGTGCTTGTTTATGCCTTGAGTCTCCCATTTTTTCCATTACCTAACTGTGCTTTCTATTTTTAACATATTTAGCTGATGGAAAGAATTGATGCTGATGAGTTTGTATTGAGTTTGACAATAGCAACAAGTCTAAAATATTTGCTGAGTTTAAAACTGTGATAACTTATGTCCAGTAGAGAGTCTGCATAATTGGTGAGAATTATGAAAACATACAAGTGTTGCAGTTTAAATGTGTTTGAGTTTTGGGAATGGGGGTGAAAAGAAAGATATGCTACTTAAAAATTCTACAGTATGTATGTGTGAGAAGACAAGGAAAAGGATTTTCATGAGTTAGGAGGAGAAAATTAATTAGCTCTGTCTTCTAAGACAGTTATGTATCTTGCTCTGGAAATTAATATTAGCCAAAGAAGCTGTCTTAACACAAATAAATTGTTTACCAAGTTTGTATTAATGAGACTTTTGAGGTTATTTTTTTTTCAGAAGAGAATTTTTAATGGAATGACTCTGTGAAGTTTTAATATAACCGATTTACATGGCTGTAAAATGTCGAATAATAACTTCAGTCAGTGGCAGAATGTTAGGGTGATAGAGGTTGGTGCTATTGGTGTTAATTCTAGAGGGTGTTTTTAAGTCTTGTGCTAATGCTGACAAATATTCCTGAATCCAATTTTAACGACCCATACAGGTCAAAGAAAAATGACTCGCAGTCATTTTTTGAGGGGTTTTTGAGTGTATTACTGGGTATAGAATACATTACCCTGAACAAAGGTATCTTGGGCCTATTACTAAGGGTCGTGGAGGTGTCATAAGGTATTTTTTCCCCTTTACCCAGCAACATAAATACATTCCCGTTAAGTATATAAAAGGGAATGTAAAAGCTAACATTCATATATTGATTTGAATTCCTTCATTCCTTTGAAGTGTGGCTTTGCTCCTGGTGTAGTTAATGTGAAGGTAGTTTTAAGTGAGTGACATATGGAAGTTACCTTCTGAAGGGCTATAGAGGCTGGTTATTTGTGTGTGTGTTTTTTTTTTTTTTTTTTATCTTCAGCTGAGCATTGTTTCTAGCACATGGAATATGTTCTTGGACGTTTTGTACTTTGTTAGATCATGGGATTTTTTCCTAGATAAACAAATCTAGGCACCCAGCCTCTGAACCACTTATGATTTCTTCATGACTTAGGAACCAACTAAAAAAGTGGGTCAACCTCTTGTCTGAAGTCAGGGAGGAGTCCTGAGAGGAGACCACACATGCGGGGGAAATCATAGGTGTGGAGAGCTGTGTTAATGAGTAAAGTTAATCTGTAGTCATAAGATGGATTTGACATTTTCTCATAAGCTTGGATTTAGCGTGTCATGCTAAGTGTATAAGGCTGACTGGATTAGTGTGAATTTAATTTAACCATACAGTGCAGTTTTTAAGAATAAATAGTTAATATCTCATTTTGAGAAAAATGAGATGTCCAAAGCAGATGATATTATGAATGCCAAGGTCAAACTGAGAGCATAGCTAAAAATTTTAGTTTTCTTCAGTGTGCATAGTTTATTATAGGTAACTTACTGTTAACACATCCGAACTAGGTGGAACACCTTGTTTGCTTTTTAGATGTCAATGGGATAGTGGAGCTGTTAGAAATGGACCAAGGAGAACTGCTTGTCTCCACCTGTATTTTCTTGCTGTTTATTCCTGACATCCTTTTCACAAGTAAATAAAAGTCGTTGCCAAGTGGGACAGTAGGAGGAAGCTTTTTAGTTGCCATGTGGCACTTCAATGCACATTTAAAATACTTCAGCAGCATGAGAGCAGTAAGAGATGGATGTACAATGTCATAGTTACTTGTTTTCTATTGTAGAAATTAAAATCCAGAAGTGCAACACTACTACTTTTCTGTAGGTAGTAATCACAGTCAAGCAAAACACTGATAGTTCCGTTTTCATCTCTTAAACATGTTCTTAGACATATTCTACAGGGTGATGTTACCCAGAGTGACCTCTGCCTTCTCTTCTCTCTGTGCTGTTTTTTCTATGTAAGGGAAAAGGACACATTCTGTAAAGTAAACAGCAAGAAGTAGGGATATTCTTTATGTCATTGTGTTTTTTTTTTTTCTCGCGTACTCTTTGCATGGAAATGCAAAATACTGGGGTTATAACCCCAGTAACATTTTTGTTTTAATACTGACACAGCCACTACTTTATTTTAAAGTTCCTTCCTTCCCTTATTCCTTAGTTTTTTGGAGCTTATTGATCTTTCAGTTCCTACCTAGTATAGTAAAACGTTGTTCATTTCTTGTCTGTTTTGCTCCTCCAGATTTACTCTCCCTGTTCTAAATGCTAGTATGCAAGCAAGTGGGAGGAAATGATCACTTGTCTGCTTTGATACTTTTCAAGTGGAACTGTTGAACCTGTGTTTCATACTTCAAAGTGTGTTATATCAAAGAACATTACTAAGGTGTCCTGGTTTGAAGTAGAACAGAACCAACTTTCTGTTCAGTAATTTTACTTCTTAGCTAAGCTGCTTCTAACTCCCTGAAACTAACAGCGTATTGTGTAGAAAACTGTTCGTTCTCAGAGTGCTGAGACCCGATTATGCCAAGGAATGTTACACAGACAGGCTCTTGCTTATACTTATTGCTATAACAACCAAGGTCAGCTGATTTCATTATTTGCCCCATTGGAAGGTTGGAACCAGAAAAGCGTAGAGCGGACAGGACAGGTGACCCCAAACTGACCAACAGGGTATTCCATCCCATCTGCCCCATGCTCAGTATAAAAGCTGAGGGATCAGAGGGTCAGCCTCTTTCTTCAGTGGTGGATGTCTGAGGAGGACCCTGTCTGTTTGTCTGCCTTTGATCCCAATCTGTGCATTCTTGACTCTAGCTCTGGAATCCAGTTCCCATCCATCGCTGAGTCCAGTCTGGGACTTCCCCAGTGCCTGCCAGTGATGTCACCCTGTGAGCTTGATACAGTTTTGTATATATTGTATCTATTTCATTATTTCCTTTTTATTTTATTATTATTTCATTAAAGTAGTCTGGTTTCTTCTAAACTTGTAAATCTCTTTCTCTCCTCCTCCTCTCCGTGGAGGGAGAGGTGGGGGGGAGAGCATCTGTTGTCTCTTAATTGACCAATTTGTCCCAGACCACAACATAAGGTCTGTGACTTCTTTCTGCAAAGAAGTTCTGTGGTGGTTCCTTACTGCTAGAAGGTGTCATTCTGTAAGATGCCCAGCTTTTTCATAGTGGGAGGACATCCCTGATGTAGTCCTACAGGGGACCGTGTTTACTTTTAAACACATTCATAATACTTTTAAACACATTCATAAATGACCTGGAGTAAGGTATGAATTATGAAGTGACAAAGTTTCTAATGGTGCTACTTTATTCAGGATTGTAGAAAAGAAGGCTGACTGGACCCCAGCCTCCTGCTCAGAGCAGTGTCATATATGAGAGATCAGACTAGATTACTTGGGGCTTGAAAACCTCCAGGGATGGAGATTGTACAGCCTTGCTGAGCAACTGGTTCCACTGCTTGGCCCTCCTCATGGAGGGGATTTCTCCTTACCTCCAGTCTCATCCTCCCAACATGCACCACAGTCAAGACCCCTGCTCTGCCTTCTTAATGACCGCCTCCTCATAGGTACTGGCAAGCTGCTATCAGGTCCTTTTGAAACCTTGTTGTCCTCAGGCTGAACAGGTTGAGGTCCTTCAGCCTGTCTGCACCAAGCAAGTGTTCCAGCCTCCTGACCATCTTGGTGATCCTCCTTGCTACAATCACCAATGTCTTTCCTATATTGAAGCATCAAAATTGGGCGCAGCAACTACATGTGACCTGATGAATGCTGACTGGAGAGAGATAATTACTTCCCATGGTTATGTGCTTCTGGTGACATAGCCCAGGTTGCTCTTGGGAGTGCTTGCTGCCACACTGATTTACAGGTATTGAACAATTACTGGACAACACAGCTGTATGCTTTCTTCCTAGTATAAACTACAGCTATATGTCCTGCACAGCAGTCGGGAGGAATATCACGCTATATAAATAGAAGCTGTTGATCTTTCTGTACACAAAAATGCAGCTTTTAATGCACGCCCATGAATTACAGTTGTGAAGAATGGTCATATCCTGTGCATCAGGGGAAAAAAAAAGAATATCTTGTGCATTTTGAGCATATTCCTTCTTAGCATGAAAGTGTAGCTCTAGCACTTGCAAGAGAAGATGTTTTACTAATCCGAGGCATGAATTTCAGTGCCAAAGTGTTAAAGATCATCCACACAGACAAGTTAATGTCAGCTGATATTTAGAAACCATCAGTACGATAAGTACAATGGAATGTGAGTTAGTTCAGACCTTTATTGCTTGTTTTTAATGCTAGACTCTTCAGTGCCAGCCCCTTAGATGCAGGTAGTTATGAACTGAATGCATGGTGGTTTATCTCTAGCTCTGTTCTCACAGGAGCTGAGAGCTGCCTGGTACAGATCCAAAAGTATGACTTGGATCATACTTGGATGACAGATCCAAAAGTATGACTTTATGGAAGAGCTGGATACAAGATAGCTAAGAATGTAGTGCAGTGCATCTCCAGAAGTAGCATAAAGCACTTCCTTTTCCAAATGAAGATTAGCAACTCCAGGGGAAGACAGGTTTCTTTTGCTTGTCCTACCAGAGGTTGTAGTTAGTCCATGAAAAGAAATGTGAGTGAATTACATGCTGAAGGTTTTAAGACTTCTTAATGTGCCACCTGTTAAAAGGGAGCCCCTAGATGTAGCATAGAATCTATGCGTTTTGTTTTCAGTTACTAAGTGGTGTGGAGGGGGGAACACAAAAAAGGCATTAATAATAAAGAATTGCTTTGCTTGACTGTTTCGCTATAACCATATAAAATTCTCAAACTCCTTTTAAATTTCCTTTATATTTTGATGTAGCTGGTCAAATGGGACTGAGTTTTTCCCCTATAATGTGGCAATGTACTGTAGCTGGTCTTCAAGTAGCCTTCCAGGAGCAGTCTAACTGTGACAACAGATCCACAACTGCTTTGCCCCTCTGTAAAGTTGGAATGAATTTAAGGAAATAAATTTTAAGATTGGAAGTTGCTATTTGTTGTGTGTGTCTGTTTTTTTGTCCTTAAGTTGACACTATTGGGAATGTCAGAAATCCTTATTCATTGTAGTTGTGTACATTCTCTGCACGGTGTTTTCACTGTCTCCTCAAGTCAAACCTGGAAGAGCTTCATTTGAGCTCCAGTGAAAAGCTCCTTGCAGAGAACATGGTGTGATGAGGAATATAGCTTGTCCTACATTTGCTGCATTTGCACCATCCGTAGCTTTTGTCAGCTCTTATTGTAGAGATGGGGGATGGAATGAACCACTGCTTTTTGATTGAAAACATGGCTTCAACAATGTATTCCAATATTGGCTCCAATACTGTCACATAATAGTTTTCTGAAGAAAAGATGGAATTTAACGAACGTAGTCTTCTCTTTCGCTGAAGATATTGATGTAGCTTTGTGTATGTTGATCTCTTTTGATTAGTGCCCTATTTCAGTATGACTACCTAGGCCTTTTAAAAAGTGATTAGAAATTAAATTTGGCAGATGATTTAGGGTACTATGAACATAGGTATATGTGAATTTGCCCTCTTCTAAGGTTTTTAAGAAAGTCAAATTAGGAGTTGTTAAGAACTGTATTTTCTGAAGACACATGACTATAGATAGTTTCTTTTGCATGTGCCAAGGGCTATATCCAGGAAATGCATTGAAAGGTATTTCTTAAACTCAAGTCACTGCGCCTTAGTAGAAGAGCTGTAAAGTGAGTAGTGTATGTGAAAATGGTGTTGTGTTTGGGGAAAAAAGATACTATAGAGTTTCCTTAGGTATCAGTCTTAAGAGCAATCTTGCTCAACTTACGTGAAAATGAAGTAAAGCATTCTGTTGTTAGCACAAAACCAGTTCTTTAGGCGGTGTAGTCAGTACAAAGGAGAGTTGGAACATGGTGCAGAACGGACTTGATTACCCCCAAATAATAGATATAGTATGAAATTAAGGCGTGGTTTTTAAAAGAAAAAAAAAAAAAGATGTGTTGATGAACTTGAACCCTAAAAATGAATTTCTGCTGTAACTTGAGAGCTGCTTTGCTGGAAGGAATCGGGGAGGACAGCATGAATGGATTCAGTGATGGGAGGATAATGCAAAGTTAGTAGCATGATTCTTAAATAAATATGTTGAAGTGTTTTCAGTACAGAAAGGAAGGCTTAATGTTGTTATATGTGGCCATAAGATCTTACCTGGAGTACTGAGTACAAGTCCAGTCATTCTTAACTGAGAAACATGAACTGAAGCTAGAACAAGTACGAACAAGAGCTGTATTTTTTTTTTTTGCAGTACAAAAGATCCTGAAACAAAGAGCTGTATGAGGAGTAAGAACCCAGGGTTGCAGTGTGACAGGACAGTGGAATCTATTCTTTAGCTATCATGGACAACACATTCCTCTTCCCCAGCTTAACTGAGTTCTACTCTAAAAATAGTTAGGATACTGGCTTTTGCTACTCCCTTCAGAGCTAATCAGAACACATGGTTAGAAACATTTCAGGATCACAGGTTTCACTAAGTAGAAGTTGAGGCTGAATTAATATGTCTGAGTTTGCTTATTGACTTGTTTTGGTCAGTATGAAGGACTTCTAATTTATGAGTTCTCTTTTGTTAAGCTCCCAAAGCTTTCAGTGATTAGAATTTACTTATTTCTTTTCTTGCCTATCACTTCAAAATTATGTGAATTTTCACTAATAAACAACTTTAGTATATTTACAAAACTGCTTCTCGGTTCCAACAGAAGTTCAGGGATAATTACACCAAGATATATAGTTACACCTTATTGCTGAGTTGCAAAGTAACTGTCATCTAAAACTAGAAATAAAACATTTGACAGTTGGTGTTACTGGACAGCTTTCATCTGCCCTCAAAATACCTCAGTTATCTCAGTGGTACCTTATAAGTAGAGACCCACATTTTCATTATGACCTTGCTATCACAGATAGAATAAAGGTCATCTATTTTAGTTGAAGATGCAAACAAGATTGTGGTAATTTTTATTCTTGTCTTAAATAAAATTAAAACAAAAATGAGCTTAACCGTGTCTTTATTTTACACAGGGACAGTGTTATTTGGGTCTGACAGATTTTTAAAGAATTTTACTGACCCTATATATGTGATACCTAATTTTCAAAAGTGGATGTCTAAAATTAGATGTCTCTGTCTGTAGCCTTGGTCTAGTTTTCAGAGGAACTGGAAGCTTAGAGGACTCTTTCAGCACTGGCATTGCGTTTTCCAATACTGACAGGACAAGCTGTGTCAGAGTACTCTGAAAACCCAAGGCTATTCTCAGGTTCTTTTGTTCTTCCTGATTCAAAAATATATCAGCATATTTTTTTATTGAATCTTAATAAAATTCTTTATTAATAGAATGATTTATTTGAAGAATTAAATTCTTTATCAAGACCCTTTCTTCTTTGAAGTGTCCTCTGGAAAGTTGGAGCGGTGAACTCTATTCAGATTAAATATTTGAATTCAGAGATCCAGTTGTGAAATCTAATTTTCAGCATCTATATTTCAGATATCGTCAGTGTGTGTTGCCTGCGCAGGGAATTTGCTCACCTGCCACTTTCAGACCTGTGGCACCATAATACTTCTGGGGGACATCTGTAGGGCAGTTGCAGGCACCTGAATGTCATGCTCAGATGCTTGGCTATGCTTTGTGTTTTTTATCTAAAATGTCTGACTACAGAGAGAGAAATAATGATCCCCATTTATTTTTATTAGTATTTCTTAAAGTCTGTCTTTCCTGATCGAGTGATACATTCTTTCACCTTCTAATTCTGCTGATTTGGACGTAATGTGGTTATTTAGATGTAAATTTTTAAGGGGTATCATCACTACCTTTGCTTTTGCTCAGTGTAACTTTTTTGCTCCTGATTTTTTTTTTTAAGACAATGAGTTCTTAAAAGCAACAAATCTTTAAATAATTGATTAAATACTTTATCTGTTGCCCGGTAAAGTAGTTTCACAATTCCCGATCATAAAGGAGACTAAAGCTTGGATTGAAATAGAACACATTTAGCAAAAGCACAGAACATTTAGCAAGAACGCAGAAGCAAAAACCCTGTACAGGTAATAGGACAAATTGACTTTAATAGTAAAAACTGCTACAACGGTTTTGCCTCATCCAGTCGGCTAACTGCTGCGTGTTAAGACTTACGAGGTGGCTACTGGTATTGTGCACAGGCAAAAGAATCTTAACAGTTTGGGCTAGTTCAAGTACCTTCTCAGCCTGTGGGGTGCAGGTAATCTGGTTCCTGCCGGCTACCAGAAAGCAGGATATGCTGTTGTTAATAGCACTGTTCACTGTGACTGCTCGGGTACTAGTGAAGGCAGAGAACCACAGTGTCACAGGATGGCATGCTTCATTCTTGTTCATTTCTGACTGACTCATGTTTTTAATAGGTATTAACAAACAAGATTAAGGAAGCAGCGTTGAGCCACTTACGCCTCATTCAGGAGCAAATGTTTTGTTTTTTCTTTTTGTTTCCCACAAAGGCTTGGAGGCTTAAAACTGTCTTGCTGTTTGATTTTTTTCCTTCAAGATTGCCAACATATTTGTAGGTGTTTTGGTTGTCTTACCTTATTGTATTGAAATTCTAGTGCCAAATCTTAGAAACGACTTGATGCAAGTCACGCTGGGCTCAAGGTACATCTGACCTAAATAAGCTACCCGCCTTATGAGGAGGGAAACAGTGCCCTTGGCCTCTGAGTGTAAAGGAAACGTGTTTGACTAGTTCATGCTTGGACATCCACTGTAGGCAGATGAGTCCCTCTTGCACATATTGTTTCCTGGAATTTGTTTGATTCAAGACATGATGGAAACAGTAAACATAACTGCTTTCCTTACATGTATGTTGCTAGTGTACTCCAAGATAGATCTTCAAGAGCCCGTTGTATAAAATACGATTACCCTTAGGTTACAAGTGAAGGGGATACAAAGTGTGGTAACTTTTACAGCTCAGGTGCCTTCAAACTTCAGAAAACAACCTAGGCAACCCCACCCCTCCCTCCCCCAAACAAAAAATTGCACTGTAAATAATTCTTAAAATTTCTTAATTTTAGAGTAAAACTTGCTGGCCATATAATTGATCTAATACCTGTTACTCTAAACTGTTCTTATTGGTTTAACTTTCTATTAATAAGATATAAAACATAACTGTTGACATTTACATGGAATTTTGTTGATCTGAATTCAGTTTTAAATTGTTGATACTGGATTTTCTGTTTATTTTTATTATAATCCAGGCACTTCTTCACAACCTAATAAATGCAATTTATTTTTTTCCAGATCTGTTTTCTCTTATTTGCTGTTCTCTACATAGTTTCCTACTTCATAATCACAAGATACAAAAGGAAAGCAGGTAAGCATAGACTTCTTTTAATATATTCAAAAATAATTTTGTTTTTCAAGTGAATAGGTGATTCTTTTTCCCTCTGCCTCCACAAGGAAAGCGGAAGAACTAGATCTCTGACCAAAAGTGTTTCTCAGGCTGCTCGTCTATGGCAGCCTGGACTGATCTGATTGTGTATGCTGCCGCCACGAGTTTCCATCACTTCCCTTGTGCCCGTCTGGCACTTCTCAGACCCTTCAGGGTTCCTTCTAATATCACTGACCAAGGGAGGGAGAGCACTGGAGCATTTCGGAAAAGGATCAGAGAGTGCTGTAGCTGGCACTCTGTGATTGAGAGAGACTGGGTGGCTGTTATGGAGGTGGTCTGGATGGCCAGTCAGGTCTTCTGTTGTGGCTCTGTGGCAGCCTAAATTTTATCTGTTTTGAGAGGGAAGAAAGGGGAGAATTGCAAGTAGGTGCTTCTGCCTCACTTGCCTTTAGATCTTCTTGTTCTCCTTTCATGTCAGTTTTTCCAGAGTAAGTATCTTCAGGCTGTGTTCTAGCACCAAAACCAAGTTCAGAGTTTTAGCTGGTAAAGTGAAAAGGTTTCCAGTAATACAGAAGGGAAGTAGTGGATTTCTTAAAAAAATCCTCCTTTACTCAGGTATAGTTATTTCAATGTTCCTAAGCTGTTCCTTATGACTTCACCACTGAAGTCTTATTCCTTGAGATAATGCTGTATTTTTTTTCCTTTAGGAATATTGTCTTTCTGAAACTAGTCTGTAGGAAACCCTGTCATTTTCTTCTAAAGACAAATAGCATAAAAATCTGTATAAAATGGCAGAATCTTTGACTCTTGACAGCCTATCTGGGACCTTGGTGCTTAGTAATACTCAGTTGGTCATGCTGGAGAAGCATTCTTATGCATGATGATCTTGGCACTTTGAATTTTATTGGAAGCTGTTTATTGAACTGTAGTGACCTGTGTTATGATAGAGCTGCTTTCATAGATGGATTCATGTTTAGGAAAGTAAACTCTTCAGGAAATTTAATATGTTTAAAAAAAAAAAGTGCACCCCTTTAAACATAGGCAATAGTTAAACAAGTAAGACAGATACTGATACGTATTTTGGATACGTTACCATTTGGAGATAGGGAAGAACAGGGGAGGGGGAAATGGTTTGGCAAACGCTACTGGATGTAAAGACGCTTTATTACCTTTTTGGCAGTTGATCTCATCAGCTAGTGAGAAGAACTGCTCTGCAGCTGTCCTGACTTTATGAAAGCTCTGTGAGCATTTATGTAGCCTGCTCTAGGATCTTCCTGATGAGACATGTTTGAAGAGTTAACGTGTCTGGAATTCTTTCAGGACAAATTGTTTGCTGTTTCTACAATAAGCTTTTTAGCCAAAATGATTCATAAGGGACCTTGACTTAGTCTCTCAAAACACCATGAGATTCCCATCAAAAAAAACCAGAAACAATAACCCAATCTGCTTTCACAGAAGAATTTCAAAATAGCATGCTGTTAGTGGCTACATGTTTATTTCCAGTGTGTGCAAGACTCTTAAGAACTTAAAACACCTCGTTGTATTTATTCTAGGATTTTAAAACACATTTGAGTTACCTCTTATGGAAAACCTGGGAGACGTAAAAGAAGAAAGCTGACTCTCAAATTATTTCAAATGTAGAAATGCATACATTTGTGTAGAGATGTGTGTAGAGAAGGCTATAAAGAATAAATGAAGGATATATTAGTGATTGACCTCTGAATTAAATGTTGATAATATTTCAAAAAGTTGGAGTATTAATTCGGGAATAAATGAACAAAAATAATCTAAAATGTGAGATACCAGAAGGGAAGCCATGGTATCTTTAATCTAAAGCAAGAACAACAACTCTCCTCTCCCCCTCCCGCAAATCCCCAGGAGTCAGGAGGAGGGATGAGTAAGGGAAAGCAACTGAGTGGTCATCGCTACTCTTCGGAGTGCACTTTCTTATTTTAAAAATACATTAATACTGAAAGTGAAACATCTATTTGGGGATTTATAGCAGTAGTTAATATGAGCTTGCTGCCCTCCGTGGTTTCAGAGATGCCCAAAGAGAAAGTTCCTTGCAGCAGCCATGGTAGTAGTAGTCTGAAAGCTTGTTTGACGTAGGGCCCCCTGGAAGATGTTTGCAAGAAGTTTTGATCTGGATATTTAAATAAAGGGAAGTAACTTCATAGGTAGTCAGGCAAAAAAAAAAAAAAAAATTAATTTTTGGTAGGAATGTTTTTAAAATATAGGTGCTAATAAATTGTTTTAGTAATTCTAAATTTTAATTGTAAATTAAAATCATTCCTATGTATATATGTTTTAGCCTGAGGAAAGATGACTAAGTATTGAATATAACCTGCTGTAATTTAATTTTCAGATGAGCAAGAGGATGAAGATGCCATCGTTAATAGAATATCGTATGTATAGCTCTTCTTCACAGAATGCTTTTTCCTGAATATATTGTTGTATGCTTCCAAATAAATAACAGTCCACTTTAAATGTGACAGTAAATAGATTGCTAGAGGTCAGAGGAAAAAGATTTGATCAAGCGGCACCTTATGTTATGGAAGGCATGACAAGAAGCAAGGCAGTTTGGTCCAGGGCTTTTTTTCCACCTGTGGTTTTCCTGGTAGGCATGAAATTGGCCAGAATATTGCATGAGGGCCTGGTGCAAGAGGTGGAATTCAGTGCAAGACCTGCACCTAAATTTAGGTCTCTAGAATGTAGGTGTTTATAGGGGAGGTAGGTGTTTAGGTTCCCACTGCAGTTGATGGAAGCCCTGTGGAGGGTGGCAATGGATCCTGGAAAGAAAGTTAGCTCACCCTGAAGTAGACATCTGTATTTGATCAACTTAAAAAAACTTAAAAAAAGAATAACAAATGGAAGACAAGCACTTGCCAGACCTGCTGGTCTGCCAGCAACTCTCTGTCCTCTTCCTGTTCCTTTGCAAAGCTCGATATTAATCTCTCCTATTTAAATATGTCTCAAGATTTACAGAACATCTGTGAGCTGTTGCTGCCCTCTCAGTGGTTTGCTAAACTATGTGCACTTGCTACTTGCTTATTACAATGTTCTTGCTTCTCCCATGGTGGTACTGTCATCCTCTTGGAAGGAGAGCTCATTGAATATTTTATTGATTTGTCTTGTACCCTGGGAAAGTGCCGAGTACATTGCAAGCTGTTCACTTTTAGTCGTGCATTTGTGGCAAGCTTGAAAGACGTACAAAGGTGATGTAAATCTTAGGCGTGCTTCTCCCACTATTGTCTGACACCAATACTTTTTATGAATTTGGAATACTTACTTGCCAGAGGTCTACTTCAGATCTGGAGAAAAATACGTACTTTTAAATGTTATGAAGCTCTTCCCTCTCCAGTAGAGAAGCACCTCTCCGGTGCTTTTAAGACTACAGTGAAGGCTTTTCTAGATTGAATGATTTTTCATAGCAGCTGTGGTCTTAGCCTGGTTCTGAATTTTTCAGTATTCAAATAATAAAATTTGTCTTGTTAACTGTTATCCCCCTGCATTTATTTTCTAGGTTAGTGTTAAAATACAACAAATATCTATTGTAAATACTGTGTTCTTCATGCGAAAACAGTGTAAGATAAGATTAGCACTTCCATCAGACTAATAGTCTTTTGTTAAGTGTTGTTATAAATACAAAATGCTGCTTGTTCTTTCAGACTAAGCTTTCTTATTTCCTAAGTGTGCATGTTATTTTCCAAAAAGCAATAACTGTCAAACATATGCAGATTGATATTTCTTTGCATAGCATAATTGTCAGGAGTTAAGAGGCTGGTGGGGGGAGAAAAGAAAACCAAACTGCTGTAGGACCTTGAAAAGCTGTAGTGTGTTAGGTTTCACAATTCTGGCTTAGAATACTTACACATCCTTAAATAAAAGGAAAAAAATACCTCAGCAACCACCAATAAAAATATATAATCATATTTTTTTTAATAAAAGTAGTCAACCAGACTTTCTTCTGTAAGGTAAGTATTATGAGAATGAAAAATGGATTTGTAGACTGCTAAGGAAAAGATCTCTGTAAGCAACTTATTGACATTCCTGTTGTAGGAATGATGTATTTAAACTTATCTTTTTTTGTCATGTGATTTTTTTGAGAATTATTTCTGATTTTATTCTAGCATTGGATTAGTTCTGTAGGAATATTTTTATTTGAAGAACAAATGTTTTTTTTAAGAACACAGTGCTTTTTAATGCCACAAGATGGCATTTGATATATTGTATTTGGGATCTAAAAAGAATAAGCTTAAATATTTTAAATAATTCTGTCAGTTTCTCTGTATTGACTTTACAGCTATCAGAAAACCCCAAGCTATTAGATGATACTCTAATAACTACTTTGAAATAAAAGCAATTTTTTTCAGTTTGGTGTTAAAATATTTGTTTATGGATAATTGTACTCAGTTTTTAGATATTAACAAGCTGCTCTACTTTTAAAAATTGTAGTAAGAATATAAAAATTGATTTTTTTTGTTATGAGTGTTTATGTGGAAAATGAAAACTGAAATAGGAGGCTTATGAAAAGATATTCCATGAACTCCAATAATTTAACCTGTGTATGACATTGAAATTGAATACATGCAAGTCCCAAGAGAATAATTGTGGTAGTTGGTAAAAGCTAATTATTTTTACTGGATTCTGTAAACTACTTGGTATTTGAAATTTGCTTTTTGGAAGTGAAATATTGTGGAAGTTACAGTTTCTCCTGCCCTTTTACAATATAAGGATGCGTTGCCTTCAGATGCTAATTAATAGGTAGGCTAACTACTTTTCTTTTTCCCCTGTTCAGAGCATGTTGGTGGTAACAGTGGTACATTTCTTTAAATTTCAGGCTGTTCTTGAGCACCTTCACTCTAGCAGTTTCAGCTGGTGCAGTCCTGCTTCTACCTTTCTCAATAATCAGCAATGAGATCCTGCTTTCTTTTCCACAAAACTACTATATTCAGTGGTTAAATGGCTCACTAATTCATGGTTAGTACTCAGCATAATGTAATTAAAATGGATGTCTTCATTATACGTGCACAGATATGTTCTTATTTTCAAACTAATAACTCCATTTTCATTTAAGAATCTAATTGAATTATTAATATGTTGTTGGCTGGTTTGTTGTGCTGCTGCGTGATGTATTGCAAAAGCCTGTCTTAACTGTTCTGTTGGTTGTTTTGTTTTTTTCTTAAGAATTATGCTCATTTGATGGAATTAAACTGAATTCACTGCTTTGAATATTAATGTAGAATAAGAGCTACTACAAGCGAACTTGAAAACACACTCTTCAAACTTCTTCCTTGTGTGTTCATGCAAGATTCATAAGCCTGTCTCTTTATGATGATACATATAAATTTATTCTCAAAATAAAAAAAACTGTTTTAAGAAACTTGCTAGCTATGGGCAGTTGGGATTAGATAGTTACATTCAACTGTTAGTGGTTTATTTTTAAACAAGGAAAATTACAGAATGTTAAGTGTATTGGGTATGGTAGAGACACAATAAAGATAAACTATTTCAAGGAAAACAAGATGCAAGAAAAAAATATTACTTGTACAAGGTGCCTTGGCATCTGGCAGAGTGAGTTTTGCGTGCTTTCCAATATTGGTTAACATGCTTACGGCTATGACATATATAATGGATACTAACATTTGAAAATAATTTGGACACTTCCATGTACCTAAGGGAAATAACTGGTGGAAACAGGACATTCTTTAGTAGATTTGGCTGGAGAGAGGAGGTAGTACCTTCACTATGTGAAACAATTTATTTAATTTGGAACAAATAATTTACAAGTTAACTGTGCTGTCCTTTTTCTGTTCTTGTGAAGAGATGGTAATTGGGCTTTGGAGGATTTTTCTCTGTAAAATGTATACTTTCTGCTAAATGTCTGATAATACAGATAGCAAATTCATGAATTTCCAGATCCCTAACTTACAAGGGTGGGTTTTTTGTTTTGTGGGTGTTTTTTTTTTTTTTTGTGGTGGGTTTTTTTAAGATAAAGTTGTTTACAACAAATTAAATGTGAATAGGTGAAGACAGGAAATAAAGCATATTGTCTATCATCTTTCTGAAACTAGTTGAGTATTTTTTGTGTTATCTGGACAGTAAAAAAAATTTTTTTTTTCTTAAACCGATGAATAAGGAGCTGACTGTAGGTATGGTGGTCAACGGTGACCCTAACTCTGGTGACAGTTTAAGACCTGAGAAAAGTGAGGAAGGAAAATAGTGGAATAAAGACATTAGATTTTGAGAGAGTAGACTTTGTCCTCTTTAGGAAATGTGTATGGGAGACCTTATTGAAGAGTGCCCTGAAGGCAAAGGAAGCTGTGAGAGATGCTTACTTTCAAGGATAACCTTCAAGTACCATAACGTGCACCTTGGTGTGCAAGAAAATGAGCAGGTGTAGTAGGAGGCCGACTTGGCTTAATGGTGAACTCCTGAGCTCAAAACCAAAAAGAAAGTGTACAGAAGGTAGAAGTAGGTATGAACTGCCCAGGAGGGGTATAGAAATATCACCTTCATTAAAATAATGATGTGAAATTAGGAAAGCCAGAGCACAGCTGGATTTGCAAGTGATGAGGGGTTTGTCTAGAGCCACTTTCTTCTCTGGAGCATGCAGTGTGGGGCAGGAAGGAATGTTTGCAGGACATAAAGCAACAGTTCTTCACAGTGGGAATGGCTGAACACTGGAAAAGGTTGTCCAGAGAGACTGGGAGATCTAAATCCTTAGAAGTTTTCCAAAACCCAGCTGGGTAAAGCCCTGAGCAACCTGATTGTACCTGCACCTGAGCTGTTTTAAGCAACAGTCAGACTACATGACTTCAGAGGTTCTTTCTAGTTGAGTTGGTCTATGATCTGTTTTGTCACACATCATGGGGGGGAATGCTAATTTTGTATGTCTCCTGCTTGGAAGAAAAAACCCTAATTCTCATTTTTTCACACAGGTTTAGCTGCTCAGACATATTTATATTCTTTACTTCCAGACATGGAAAAAAAAATACTTAATGGTAAATAATAATTTCTCCTATGTCTGAATTGAATTTAGAAAAGCTACAATAAAATATTCCAGAGTGAAAATTATATAATAACCAATTCGGAAATTTTCACTGACAGAGTTGCTACAGTACGTGAGAGAAAATGGGTTAGTTAAAATGTGCTGGAAAAAGTAGCTGTCACATAGGAACATCTTTGAATTTTCCAGTGACCATCTTTTTTTGATTTTAATGTGATAATCTCTTGAAAGTACCACTTTATACATGCACAGTATAATTTATATTTCATAAGGCCAATAGTAATGGCTAGCAAGGAAGTAAATTCAGCATCTTGGTGTTTCCAGGTTTGACTGTGTATTGCAAAGCTTACGCTAGGGTTAGATGTGACTGAACTAAACCAAGATTTACCACAGTTGATGTGAAGACTTCAGAAACATCAGTAGATTTTTGGATCCGACCCTGGGCTTCTGTTACTGCAACTTGACAAAAATCGGTGTGCTTCATTTCTAAACATTACCTTGGGGAAGGGCTCCCTCTTGTGGTATTCACTAGGTTTGCACGATTGCATTGGTTTGTAAAAACCTATTCCATGTAGTGGCAATACCTTTTTGAAGTTAGTTACGAAATACCTGTGCAAGTTTTGAGAGCTGATAGTGCTGTCAGAAGCACTCAAATTCAGAAAATGTTCATATCTCCATAATACTCCGTCTAGTGTAGCCTTCACGTACCGTTTGCTTACTGCTTTGCAAATGTTATCACGTGGGAAAATTTGTATTGCTTTTAAAAAACACTTTGGTTTTGCTAGATTTATCAATTACAGATATAGTCTGAGGTACTTGAATGTAGCATTAAGGGTTTTTATACTATAGACTGTTGTGGCACATAGAAAAATAGAGAATATATGCCTCTAATTTATGGAACCAGGCAGAAAGCCCGTACCTGGCTCCACTATAAACATTCTGACCTAATGCGTGTTGAACTAAGCCCAGCAATAGTTCTGACAGCTCTGCGTTCACTTTTGCTGTTGTTGGACCCAACCACCAGGTGGGGGTAAAATGTAATGAAACAGCCATGAAGAAGAAAGATGAAAAATTGCTGTGAGGGTATAATCTGCTTGCCAAAGACTGAGAGGTTTTTAATTTTTGTGTTTTATTAACTTATTTTATGGGGGATATTCTGAGGTCTCTACAGAGCGCCAAAAAAAAAAAAAAAGACAGAATTCCAATATGCTCCTTAAAGCTTCTATGTTATGTTGATATCTGCAAGTCTCTCCCCATGCAATTTTATGATGCAGTCAATGTACTAGGAAATAATTATTTTTCTGGGGCTATTTTAATTTGATTTCTGAAGTATCAAGTTAGGATAAGAAATACTGTAGGGGCAGAAGAGGGCCCTGTATGTTCCTTCCGTTGAGGAAAGTGTATATGTATGTCAGCAGCAGTACAGCACTGTCCTTGCCTCTCATAACTTTACATGCATGCTGCAGCTCTGGAGTTTAGTATTCTGATTCCTATCAGCTGCTAATGTGTAAATTTCTGAATTTTCACTTTTTAAAAATCACCCTAGATGTGTACCACTCTCTCCTCCCTTAAAATGTTCTGTATATACTATGTAGCTCCTAAGCACCGTTTTGCGTTGTAGACATGTAATAGACGTGTTGTTTTGCGTTGTAGACATGTAATAGACGTGTTGTTTTGCGTTGTAGACATGTAATAGAACTGCTGAAATTAGGACAACCAGCTATTCAGTTTTGCATTAGGTAACTGAATGCATTATCTGTCTTCAGTTAGAGAAAAGGCTGAAATAAAAACTCTCACCCCATCTAATAGCGTTTCTACTCTTAACACTGGCATCTTAATTTTCTGGAAAAAAAAAAAAAGACAAAAAAGAAAATAGGCAGAGTGCTTGAGTTAATGTATCCCTAGTAAGGGCTGTTAATGAGATTGTTGCTGATGTTGCTATGTGTGAATGTTTCTTGAATGGTAACAGGAGCTTCCTGGCTAAGCAAATTCAAAAGGAAAAATCCCCCTCTTTGTTAACTGGAGTTTATCCACCTTTAGGCAGTGTATTTTCTTGAGCACTTGAGTATTATATTTCATGCATCTCTTGTAATTTTCTTATTTTGTTTTCTGTAGCTTATTTGGCTAAGTTTGGTTCCTGGTGCTGTCAATTGCTGAAAAAGTACATTTCTTGGCCCCCCACCTCCCCCCTCATTTTTATTTTTCCTTGAAATTTAAAGAATTTCATTTAGGGAAAAAGGAATTATATATGATGAAAGCACTTTTTTTTTTTTTTAAGGGGGTGTAGGTGAAGATAACTGCTAACTATTTTATATTTGCAACTAAATACAGGAATATCTCTCAATAATTAATTCCCCAGACATGCAGTAAATGTATCTTTCATTCTCTATTCTTTCTAAATGGACAATTTCAAAGAAAATGAACAAGCCTGTACATGAGAACAAAAAAAAAAATAAAGCTGCTAGTTCAGACTTTCTTATTGTGGGGGGTGTTCTCTGTTGGATTTCAGGTGATGTAATATAGTCCTGCAGAATTGTGGAAATGTGTGTGTTTTGGGGAAGGTGGGAGACTAAGCCTGTTCTTTCTCAACTACAAAATAAAAGCTGTGTTTTTAGGATGCAGAACATGTGACACTAGTTAAACCTCTTAGCTGCTAAATTGCAGGTAAGCTTCTGCTTTTATAAACACTGCATCCTGCATAACTTCTGATAGGATGATGATGAGTTCATGTCAAGGCACCAGAAACGCTGTTGAGAAAGTGTTCAGCTTAGAAAATCTTAATGGAGCAGATACATCTAATGGATATCACATGATCACGTATCACTTCAGGTTGTTTTCTAAACCTTTTCCCTTCCTGCAGATGTCACATGTGTCTTACAGATGTTCTAGTTTTAGTCAGTTGTTGATTTTTCACCTAGATCACAGAATGGTTGAGGTTGGAAGGGACCTCTGGAAATCGTCTGGTCTGACCCCCCTGCTGAAAGCAGGGTCCATTAGAGAAGACTGCTCAAGGCAGTGCCCATTTGGGTTTTGAATCTGTTGAAGGATAGAGATTACAAACCTCTACGGGCAACCTGTTGCAGTGTTCAACTGTGCTCACAATTGAAAACTTTGAGGTTATTTTTTGTATTTTTTTTTTTTTTGTTCCCTCTTATGTTTAAGTAGATTTTCTGGTTTTTCAGTTCATGGTCATTGCCTCTTCTCCGTTCACTGGAGATCACTGTGAAGAGTCCGATTCTATTTTCCTTTCCTTCTCCCCCATCAGATATTTATATACATTGATAAAATCTCCCCAAGTCCTCTCTTCTCAAGGCTAAACAATTCTGGCTTTCATAGCCTCTCCTTGTATGACAGGTCTCCAATCCTTTAATCATCTTTGTGGTCCTTTGCTGGACTCGCTCCAGTATGGCCATGTCTGTCTTGTACAGAGGAGCCCACAACTGGATGCAGTGCTCCAGATGTGTGCCACCAGCGCTGAGCAGAGAGGGAAGACCACCTCCCACGACCTGCTGGCAACACTTCTCCTAATGCAGCCCAGGATGCTGTTGGCCACCTTTGCTGCAATGGCACGTTGCTGGCTCATGTTCAACTTGGTGTCTGTCAGAACCTCTAAGGCGTTTTCTACAGAGCTGCTTTTGGGACGATTGGTCCCTAGTGTGCTCTCTGACCATTTGTGCAGCCTGTTTGAGGTTCATCTGAGTGGCAGGCCACTGCTCCTCCCCATCTTGTATCTTCAGCAGACTTGCTGAAGATACATTCTATCCCATCATCCAGGTCATGTTAAACCCAATATCAACGCCCTGGGGTATACCAGTGGGTGACTGGCTTCCAGCCTGACTTTGTACTGCTGTTCACAACCCTTTGAGCCCAGATGCTCAGCCAATTTTCTGTCTACCTCAGAGTCTACTTCCCTAGCCCATACTTCATTAATTAGACAATGAGCAGATTTACAGGTGATGATGTTGAAAGCCTTGCTGAAGTTGAGATAAACAACAAGATAAACAACATCCACTGCTCTCCTCTTGCCCACCGAGCCAGTCATCTCATTGTGGAAGGCTGCTGTTGCTGTCACTGTGATACCTTCTTCTAATTTGGAGGTGATAATGGCATTTGTGTATTGCTCATGTTAAAATCCATGATTTGTCAAAGTTTCTCTTGAGGAAAAAAATATGAGAGAAAGTGAGTACACAGAACTGAATTTTGTGGAATTTGCTGATAGTAGTAAAATACTTTTTGTCCTGAAAACTTTTAAAATGGTTATCTAAGGAGCCTTGAGCAGGATATTGTGGAAGTAGTCCACCTGAGTTTGCAGTCTGTCTCCCAAGATTTCAGATTTTTGCTTATGTTTAAGTTGGTATCCAATTTTTGCTTGAAGATCACTATGCAGGGAAGTAGGTATTTTCAGCAATGACCTGTAAATAACTATGTATCCATAAAAGCCTGGCTTTATCAGCACTTGTATGTATACTACATTGTTATATGTAAGGGAGGAAGATGTAATATCTTTAACTTTTAAAGCTGGGAAACTTATAATGTAAACTTGTTCTTCTTTGTTGCAGGTTTATGGAATCTTGCTTCTCTTTTTTCAAACTTATGTTTGTTTGTGTTGATGCCCTTTGCCTTTTTCTTCCTGGAATCGGAAGGGTTCGCTGGCTTAAAAAAGGTAGGAAAATACTGTTAAATACAGAGTAATGACAGTATACAGTCGGTTTTCAGCCCTCTTTTCTGATGAAACTGAAACTACGAATTTGGGAGGATGTGGTGCTGGGATGTGTGTGCGTATGTGAATGCGTATATACAGATGCGTGCTCTCGCACAAGCGGGTAAAGCGACTATACAGCGTGTGGCTGCGAGTAAGCTTAAGGGGAACAAAAAAGTCCTTGAAAAGCCATGTAACTGAGATCAAGAAAATGACTGAACTCGTGGCTGTCTCTTTTCTTTAATAATGTTTTAATCTAGATTTCATGTTTTGGAAAATGATTCTGTTGGGATGATAGAAGGAGAGAAGGTTCAATAAATGCACTAGAAATAAAGTAACAAGGGAAAGAAGTACAGGTTTTGTACTAATGAGAAAGGCGATTAAATAACAGATGACCTAGAGAAAACACGCTTGACTTGTGAATCTGAAAGATTATAAACATCCCAAAAAAGGTTCAAGTGTGGTCAGTATTAATAGTAATATGTTAAGAAAACTCTCTTAAATGGGTAGAAGAATAACTAAAAATATTCAACTTGGTTGAATATATTCAAGTTGAGGGCTGAGTATTTCAGAGAAGTATGGAATTTGGCAAAGCAGTTTCTGAACAATAAGATAATAATTACATTAATATGTGAACTAAAGAAATATAATGAAAGATTACTATAATGGGATGCACAGCAAAATGAGTTTCAAATCATAAATATCAAATAAATTAAGCTGGAACGACTGCCTGGGGACCAATTGTAGCACATTTTCATTAATCTTTATCATTCAAATGATTACACTTTTGTTTTTAATGATACTACACTTAAGGGAATTCTGTGCCCTTTGGATGACAGTTGTTGGAAAGCAAAGGATCTTGAAAAGTGGTCTGAAATCAGGAAAACGAAATGCATTAAAGATGGATGCAAAAGACTGTAAGTCGTTGGTGGATTGCACATACCGTAAATCAACAAGGGGATGGTTGTGGTGGGAAGGAAAATATAATTCCTGATTGCATTGACAGGAATTGGCATGGAGGAGAGAAAGTTGCAGTTTTTGTTCTTGGTGGAGTTGGAATGAAGTACTGCATTCAATTTGGGATTTCAGGGTTTGTGTAGACACTAAGAGAGAAAACATAGGGCAGCAAAAAAACCCCCAAACCTTAGAAAGTACAGCATGAAGAAAACTTTAATTCAGAGAGAATAATGTGATGAAGCAGAGACTTTATGCTATAGCTGAAGCTACCAGGGGATTACATGGACTCAGCAATATAGCTGTGGCCCTGCAGGACCCAACCAAGATGATGTGTAAATACTTGTTTGGTGTAGCCTGTTCTGAGCTCCTTGATGCTCCTGCAATGTTCCTTGGTATTGACCACACTGTGGATGTATCCAAGTTAACTTCAGTTACCAGTTTGAATGACTAAGCTAATGAGTTGACAAGCTTCAAAGGAGCTTGTTGGTGGACTACTATGTTTAACTGTGCCTATCCAACTTGGCTGGAAAATACTCTCCTCTCCTTGTCTTCCTTCGCTTCAGGTATCTATAGGGCTAAGAAAACTCTTAGCATCTCATTTTGTCCTTTCAGTTTTCCGGTGGAGGCCTTTTGACTCTAAGTGTCGAACCACAGCTAATGTATATGTTTTCTTCTAAAATAGAAATGTTACAGATTTTTGTGGGTTTGTGTATCCTGCACTCCAACCAAGACCAAGGATTCTCTGCATTAGTGTACCATGTACAGTACTGCTGGTGTGTCCTCTTGACTTGTAGTTTTCTGTTGGCTCCAACAGATGCATTGTGTGTTCTAACTACATTAAACTTGCACTTTACATAAAACTTTAAACTTAAGATACTGGCTATCAGTAAATCCCATTGAGGATAAACTGAATCACTGTTGCATGTTTCCAGTTGGAAGCATTTGTAACTCCAGATGAGATACATCTGTCTGCAGGTGTCAGGAAGAAGACAATTGTTGCTGCTTTAGAGTAGTTTTGCTTCTTCATGGGAGTAGATGAAATCAGATTTTAGTATTAAAACCCACCTATTGTGTTGGGGGGGAAACACCCAATTTTTGGATGTTTTGTTACTTTGACTTCTCCTGGATGTTTTTGGTACAGCCCAGAAGCCAAATGTGATTCCTACTACAGGTACTCAAGGCCTTTGTCCAGTGACTGTTCTACGTGGCTGCTCTATTTAAAAGTATCCAAAATGGATGCAGACATATACTGAATTGGTTTGAGTGAGCCCTAAAACTATTGGTGAAGATGGAGGAATTATAGTTCATTTTTATACAAATGTACCTTGTCTTTTGTTACTTTTCTCACAAAGTGGCACATGTCACTTCTGTACTAAGTTGATAGTTAAAATTGAGTGTTCTGTTCAAATTCTGATGCACATAAATGATTTTACTTGTAATAAGTTATATATATATATTAAGGAGTTACATCATGTAATAGGGTGATTGGAATCTGGGAAAATTTGTGGTTAATTGAACGCAGGATTACGCGTAAGCTTTTCAGTTCTAGAATCTGTGAAGGATACTTACCATCTCTTTTGCTTTCCTTAGATTTTGGCACATTGCTTATCTCTTTTCAGAGAAGATTTTGAGACCATGGTTACTTTGTAGAATTCTCGTACTCTAACAAATTATTTTGGTTTGGTTACACTTTTGTGAGTGGGTTTTTTTTGTTTTTTTGTAAATAGTCCTGTTTTGTTATTCATCACATCAGACTAATGGGCCGGAGAAATAAAACATTATTCAGAAGCTGTTACTGTTAACTGGCAAAATCAGATTTTAGTGATCTCAATTTAAAATAACATTTCATATGTTTGGCAAAACTTGCAGCATTTAAGACAAGAGAGATCTACTGTAAATGTGAAGACATTCAATAAGGAGATTTGGCACAGGATATGTCATCTTTAACTTTCAGTTGTGAGTTGGATGCAAGGAGTAGGAAAAGCAGTTGATTCTAGATACCCAGCTCAGCTCAAAATTTGGATAAATAGGCTGTTCCAGTGGAAGCTTTTATGCAGGTCATCTTGAATTTGTTATATAATTACCTTCATTATAATGAATAAATAGGTCACTTGAGATTGAGGTGTGCATAGACAAGATGTCTATTCAAAGATGTTCATGTAAAAGTTACTTGTTGGATTTTAATAGAAGTTCTGAAAAGGATTAAGAGATTCAGATCTGAAATTGAATGGATTTTTTAATTTTCAATAGATTTCTGTATTCATCTTAAATTGTTACAGTAATGTTAGTCATTATCATACATGGGCCTAACCCCCAAAGCTTTTAGACATCTGTTTGAGTGTTTATCATAGATTGTGTTATAAAAGTTGATTTTACGTATTCACTGTGATGTGAACTTTTTGCAAGCTACGATATTTCATATAGCTCGTAGGTTACTATTACAAACTTTGTGTAACTTTGCTTTTTGTTTTCTTGTAAGGAAGCATTGCCCCCTTAACTGTTTAAGTTTCATGAATCAGAATGTGTTTGATTATCCATTTTCCAATTTACTATGGCTCCTTTTCTTGGTTGCTAGTATACTTTCTAAAAGGCACATGGCCCCTCTTATAGACTCTTCGATTCCCCAGGGCAACAGTTTAAAACAACCAAGGACTTGCATATTGTGCAGAGGAGAGAAATACGGAAATTAGACACTCACCATGGACGGATGCAGTGTTGTACTGAAAAATCAAACTGATTGTCTGCCTCATTTTTAATTAAAACCACTATGTTAATTCAAAAAGGACATTTTGGGCCTAAGGGGGTTGACCATGCTGTTTTAAAGAGCTTAAGTGCTCTTCCTTGCCATAGTTTATTTCCATTTAATGGCAGTTGCAGACTTCGGTTTTCAGGAAAATAATTATAAAAACAATGTTGGAAGTGTATAATATATGTATATCTTTGTGTATATATGTGTACATGCTGTGTGTGTATTTATGCAGACATGTATTTTCATGCACGTGTGTGAATTAAGTATTTCAAGACTGTTGAAGTAGTTGGAGACCATTGTGGTATATTACACCTCAGCTGGTGCTATTAACTGAGCTATTGGAATACCTGAAGCAACTTTAATCTCCTGCGTCAATATTAAAAACTTTCATATCTTTCTGTATTCTTCTTGTCTTCCTGTGTAGAGTCTGTGCATAAAGTTTTATTTCTTGTTTAGATACTTTTCCAGTTCTTTGTCACCGGTCTTCTCGAATTGTGTAGTACAGTTATGAAACAAAGGTGTCAACCGTGTTTCTTAATGTCAGAATTAACCTCATTCTTTATCATTCTCTCCAAAAAAGGAAAATTGTGGTATTTGCAGCTGAGCATCTGTAGTTCACAGTGCTGATGTTTCCATGTGTGATAACAGACTGCACAGAAAAGTACATGTGTGCTGCTGTGTGGAGGCAGGCATTTCTGAGGAGATAATTGCTGTATCTTTGACCTTTAAAATATGCTTTCTCTTGATGTAACTTCAACTGAAATTTGTATTTGTTTGAAGTTGACAAAGATAAAGACGTTTAGGAGTAATTTCCTTGTAAGAAAATACAAATAGTGCAATTTACTGCCGTGAGAAACTGGAATAACTAGGTATTGCATAATCACGAGTGTAGAGTTTTAAAAAGGCTTTATGAAGTATTTTACCTTAATACTGATCTTTGAACTTGAAGTCATGGCATAAAGTTTAACATGAGCGACAGCAACATCCTGACCAATTATCCAAATTATCCAGACATCCCAAAATGTTCAAGAACACAACACACAGAGTCTGTGGATTAAGAGGTTAACTCCTGGAACATCAAAAGAAGTGCATGATAATAAAAACAAATAGTACAAAAATTTGAGGTAACTTCCTTGCTTAATTAATTAGGTAGACCAGGTGGAAGCGAAGAGGCCAGAGCTGGTGCTCAGAATGTCTATAAAGCTGAGCAACATGACAGCACAATGGAGGAGGAACAAAGATTTTTTTAATATACTTCTATCCTGTGTCACAGTTTGAAATTGTCCTGGTTTATGTCCCTTTTGGCAAACTTACATAAAAGTGACCCTGTACTGTATTTTATGACCAGATGACTTTTTTCCCAGTGGCTAATTTGTATCAGACCCCCATCTTAAAGAGACACAGAAATGAGTAGGAAGTCCAAGCCGGTTTGTCTCAATGAGCTTTCATTGCATGCTTTCATTATTTTTGCTCGTTTTTGCCACTGATCATCCATAAATTGTTGGAAATGAGTGATTAAGGAAGTGCTGCTTAGTGTTAGTGGCACATGCACATTCTTGGTATGTTTTTTGTGGGTGAGAGGAAATCGCGTACTGCACAAACAAAAAGGAAAACTCCTGCTGGGAACCTTTCAAGGAAATTTAACTTGCATAATGTTTTGATCTTGGTGTTTATTACAGAAAATAAGACTAATATTTCACCAGCTATTGTTATGTGTCAGCTAGTCTCTCCATCTGCTTGCCTTTCCTTGATATCTCTTCCCAAATTCTCATGGAGTTTATTTTAATAAAAACACCACTTAAAAACGTAGCAGTTTTTTCATACACTTAAGGCAGGTGAGACGGGCCAGTGTTCAGAACAGTTTATTGCCTGGTGCTCGCTACTGTATAAAGATTTGGCCGTCAGGACTGCAAATTCCTGCCTGTGTGAGCAGTTGCGGCTTAGCCCATGCAAGGAAAACGTGGTGTGTAGGTTCCCTTTCAAAGAGTGAAATACAGTCGTTTCTGCTGTTAAAGGCAAATTTCTTCCCTTGCCCTCTCTCTTTAATTGGAGCATGGCTTTAACAAACGTGTTTCACAAATAAAATTACTTATTTGGGGAGGGAGCGAAACATTGCAGCTCTGCAAAAATACAGTTACTAACATTTTTTTGAAACTGCTTTTTTTGCTGTAACGGTAAGCTTTAAGTTAACTTGCTGAACAGCCACAGTGTGTACATCTTCCATCTCCTCAATATTTGATTTGATTCACTCTGTATTTATCAACAGTAATGACTTTTCCTAGTCGTGTTACTATGTAATAAGACTGAACTAAGCTTAAGTTTCTAATGTGTTGTGTTGCAGTGCATTGTGTTTGCAAGCTCTAGGTAACTAAACCTAGTGATAAGCATGAGTGAAAAGTAAATCGGCTGCTTTTTCCTTTCTTGGTGGGTACAGAAATTCTAATTTCTGTATTTTTCCACGTAGAAAAGCTGTACTCCCCAGCTTTGCTGTGTATACCAGTAGAACTCTCGTACAACTGTAAGTGTAGAGCACTGGAAAATACATTTTCGGTATGTGATGAAGCCAGTCTAGTAAGTATGTTCAAAGTTAGTTTTGAAGTATTAACTTTTGGAAAATTTTTTGCTAGTCTCAAGCAGTATTCCATGGAAAGCAATTGTTCCTATAATACAAAATTATTGTAGCTTGGAAAGTGGCTTTGGGAATCCTTTCCAATATGAGATTATCTCTAATTAAAACCAGTCAGTTTTCTAAATTTGTCTTGATGTTTCTGGAAAAGTGATTTGGAGAGTGCAAGACTCTTGAACCTTGTTTGGAAACAGCATTTGAGTTGGTGTTTTATTCTTGCATGTATGTCTGACTGCAGTACCCACAGGCCACTGTGTGTAATGGCTCACCAAGTAGTCTCAAGGTACCCAGTTAACAGTGTATGTTTATTTGGCATTTAAGCTCATATTTATTTGTCTATAAAATCATTCAACATGAACTGAGACTTTAGTGCTCTGATCTCCATGAAATGTTTACTAGTATGTAACTGAATTATTGTACACTATATTACTACCCATTTACTCATTCCATTAGTAGTACCAGAGACAAAAGTTGTTTAATCAGTCACATCAAAGGCAGCTGTTTGGTTTTGTATTTTTGACGTAAGCTAACATCTTAAGTTCAGATATGAAATACAGTTCTTTAAACTGGAGTGATTTAAAATGACACCACTTAAAATTTATTAGACTCTTTTTGTTGTTGTTGTTTAAAAGCAGATACTGATTATTCTGGGATTTGGATTTGGCAAGTAGCTTGATCAGGGTTTTTTCTCCTCCCTATTAAAATAAAAGCATGCTTAACTGATAGTTATACAAATCCATAACAATCTGTAAAATGTAAGGTGGGATAGTTAAAGACTATATTTAATGGTAAATCTTGCATTAAGAATGGTGCATATCTTGGCTCTTCGTATGCTTCCTGCTTCCGCTGACGTCTCAGAAATGGTGCGTACACAGGTAAATGTAGAGTGTGTTTATAATTTGTAACGTAGAGGACAGACACATCTAATACTAAATTTGAGAAGAGCTTTATTTATAAAAAATGGCAGGAAGTGGAAGATGAGAAGGTTTAGCATACTTGTTAGCATGTCACATTGACAAGTGTCTACACTAAACTCTGAAAACATGTTAAAATTAGAGCTTTACATTACCAGGTCCTTTATTTGCAGTTCTGCAGAGGGGAAAAAAAATTAAATCTTACCTTACAGGTATATTTCAGCAAAATAGTCTGAAAAGAGTTATGTGAGTATATGGCCTGCTTTTGAGGACCTGTGATTGGAATATGTGGAATATGTAACTATACTGTAGATTAGCATGAGATGAAAATACCTTTATCTGTAAAAGTATTGCAGGGATGTCTGTTTTTCTGTCCTTTCACAATGACTGTAAGACAAAGTTAAGCTAAAGACTGTAAGAACGTGAAAATTACTACAGTTAGGTCAAAAAGAGGTTGGGAACGTTGCTTGTATTTATTTTTGTATTATGAAGCCTAGTCTTCAGCATGCGTAACTTTTTTTTTTTTGATGTCTGTATTCAGACATTTAGGAACAAAGGCTGTGCAGGACAGGTAAGTAACACGTGTGTATTCTTCGGGCCGTGTCATATTTTATTGAGACCAAGATAAAAAGAAATCCAAGAATCGGTGGCTAGGAAAGAGAAACTTGTGACTGTTGAGGAATAATGGCTTAATGTGAATTTGTTTTGTAGATATATAAAACATTTTATCAGGTTTTATAAGATGTCTTACTTAAGTCAGTTGGGGACGTTATCTGTCCTTTTTATTTTACCATAAAGAGATCTGTGGTTTGTTGAATATATGTAACAGTTCTGTATCTGGGGACAGCTGAGGGGGAAATAAGTGGATGGTGGTTGTTGCACACATTGGATCAAGATGTGATGAGATGTGATCTGTGCTCCGTTTCATTGAAGTAGTTAAATGTCAGTTGGTTGCTTTCATAAATTAGAATGTACCTCTTTTAAAGAGACCTCAGCGTAAGTTACAAAAATGTAGGCTAACAGGAGATAAACTAATGCTATAGTTTATTTGGAATAGCTTTTCTGCACTACCTGCCTCATTGCGACTTCATTAGCTGAGCAATGATTCAGCCTTTCTGCAGTAGTTTATGGGCTTGAGATTATAATTACTTTTTTGACTAACTCTTTAATGTAGATAGAAAAGCAAAATGTGTCAGGTTGGTCTCTGTTCTTGCAACATTTTTGTGTATTTGAGCTGTGGAAATCAGTAGAGTAACAAGATGAAACAGGGATTGTTAGTAATATTGGGGTAAAAATACTGTGCAAATAAAATCCCAAACACCCTTAGTGTTACTTCAAAATATGGTTCTCTGACCGTTACTTTTCTAACATACCGTGAGAAACTGGATTAGATGACTGAGGCACTATGAGTAGGTAGTCATCAGTAAAACTAATTAGTTTTAGAAGCTAGCACTGGAGCATTAGTTATTCCACCTCATCTGAGCCAGGAACGAAGTGCGTTGCTGAACTTTTGTGCTTTCCCCACTCCTACGTCGTTCTGAACTTGTACATTTCTGCTGAATTTAGCATGCTTAGTTTTGTGGAATTTCCATAGCTCTTTGCTAAAAACTTTAACGTGTAGCTGAAAGCCTGCAAATGGAATAAGATGTGAATATTTTTCTCTGCTGCTCTCTTAGTGATTAAATCGAGTGTGTTTTGGGTTATTTTTTATTGTTACAGGTTTTTTTTGTTATTAGGATAACTTATGGAGTACCGCATGAGTAAAAATAGACATGCTAAATAGTTCTACTACTTGTAAAGCGTACAGATGGTACAGTTACCAATACTAAGCTTGAGTCTTTTCATTTTATTATTGATGTAAACTGAAGCACTGGGTTTTAAAATACTTTTTTTTTTTTTCCCCGAGATAGGTTGGGGTTTTTTTGGTTTTTTTTGGTTGGTTTTTTTTTTTTTTTTGGCAGAAATGAGTAGTTTTCAAATTTTGTTTGGATAGAGCATTCTTAGTGCCGTCTACAGACCCTTCTGTTTGTGGTAGATGATATCTAAAAAGCCTGAAATGTATTTCCTCATTTTTTATTATTGTCAGTTTATCATAAAAGTCGTATAACTATTTGATTTAAACTAGAAAATTTTGCCATCCTTTGGGAAGGGATTATTCACACGTGCAGTATCCCTGAAATGGCTGTGATTGAGGGGATCTAGAAGCCCCCTCCCTTAGTCAAAAGGCAGATGCCTCCAAGAATTGGGCATGTCTGAGTTAGAGGCTTCAAGAAGGCAATATGAACGCCTTTGGGTTCCTTTTATTAAATGGTAAGAAACATTAAATTGATCTGCTGCTGTTTTTATTTGAGCATGGTGATTTGTTTTATAAAAATGGCTGGTTTATGTATGAGGAATATTTTATTAAGATTTGAATACTTGAATATTTGCACATTAGTCTGTGTTTTCATTTGAGCCTTCATTGACATCAAGTAGTGACCTTTCAGAACAAGCAAAAACATTGTGCCTATTTTAAGTCTCTTCATGCACTTTTGTTACTTCATACAAAAATGAAAAAAGACTTTACAGATGTAATAGAAATGTCATTTTAATTCAGAGAGAGGAAAATTGCCATATAATTTCATATTGATAGTAGCAAGTTTTAATGTAAATATCTTAATCATATAAAGATATGGAACAGTTTTCTAGTTGGCTTCCTTTTATTAAATGAGGCTTTACTAGGTAAATACAACTTCTGATTCCCTCTCTAAAAACAATGGGTTTTTTCATTATTACCGATAACCAGCAGTAGTGAGAATTTGTAAGGCAGCCAACAACTTTATTTATAAAGGAGGGGAGGAAGAAGGTCCAGTGAGTTTGTCTCCC
This sequence comes from Fratercula arctica, assembly GCA_947846985.1. Taxonomy (NCBI): domain Eukaryota; kingdom Metazoa; phylum Chordata; class Aves; order Charadriiformes; family Alcidae; genus Fratercula; species Fratercula arctica. The sequence continues at coordinate 10,427,168 of CANTUZ010000002.1, read as the reverse complement.
ATCCCTGACCATCTTATTTTTTTTTATTTTTACATTTTTTCTTTTTTTTTTGGTGTAGCTTTTTGAAGGATTTCCCAGCTTATTAAAAGGAACTTCCAGGAGTTTGGTACTCTGGCCAATTCCTGGAAGTGTGCCTTCTCCGTGATCTTTTTTACCCTTGCAGAGGGTTAGTAATAAACATTGACACCAAAAAACCTTCAGGTTTCTCTTTATTTTAGAACATTAAGAGTGACCTATGTGCTTCTATGTGTCATTTGCTGTTGGGAACTGTCTTGGTGGTTTCTTTCTGCTAGAAACACAGTCACAAATTCCAAGTTTGTCTTTATACTTTTGCATTACTTATCTTAATCCTCTGCCAAGCTACGAAGAAGTTGGAAAATATCTATTTATCTTCCTATCGCTCCAGTCTAGCAGGAAAGATTCTTTCTGATCCAAAAGTTAAATGATTAGAGGGAGACTCATAGTGTCAGAAATCCCGCAGCTCCCATGTTGTTGTTGCAGGTGGCTTTGGAAAGTCTGGGAAACTTGGTAGGTGGAGGGAGTGGAGCATCTAAGAGCTAATGAGTGAGGGCTGGGCTAGGAAATGGAACAACAGAGGAAACTTGTGGGGGGAAGGGGTAGCATTGGGACAGTCATCACTTTACTGTGTGTGTGCTTTCCTTTCTTACTTCCCTTCCCCCCAAAAGGTTTGGCTTGTATGCTTTTACTACACTGTAAATAGATCTGCGTATGTCCTTTTTAATGAGAGCTTAGACATAATCCTAGTGGTTTGGGGATTTTTTGTTTGTTTTTTTCCCCAGTAGTTTCTTTCTGCAGAGGAGGGAAGGGCAGGCTGCAGCAGGGTAGTCGCATGCATACAGCTGTAGGCTGTACTTACTTTATTCCAGCTCGTAGGTGTTTGCATTTTCTCTGATATTCTGCCTCGCTTTTCCTCATTTTAAGAAATTGGTATGTCTTCTGTTACGAAATTTGGAGGGAATGTTTTTCTTAATATACTGTTTCTATGTTAAATATGCAGGAATGATACCTTGATGTGGAAGAGCCAAGTGGATGCTCTTTCCTTAAGCAATTTGAATCCATGTATTTGAAACAATGCCTTAACTGCTAGGCAAAAAGTGAATCTCACATTATCGTTCTCACTGGAGTCCATCTTGTATTGGATAATTAAATAGATACTAGGGAAAAAATGAGAAAGAGATGCGTTTTATCTCAGTCGCCAGGATGCAAGTCTGCAAAGAGCCTGTCTTGGTTCTTAGGTTATTTCACTGAGTTATTTGCATGCAGTGATGTCAATAGGAAAGTCTGATGGATATGGACCCCAAAATACACTGTAACACTGTGGTTTGGATACTCTTCTGGGACATTGGAGGAGAGGGCCTAAGTTTTCTTTGGCAGAGGAGTCGCTCCAGTGGGTGTGCTGCAGCCTGGGTAGATGTCCTTTTCACCAGTCTACTAAACAAAGACATCTTGACCTCTGGTTGAGGTAAAAAATTGGTCCTTCATTTCCAGCTTGGCAGGCATAATTCTAATGCTTATTGCTACATGTCTTTAGCCAATACCCAAAGAATTCATCGTGTTTTTTTTCCCTTCAAGTTCCTTTAACTTTTATTTTGTTTTTCTCTAGTTCATTTTAATCTTAAAATCCCCACAGGCTGGAAGGATTCTGTGAGGGAAGAGATGGTGTGGGACAAGACACAGCCAGCGCTGGTTACAGTTTGAAGTCTTTGGTTCTTGCATGGAGACTTTTTTTCTGGTTGCTTGAATCATGTGCCTGAATATATTATTTCTTGATTAAAATTTTTTAGTTTGCTCTGTGAGGGTTCTGAGTCATTGGCTTCTGAATTTTAAAATGAACTGAGTTTTCTTAAAACTACAGCTTCTATTTTTGACTTGGTAATTTGTTGTAATCTCCTAAGGTAATGAATCCTTTACTAAATTTCAGTGTGCTAAATGTAGTATGTGTTTCCATGCTACCTGATGGAAAATGGGTCTCCTTTACTTAAAAAAAATATTTCTGCATTGCCTTGAATAGGTCAGAACAAAGATTGCTCAAAGTATGGTTTTTAACCATAGAAATGATTAGAATGCTTGAAGATGATCGCTTCACTAATGCTCACAAATTGAGAAGGGAGGGGGGTATCACATGCTAAAAATGTAATTGATGTTAATACATAAAATACATAACATCCCCAACCTCATACCTGCTGTAATTCTCATGGGTTTTTTAATACCTCCATTTGTTTTCTGTGGATGTTGGCTTGCATGTTTGTTGCAGTCAGCCTCTTGCTGAACAAACCTTAAGGTCACTAAGACTCCTTTTTTGTCCCATGAAAACAATGGGCTTCATGTGTACTTTAAATGTGCCATGATTGCAGAAATGTTTCCCAGGCTTTCCCTGTGGGTCAGGGCATAGTGTAAAAAGTAATGTTTACCTACCTTGCAAGAGGTCAAGATGTCCAAGCAGAACTGTGTTCAAATATTCAACACCATAGAAACTTTGTTAGAGCTCTCTGGTTTTGTGTGTAACGTTGTAATTTTTACTTCATTGATAATAACTCTTTTTGATTATTTTTTTTCTCCACAACTTGCAACCAAATTAAAATGTAGAATTCACTGGAATTAACAAAAGCCATACCGTGTTGTATGTTAGTGATGTAGTTCCAGAAATATCCGTCTTACAGGAGCTAATAATTTGTTCATCAGAATAACTGTAACCAGGTAACGTTCCAAGAAAGAAATGTTTTTTTCTTGAGGTAGGGGTGGGGCTGTACAAACCTCAAGATCCTCAGAATGTGTTTGTAGGACAGCTCTCACTTGTAGAGAGCTTCAAATGCTCTATTTGTTCATCTTTTATTTTTGTGGGTTTTTTTCCCTCCCCTCATTAGTGCACAGGGAAGATGACAGATATGACTGTACTTCTGGCAAGTTCCAGGCTGCTGGGGTTGATGTGTTAAACATCTTCCCTTCAAAAAAATATTTCACTTGGTTAAGCACTCACATTAAAAAAAACTAGGTGGATTTTGAAAATGTGAGTAAAAAAATGTAGGCGAGCTGTTGTATGTAAACTGTGAAACTTTATTTAAAAAAAAAAAAAAGGGAGGGGGTTAAAGTGTATAATGTACCAGTCTTTTTTTCCTGATTTTCTTGATAAACAGTTAAATTGTAATTTCTATCAGATTATAGTAATTAGTTTCCATAGTTTTTGTTGACCATATTTTATTTTTTTAATCCTCCACAAGAGATTCCTTTTGTGTGTCAAGTTGGCCTCTATGATGCCAAGCTTCTGCTTCCCTGACAATAGGGAACCACGCAGGTAATTCACTTTCAGAAGTCCATTTTGCGTTATGGATTATCTGAAACTCACTTGAGGAAACTGCAAGCTGTTGGATGTGGTTTTGTTTTCCTGCTTAGCAGTTACTAAAGATCATCTTTCATGCCTGTAGTGCTGGAAGCAATGACAGTTGATGTTTTGTTCTAGATACCTTCATGGAAAAAGCCTTTAAAATTGGGCTACTAAAACTAAAATCACTGTCTAGCAAGAGACGTGCCACCTTCCTTCATGTTGTGGTTCATGCTTCCCAAAGGAGGGCCCTAATTGAGTCTGTCCTGGGAACAACATTCCTCTTATATTGGGACCTACAGAGAAATTTGTGTGAATTGAAGACCAAAGATCAGGTGGCTCTTCTCAACACTTCTGCCTTTCTTTTAGCTCACGTTATTGCTGTCCCTTTCCCTTTTCCGCTTTCTGTTTCACATCCAGTTCATCTCTCTCTCCTCCTTAGTGTTTGATAGCCTTCCCGCTTCTCTCCATATCCCTTGGGAGCAGGAGTGACACCTACAGAAGTGAGAATGCTTTCTGAGCCCCTTCTCTATAATAAAAAAATGTGTTCATGTCATGCTTGTTCTTGGAGATCTTCAGGGAGTGTCTGAAGAAATAACCACCATCTACATTGCTTCATCCATTTCCTTTGAGGACTATGTGTCCTGGTAACAGATTCACATTTTTCTAATCTTCCTGACTGGCAAATAATCTTTCTAATCCTAGGTTTTATTCTAGACAAGTTTTTTTTTAAAAGCAATATATTTTTTTCTAGGTCCTCCTCCTACTTCCCTTATTTCTTTCCCACTGCTCTCTCCTCGTGCACACAAATGGAAGCTGAAGTCACAGCAATATTCTTAGTGTATAGCAGTGAAAGTAAGAAAACCCAACCACCTTAACTTGTATTTCTATTCCCCATTTAATTTTATACTTCAAGCTCAATTACGTTTTGTGTAGTTTGTGATTTTCTTTTTGATATCTGGTATTTGTAGCACTGTAAAAAAGATTTTTATTTTTATTTTTAAATCTTGGTGTGGGTTGTTGGTTTGTTGTGTTTTACTTACCTCTCCAGCTTAACCAGTATCCCAGCAGTAACTGACCAAGAGAAAGTAAGGGATTTGACCTCATTAAAATTAACGTGCTAATAGAAGTACTGCAGGGGCCAGCTTGCCTTACTGAAAATAAAGCAAGTGTTGCCTGCGCTCACTCTTCTCATTTAGAATTGTCTTATCACCGTATTTTAAAACAACACAGTTTAGCCTGAGGTGGAGGGGAACATTTAAAATTATTTCTAAAGACTATGGTTATGTTCATCTTGTAAGTCTACAGCACGGGGGAGTTATTTAAGGCTGTGTAGTTAATGCTGTACTGAAATCTGAGTTTGATGTTTTAATTGATAGTTGTGCCAAGGTACCACTTAAACCACCAAGGTACTCCTTATATCCTCCTTAATAGGCTGTGCGGACATTTATAACTTGTTTCAGTCTGCATCTTACGTTTGAATTCTTCTCTAAATACTAGAACATAGGGTAGATGTGAACCAGTCTTTTTCCCTCACTGTGTCAATATCCCGGAGGTATCCTTCTGGCGCTTCACTGTGCGATTCATGCTTGGTTTGGAGATGAGTAAATCCCTCCTCCCTTAAAACAGATTAAACTGCAAGTGGAACGGCATTAAAATAATTCATACGAAGTGAATTAATTTTGGTATCTTCATTCTGTTTGTAATGAAGGACGCCTTAAGAATGAAGTAGTATGTATGTTACCAAATGCGGGTTTGAAAGTTGAGATCTAGGACAACTTTCTGAAAAACCTGATGCAAGCTGGTTGGTTGTATAGCGCTTGCTTTCCTTGTTCTCACCTGTCAGAACCATTGGGAAAAGAAGACTAGATGAAGACTCGGACAACTCAATTTTCCTTCTCAAATACAATACGGAAAACTAAAAATACAAAGCATTTTCCCATTCTTCTTCCTTATAATCAGTTTAGTTTCCGTAGGAATGTTAAGCAGTGACCACAGGAGCTCAGGAGCTGATTTCTCCTGATTAAACAATCGAACTGGAAACCTCTGATGTAAAAGGTGACTATTCCCCGCTCCCTCCCTTACCTGCCCCCGTATGCATACAGACGTGTGCAAGTGCACACACGCTGAACTTGCTGGTTGGGTCACCTCCTTCATTTGTGTGGTGACGGTTTCCTTTGTTGCCATTTGCACACTGACAATGAGGAATCAAAGCACTCTTCCAGTTGATTCCATCGCAGTCGCTTTCTTGACACTAACATTTAGTGCTGTATGACTATTTTTTTCCTTGCTTACTTAGCATTCTAATTTGAAGTAGTCCTACGTACCTACGCTACATGTTTTTTTCATAGTGTACTCATTTGTTAATTCTGTACTCAAGACAGATACGATGGTGTAGACTGAAGATGAACAATAAACGTACTTTTACAAGCTGATTTGAAATCTCCATTTTTTTTTTAGATGGGATTGTCACTGTTTTTGAAGGTGGCAGACTGTAATGCTCCTTTTCACACAAAAAAATGTAAGGAATAAATGTATTCAAAAAGTGCAACAAGTATTATGTGAAATAGAAGTGGCAGTATCTTCTGTGCCATAAAGATATGCTGTGACATTTGGTTCATCTAAGAAATCTGAGTAATATAATGGAGCTGTGGGAGAGAAGGGAAATGACTCGAAGAAGAAATGTTAAGCCAAAACCAAAATGTCAGTGGAGAGGTTTTTGCTGAGAAAAAAAATTAAAAATCTAGCACTGAATTTCAAGGGTTATTTGCATAGCTCTGCTTTCATTGAAATAAAATGAAATGTTGCTTGTATTTACCTGTGTTTCCCCTCTGTTCTCAGTCAGGAGTGTAGATTTTTGCCCAGCTCTTAAATTAGTGATGTTACTAATGATAATGCTCAAGCAGCAAAAATAAGTAGTAAGGGTGCCTAAGGCTCACTTCTCTTCCGTGATTCTCCAGAATTTTTCTGTGTGCGCCTGTGGGGGGAAATTCTGTACCTTTCATTCCTTACAAATAGCAGCTAATAGGTACGCTAATGTAAGTAAGTACGAACTAATGGGCCTGGAACACTAATGTTTTAATAGGGCACAGTCTTATGGATGCCTAATTGAGATTAAGTATTTACCTATAGGCTTTAAGCATCTTAATTTTTAATTTTTCTTAATCCTGGACTGTTACCAGGTATTCATTAGTGCTTATGACAGAATGTTTCTATCTAGTCACTTCACTGAATTTCTTCAAAATATTACTATTTTACTATTTTTAAATGATCATCAGTGTATGAATGCTATTGTCTACGTGCACTGTGGAATGTAGCAATTGTTCCGCCCTTGGAGTTAACGTGTCAGTCCTACTTTTCAACGCATACATGAGACTGCAGCATTGTTCATGTGTCACATAAGTGCAGAGACAGGTGTAACTAGTGAGAACAGAAGGAGATTGATCCAATTTTCTGAGAATCAAAGATTATTCAAGCTAGCATGGAAACAAAAAACCAGGGAAGGCTCGTTAGGCAGCTAAGTGTCTTTTTCTAGAGTCTGTGCCAATGGTACTTCTGGCCAAAAGCAGTGGTTACCTCCCAGTACTTGCTGTGGTCATCTCTTTTTAAGAGTGAGTGTTATTTGTATTGTCCTGGTCTTACCTGACTTCATATTACTTGCAGTGAATATGAAAAAAATGTTATTTATAATTGACTATCTCCATCACAGTGTATTTCTTCTTTATCTGTTTTGATAATTGTGCTACTCCATCCAAGGGAGGAGGATTTGGTGTTCGGGTTGCCATGTAAAATGAAATATTTTACAGGTTTGTCCAGAGGAATCTATTGCTGTGAAATCTGAAGTCAGAGAGCCTGAGATTTGTGCATGTGTCTCATAGTAGGGAAGTAAGGAATCCACTTTCTGTGGCCAAGGCCTTCAGAAATCCAGAAGGCAGCTTCATGTTTTCCTCTGCCTAGAGAGGAAAGGAGCCTTCAAGGCTTTTGTAAAGCTTGAAGCAGATCTCTGTGCATGCATCCTTGAATGTTTTGGGTTTTCTTCTAATCCTGTAACTTCCTTCTGTTGTAAGGTGAAGGCTCTATATCAGTGCTAAATACTTAGACTGTAATTTCTTTGTTTCCTGGTAGCTTATTGCTCAAGTTCAAAACTTTAATATTAGACATGTGGCTATTTAATCTTCAAATACATATATTTGGCTTAGGTGCTCACCTTCAAAATAACTCATGGAAGGCTGAAAGCTAAGTTACTGAGAACTACAAAAATAACCTTTTTTTAATAACTTAACAACCTCAAAGTCACTTTTATTGTACACAAAATACATTTTAGGAGTAAATCTATATCCTGTCCATAATGCCTTTAATTTGAAATTTGGTGTTTGGATCCTTTATGAGTTGGACTTGATCTGCCCACTTAAACCTTACGGGGAATTTGGTGAAGGGCTTTTTTTGTCTGTTTTTCCTTCACATCACCGTAGCTGTTCTGCAGAGGATTGATGGTGGAGAGGAACTGGTGTGCTGGACGAGATAAGTGCTCATGGTTAGGATGCCTCATTCACAGTGGGAGGCAGTGGTTATGTAGGGAGGCATGACTTTCAGGGTAAACGTCACGTAAAGATTACCCTCTTGTGTTAAGCAGTGAGGGAAGAGGTGATAAAAGTAGACAAATAATAAAGTAAAACAAGCTTTCAGCTTTTAACTATGAAGTAGACTTTTCATTGGAATATACCCAAATTGGGATGAATCTGTGTAAGAAACAAGAGATTGAGTTTGCTTGTGGAGATGTATACTGGCAAATGAAGAAAAACAAAAATAAAATTGTTACGTGAATGGCAATCTGATGGTCCCTTAATAGCAAGGATGTCTGAAGAAAGTGTCCCAATAACTCTGTTGCTTAAAAATACGGTAAACAATGGTAAAAAAAAAATTAAATATGACTTTGTATATTATTTAGTATATTTATATTTGCAAATCTAACACTCGACTACTAGTGTTGTTACATTTCTAGACCCGAGCGAATGCTGCGATATATAACTTGTAGACCTGTGATTTGTGTGTGTTGGAAGCGAGACGTAGGTGTTCCGTTCAGCTGGGAGGTTTTGGAGGCGGCTGCGGCAGAGCCAGGGCGAGCAGTAACTCCGACCGTACGCTTGAGGGCTCTGAAGACTGCGAGGAAGGGCGCAAGAAGCGATTGCCGTTGAAGAATGTATTTTAACTAAATTGGTGCATTGTACCTGCGCAGGGTTTAATGCTTGCGGGGCCATTTGGCTATTTGCCATAATTGGCTTTCCATTCCCTTGATTGGAATCATAGATAAAAATTTGCTAATCCACTTTCTTTGCTGAAAGTATTAGAAAAGTAATTCATCTTTTAAAAATGCTCGAGCAAAATCATATGGTATAAAGAATACTTTATGGAATAATGAGATTAATGAGGAATAATGAGAACTGTGAGGCATATGCAATTTAAAACATTTTTCTGTGGTTTTAAGGGGAAAAATGCAATCTGGGCACTATAAAGCCATAAGTACTTCCTTTTTTATGAGCTGCCTTTTAAATGTGCATTACATGTTATGCTTTTGTCTACATGTTAAAATGCGAGTATATATTTAGGAAGAAGGAACTGCTATTTATTTGTATTTTTCTTACATTTGAAAATACCCGATTCTAAGTTCTTGGCTGTGTTCTTTCCTCTCTCTCCCCTCTTCTGCCCACAGGGCATCAGAGCACGCGTTTTGGAAACCCTTGTAATGCTTATTCTTCTTGCACTGCTTATCCTTGGTATCGTATGGGTGGCTTCAGCGCTCATAGACAATGATGCTGCCAGTATGGAGTCTTTGTATGGTATGGAATTCAAAAAAAGGCCACACTAGTTTAATTTTAATTATCGAAATGTATGTTTTCAATTTAGTGTCTTTCTAGAAAATGCTATGTGAGTATTGCACAGGTTGTGAAGAAGCTGTATTAGTTCAGTCAAAACCATTTTTGCTGTTAAATCTGTTTTTAGCATGCTGAGAAGTTTCATGCTCATGTGGACGCGATGTAGGTTTAAAAACAAGTGATTTAAGTGCAATGGAAGTAAAAGCTGAAGATATTTTTCAAGCTAAAGTACTTGAGGATTTAGTTGCCTACAGGATTATTAACTGAGTAATTCTTAATTTATTCTTGAAAATACAATTGTTCATTCCTGAACGCTTACGAAATGAAGTGAATTCAGTTGTATTTGTGCCATAAGTAGCCTATTTGTAATAAGCTAAGACTGTGCTCAATATTTTCTTTACAGACCTCTGGGAATTCTACCTCCCATATTTATATTCCTGTATATCACTGATGGGATGCTTGTTACTTTTGTGTAAGTATTTTCTTGTTTATTCCAAAAGATGAATGATTTTATGTATTTTTTTTTTTTTTAAAGATCAAAGGAAGCTTTTTTGTTGTGAAAGCTAAGATTGTGAAAGTTGAGTGTGAAATTTTTTTTTTCATTATTAAGTTTAAATTTAGATGTAAACTTACTAGGTTTGAGTTCTGAAGTTTGAACAAATGCTACCTTACATTTTCGGGTTTTGAGGAACTTCACGCCTCACCCAAAATAATTTCAACTTTTAACTTTTTAAAGCAGGTATTTGAAAAATAGGGACTACATTCGTCAAAGAAAATCACAATTTTTAAATGAAATGTCTGCAGGAGGTCAGTAGGGTGGAGAGAAAGTTAGTTTGGAACGCTTAGTTTGTCCTATATTGAGTAAATGATCCTTCTTCCTTTTTTTAGTTGAAGATCTCCCTGCATAGACAGGAGTTGGAACACAGTGCAGTTAGCTTTCATAATCACCAAACTGGTATCTGGCCAGTCTGGAGGTCAGTTATACAATTGCATATAAAACAGTAAAAAACAAAACCAAACAAACAAACAAAAAAACCAAACAAAAAAAGCCCAACCTTATACTGACTGCTCCTAACCTCAGGTCAGTCATCCGTGTTTAGGGGGATAAGAAAGATGATGGAAGGCTCCAAATCCCACTTAAAATTTCAGCACCCCCCACCTCTCACCCTCCTCAAATAACTTCTAGAAAAATGCTGAAAGGGGGGCAGAACATCTCCCTTTCAAGATTATCATGTTTTCACCTGTTCTTCAGGCTTTATAGTTTACAGCTAATGCTTACAGCACTGTCACCGTGGAGAAAGGGTGGGGAATGATAGATTAAACCAAAACTGAGCAGATCTGCGTGAAGGGTGGTGCTCGCAGAGACCTCGGTGAGTCTCCTTAGGTTCTCTGTATGTGGAGGTTCTTAAATCCACTGCAATGCAGGGAAGGGGGGGAAATTAAAAAAAAAAAAAGATATGCACCAAGTGGTTCTGAATGTCTCCTGTGGGCTGTTCAAGAGTGTGGTTCACACAAGTTGCTGAACGTTTCAATGGGGAAGTCAGCTTACAAACTTCCTACCTCTGACTTGCGGTTTGTGTCAGTGGAACTGAAAACACAGAGTGTACTCTGGGGCTATTGTAATCCAGTTCACCAAAATAAATTAGCATTTAATCCCAATTTTGGAAGTTATTTGTAGTGTGTACAAGCAAATCAGTGAAGTTATTTAAGGCCCTCCACGCTGTTATAACTGTGTAGCTGAAAGGGCAGCGTACAGCACGTGGGAAAGTGGTAGATGCTGGGGTGGCTTCATTAGATCTTCAGCTGGCCTCATTGCTGAGGCAGTGTGTCAGTGGGGCTTATTGCAGTGGTATTTGGAGCATCGCTTCCTTTCTCTTTTCTCCTTTTCCTGCAGGCTTCCTCTGTAGTAGAGGAAGACTAGCTGAAGTTAGCCTTCTTGAATACTCATGTGTTTTTCCTGGGATACATAGTAGTTGTAGTGAAACACTAGCTAATAAAAATAAATCTAATCCTCACTATAAAATTTTGTGTGCTTTTCCTTTTTTGGCAACACTGTTTTATTATAATGGAAACTAAATGTATATTCTCATCCATGCTCTTACAAATTCCTTCCATCTCCTACACACTTCAGTATTTGAATGCTGTTCTCCCTAAACTGTTGATTTTTAGTAATCATTTCCTATTATCATGATTCGAGCCTTTCTCCCAACAAGCATATATGCACCATACCTGAAAACCATCACAGGCTACAGTCAAAAAGGGCCAGTTGTTTCTTAGAAAAGTAGCTTGAAATCTGGTAGCTGAGCCTGCTATCAACTAACATTGCAGAACTTTCAGAGCAAAGCAGCTTCATGATCTCTTGACCTGTGCTAATAGATTAAATGCACCTGAGATGTTCTCCAGTGCTGTGGCTAAGTAGTGTTGTTCCATCTGTGATACTGCAGTTTGCAGAAGGTGGCTGTGTACGTATTGCCTCGTGATGATGGTTCCTGGACTGCCTGAACTCCACAACTGCACCTGGGAATTTTTTGGGAAAGCGCTAACTGGCCCAGGGCAAATCATGCCAGGGGTAGTTCTAGCAATTTACTGGTGTAGGCAATCAAGTCTTAATGCCCAGGAATGTATCCTGGCACTGCTGAATTTACTAGTGTAGACATAGCCTCTGGTTCCTCATGCTTTGAATAAATAATTACTTGAGCAAGTTTAAGATATCTGATTATATGGTGTTCCTTGTTGAATAAAAAAAAAAAAGGCAGTTATGCTCTCGGAGGGGAGAGATGCTTGTCTTGTTCAAAATTCATATGATAGTAATGTGTTTCAAAGTTTGTATCGGAGTTTGAAGGTCTTGCAGTTCTCTTCAAAACCATGCTTAGTTATACGTGGAATAGCATATTTGAACATCCAAATAAAAGTCGGGTTTTGACTGACAAATGACTGTTTTGCATGATCTTTCTTCCTCTGCAGTATGCACGCCAGTGGGACTTTCACGGATGTTTACAGTAATGGGTCAGTTACTGGTGAAGCCAACAGTAAGTGTTACACAAATCTGTCCTCGTGTGCTATCCGTTAGCAGGTAGAATGGCATTAGGATACTTTCTGATAGAATGCTTGCACTTCTATGTAGCTCTCTCTTCAGTTCATCAGAGTTTCTGTAGTCAATGTTTGTGTACTTGTTTAAAAATTTTTATATAGCCCAGAAGTCTCTTTTTTTCACAGAAAAAGGTTTTTTTAATAGTATAGATTTCCTCTGATTTTTCCAGTTTATGTAACTGCTACTAACATTAATATTTATTGCCAGTATTACCTACTACGTCTGTTTTGCAAATACCTGAAAAGCGTGGGCTTGTTCTGAGTTCAGGAGCAAAGGATGCGAGATTAACTAAGGCTGGATAACAAGAAGGGTACCTGGGGGTACGCTTGGATGGGTGAAATGTGGGTCGTTGGCATGTGTAAGAACTTCTTATCCATAGATATTCTGCTGTTCCTGTGCTGAACGCTGTGAGGGAACGGTGAAGTACAAGTATGTACAAGTGCTCTGATGACTTTGCTGTCATGTTTCCTAGTTTATATTTACTAAAATTTGGGTGCACTTAGGTCTTGCATTCCTTTTCATTAGTCACTTCAATCCTGAAAATACAAAGAAAATACATACTCTTGCTATCTGTAAGCTTTAAACCCAAAGCACCTGAAAGTATGGTAGGCAGACTTCATTTATTTGGTTTTAGCTTCCAATAGCAATTTATATTTGCTTGAAATACTGGCTTATGTGAGAAGTCACTTTTCAATATACTTTTTCAAAAACTGAAGTTATTTTTCTTTAAATCAAATTGAGTGTGAAGGTTGATATGATTTGAATATGGGTCAGGTGTCCTGTCCCTTCCCCTGTTCCCTAAATGTCTTTAGTTTGAAACAACATAAGAGCTTTAACCTGAAGTGGAAACTTAACAGAAAGTTTGCTTACAGTAAAGAAATAGGTCTGGAGTAATCTTTTGTGGAGCTCTTATTTGTTACCAGTATTGTAAAGTCGTAGACTATATATTTAAGATACAGGTTACTAGAACAAAATGAACTTGACTCGGTTAGTGCAGTCAGAAAAACAAGTGACTCTGATACTCAGTTCAGTTCACGTTTCTGTTTCCAAATACAGATCCTTGAAGACCTAGATGAGCAGATGTATATCATCACGTTAGAGGAAGAAGCAATTCAGAGGAGGCTTAATGGTACGCTTGTTCTGATCCTGCTTCAAATGCAGTATTTAGAGTAGAGTGATTCTGATCAGGAATATTGATCTCACTGTTATATAGTCTCTTCTCTCAAAATAGAAAATTTCAACATTTTAGGACGTAACAAGCATTATAGACTTACATTTCATTGCGAACTGTTCAAGATTGGCTCGTGTGCGTGCGGTTTGCTTTGTTTTTGTTTTTAACATGTTTGTCAGCTCTAATATGTGAATATTCTGAGACTGAGGAAGCAAATTGAGTAGTTGACCAGACCCACCGCCCTTACTGCAAAATAGTTTGGATTGGTGAATGACCGTATTTTAGCCTTGCCTGAAGAACAATGAACTTACATGAGCAAGAGGCTCTACTCCCTGCATTATGAGTTTAGGTTTTTATTTGGAGGATTTTTTCTGTTTCAGTTCATTATTATTTAGAATCTTAGGTAATAACTCATTAAACATCAGAGCAGTCCTTTATATTCTAGGAGATATTTGGTGAATTTAATAATTTAAATAATTCTATTAATGAATAATTATACAAATGTTTTAGACATCTTGTATTTAGTATTACAATTTTGCACTTCTTGATAAGGTGTTTCTGTTTTGAAGTATTTCAAAAACGGTATGAAGCTTTGGCTTTCTAGAGACAGAGTATTGCAGCATGGAAGGCACCAATTATGGAAAAGGTATCGATTCTATAAACCTGGAAATCATGTTGTACAAATTTTCTTCTGAATTGCTTTTTAACAGCGTGGATAAGCCATCCATCCACAATTTATACAATTCCTTCAGGTTGGAAAACCAAAGATATTCATGTCGTGACACATCCGTTGTTGTGTTGTCTTATGACTTATTTTAGCCTTAATTTTCTTAATTTCCTGCCTTTCTCTCTGACTCTTCAGTCTTCTGTTGTATATCTCAGCCTTTTCTTCTTTCAAGTCTCCGTGAGTCTCCTTGGTCAGGGAAAGTACCTTTGATAACAGTAGATCATGGTGGTCATCTGCATTCCAGCGTTTAAAATTTGTGGAGGAGTAGTGACTTTTGTGCTAAAGTCAGCCAGGGTTTCCGTTTAAAAGTGATGTTCACCTTTGTTGCTCTAGAAGCTTAGGTTTTCGTACTGACATGCGTATATATACACATTCACATACAGACATGCAAAAAGGTGCATGCAGTAAGTGGCTTTGAAGCTGTGATGGAGTAATTATAATTGAGTGTTTGATCTTAGATAGCAACTGTAAAATGTTTGTTACTGAATATTTAATGTTGTCATGGTGATTGTGCTTATGTACAAGAAGAGCGATACAGAAAACTGACCCAATAGTTATTCAAGCATCCATTAGAAATGGTGCCGAGTGGTTTCCACTATTCAGGTGGAGAATGTGATTATTTAGTTGATGATTGTCTGCTGTTTTTCTGCATAGAAGTCTATGCAACAGTTGTTTATATTGCAATTTAGTAATATCACTCGTGAGGTGGACCTAGTCTGTAGGCATCTACTGATTGGATCTGGATTAAGGACATGTGCAGGTGGCTTCCCCAACCACTAGCCAGAAGACTGCGTTCTCTTCCAGCGAATTGGTTAGTATTCAACGTAAAGTGGAGCTGCAACCCACCCGTGTTCCCCAGAGCTCTCACCAGCCTGCTCTTGAGAGGTGAAAGACGTGGGGCTTAAATGTCCTTTGACAGGAGAGGGAACTGAACTCTTCTGTTTCATGTGCTGAAGGAATGGTGTTGACACCACCATCCAAAGGAATGCTTGAAAACCCATAGTTTGGTGTACAGAGAAAATTAATGGACTTAAGCAGAAAAGTAAATAGAAGTCTAAACTTGGATATAGCATGTAGGTGGAGGGCAATGTGTTATAAGCACTAGAAGATACTCTGCAAGATTTTTGTGAGTAATTATTTAAGTAATTTTAAGTATGGTTCTCATTTATGTGGCAAACATGGAAAGCTTCATCTTCTCTGCCAAAAGTCTTTCTAATACATACAAATTATGCCAGAAAAATAGATACTGTTTTTGCCAGAACTATGAAGACTCATGATTATCATGTTTATTGCATTTTTAAAAAATGTGTACAAATGGAGGTGTGGTGCTAATTACATCAATAAAGGTAGTGCTATGATGTTAGAGGCCGTAATCTGTGACTTAACCCACAGGTTGTGTAAGTATTTTTGTTGCTGTATCGGAGCAGATATATTTAGCTACACACTTCCCGTGCCACGGCTGTTGAAACTCTTCCACAGTTGTGGTAGTGGAAACCCTGCTGGACAGTTTAGCAGTAGACTTCTGAAATATATACTCCGTTTATATGTATAACCAAAGAATTGAGTTTTTATTAAAAGTGAAGAGGACCAGAGCACAGACTTAAGCAATATTGGTGATTGTCAGTGCTGATTTTTCTTCTTTCTTGGTGGAATAATTGCTATGATGCTCCTAGCACTGCTTTGCCCTGCCCTAATTAATGTTTCCTCAGACAATGCCTGGACATAGGAAGGGTGTAGTATGAATCGCTGTTCCCACTGGATAGGCTGGGTAAAGCCTCTGTTTTCAGACAACAAAAAAAGTTTAGCTGTGTGAGCTGGTGCCCTTCTTGATTCGTATAGATGTAACCATTGTGGCGGTGATGCAACTGGTAGTATTCTGTAAAGCTCTTCATATGCAGCTTCACAGTTCGATTTATTTTCAAATATCTTCTTTGCGGAAACTAATTTTCTTCCTTCTCAGATGTCTGCAGTGCATAACTGAAAATTGGAGGAGGAGGGAGGGGAAAGTTTGATAGTGTTATCTACCCTAGTATTTTTATCTACTGAAGAGATACTGGGCTTTGGGAAAATGTTTGTTTCCAGTGTATTATATTTCAGTACCCACATCACTCCTACAGTCGAAGAATAAAGCTGGGACTTTTTTATATTAAAAGAAAAAAGTTGCCTTCAGCTATTAGTTTTCCTGAATCCAAAGAGACGGGTGGGGTAGGATCAAAAATACTTACTTGATCAAAGTTATTGGCTCTGAAGGTATCCTTACCTATGTAAGAAAGATGAAAGGTGTTGTTTTTATTGCACGCTAGTAACAGTGTAATTTTGAACTAATTGGTGTTGAACTGCCAATCACCTAGGGGGAATGCAAATAGATACTCTTACAATTTCCTTTGAGGTACTGAAATCTTATGTCGGGGCTGGAAGAAAAACAGAATAATACCGTTAAATTGACCTTAAATGAGCTGCTTTGTGGCTTTCGTGGAGAATCCCTTCTAACTTTTCATTGCTAGTCCAAACAAGTCTCGTCTACCAATTTGATTTATTGGCTAGACAGCGCTGACATTGAACTTTGTGCGTGTTTGAAATAAAGCTAATGTTATAGAGCTTTTAAGAATTTAGCTGCATCCTTTTCAAATACTCTTTTGACTGATCTGAAACTTTGCCTTCCCCTCTCATAAAATATCCTTTTGTATAGCAACCTGTTGGTTGCTACTATTTTTAAGGAGGAACTAGAACAGCACTTAAATATGATTCAGAATGTCTACTCAAGTGTCTCTTAGGGACCTAATGTGCTCATGCTGACTTTGTTGGAATGACTCCCGTGAATATCAGTGTTTTGAGCTCTGGATTTTTATATTGAGGGGAGGAAACAACATATATCTTGAATAAAGCTTTTCCTCAGAGACCCCTAAATCAATTATGGAGAAGAACATGTCAGATGCTAACTTGAGTTTTCTTAATTTTTCAGCTGCTTCCATTAAAGTTCTTGAGACTCTTTCCACCGAGGTTTCTAGCTAGCCTTTTTCTTAACTCCTAATTAATTAGTCATTCCATAAAACAAATGTTTTAAACTTTTTTTTGGAGGGAATGCATGAGCACGAAAGCTTATTTTTATAATGTTGATAAGATTTGGTTTGTTTTTTTCTTTTTTTTTAAAAAAACTTTTTCTAAAACCTCACATATTATGCTTGCTTATTTAAAAAACACTGAGAAATTAATCTGACATTTATATTGCAGGCACTTCAAGTGAACAAATGTTGTTACAAAACAGCATTTTTAGGTCTTACTGGTTAGTCCTGGGATTTGAGATATTTATATATTTGAAGCCACTATAAATATTGCCACATACACATTATATCACTGGTATCAAAGATAAATGTTTAGGCATAACACAGAGGTTACGTGTTATATGCAAAACTGTGTGTGGAAGAAGCAGGTAATTAAACACCTAAAAATTAATTTTTGAAACAGTTGGATGCCTCATTGATAATTTGACTGCATTGAACAAATCGGTATGAATACTCTGCAGAAAAAAGAGTAAAAGTTTAAAAAAAATTCCAAGAAATACTTTTGTGTATCTTGGTTTTCAGGTAGGAATTCACTGTGCTGGAATATGGAGAAAGTGCAGGCTGGATGGGATGAGAAATTTACCTTCTGTCCTTGTACTGAGATGCTGGATGGATGAGCAGAGACCAGAGAATACGGAAATGATGAGGCTGGGCTATAGAGTGGTGTTAGTGTGCTGGCAACCCAAGTGCTATTTAGTTTTTGTAGGCAAATGATCAAGATACGAGATAAAAGCCTGGACAAGACTCTTAATCTCATAGAAATTTACTAGAGAGTGTTTAAAAAAAAAAAAAAGTGTCTGGAACATGGTGCTATTACAGGTTACCCTGCAATCTAAGGTGAGGCTGAGGGTAGGGAATGGCCAACAGGTGAAGGGTGTCAATGTAAAATCAAGAAAGAAGACAACAGAGAGGACTTTTTTTATTAAAAACTTGAACTGTCACTGCCACAGTGTTTTTGCAGAGTGCGATTGGCCTGGAATGGACAGGAAAATATGAGCCCTCTTATTTTCAGGTGAGATTATTCAGAAATAAAAGGAATGAAAGTGGGGCAAAGGTGAGAGTGGAGGATGTGTCTAACTTATCCCAGGAAGCACATTTCCAGTTTGTGATTGCAAAGAGTGAAAGCTAAAGCAGAAATGATGAGATCGGAACTGAAACAGTAGATCTCTAGTCAGCATTTCAGAGCTGTGTCATTGCTTGAACATTGTTCAGTGTTTGTAGAGGAACTGGAATCCAGAAGAGAAACCAGTGTGCTCGCACTGGAGAAGATGGGCGTTTGGAAGAGAACGGGAGGTCGAGGAGAAAAAGGATGGAGGGGGAAAATGGTCTGGGTTTCCTAGAGCCCATGTGGGGATAGGAGGAGGAGTTGCTGAGCAACTTTTAGGCAGAAAATTAGCAAGGGAGAGAGGAATTAATGTTACGGTTGTCAGTTTTGAGCTGGTGTAGAGGAGAGAGTTTGAGGAGCTGCACAACAGTGACATGCGTGTGCTGTAAGCGGTAAAAAGGAAAGAATACGGTCTCGTGGGTGATTGTGAGGAAGGTCTGATCGTGGTTGTCAGAGGGAGCTCTGCGGCACAGAGAGACTGACCAAATCAGGCAAACTGATACGAGCAGAAGAAAAATACGTTGAGCAGAAGATATGTCAACAAGCAAGTCAGCAGTGTGGAAACTGAGTTTGCTGAGTAAAAGGGACTGGGGAAGGGGAGGGAGAGGCAGCAGCTGAAACTGGAGGTCCAGCCACCAGCTTACTTAGTTTGGAGGCAAAGGTCCACTTTGTCTTTAAGTTGATAAATAATGATGCCCTTGAAGGGCATCCAGAGATTCTTTACATCTTGATATACAAATCAGAGACACAGACAAGAATGAGGCATTTGAGCCATCCTGTGTCAAGCTGCCACACCATAACTGGTTTTTGGACCTGTGCGACAGTGCAGCAGTAGCTGGTCAACAGAATAGGCAGGGATCGCAGAAGGTCATACCGTGAAACCTCTGGTGTGTTGAACTCCTCTGGTTAGACACAATTAGAGGGTTCTTGACTAAGCCTCTGGTTTTTTGAAAAGTAGTTGAAGAGTCTCCAAAAAACACCTACAGTTTAAAGCCACAAGTGTTAATGTGATGCTTCCTAAATCTGAAATGTCACGGTGTGTCTTACAGTACTGTAGTTAGGCTCATCCAAAAGAAAATACTGTCTTCTCTTTTAAAAGGTGTATCTTCCATGGTGGAATACCAGACATCAGAGTTGGAACGAGAGCTTGAAAAAGTGAAAAGCAAGAAAACGAATTTAGGTAATAAATTTTTTTTTCTACTGTTTCATGTGGATTGCAGTTTAATAAATGACCTTAAGGTGCGGTGGTTTAGCTTGTAGCAGTCACTCAGTTGATTCCAGTTTGTTCTTAACCAAATGTCTGCATTTGCAGTCCTTTCAAATCGTCATAGTTTCTACAAATACACCACATGGAATCATTATGCCCCTCTAACAAACAAATTTAAGTAGGGAGTCTGATTTGGATCTTATTTCTAACATAATTTTAGAGAAACTGTAGCACTCTTAACTTCCTTGCATGGAGCTCAATAGCACAGTCTTTTCATATGTATTGATACGCTTACGATTATCTGGGATAATACAAGACACTGCTTTCCTCTCTGTTTTTGAATTATTTCTATAGAAATCAAATTGTGTTTAGGAACAGTAAAATAATTCTTAGCAGGTTTGTGTCTTTTAAAACTGAAAAGCGATGCTTTTGGCAATGGCAGCCACTTAACAGGAATCTCCTTACTTATTCAAAGGCTTATTTTTCATTTATCAGTGTATTATGTGCAAAGCTAAGACTGTGGTAAAAAAAAAAAAAAGTTGTTGGGTTTTCTTTTTAGATATACTAGTGATGTCCAGTGCCTTGGTCTTGTCTTTCTTGCCTTATGTTACAAGAGGAAAGTACTGTTTAAATATTTGAAATTCCATTTTGTCCCTTTAGGTCATACTAAAATATGCCTGTAAACAGCATATTTTTAAATTAGGTATGTTTAAAACTTTGCAAAATTGCTGTATGCCAGGGAAAGAAAATGTTATGGTGAAACATGCCTGTAAACAAGAAAGAAAAATCTACTTTTGTATGTCTCCCCAGCCTTTCTCTTAAGAGACTTCGTGTTTTTGGCATTGCTTTGTACAGCTCTTCGGGGTGGATATTTTTATGAACTGGTTGGTGTCAGTTCAAGATAAGACTACTTTTGTTACCTGTAGTTATAATGAGCTTATAGATACCTAAATGATTTTTACTTGTTTTATTCTATGGTGGTCTACGGTATTAAGCTTCTCTTTTTCTATTCTGAACAGAACGGCGGAAAAAAGCTTCTGCTTGGGAAAGGAATTTAGTCTATCCAGCTGTTATGATATTGCTACTGATTGAAACAGTAAGAATTTGTGCCCTTTTTTTTCTTTTTCCCCAGCAAAAAGTACGAAGAATTCTTCGATCATTTGAGGCAATGGTTTTAAAATTTTTGAGTGATGTCTTTAAGAAACAAACTTGATACTCCTTTCTTGACCATTTTAAAAGAACTTAATGTTATGAAATCTGGTGAGGATAAATGTATACATTTTTAGAAATGTGGCATACTTTTCAATAACAAGACTGTTTCTACTTCTTTATAGTCCATCTCAGTCCTCTTAGTTGCTCTCAACATTCTTTACCTGTTGGTTGATGAGACTGCAATGCCAAAGGGATCAGGGGTAAAGTAAACTTCTCTTATGATTTTTATGATTTTAGAAATGTTTTGGAGCCCTTACAAAAGTGCAAGCGAGAACTTCTGCTTTGGTAACATTGAAACTAATGAGTCTAAACCCTTCTAGGTTGCAGTCTTGTGTGCGCGTAAACAGCTATTACAGGACATGTTACAGTGAGTTCTCAATAAAACAGTCCAGAATCTTTATGAAGATAAAGAGATTTAGTAAAGTAAACCGGTAGTCTGGAGTTTGCATTTTACTCATGTCTCCTATTTTTATATGGTCTAGAAATGTTCAATTTAAGGAACTATGTTAAAAAAAAATGTGAAAACCCTGTCTTCTGTTTGTGTTCCTCTTACAAAACATGACAGCTTTTTCCTCCTTTGTGATAAAAATATTTCCAGAAAGTAAAGAACAGCAGATTGAGAAGTGGTGTCTTTAATCATGAGGGGTTTTTTTATTAACTTGGTAGTGCTTTGCCCTGTGTACAGCTGTATACGAGCTTGCAGAGCTGTAAAAGGTCTTTAGTGATGATGACTGCTCTGTCTGTGGTATTGCAAACAACTAGAAATGTCTCCTTTTGAGACCTCTTATTGTAGTTTCCCAAGTGGTGGAGTATGTGTAAAACGCAGCACGGTGGGTAGATGCAGTGTGAATAAAATGCGAATCGTTGTACCTTCTGTCTTGGCAATACATTGCGCTCAGTCTGAAAGCTGGCGGCTGCAGCTGCACGGGGGTGGGGGGAGACTCGCAGGTTAGAACATCAGAATGCTCCTTAAATACTGAATTGAGAAAAGGCTGTATCTCATATAAGTTGTTAGTTTTTTTGGTCCTAGTAGAAGTTAACTTTCTGAACAGTTGCATGTAGCTTCTTAAATTATGCAAAGTATTTTTTTCCTTGTAGGGGCCTGGAATAGGAAATGCCTCCCTGTCCACCTTTGGTTTTGTGGGAGCAGCACTTGAAATCATTTTGATTTTGTATCCTTTCTTTAAGAACTCTGTCTGTTAACAAGTATTCTGTCTAGTTTTCTGGGACACTGGTAATTTACTAAGACACTTGCCTGGAGAGAAGAAAGAGATAGGTCAGCCCTTCTCAAGCACTCGAAGTGTTTTTGTTGTTTTTCTTTGGTTCTTAAGACTTTTAGGACACTGCTGAGAACTTGAGTGAAACTTGCATTCCTTGGAGGTTCCTTTTTCCTTGATTCTCACAGCTATCTTATGGTATCCTCTGTCGTCGGCTTCTACAGTCTTCGCTTTTTTGAAAATTTCACTCCCAGGAAGGATGACACGACTATGACAAAGGTAAGGTAAAGTCTGTGATGGTGATGGCCCCCTCCTCTCTTTCTTGCCACCCAAGACAAACTGACTCCTTTGGTTAGTAATTGCCCTGAATGGCTCATTTGCAGTGATCAGTATTTGTTTGTAAGCTGCGCAAACACAAACTGGAAGATTTTCAAAATGCTGAATGAGTGGGAAAAAGGATGTGCTCTGTTTAGTTTGGATGGCATCCATTCACTTGTAAAAAGCTGGGAATAGCAGAGCTTGTTAACTAGCTATAGAAAAGCTAGTGAAAGAACTTTTTTCAAAGGCAACGTATTGCTAATGAGTAACTTTGATTGTGCTAACTGTACTTCAGGGAGCTTGTTTGAAATCTGAAGAACTTCGTTGCTCGAAGTAATACAGACGAAGTAATTCAAATTTGAATAATTAAACTAAGACTGAGGAGGTCTATTCAGCAACATTTTGCAGTCTGAGGCTAATTTGACTTTCCACAATTTAGCTCTGGCTTCAGAATAACAAATGTTGTTACCTAAAGCGGAGGAGCATGCTCAGGGGTTTGGCAAAATATTCCCACAGCTGACAAGGGGAGGTGATCAGTAACCAAGGAACAGATGTTGAATTTAATTATTTTTTCAATGTGTTTCATTGTTTGGTGTGTTTGGGGTTTTTTTTGAAGTAATGGATAAAGATATTTTTACCATAAATTTTTAGAAGTGAGAAAGCAGGTAAACACATAGAATGGTTATAGGAGATAGATAGAAGGGAGTTGGAATGTTCTTAATGTTTTCTATTGTTTGTTTACAGTACACCAGGAATAGTGTAGAAATAAAGTAGGTAGATACTTGCGCGTTCACTATTTCAATAAGTTTTCTGGTGTTTTCTTTCGGACTTTGGTAGAATTAGAGCTGAAGAAAGTGATCCCTTGTGAGAGAGTTTCAATTACTCTTTATAAAGGCTTCACAAAAACTAGAGTAAAATCTAACAGCTGTGAATTTTTTCGTACTATTTAAAGTAGTCAACAGGCATTCAATTGAAAGGAAGCTCTCTGTTGTAATTTTTTAAATAATGCTAATCCTGCAAGCAGTTACGTACAAAGCTTAAGCTGATGTATCAGTCATCGAAGTGCATGGAATGGTTCTTTTGTAAAAAGTTTGCAGGAACTAAGTAAACAGTTGACGCTTTGCAACATCGTAGTTGTGAATTATTTTGAATCTAAGCATAGGTAACACTTTGATTAAAAGCAAATGATTACATGTTTGATTATTTTTTTTAACTCTCCTCTTGAATCATCTTGCGTAACACTATATGGAAAAGCCTGACAGAAGTAAGCAGGACTAACTATGTTATTGTAAATTGCTTTAGCTTCAGTATGAAGAATGTAATTTCAGGAATTCTTTTTCATCTTGAACCCCTGTTTTTCTTTTTTCTTTTTTCTTTTTTTTTTTCCCCTTCAGGAATCCCATTTATAATTTTAAATTTATAATTTAAATGCCGTTTGTCATTTTCAAACAGATCATTGGAAACTGTGTCTCAATCTTGGTGCTAAGCTCTGCGTTGCCAGTGATGTCAAGGACACTGGGTGAGTGAAATGGGAGTATAAAACATTGTAATAAAGGATGTTTAATTGAGTTTAAGAAAAAAAAAAAAAACCAAACGAAACCCAAACAGTCTGTAGCTGTACCTTTTATAGTATGTATTTAATTTGCCATCACTTTCAATAGAAAGAGCATGTATGTGTGGCCGCCTTTTCTACACCAATGTGAGCTGTTGAACATATATTCTATGTACATGAACTGCAGAACATACGTTCTAAAAAAAAAAAAGCTAAGCATTTTCTAGAGAATATGTTCTTTTAAAAAGGTAGGTCAGATGTTAAACTTGTTAAAACAGGAGATGGTGAGAAGAAAAGATATGGAGACCACTTAATTCAGGGTTGTATAAAATTGTTGCATGTTCACTATGAAATTATAGTGCTCAGTTTTTGTGGAAAAAATACATTTGGGGATTTCAGGTATAAAATTTGAAATAACGTTGAGGGTAAATGTCTTTTTAAAAACAGTTAATGACACTTCATTTAGAAAGCTTTTTTTTTTATCAGCAATGATACGAAGCTACTTTGATTTTCCATAAAATAACCTGCTTGCATTCTTTGTCACTTTGGTTTTCAAATATAAAAATTTGGAATCTGGCATAGTAGAACTGAAGTTCTGATTTTGTTGTTCAGAACTGGCCGTAGCATGTGAATTCGACAAACTATTTTAACCAGTTGGAAAGACAAGATGTTTTGTATCTTCTCTTTGTTTAATTAGGTAATCTTCAACTTCAGTTCTTGAAGTTAGGTTGCAAGGCTGTTACGTGTTTAAGTCGTGCAGAATACTTGCGGCTAATGTGGATTTCATTGGGAACATTAAACAGAACAAAACAAAAATCTTCACCTGAGGCTGCACAAGACTTACCTACAAGTTTAGGAGTTTAAGCTCAGGCCCACAGACCAGTAACGTGTACCCAACAGTTTTGTAGCTGATTTTTTTTCAACCAGAATACTGTCAAATCAAGAGCAGTTAATATTTTCCAGTAAACTAGACTATACATTTTCGTGCTGCGTGTATCTACAGGTGATGAGTTTTATTAGATTTACTAGATCACTTTTATAACAAACAAAAACCCACCTGTAATGCATTTTGGAGGATTGAATCTTAAAATAAACATTCTAGAGCTTATGTTTTAAAAATCTGTAGTAAAACTTCACAGAAATGCAAAAGTATAATTCAAGTATTTAACTAGTGCAGTTTTAAAATACAGCCAGTATGACAAAGATCTGAGAACCAAACCGGTTCTAGCACTTAGAGTAAGATGTTATGTGAAAAGTTAGTGTTTTAGAACAGAATTTTAACGTTAGTATTGTGTCCACTAAGTTACTGCATTCATCGCTTACTTAAAAAAAAAAAAAAAAAAAAAATCATTGTTAATGATCTGTGAGATTAACAGTTGATAATAAACGGATTCTGTGGAACTAAGTATACATGCTGGGTGCATTGTTGTCTCATAGGAAACAGATTAATGGTAAAATTCACTTAAAAAAAAGACTGACAAATGAAATTCCTGAATAGTTTGCCATAGAGATAAATAAAAGAAGAAAAAAGATGGAACAATTAACACACAGCTAACAAATGCAGAGTCACAGCTGTCCAAACAGGATTAATAGAGTGTATTAGAGTACAGTGAGTCATGTGGTGCTTTGCAAAAATATCGACATGTGTTGCACTACATGCGCCCGCCCTGTGGCACTGAATAGATGAAAAGAAATAAATATGTTAAGCAGATTCATAGTCTTTTCACTTTATTAAAAAAAAAAAAAAAACAACCAACAACGAGTTTCTGGACTATTCAGAAGAGACTAGACTTTATCATTATGGGAAAGGTAAAAAAGCAGAAGTTATCCAATGCATGTACTGACCCTTTTCAAGCTTTAAAAATGGAAATACGAGAATTTTTTGTGTGTGTTTCATAGCATTCTCGTTAAATATGCAGGTGGTGGATGTCTCTAATCATCTGTCATTCTTTTAGAACTCCGGGAAAGTTTTTACTAAAATAAGTTATTTTACTGAAAGAAGCTAACTGATCTTTTCCAGAACTTTTCAGCCTTTTAGCAGTCCTTCTTGAAAAAAGTTTCCTACCAGCCCCATATTGGTAACCACTGTGAAACACATTGGGAGCAGAGAATAGCCAGGAATATAGAAACAAACAGCACTGAATTTTCTAATATACAAAAGTATTTCTAGTATTCTTTTCTTGATTTTTCTAATTAAGTAAATAGTGACTTTAAACTTACTTGTATGTACAGTCTAAAAACCATAGTATTTCTTTTTTTAAGCTGAACAATTCTTTACTTGGTAAATTGTCACCAACTTTATTGGGTGTATATTTGTGTCCACCAGGGATGTAGCTTTCTGTTCAGTTACTGAGTAGTCTTTCAGATTGCAGTCTTGGGAATTTTTTTCTTCCACAAATTTACAAAATGATACCCTGTCAGATTATTTTTTTTTTCTGATGAGCAGTGACTTTTTTTTTATTTGTAAGAGGAAAATGAATGTAACTTGTGGACAATATTTTTCCCACCTGCTCGAACAGAAGTGTCAGGCTTCATTTTTGTTTGTCCTCATGACGCCTGCTCTAATGCGCACTATTCTTCTGAATCCCTTTGTGTCAAGGAGTGGTTTTGCTTTTCCAGAGAACTCTTTACTCGGTGCTCTCGCTGTTTGTTTCATTTCCTTTAAAGGTCTGGAAGCCTATGCACGGGAACTTGACTTTCTCAGTTTTCTTGCAGCTCTGTAGTCTGAGTGAAACACTCTCTGCTTCCTTGAAAATATTCTTAAGGACACTGTCTGTTTGCCTTCAAGTGTGAAAGCAACTCCGTGGTTACTGTCCTTCATCTGTTTACTGGTTGATTCAGGCAGCCAGTTTCTTCTTGTCTTAAGACCTTTTGTGCTTTTTTGATTTTTCTCCTGCCTCTCTTGCTACTTTGATCAGCTTCAGTAAATTTTTTTTTTTTTGTGCTTCATCCTTTGAAAATTCTCCTCCTTTTCATTTTCTTTATCTTGGTGTGTTTTTCTTAGATGCTATATTTGATTTCCTTATTTTTTTTATTTAATTGACTGATGCAGAGTACAAGAGGCGTGTGTACCATTTAAGGTTGTGATAGCTGGCTGTAAGTCTCGGGTATCGAGGTGCAGTGAGGTTCGTGTGGGCCAGGTTTACCATTGAAGGGAAGGTAACTGGCCCTTAATTCTGTTCTGTCTCTTTTCATTTATTATCACTGTTGAAGTTGCAGTTCTTAAAAGCCCTGAAAACTTTTTAAAATAAGGTGATAGAAAAGTCACTTCCAGGAATGTCAGAGCCAGGGTGGTTATTCTGATTGTCTTCTGATTTCTGCTGCCATGTTAGTTCTGGGGCGAGGTGAGCTTCCTTCCTTCGCACTGTGGGAGCACACATCACTGTGACATCGTCTGCGCCAAAAGTTGTGGGGGTTTTGGGAATATAATGGCTCATCAATCCTAGACAGCTGCTATTTGGGTATCATCTTGATACTCTGCCCTTTATTCACTGCAGTCCTTGATGTAGACCTGGGAGAGGAACAACCCATGGTGGTTCTTCTGCCTTCTGGGGTGGACCCTATAGCTTGTAGGCACTTCCACATTTTGGAAAATTTTTTCTCCCTTAGCTCTAGTGATTGACTGGCCTTTGATCAGCACAAAGCCCAAGCGTCAGTGGTCTGGGGGCCGCTGTGAAGACGACCTGTCAGCACTGTCTTTCAGCCAAACTCTTTCCCCTCTGCGCAAACGCTCTGTGGCTGCAGTGGTGGGTGGGTCTGGGGGAAAAAGTGCAGCTGGAAAGATGCCTTAAACTTCAGTTTCAAAAGCAGTGGCTCTGAAAAAACACAAAGGCTTAGTGTTTACTGTAAGATGTTGTGGTTCTCGTGGAAAAGCTTTTTGCTACCTGTATTTTTTTAATAAGAAAGCCCACGGAGCTTTTCATGCTTTTCTGGAATAGATAAGGATTTCTTTAGAAATGGAGATTTCAAGCAGTTTTCATACTAATACTGGTTATTTCCTAGGTATGTTTATTGAAATTATAAAAGCAGAATTCTGATCTAGAATAGATAATTTACTTCCACTCGCATTATTCAAGGATTTTACCAGGAAACTTCAGAAACATTTTGATAAGTGTGTCTTACAGTTTTATAGTGCTCCATGAAGGGGAAAATGACCTTGAGAAGATTGTCTTGTGTGTTTAGCCATGTCTCTTATAGCGTGTTGGCTGAAAGAATTTTGTTTCCATACGTAAGAAGTAGTAGAATTAAATGTTTGTTTCTTAAAAAATGTAATAAAGTTTTTGATGTAAATCTTAAATGCATTTTTAACAGGAATCACCAGATTTGATCTTCTTGGAGACTTCGGAAGGTTTAACTGGCTGGGAAACTTCTATATTGTATTATCCTACAACTTGCTCTTTGCTATCGTGACAACGTTATGTCTGGTCAGAAAATTCACTTCTGCTGTGCGAGAAGAGCTCCTGAAGGCATTAGGTAATATTGCACTGAAAATTGAGTTGGTCCTTGAACGTTTCCCTTCTCCAGCATTGATACCTTGATGTTAAAGTTCTGTTACAACTCCCAGAAACCTTTTCTTTGGTGGAAGTTTCTGTAAGTTAAGGTGAGAATGCATAGCTTTATGTTATTCTTTTGAAGAATGAAGAGCAAAGGTACAACGTTGATCTTCATGATACGTCCATGTACTTATTGATCTGCAATTAGATTTTTCAGCCCTTAGAGAGCACAGAAACTTTCCTATTGCTACTGAGCAATTATTCCAAAATAATACTTCAACTTGTGAGTGGGTTGGCTTTTTTCTGTTTAAAGCAACTTATTAATTCCCTAAAATAGGTGAGTAGAAGTCTTAGCTGCTTTGTTGTGAGCCTTTTTTTTTCTGAGTGCTACGTGTTCAGAAAATGTTTGTACAGAACGTACATGATCTCAGTAACTGGCTGAGTAAAACCTGTACTTGATATAATCAAAGTTTTGATCAAATTGTGCACTCATGTTTCTTGGCCATAGAAGAAAGGCTTGAAACGTATTTGATAGTAAAAGGATAAAAAGTACATATTTAGTAATTGAGTTGTTACTACATTTTATCTTCACTAATTAATGAAGCTCCTACATATTTAGAATCCTAGAGTAGTATTTGATTAAATTGAGGGAACTAATGGGGAAACGTCAGTATTTATAACTGCCGATTCAGCTTGTGGCGTCTAAAAGGTACTTATGTTTTCTCTGATTACTGCTGTCCGGAGCTGTGACCCTGGTAAAGAAAATCCAAGCGCTTCCTGGAATGCAACTCTACTGGTGGCAATTAAGTTAAAATCAGACCTACTAAATAGGGAAATACAAACTGTCTGATAGTGCAGGATTAAAACGAGCCATTCTGTGATTTTTGCTTTTTATGTTGAGTTTTGAAGCGCCAGGGGAACTGATTAGTGGGCCAAGGGTTTGTAAATCTGACCTTTTTTTTTTTTAATGCTGAAAATATTTTCAGAGAAGCTCCATTGTTGATTGAGACAGATGATGCAAGTGTGATGTATTTGACATTATCCCCAGCTTTTAGTTGAGGTCATTTTATGAGAAGACCTTGATTCATCCCTTTCAGTTGACTTGCATAATCCTTTTTTTTGTGTGTCTGTGCAACTGTTTTGACTGTAAAAGTATTACTTCTTATAACGTAATGGCTGTTGCAGAGCTCTGAAGGAAATAAATTAACATCAGTCTGCATGGCCTTATAGCAACAGCTCCGGTAAAACTTTAAAGTTTCTGTCTCAAGGCAAATGATTTAAAAGATTTATCTTGATAATTCATGGCACTTTACTGTATTAAACATAGAGTTTAATAAAAAAATTACATAAGTTGAAAGCAGATGAACACACTTCAAAATGCAGGTGTAGTAGGATGTAGCAGGTGTAGCAGTCACTGGATGGCATCATTCTAGTGGGTTTTTTAGGGATTTTTGTTGGCCTTTTGCCATCACATATTGTGTGACTTTTGCTTAAATATTGTGATCAAAATGGAAGAGCAAAGTAATTGGTAAAAGGTTTGCATTTGACACAAGCAGGCAGTTATAAATCCCGAGGAGCGCAGGTTCCTGACACAAACCAGGTTTGTCTTCAATGCTATGTGTAACAGTGTCTCTTAAAAACGGCACCTGGAATTCAAAGAATGGTAACCAAAGTTCCTGTGCTTGTTTCTCCCCCATGCTGAAGACTCTGATAGTGAGGACTAGAGGTTGGTGGAGCATCACAGGTAATTAGCGGAAGGTAAATTCCTGCTGCAGGCCTGTGACCAAAAGAATTCAAGTCATATTGGGACTTACAAATAATACGATATTGAGCAGATTTAGGTTTTTTAGTAATGCAGTCAATGCGAGAAATTTAACTTGGTACATCATGGTGCTTCAGTAAAACATGCAGTATAGTCTGTGCTAAACGAATAAGAAGCTCTTTCCATTTTTGATCCTTAATTTTAGAGACTTGATGGAGGACTTCAGAGAGAGACTGTAGCAAGCAAGGAAAGATTGACATTGTGTTTTTTTGTGAATAAAATACGGTTAAATTTACCATCTTTCCCCTCCTCCCCCCCCAAAAAAGAGTAGTTTAACTACTTGCCTGGGGCAAGATGGGAAACTTTAATAAGCACTCACAGTAGAGAAATACGCAGTAAGAACAAATGGCTGGAAATGGGAGATACACAAATCAGTAGTAACATAGGCTTAAAAAATATTATTAGACATATATAAACAGTTTAGGGAGGTGCTGTGGTCACCACCAGTGATCTTAAGATAAGAAATGGATGCTGTTCAGAAAGATGCTGTAGTTAAAAGAAATGTTTAGGTAATTATTTTGGGTTTTGTAGGCTGAGGAAGTAAAGGATTGCAAGTCTTTCTCGGTCCTTAACATCTAAGTCTGATTCAAGCAACGTGCAGTCAGGCTTCTCTCACTTCCGTGTCTACCCATTGTCATGGGCTTTTCTCACGTAAAACACAACTGAGGGCATTTCCCAGAAGTAATTCTTACCTGAGCTAGAATGTCAAGCCTTGTCTTCCGCAAACGTGAAGTCCTTAATCACAAAGTAGAACTTGGTTTGTATGTATTCTTTTGGATACCTGAATGCATGAGACATGGAAGAGTTTCAGTTTTTCCTTATTGCTTAATGTTTTGCAGGATTAGATAAGCTTCACCTGTCAAACAATCCAAGAGACTCGGAGACAAAGCCGTCTGCAAATGGGCATCAGAAAACACTGTGATTAACAATCACCTGCAATCAACAGAGCTGAAAACATCAACCTCATGGCATTCCTGTCATCTCATCAGCATTTTTTATATTGGTTTTATTTGTTGATAATTTGGGTCCAACCTTGTCTCATTTTTTTGATGCTGTGTGCTTCTGAGGAAGTTAGGTATATCAGATTCTTCTCTTTCCAGTGAACTTTTGGTCTGCTTGTTTATTTCCCAGTTAGTTAATGCAGGAGGTGCCTTGAAGACTGGAAGCTGAAGAGAACAACGCATTCCGTTTTATTTGTGACGGTCTCACATCTTTAGGTATAAACCTGCTACCATTTGAACGCACAGTACCTCCTGTGTGACACAGACACAGCTACACAGAATAACTTTGGGACTTGGTTAAAATGAAAAAGAAAAAAAAAAAAGGAAGAAAAAAAAAAAAGATACACTTGAAGCCCTATATAACCCTTACTGGAAATGTAAACTACCTGGAGTAGGTATCCTTGGCGGTAGATGACCAGTTCCACTGAGACTGTGTTAAAAATGGCAGTAACCAGTAGAGATCACAGCTCCGTTGGTGCTGGATGCCGTAGGCTGTCCATAGTCTAATGTCAGGAAGCTTTCACGGGAGGCCAGTGTTTTCAGCTTTCTGGTCTTAGCTCCAAATGCCAGGTTGCTTTACTGGTAGCCAGACAGTGTCTTATCGAATAGAGCGGAGTACAAGATGAAGATTAACTTCAGTGTTAAATCTGAGCCTAGTATGCTTTGTAAAAAGCTGTGTAGACCCCCTGTCACAGCTCTTACAGTTCTGTAAGCTATTGTGCCGTGGAGGTCACTTACCCTACCAAGTACACCCCTGTAAAATTCTTTATGAACTACTGTGTATAAGCAGTACTTGTAATCAATGCAAGTAGCACAGGCCGAGGAGGCTGCAATTGCAGTTTTTTTACAATATCTTCTTTAATTTGAAGTAAATTATTTCTCTGAATTTATACTACAGTTACCAGGATTTCTGTTCAGTGGCGTAATCCAGTATCTTTCGCTAGCCTGTTTTTTAATGTACACATGAACATGTATATAGGCCTATATGTGTAGATACCGTAAATGAAATTCTAAGCTTATAGAGATGAGATAGGTGGCTTGGTAAGTAAAACTTGTGTGTTCAATCTCGGTAGCATGAATTTCTGTGGTGTTACAGTTTAACTGCTCGGAGGCCTTGGATTCAGGGTGATATCAGTGGGTGGTGGCGTCCTTTTCCTTAGAATTACTGCAGCCTTAGGAGTCCTTTAAGCAGTTTAGAGCAAAGAAAAAAAAAAAGGCAACCACCAACAAAATCCCAAGTTAAGTATTCAAAATCTGGTTGCGTTTCTGTCCTGCTCTGCCACGAGTAATCTGCAAACAGCTTGGAATGGGGACACCTTCAGTGTGTGCCCGTTACGTAGCGAGTCAGATGACGTTCCTGATTATTTCCTGTTTCTGTACAACAAGTCTGTCTGTAGTTTGAGGTCTTACATGTGATCAGGCGGTGACAACTAATCAGCTCTCCAGCGTGGTTCTGAAATGAGCTAAACCTCGTGTCAGAAACTCTGGCTGTTCTCCTGAGATGCCTGCTCTGGGCTGCAGACCTTATTGCTCTCTCTGTGAACGTGAGCTTTTATTTTTTTTTCTTCCCCCCCCCCCCCCCCGGACTGCTTCAAAGATCAAACTCCCGTATACACAAGGGTTTCTCAGTTTTTTTTGCAGCTGCCTTTTCTGACTTGAACTGGGGCACAATGTAAATATTGCTGTAGTAAATATGAAGCTAGAGAGTTGTTCTTTTTTTGTGTGTGTGTGTGATTAGTATAAATTCAAGGCTTATGAAACTGCCTATTGATGTGTTGTACTGAGTCTTGGAAGACTTCAAGTAAAATTGCTTGATTTCACTAAGATTTACAAGCATCTTTTCTGTTGACTGAGTTTAATACTGACATTTTAGTGAGAAATCTTTATATGAGTCAAAGTTCTGAAACCAAGAACAGGGAGCTGTAATTAAAAGTTGTTTTAAAATGTGTTTACATTTAAAATATTGGAAGATTTATTATTAGGGGCATCATTCAGGTATTCTCAGAGCTTGTAGCCTTATGTATTAGAATTATAGTCGAAAAAAAACCCAAAAAGTATCCACTTGTCCATGCAAATGATAAAATTGTCCTCGTGTCTTAATGGGGCTGGGGAGTTGTGGTGTGTGAGGCTAGTTAGCTGTATTAAAATCTTTCTATTGCAACTTTAAGACAATTATTTAAATACACTCTGCAAAACTGAAGAAATGAGTTTAGGGAGTGTGAACCAGCATAGATGGGTCTTGCTCTTTGTGCTTTTGGAGAGATGTTTGTCCTGGCATCAGTGACCCAAGAACATGGAAAAAGGTGGGATTATAACATGTATGTGGCTTCCGAAAGTGAGTTGGGCAGTTCCTTAAACTGAGCAGAGACAGCTCCTGCTGACAAGCTCACGAGTTTCAGGCAAGACTTTACAACTCTCTTTCCAAACCGATGTTACAGCCTTGCCTGTTCCCAGCCCCGCTGCAGGCAGAGCTACGGGCTGAGGCTGCGTTAGTGAAGAGTTTACGCTGAAACGCGGAGGACAGTTAAGATGCTGTGAGGCTTCCAAGGTGGATGAGAAATTCAGAACTACCTTGTGCGATTTAAGGACTGTTTTGTTTCAAAATCAGCTGTTTATATTGTGACACTGTCCATGTTAAAATACACCTTTGGCCTTGAAAATGACATGCTTGTGCAAAACTTCTTTACAAATACAGTGCTACAAATATACTACGTGTAAGATACAGGTCACTATATACTTTTCACAGAAGCATATGGTCACTTAAATACAAGCAACTGGTAATTCATTAATGGATATTGCTGATACATTCCTAGTATTTTGACTCATGTAGAGTCAGGTGGTCTATACCTTCAAGGTATATACAGCTGATCTTAGTAACATTAACATCTGCCTCACTTCTTATGAGGCAAAAAGCACATAAATGCTTCCATCTTCACCTAGATACCACACAAGACCAAAAATTAGACGTAAACTAAGTGTTTTAAGTTAGCCGTTTCTTGGCTTTATTCTGTGTTGGTAGCACAATATTAGATGCAGTGGCAGAACCGTAATATTGTGGGATTTCTAAGCATAAAGCACACATACTTATCACTTTAAGCTAAAAACCAGTAGTGTTGGTTACTGTACAAGTAACAGGTTTTGCATTCATAGGAAGCTTTGTTTACTGTCTGTAATGCGGTGTTTATCGTTGGCGCTGTTCCTCCGATACCTCTTACCCTGTTGACTGTTTTAGTGTCATAGAAATTAAAGGATTTGACAAGTTGTTTTCCTTGTCTGCTTCCGAAGTTCTAGAGGCTGGTGCTGCAGCCGGGAGCTGGCGCAGCCGGGTGCTGCCTGGGGTGGACACATCAGCGGGTGCTGCGGGGTGACGCGTTCTCCAGCCTGTCACCAGGAGTGACCAGTGCGAAGGGGGCTGCAGCCCTCCTCCGTCCCGCCGGCTCTCTCCTGCTGGCCCGTACGTCTCTGCAGCAGCCGATGCCGCTTCAGGTGCTCGCGTCTGCCCACTGCTGTGTAGGAAAGATGAGACGGCCCTTTTCTTAAAGAATTTACAATCTCAATTAGAGGAATAAGGTAGAAACAAAGAGCAATTGGTTCTTCATGCATCTGACTTGCCTTGAATTTTTAAAGAATGTTCTGGGTTATTTTTCTTTCTTTTTCCTCCTCTTCCAGAAGCGGGATGGGCTCAGGTGGCGTCCGTGCAGGAGCTGAGCCTTGTGCTTAGTGGACTAGCATCTACCATTTTGAAATAACAAATACAGGAAAACAGCTAAATCCTGTTATTTTAAAACTAGAGTAAATGCAAACCAGCAATTTGTTTAATCTAGGGAAAGTCATTTAAGCAGAGACAGTACACCATGGCCATGTTAATAACCTCTTTAAAAAGAAATATGCTTAGTTCTGCTTAAAAAAAGAGTTGATGTGAACTGTGAACCTTTAAGGAAATAAGATCCCCTACCCCCTAGCGTTAGTACTTTTGTTGTTATTTTAGTGCTGACTGGAGACAATATAGCAAACGCTGCCTTCCTCCCCAGCCCCTCTATTTCAGGAGCTGAAACCTTGAGCTGAATATTGAATGTACTGTTGGTGAAGGGGCAGGTTATTTCAGTCGCGTTTAACAGCATTGGAACTTTACAAAGATGCTGCTTTTGAACTCATCCCATTCAGGGAGAGCAATGGAAGCCAACAGCCATCACCCAGGTGGTGATAACCTCTGCCACCACCTTCTGCCTTGCCCAGCACCGTTACCTTAGGCAAACAGCCTCTGGCGCTGCCACAGGAAGCGGTGATGCTCCATTTCTGTCCAAGGTGTGAGGAGATCAGCCTGTGGTTTGTCCGTCTGCCGCGCACAGTTCTAGCCGCTGAACTGGGGTACTTCCAGCTGGGATTGCAGACTCTCAGGGTTCCCAGGTGGTGGCTGTGCGTGTTCTTCAACTGTAGCTCTTCACTTTCAGCTCCGTTTTGTTGGGACTAAGAAACCCTTCTGGATTTCGTGGTGGTGTGTTTGTGCAGGCCATTCTGTGTTTGAATGGCTTCTTGCTCTCTCCAGAATGCTGCACGGTTCTGGGTAGACCACACAGAATCACAGAACGGTAGGGGTTGGCAGGGACCTCTGGAGACCATCTAGTCCACATCCAGAGAGAATCTGCTACAAGTTTCGATTTAACAATTGAAGCCTGACAACATTGGTCAGAATTGTAGGAAGGAGAACACATCTTGTGGGGAATTAATGCTAAATGTGGCTTCCAGAATCCCCACTGTGCCCAGTAACTGGGGGGTGGAAATGACACGGAGCTCATCTGTGCAGTCTGTTTTCAATGCTTTTTCTAGTCAATCTTTAAAATTTCATATTGCTAAAATTATATTTAAAATCCTTAGGTTCATGAAATTCATGAAACTTTTTTCTAAATCTGGCCTTAATTCTTGAAGGTGTCTAACATCTTGGCTTGCTTTACTTTTTTATGTTTTCAAGTCATTCTCTACCTTACTCAGTGGCGTTGATGTTAAGAACAGATTCTCTTCTTGACATAGACAAAATGTGAAATAAAAAGAAGAATCTGTGTAGGTGTGTAAGAACACACACCAGCAGGAAACTTAAATGTGAAGGTTTTTTTGAAACGTTTCACAATTGAAGCACCTCAGACCATTCTTTCAAAGAGTAAGAAGAAACATGGGTATCGTTAGTGTATGCAAGTTAATTGTATGCTCTCCAAATATGCCAGTAATTCACTAGCATTGAAAAGAACTTCGTAAGTTCTTCTTAAAACTGGTTTTGTGTTTCACAGGGCAGCAGTATCCTTGACTTTAGATTTGTAGAAGCCTGTGAACTTGTGAAGATGCCTCTTGGTAGCAGAAAACCTGCGGATGCTTGCTTGTTCCGTGTCACTTACCACATTTTTCGAAGTAACTTTTTCATTTTTTGCTCATAGAGTATTATAGAAGGTGACTCCAAACAGGCAAAGTGATAATGTAAGAAATATCCTGTAAATGTTGATAATCCTGACACATCTAAATCCAAGGGATTTAAAAGCTGTATCTGCATTAAGACCTCACATAAACATAGAAGTTCAGAAATCCCAGTTCTTAAAGACTTCAGGTATCCACCTGTTCATTTGTACCTACCTGAGCACTTTGGGATACTGCTTCTAAATGCTTGTTGTATGTTAACCTCAGTGTTGCTTTTGCTTCTACACCCCGTTACAGTAAGTTTTATAGTCGGCATCACTGGATGAAGCCGCTTTCACAAACAGCGCTTTATTTTGCACTCATATGTTCAGTGCTCCCATAGATACCAGCTATTGCAGTAGCGGGGCACTTGCTTTCATTTTGATGTATTTCTTTTCCTGCATGATCTATACAAAAACATTCCCTGCTTAGAAATCTTCTTCCAGTAAGAAAATGTTAGTATTTATTCATTCATTTGTACTTGATCTGTTTTTTACCACTAGAGACCATTAAAACAATTCTGTCGTTAGAGTGGGTCCTCTAACAACTTACCAAGAGCTCATGGAAGTTTGAGTTAGGCATCAGATGGGAATGGTTTAGTCATTGCTTATAGAAGTGCTTTTAACCTTCAGTGGTGTGAGGCAGCCGGGCCACCTCTCGGTGAGAGTGCGGTGCTCGTACAGCTGGTTTCAGCTGGCGGTTACTGCTGGCGTTCCCTAGAACCGCTCCACTTACCTTCTGTGGAATTTGTAGAGAAAGGCTGCAGCTCCCAACGTGCCTTCCTGCCTCGCTCCGCTGGAGATGGAGACGCATCGTTCCCGTGTGCCGGCGCTGTGTAACTCGTGTTTTCATCAAAGCCAAACTGTGCATGGTGCCAAGGTGACTCTGTGTGTGTTTTCTGTGCCTCTTGTGCTTCATGCGTATGAGCGTGTTTCAGACCTTCTCTCTCCATGTACAAGGATCACTCAGAAAGGCGGCGTGATGGCGGTTCCTGTATTGTGAATACGATGGATGTGTTTAAATGCTTAAGGAGAAAATTAACTGGTGCATGACTTCTGTTTTCCCAGTCTGGGCCAAAATGGATTCACAAAATCAGTGCAAGTAACTTTCTCCTCCCTGGCTTTATATAACAAAACCAAGTTGGGCCACTTTTTTTTTTTTTTTTTTTTGTGAAGTAGGTTTCAAAGTATTTGTCTTATTTGGCCTGACTTCTATCACTTTAAAAACAAATGGATAGAAAATGAAGATACATTTGGGTCATGGATTTGAAATTTTGAAGTCTGAGACATGTACTTGTATAAAAAAAAAAAATATGGCTGGATTTCCTTAACTTTCTGGTGGGATTAGGGACCCAACCCTGCATTTCCTAAACAGAAAATGTGCATTGCTCTTGTCTCCATGAAGCTTTGGCGCTGAAATTCCCGCTGAGGAGACAGAGAACGTTGTCAGAGTGCCGTTGGCCTCTTGTCAGGCGTGATCAGCTTCGCGTGGACCTGGGTGACGCAACCGTAAAACCACAGGTTTCTATGTTTCTGTGGATGTTGCGACTGCTGGCGCGGTGACAATGGCAGCAGACAGCTTCTGTCACGGACTTCCAGGTTTTTTCACTGCAGTGTTACTGGTTCAGATTTCCGTTCACAAAAAAAATAATAAATTACGCACAATCTGAAGGGCGTGTGAGGCTGAGGGATGTTGACTGGAATCGGCGGCCCCTTGTGTCGGGTTTGTGCTTAAGGCTCTGTGAACTCTTCGGTCTTGAGCAACTGGGGTTTCTGTCACGTGGCTGTATCGTGGACCGAGGGAAAATAGAGCTGAAAAACTACACTTTTAGTGTTACTTTAATCAGAACAATTTTCTGTGTACGCACCTTCTCCCCACCAAACCCTTCCCCGTTTATTTTTCGGTCATCCAGAAATATGTTTTATAATGCTCTCAGTTGTGGATACTTTGCTGTGCTACAAAACTCAATGAAAACACTTGCTGCCTTAGTCAGGTTGAATTTTTTTGTGAAAAGCAGTGGTAATGTGGGGTTTTTTTGTTGTTTGAAATGTTACACTGAATGTTTTGTAGGAAGATTTTTTTTTTACTGTTTCAATAAAGTGTGATTCATAGTGGAGTTATGCTTTTTTTTATTACATTTTATTTTAAGCAATGGAGGGAGGGGGGAGGGGAAATCTCTGTGGTATTTGCAATTATCCTGTCAATAGTTGGTGTGAACAGTGGTATTCCTCTCTCTTCTTCTTTCCTCCCCCCAGTTTAACATGCTTTTGAGATTCTCAAATGGTCAGGTCTTTAAAATACGTGGTGTGTGGGATGTGATGGAGACTCCTGTACGTTTAGAGGTGTCACAGCCCTCTGTTTAAGATGGGTGCACAACGAATTTGAACCCTCCACTTTAGGGGAGTGGGGTTTGTTTATGGAAGATTATGCAGATTATGTAATGTGTAAATTTTCATTAGCTTAATTTTCAATAGCTTAATAGTTTGACTGAAGGGCAATTTTTGTATATTAAAAACTTGACCACTCTGATTCCTAAACTATTTGAAACTTAACCAGCTTCAGACTTTCCATTTCACGGCAGATTTTAGGCCATTTTTGAAGTTCAAGAATCATGTGGCTGGAAGGGACCTGCTGAGTATCAAACACAGATACGTTATTCCTGGTATTTAACCAGCCTGGCCGGGGCTCTCTGCTGGCTCTGGGCAGTATGTTCCACTGTTTAATTGTCTGAGGTTTCCTAAATGTCAAATATGAGCGGCCCTTGCCACACTTTAAGCTTTAATTTGGTTCTGAAGCGTCTGTAGTGAGACAAGCCTTTCTGCTCGCATCAGCCCTTCCCACACCTGAGAGGTTACATTTCCCTTCAGCTCCTGTGTTAGAAGTGACCCCTGATTCCCTCTGCTGTTGTACATGGGCCTCGTGTCACCCTCTGCTGCCTGTGGGACCCTCCTGTGTTTCTAGAAAAGCAGGGCTCAGAACCGGACACAGAAACCTCCAGCTTGAGTTTTACAGCTTGAGCTGGAACTCAGTTGGCTTGATGTGATTCTCTTCTTGGCATATCCCATGTCAAATACTATTTAAGTAGTTTGTACCAGGTTTGGGTTTTTTTCTGGTAAATGAAGTGAAACTAATGTCTGCAGCTCCCCAGGATTTCTTCCCTCCTCCCCAGTTTCAAGACGGGTTTAGCAATTCCTGGTCCTTTGGAGTGTAACACGTTCTCCACAAGTTCCTAGAGGAAGCCTGGCAGACAGCCTTCTGGCTGCCCAAAAGCAGAGTCGATTGGCAACTGATCTGTAAAACACTTTTTCTCTAACGATTCCGTAGTACAGCCTTTCCCACTTCAGCTCAAGACTGCGAAGCCATACAGCTGGTACTGTGGTGACCACCTCACCTGATGTGTGACACAATTTGATCCTGTCAGTATTATGTGGAAGTTCCCTATCATTTGTGTAGTTAATCAGATATTGCCTTTTTAAGCAACATGAATTTTCGTGTTACCTTGATATGTTGCTACTTCATT
Source organism: Fratercula arctica (assembly GCA_947846985.1). NCBI lineage: Eukaryota > Metazoa > Chordata > Aves > Charadriiformes > Alcidae > Fratercula > Fratercula arctica. The sequence continues at coordinate 10,387,015 of CANTUZ010000002.1, read as the reverse complement.
TTGCTTTAGCTTCCGACTTTTGTTTTTATGTGCTCCTACTTTTCTTATGTATGATCTGTGGTGACCTGACTTAGTTCCAGCACTGCAGAGCTGAAAAGTCATAATTGTGTTTTTATTTCTCTTGAAGTGTCCAGTAATTACTGGTTGCATGGCTCTCTGAAGTTCTAAAACAATCCTGCATCTTTGAGGGCCACTTATCTACCTACAGCACTCTGGAGTTGGTCTGAGTCGTTCAAGCAGAAGCAGCAGCCGGGGTTCGAGTTAGTAAACGTGGCTGAAGAAAAAGGGAAAAAAAGTGTTTCTTGCTACAACAACCAGTTGCAGCCATGGCAGTCCTTGTGAAGGGAACCTGTGCTGCAACAAATGGGGTGTAAAAACTGGGTGAGAGATACCAGTGGGGTATTGCTGAATGAGCACAAGGCCTGGAACAACTGTGGCTCATCTCCGGGAAAGGGAAATGTAAATAGAGGAAGGCGGGAGTGACAGAAGGAGGAAGAATAAAAATGCTGGAAGACCAAATACGAAATTGAATATAAAGATGAAGCAACAGCACCCTTCTAACTCTTATTTCTCTAAATACGAGGCGAGTACCATTGTCCATACAAAATCGTTTATTCTTGGAAGATACGGCTTGAAAAGGCTCCAAAGAACTACAGGTGGTATCAGCTACCATCTAGGAGGTAGTTCATTATGAGCTGTAGGTATCAACATTTGAGGATTTTCTTTTGATAATATGAGCGACATAAAGGACAAATATGTCGCTCTCCCAAGGAAAACTCTTCAAATGCTTGAAGACAGGGATGATGAAACAAATGTGAACAAGAAAGCAGAACAACCTGTCGTGAAAACTGATCACTGTTACCAGAAGAGAGATGGGCAGGATGAACCGTAGGACTGAGTGGCATGATACAGATCGGACAGTCAAATATCTCTTGCCGAAATGCCTGAGTAAAAACAAACAAACTTGTAGTGAAACAATGGAAGGTAAGTATAGCAGCAGTATGCTAATTCAAATCTTCAAATTTTATGGCTGTAATGTGTTTTGAGAAACAATTAACACTTTGATTCTCAGTTCTGTCTACAGCATCTTTGGGCTCTTTGAACGAGTGGCAGAGAGCTGCTGCTGAGGTAAGTCCCTGAACTGTAAAAAGTTTTTAATATTTCTGATTTAGAAGAGATAGATGAAAATGTCAGAAAACAGGAAATGCTCAATTGTGCTGAAAAGACTGACATCCCTCCAAAGAGCATAAAAGAGCTTATAAATGCAAAACTACTTAAAAAAAAAAAAGTGCCAACCAACCTGCACCTGGATCTTCTCCCAGTCAGTTTCACTTATTAATATTTGTTTTCCTTCCAACTGCTGAAACGCATCTCGACTTGCAGCTATAGAAGAATCTATCTCAGAAAAAAATTCATCTAGGTTGATGTCGTAAGAACTCAACAGGCGATTGCTGATCTGCTGAACCTGAAAAGAACATCGACTGCCGTTAGATTTGGAGTTACTTACAGGTAGTCCACATGTGGATGAATAGTGAGCAACTGGACAACTTGCATGGTCTATGGAATCTTGTTCCAGTTTCAGCTGGTGTCCAGACCTGACTTAGAGGTTGAAAGCATCAGGTCCCAGATGGACCATTATCCTTCAGAGAAAACACAGGACTTTCATCACTGAACTTTCCCAAGACAGAGGTGCTGTTCTCAACCCGTATGGGCGCAGCACAGAGTGTTAGAGACTGGAAGTGTAGAACTTGGCTGAGCCTTGGTTACTTGATGGGAAAACAGAGCATCCACTGTGGGGTTAATTAAAGGCATGATAAGCAATGAGAGAAGCATCTTCTTAGGTCTTGTCCTTGGCATAGACTTAAATAAGTTTCTGCATATTGCACATAGGCATAAGCATTCTGTTCATCATGTCTGAAGATGTTCCTGTCAGTGCCCAGCAAAATAAATACTTAAAAGCAATGAATGCTATTCTTAAACTTAATCATCTCCTTGAGTGCAATCCCCACTCACTGTGGCCACTTTCTCTCATTGCTACCACGATATCTGAAAGTTCCCTCAGGAGCCACACAAGTCTTAGACTTGACTTTTGTGACCCTGCTTGTAAATACTTTCACCAGGTTTCAGGACCATTTCAATCATGCAGCGTGAGCCTTCCTCTCCATGCATTTCCTGGGAGTGAGAACTTGATAGGAAAAGAGGGCGGATGGGATGGGAAGTGGGAGGTGAGGTGGCAGAAGGGTTGTTGTCAAGGTCAGACAGCCTTATGGTACCTCAACAATTCCCTGTTGTTTCATTTAATTTTTTTTTTTTTTGGTAGCTTTTCTCTACTGGGACGTGTGTTCCCGTACAACTACTGAAGTGGCCCCTCATAGCATATATCAGAATATTCAAAGTGAACTTTTCCAGACCCAAAAGAATGAAGAGCCCCAAACCCCCCCAAACACTATCTGAAAAGCTCACTTAATGTTCTAAGATTTCATTAAACTTTGAATTTCCTAAGTTGCTTTCTAAAACTATGAAAAAAATCATCAGTTAATTTAAAAAAAAAAAAAAAAGTCCACATAATGTGCATATATGAAAGTGGTTTCCAGTGGAACCCATAAAGTTTCTCAATAAAGACTTTAGAGACAAACATTAGAAGTGTCTAGTTAAGGGAAATGGTGAAAACCATCAAGTAGGGCAAGCTGTTTGCTTCTTGACATTAGATTTGATCCTGTGTGTTTCTTTTTATTTTATGGTCTGATTCACTGCTAATTGAGACAAATTATGACTTAATGTATTTCCAAATGATCCCTAACAGAACAGTATATTGAAAGGATGTATCCATCTGTCAGTTCAAATCAGATTTAGCTACCTTGTTAGTTAATGCCAATATAGTAATTTAACATAACTTAAAAAAAAGAAAAAAAAATAATCCTGCAAGACCCCTCGTATAGCGTATGTATTTAAACCACAACATGCTGGGAAAAGCAGCAGCCCCTTCTGTACTCTGTGAGAGAATTCCATGTCCAGCAACAAGCAGATGCATAATCTTGTGCTCCCCTCATGACTCTTCACTGACAAGAAAGAAAATCTGATTCTGTCCCACGCAAACATGCACACTGACCTTCAGTGGTATGTGTAGAACAGAAAACAAACAAACAAGAATCCCACCACAGTCCTCCTTCAATATTTACACTTTGTAGTCTCCAAACAATCCCAAACCATGACACTGTAGGCTTCCTGAATGAGACATGAAATACTAATGCACTACACTTCAATCAGGTTATGTCTTTAATATTTTAATGTGATTATGTATTTAATTAAGCAAGTAAGTTTTATCTGAACTGTTGTTACCGATGTTCTAGAAATGCTATTCCACATTGCAATTTTAACTGCTCTTAGTGATATCATTTTAAAATTGACTTCAGGACGAATAGGGTAGGATTACACCTAAACCTTATCAAATTCATGGTTTCTTTTCAACATCAAGTAAAGGCTGATCCATTTGAGAAAACTTTTGGTCCTGATTTATGCTTGGTCTTCATTTATATTGGGATCAAACTTGAACAGACCTGAACTGTTTCCATAAGGATGGGGGATGTAACAGAAAGCCAGAGTGGCCATGATGATGCTTTCTAATAGGCTCTCGGGACCCAAAATTTGAGGAAATGCAACCATGTTTTAACTCTGCCCTTAGACAGTGTCTGTTTCTGTGAATGTGAGAGCAACACAGCCAGCATGCGGCCAGTTCCAGGACTCGGCCTGTCTTTGTGACTGCTGCGAAAGCTAACCAGCCCACGGAGCTGAAAGCAGGGGGCCAAGAGGGGCTGGGGCTGCACTGAGCCAGCAGTGCCCCCCTTCTCTCTCTGCCTGCGCTGCTTGTTCCTTTCTCCCTTAGCAGGGAGAATCCCTGTCTCTGCTTCTTCCCTGAGCTTGCACGTGTGCTTCTCTTCCCCGTTTCACTTAGTGATCCTGAAAGTCCTCTCACGAGCCTTCTTGAGCAGAAACTGTAAGACAGAAAAACTCTTCTCCTGCCCGACAGGAGAATCTATTAAGTTCCCCTGCTGCTAAGATACTATCTGCTTTGAGCTACTCCTGTATTTTCTGCAGTATGACCTGACCCAACCCATATCCATCAATCAGCAAATAATAGCTACGGTTGTGAAGAAAAAAAAGTGTAACTGAAATTTAACCCCAAATTTTTGCTAACTGGCAAATAAGTTTGGACTATAAATGTGAACAGAAAGGAAATAAGCATTTTGTATAATTTGTTAGTTATACATGTTCTACAATTTAAATTTAAGTTCTGCTGTGTTTTAACGCATAACCTTTATGAATAACCTTTTTTTCCCCTTAGAACAACTGAAACCGATTAATTGAATTTATTTCTGAAAACACCATACCTCTATATTTTATGTGTGTGACTTCTTAAAACTTGAATAGAATGGCACAAACTGACTATTTGAAATTCCCTATTGGTATGCAAAACTACATCACTCATCTGTACAGCAGCACAAGACTACGATAAAATAAAACGATGAAACAAAGCACCGAGGTGAACTTTGTCCACAGGGAAGCCTTTTTAAGTGATCCAATGTCAGCAAATTGCTTACTAATGTGTTGACTTATGGCAACCCTCAAAAGTAAAATGAAAAGGCTGGAATTTACAGCATATCAATGAATCAGTTGATAAGCTTTTACTGGTTTAATATCCTCCTGGTTTTGCTGCTTGGAGCCACTTCAAGTTAGCAACAGAATGTTTACCATCTCCACGTGATAAAGGAAGTCAAAGGACTAAACAAATTCCAGGACCATTATACTGTTTGGTGAGATTTAAATTAAAATCGTTGGGAGAAATCATGCGGAGGCGGGAGGAAGAAACTAAAGTCAACTACATCATTTCACAATGACTTACCTTGCTTCCTAAACAATGGCAAGATTTTTAGCAAAGCTGTAGATAATGTAATGCATTTGAAAAGATTTAATTGCACCAATAAAAGACTATACCACAATTAAATGACATACAGAAGTGACATTTATAGGTAAGATCAAAGAAATTCACTACCTAACATGCTGAAGCAACACCCTGCTTTCTGTGTATAGTAGTGCTAAGTAGTAGTCTACTTTGGTTTCAGTGACCTGTCTTATCTCCTTTGATCTATATTATTAAAAATTTTAATGATAGGTGTAATAAGGACTACTGTAGCATCCTGAAACAAGTGATATGTGTCCTTCCTAATACTAATATTTCAGATGTTATTTTTTATTTTGTGATATTTATTTAAGCATATGAAACTTGATGTTTAACATTTTATGATCCTTCCAGTGGAGGTAGGGTTATTAAAAATTACTTTTTCTTTTTTTTTTTTTTTCCCCTCCCAGTTGTGATGCCATTTGATTATGCTAATGTTTAGGGAGTGACATTTTGAAAGCACAGCACAAGTTTGAGAGGCAAAATTTGTTTTAGAAAAGCTTTTTAGCATCTGGAAATGGATAGCTCCTTGTGAAAAATTTCTTTAGTGTTTTCATTAACCAACACTTAAAAGTATAAGAGTAAACAGCAGGAAAACTCATCTGCAATTCCCACTTGAAAGCCGGTAAGAAAAATAAGTATATATCCTTTAATCACAATTGGTACTGAATTCATTTAAACCTGGATAATCCATATGAGAAGACTTTATAAATTTGTTCTTAATAGAAAGTGAAAAATTAGAGCCCATTTTGTTCCCTGCAAAATCCTGAAGCATTACATATGAGAATGATTTCCTAATGCTGTGGACTATATATGGAAACTATGCTAAATGAAGACCTTCCCATGGCTTATAATCATGTGATGAGGTGTGGGCAGTCTATCAGGCTGTTACTCCCTAAAACAGGTATCTAAGATAGGGCCCTAAAAGCTCACTTAGCATTGTAGGTAGCTTGGTAGACTGCTGTACTGGAGCCATCTGAAGTCCAGTGAGAGAAACTTTAACAAATGACACTCAGCTGCAACTTTCAGTGTATTTAGAGGCCTTCCTCAACTTCCCTTTACTGAGGCCCTGTTTATAGCTAAGCATGGCTATATGCCCACAGAAAACTGACAACCTTAGTGGGAAATAAGCACATAACTGTTTCCCCAGTCTTCCATGCAGAAAACTTTAAGTGTTTCTGCTGTCTGTTCTCATCATGCTACTCGAAGACAGTCACAATCCACTGAAGGATTCGCTTCTTCCAAACTTAAGTGTTTGAGCACTTTCGAGTGTAACATTAGCTTTCTTCAGTGACCTCCATATTCATTTTCTCTGTTACAAGGAAGGACTTTGCATTGATTGCAAAGGTAGCATAGCAACCAGCAACGCTGTCCCAGTGTTAAGGCTGGGAACAGTGCTTCCCCTCCCTCCCCTGCCACTGTTACCACACAAGCAGAACACTGGTACCAGTATTGTTGCAACAGTCTGACAGATCACCTCTAGGGTACTGATCTCACTATCATACATAAAGGCATAATACAGCAAGAGGGTGTCTTTGCCTCCAAAGCTCTCCTCCAACAGGGTACAACCAAGTAAGCATGAGAAAAAATGACAGGCAGTTAACAAGCCTTTTTCTGCCAAGAACTCTTTTAACTAAAGCAGTGATTAAAAAAAAAAAAAAACCAACACAAAACCCAAGCAACTGATTTAAGTATTGTTTTAAACCTGGCACTGATTTAGCTTGCAACTTGGGGTCAGAGTATTTTCCTAGTTGCACGCATTAGCTACATTTAAATGGCAGTCCTGTGTGGCTTTGTTAATCTCTGTTAACCAGGCTGTTTGGTAATCTGGACTGGGAGATGGCATCTCCTGCTCCCTGAGGGACAGTTTGGTAATTGCCGAGGATGTGTCAGAGCAGTTTTTGTTACTGAAAAGCTGAGCTGGGCTAGCCGTTACTAAACTGGGGGAAGATTGGAAGTTGGCAAAGGAGGATTTGAGGATTGCATAGGGACTCTGCAGCAGCTGAGTGCTTAAAGGCAGGCAGGGTCACTGCACCTGATTTGGCCTCGTTTGTATTGGGTCAGGACCCTAATTGCATCTGAGCAGAAGTTAGAGAAGGGCAAAGTTATGGCATGGAACTATCCAGTTCAGCGTCCAGTGAGGGAATAATGACAGTGAAAAGAAGTTATGATTGTTTATGGATTTATTTGTTTCTCCCCTTACTATACCCTCTTCATATAATTCTATAGGAAAACAGATTACTGTGATTTATCAAAAAGAGAAGGGAAATACAGAGCCTCACAAAAAGCCCACTACTGTTGGCCTATGCCTCCAGTGCTGCCTCTTTGATATGAATAAGAAGGACTAAATGAAAAAGTAGAGAGCTGATATTCATGAGTTTTGATTTAAGGGAGCTGAATCAGACCGAAGAAGCAAACGCAACATACCTTTTCCTCAAAGAATTGCTTTCTTAACTTGCTATCTTTAGGAGGCACTGTTCTTCTCAAGTTTTTATACCATTTCCTAACAATATATCCCCTCCAGGAAGCTTGAATTCTGTAAGACACAATTTTGCTCAAGAAGAGGAAACTCAAATGTATATAATTTTACTATTTATATGAAACAATCATTTTATGCATTTTTTTAAACATTGACTTTTGTAGTGCATTCATTCTGTCTAGTTTCTTATTATATTAAAGTTTTACCACATTTAGAACATTACTTAGAAATAAATATTGTCCAGTGACAACACCTGTAGGAGGAGTAAGGCTTACCTAATAGCGCACTTTATTTTAAACAAGCGTGCCCCATCATGTATTACTCTGGTGTGATACTGCTCTTTTCTACACATCGGACAAGATTTTTTACCTCTAAATTTTTCAAAGGCTTTCAGGCATGCCTGAAAAAATAACTGCAATCACCTACAATATATTTCATATCATTGGAACAGATAAAACAGGATAGATTACAGAATGTAAAAACAGTTTATTCATCAATCCATGAACACTATACAAAATGCACATTTTATAATTAAAATGTTAAGAGAATTTTTAGATCTCCATATATTTGCACGAAATGTCATGAATTAAACTATTCCTGCTTAGTATACAAATGTATAGCTCAGTAACAAACTATGGTTTTGGTTTTAAAAAAGGTAATAAAATGCAATAAAGTGCCTCATCATAAAATAGTTTTAATTATATTTCTTACCATAAAAATCTGGAATCAAAATTACTTTTCAAGAAGATCACATTTAATTCATTAAGATACTCACTTAAGTAGTTTAATTAAAATACTCACGTATTATGTGCTTGAATAGTTATATAAAAATGTACTCACTTTATGGAATACATGGGAACATGAAAGCAGCACCTGTTTTTCAAAGGGAAAAACCAACAAAACCAACCTGACTTTAAACCATTCTAAAAGCTGAAAAGTAAAAAATGCTGACAAGAAAAATTCTGACTGCCTGAAAGGTTATTATTTTTTTTTTGTTACTACTGCAGTTTTTCTGGTGAAAATAAAACTAGTCTTCTATAGAATTTTTTTAATATATTACATCTTAAACCAATGTGAATTTTGTATTAAGAACACATGGAACGGCAGAAAGCGAGAAATGCCAACTGCTATTGACTGGAGGAAAAGATTATAAAACAAGTACTTAAAATGGAAGCTGATTCATTTTTGTCCCTTTTCCCCACAGAGACGTTAAATTTCAAGAAGTGATATACATCAAATGCAGCATTTCACACATACAAAAAAACCCAAAAAAAACAAAACAAAAAAAAAAAACAAAAGAGAAAGCATGTTCACAGGCTACAAGAAAACTTCACCTTTATCTGACCTAAATTCCCACCAAATGCTGATGATCTCCACCCTGACAAAAGATATAGAGTTGGACAAAAAAGGCAGTTGGCTCTTAGAGGAAGGAAAAACTGGGAAAGGAGGGAAAACCAGAACAAGTAGTGTGCACTATTGAGCTGGCAAACACAAAAGGATTAATGGCTAGCAGCCAGCTGAAGGGAAAGCTTTCAGATACAGTGGCTTTTTTTCCCTTGAGGGAGGAAAGCTAACGAAACACTGAGGACAAAAAGAATTCCAGAGGCATTTCCCTTTTTGTGCCAAATCTAAAGTAACCTTTTAATCAGTGCTGTCTTTTGCTCTCTCTTGTCAAGCTTTAGACTTTCAGGGTAGCCAGAAATTGGCAGAATAGTCTTTTGCCAGATCCGTCCCACCTGTCTGTGGACCATTGTACACCTTCAGTTAATGTTGCTCTAAAAGGAAGCAAAAGCCCTGTACGTAAGGTTATTGAAAGACCTCAATTCACATTACAAACCTGGCTGTAAAAAGTCTTCAAGAAAAATTAAAAAGGGAACAGGAAGAAAAACCCCTCCATAAAACGCAATGTGGAAAGAAACTTGCAAGCAGTTGGGATAATTCTTGTAATTACCACCATCACTTCTCTGAAGCAGCCCTCCTTTCAATCAGTCCCTTGTCCTTTTTGGTTAACATTTGTAAGATGACAGAATCTAATAAAGCATGATGTATTTATGCTTATGCTACAAACATGCACTGAATAAAGCCATCAAGGTAAAATGTAAGCGTTTCTTCTGATAACCTAAGGAAGCAATTGACTGGTATCAAGAGCACACCTACTTCCATTTTCCAAATAGAAATAACTATTGAACTAAACTTCAAAGTAACAAAACTTGTGAGAAAACAAAATATATCTTAAATTTTATAATTAGTGAATATTTACCATTCTGATGAATCAAGGCTAGGATTGTATCTAACAGGAGTTTAAATGAAGCAAAAAATAGCCTATACCTGCTTTTAACTTCAGAAGTGAACAAACATTACCAACCTTTCTCTACCACATCACGTCCAAAATACTTTCAGAGTTCACTACTGATAGCTGGGTCCAGCTATTAAATGCTAAATGGTGTCTTAAAGTAGAATAATCTTTCCTTTCTTCCTCTAGCTCATGATTTTTAGCAGTAACTCTGGAAAAAATTTTTTAAATACGATTGTGTAGTCCCCACAATTATACAGTTATACATGTACCTGAGGCTGAAGTGCAAATTCTTCCCTGCATATTGCACAAGGCTGCATGGAGTCTCTATGCTGTATGGATCTCTGTTTTATTCTTCCCCATTCTTCATCAGTAAGTGGCAAGGAAGGAGGCTCAACTAGGCCTAATTTCTGAGCTGTAGACAATAACAACAACAAATCACTTAATAATCCCTACTGGCAGATACAGATAATGCATTTTCTTCATGTGAAATTAATCGATGAGGCACTTATTTAAAAATACTTTATACAGATACTTCATATAAATCTATCATCAGAGAAACCACTGGCAGGCAACATACTTCTTACTATTAGTTAGCTATTCAGTAATTGTCAGAACCTCTTTAATATACAGAATATATAGGAAATTTTTAAATGTAAACTTTTATTTGCTGAGTAATTTGAATTTGATACCTTTCCACAGCCATTACAATGGGGAATATTAACTACACAATGTAACAATGCACAGTAACATAATTTTGTTTGTACAAACACAATCTCTGTTAAAATTCATTTGTGAAGGTTTCTTCAACATCACATTTTTATATTCTCAAAAATAAAAATGAACAAAGTGGTATAATGAGACTGTGAGAGATACAAGAGAAATAAAGAGCATAAAGAAACAAAGAGATGGTCACAAGACACCAGTGATAGCCTTGCTGCATTTCCATGTGAAATCTGTCTTCTCAAAAAAAGGAATCAGCGAAAACACATACAATATTTCCCCTCGTCCCTACATATGGCAGATAAAGTCCAGTGTCAGTATCTCAGTAGTAAAAAAAGATGCTAATAGGTACAGCAAAGAATAGATCTTTGTCATCTTTAAAGACCAGAGGAAGCAGCTTGTGTGGACTGACCAAAGCCAATGGAGGAATGTCCAAGGTACGTGTAATAAGCCAATAACATGAGTCCATGACAAGGCCTCAATGGTATTTGCTAAAATGAAAGGAGGAGGGACATGCAATAGTTGGAATGCAAGCTGATGACACCTAGATGAGTTTTAGTTCTAAATGGGAAGGAAAGGGTCAACTCTTTCATTCAGACCAAAATCTTTTTATAAACCGGACTTTAAGAAGCAGCACTTATTTGTTCTGTGTAAGCTTTCAAAACCCCCATCAGACAGACTGTGTGTCCAAATCCATTATACTAGTTAGTCATGAAGAGAAAAGGAATCCTAACAAACCTAAGTAGGGGGTTTTGGTGATCCCCTTGCTCAAATATCTGATTATTCTAGGATAGAATTTGTTCATTTTTGAGACAAAAATTTGGCTCCTGAGCTCATCCATCTACAGATGTATATCGTTAGTCATTTAAAATTTCCACAATACTGTCTTTGATCTTCTTAAAGGGCTTTTGTGATGTCCTAAAGGAATTATAAGAAATACTTTCTTCCCTTTAGTTGAACTATCTGCCTAACCTACTTCCTCGTGAGGTCATGACATCCTTCAAACATGAATCAATTTGATTCCATATCTTAGAACAAGAAGATGGCTTTGAGATTTCAAGCTGGGTCAGTTTATGCTTTTGGAACAACATGGAAAGTGCTTTCTCTACATATGGTTTGGTTCACATACACCCCACCTTCTTACTTTTGTTACCCTTGTAAAGGTACCAAGTCAAAGGTAAGCAATGCATGTAAACCTAAGTAGCAAAAGAAAATTTGAACCAATGAATGCTGTAGATTACACCGGTGGTCACAGATGAATTGTCTTAGAGGCACAACGTTTCAATTCCTGGACAACTCATACCCAGACGCAAATACAGCATCTCCACGTGTGCGGGAGCTCACAGCTCTGCCTGCAGGCTACGGGCTAGAATTCAAACCACTCCATGTCAAGCAGCAAAGTACGTATGTATGTATTTATGGCATTGTAATTTCAGAATGTAAAATATACACTGTATTAACATAAAATAGCATTGTCTATTGATTTTGTTGCAGTAAAATGCTTTTATCTGGTGCTCCTGGTGGTGAAAAATAATACGAGGTTTAAGAGAAATATGAAGGATCCTGCAAACTTTTTAGAGTCTAAAAACTAGTTTAGAACATATATTTTGCTCAAAGCTTATGCATGAATTGCTGAAATTGGTAGCTGAGTGACAAGGAAGTTTTCCTATCTTATTCCCTCTTGACCATTCAACTCTTGGAGAGCATATATTGCACAGAACAGTGTTTCTGCTACAAGAGAAGAATCAAATTATAAAATACATGACAAAAGTTTCAGTAAAAACACATATCAAGTTTCATCTGACAGTAGTATCCAAGAGCATCAGTGACTGAGTAAGGAAACAATATCCTGTTCTCACAGACCAATATACACAAGCGATGGTCTTTATGATGAGAAAATCTCAATACCCAGGGAGCGAACAAGATAGCAAACCAGTCACAGCATGAAAGGCCGTATCACAACATAAAAAATGCCTACCCTTGATTTTCTTCCAAGCGCAGTGGTCAGAGACTGTTTTAAGGAAGACAATAAGATGGCTTTGTGGAAAGCCTTTTGTATACCCCCAGGGTAAGAAAAAATGCTTATTTAAAACTTTCACAAATGGATGATTAAAGCTGCCAAATAGGAAGAAATTGGCGGCAAAACCTATCTTCTAAATAATATAAACCAGATGGGATATTTGTGAAGGACAGGTTATACAGGTGTTTAGAAGGAAAGCTTTTGTACAACATAGTTGATGAAGAAAAACTGGCAGCAGGACACACAAGCAAGGACATGTGGTTGAAGCAAAAGGCTCTATGAAGATATTCTCAAAACAGCACTTCGAATAAATACAAGCAATGAAATCTTACATTTATCACAGCTCAAGACATCCAAGCTTTCATCCTTATGCATCGTTTACAAGCCCAACCCATTTACTGACACACCCATTTACAACCAAGTGAGTTATTTATCCTAAAATGAACATTAGCAAAGTGATTAACATACGTTAACCTTTAAACTATTATTATTTGATTTTAGTATTCAGGTCCCTATTGAGAAAAATTTAATGATAGAAGCCTGTGAGATTTGTTTAGTTACCCACAAACTCAAGGAGAAAAAGTTACATTAAATTACATTTTCAAAGTTGTTTCACAGCTGTAAGGTTTAAACCCCACAATTCTTATTAAGAAGAGAAAGCTTGACACAAGCATTTTAAAATAATGTGGGACCATAGGTGAAAAACTAATAAGCAAAACTCAGAAACAATTGCAATTTAAAAAAATCTTTCAGCACATTCTTTCGAATCTCTTGCACAAGCATTCATATGGGACATTTCAGTCAATGCTGTGATTTAAAGAGAAAATACTTTGTCTTTCTTATAATTGCAGAGAACATGCTCACACTTGGGCTGCATTTTTTCACCACAACCTTCAGCTTCCATAATCACTCATTATTTATATTTGCGCTAACCCCAGTACCTCTCTGCTCTTTTTTCCCCCCACTATTCTCTCTTCTTTCAAATTCCTCCTCAAAATGAACCAAAGAAAAAACCCTCCCATCTTTAGAACTATAACCATGTAAACATAGTAATAATCACCGTGTCTTACTACCTTTGTCCTATCACTTGTTACACTCACTTGTTGTGTATTATCTTAAGTTACCCTCTTAACCTTCAGCTGATTCCAAGAGGCAGATGCCTGTGCTTGTACGGAGCCTCATTGATTTACATGGTTCTCTTTAGAGCCGGGACTACTGTGACAGTTACTATAGCAAAGGCAACATGATCTTCAGAGAGGCCTAAGGGCATTTGTATGAAGAAGAGTAAATAAAACAATTATTAATGATGATGAAAGTTTATTATGCTTAAAACTGCAAATTGTTGAGCTGGAAGGTCCTTTAAGAAAAGCCTAATCAAGACAACTAAAAGGATGGAGACAAGAAGATGTTCATGACAAGAATACTGTAGAAACATTTAGAAAAGCGAAATACAAGACCGAAACCGATAGGCGGGAAGCACATTTAGACTCCTGGTCTGATAAGATGCTCCCTGGCTTTGTTTTTTTAAGCAATATTGTCTGTCGCTGCTGTAAAACTGTATTATTATAATACTATTTAAAAGCGAGCTTTCTCACTAGGCATCATTCCAAGCCCTCACATCTGTGACTTTTATCTTGTTGCATGTTTGCTTCTAAATTTGAAAAAGGTATTTAACTACAGGTGTTAATTCTTCTCGGGTTTAGCCTCAGGACCATTGTAAAAACAAACCTTTTTAACTTTGAGTAAAGGTGGGTATGTATTAACAAAGAATACATTTAATGCAGCACTAGTAAATGTCTCTTTACTGAATAAGGAATAAAACAAACCATTTTAAATAGACTTTAAAAAAGTCTTAATATCAAAACATTCCCCCAAATAAATACAATATCTAAATCACTGGTGTTTGCTTGAGAATACAAGGTAAAGAAAGCTACGACAGTCAATATACAAAACACATTTAAAAAGTATAAAAGACTTCCCACCTCATCATGAAAAATTCTTCATCAAGATGCACTAGCTTCTTAATTTTTACCTTTGTTGTCACAAGAATAATATTTTTAATACATTTTAGATATGAAAAGTCACTTTCAAGCCACTGATGGCAACTGTATTGTTTAAATGAGTGCTTACCTGATGGCATAAACTGCTGAATTTTTACAAATTCTAAAATAATATTTTATGCTGTTTAGCATTAACTTATCTTATTGAACACAAAGCTTCTTCATTTTAGTTTATTTTACATAAAAACAAAAATTTAGAATTCAGAATATAATGGTTTACCTAATGTTAGCTGTGGAGGACTGGGATCAAGAACATACTCCTTTTCTGCATCTTCTGTGTTTTTGTGGCGAGTGCTCTTTTTTCTTAGTCCAGTATCTACTACTGCTCTGACCATTTCTTTGTTCACAGGTTTGTAAATGTTCTTGATATTCCTTGTCCTTGACTTAAGAGGATCTGCTAGTGAAAGATCTTGGAGCTGATGACAGCATATTATATGATCCTGTAAAGCAACTGCAGAAATTGCTACCATCTCTCGTTTGGAGGAGCGTCCCTAAAAAGAAAAAAAAAAGTAAATAATTATTGTTATAAATGACTTTAAAACATATATATATTACACTAAATTAAAAGAAATTCTGCTCTTAGCCAATGTTTTTGACTTGTCAAAGTCTTTTATACACATGCATCTCCCATACTTGAAGCCTAACATAAAATTACCATAATATGAAATTTAAGATTGATGTTTCTGACACATCCTAGTTTTAACTTATAAAAAGTAAAATGAAATCTTGATTTATCATTTATATTAAATAAAATAGCAGTAATTTTTAAGTTTTAATTACTAAGCCCATAATTATTATATGCAATAAACTCATTATGGACTATAAAAGTTTGGCATGCCCAAACACATATTTACTTGAATATAATTAAAAACAATCCCAAAGGCTAACCTTGCCTTCCAGAACACTGAATATAAACAAGAATATATTATTTTTATGCGGAGAATAGGCTTATCTATGTATTCCTCCATTTCGCCCCACCCTTCTGCCATATTTTAAAAGAGGTGAAATAGTACCTTGTAAAAATCACGATGCTCCATTGATAATCTTTAGCTGATTTTACAAGAGTCATGTGGCTCTACAAACAGACATGTACAAGAACTTGAATATTTCTCAGCAGAAACAGCCTCACTGATAGCAGATGAGAAACCTACAGTTTCACTCGTTTTCTCCTAGGCCTACCATTGGAGACAGTTTAACATGTATTCCAGGCGTATTAGTTAACTCTGGATCCATAAACCACCAACTGTGCCTGGCAGCCTCATCTCATCCCTAGTGGACTGCCCTTAACATACACAGAATAGCTTCAAAATGAAATGGCGGTAATCACAAATTTCAAGCTGAACTGAGGAAAAAAAATATGGTCGTTGCAATAAACCCCATTGACCTGTTCTGCCAGATAAGTTTATTGCAGACAAGAAATGAAAGCCTGCGATACAGAGCGCAAGGATGAGGTTAGCAACCCCTTTGGGGCTGAAGCTGCTCCGCTGCAACCTCACCATCCTTATCACTCCTCAGCAGGGAAACCTGCGGCGTGGCATGGTTCGGCAGGGGAGAGGAGGCTGGCAGAGGGCAAGGTGACACCCTGTAATGCTGGCTGTGGCAAACAGGAGCCACCGCTTATGACCATACTGCTCTGTTCAGTGCACAGTTGTTCCTCCTGCTACCACAGCCGACCGTGCGCTCCCCGAATCAGGACACTAGACCGCCTTCCACCTCTGAGTGACCAAAGTGGCACTGCTGTCACCGCCACAGCCCCTCACAGTGCTGTCCCCAGGCAGGACGAGGGCCTCGGGCCCTGCCTGCCAGCCGGGCCGCGCAGCCGGGCCACCTCACCGCACCGCTGCCCCTGGCCTCGCACCAGCCCCCTGCCCCCGGCCTTGTTGCTCTTTTTTACCTTTTTTACCATTTTTACCTCACAACCCTCGCCCGGACCGAGGCCCCTCCGCCGCGGGGGCTTCCGCCTCCGCGCCTCCCGGGTCGCGTTGCCAGGCAACGCCGCTCCCCGGCCTGGCGGTGGCGGGCGCGCGGGAAGGCGCGGTGAGGGAGGGCGGCTCGGGCGCCGCCTCGCCTGAGGGGCCGGCGGGGACCTGCTCCCGGGATTGCCCCAGCGGCCGCTTGCAGGGATGACCCCGCCGATTTTCGCTCAACACCGAAGCTGCACGCTTCGGTCTGTCCCCTCCTTGCTGTGGTTAGTGTGCTGTCGTCGCCTTTAGCTCCAGTGTCCGTGTTGTAACTTCGGGGTTGGTGGTGCACAATAATGGCTGCTCTGCCCTCGGTGTGCATTGTAACTTGAAGACTGCTTTTCACTCTGCATTTTTTTTCATTTTTTAATGAGTATTTTTAACTTCTGGGCTGTTTTTAACCTGGCAGGTGGTCAGATGAGAGGGAGGCCCAGTAATTATTACACATGGAGGGACTTCCTTCATCAGTGGCCTTCTGGCAGAGCTCTCCAGCTTCTCAAAGCTTTCCAGTGATGGTTCAAGGCCAGGCTGGATGGGGCTTTGAGCAACCTGGTCTAGTGGGAGGTGTCCCTGCCCATGGCAGGGGGGTTGGAACTAGATGGTCTTTGAGGTCCCTTCTAACCCAAACCAGTCTATGATTCTGTGGTGGCAGGTAGGCACAGTCTGGCAGTCTGCTCCAGTAGCCTCCCTGGTTAGTGATAAACATTGAGTGAATGGTGAGTCACTATTTGTGCTGCATTAGGGCCAGCTGGTTGTTGATCTGTGATCCTCTGGGGATCAGTTCAGTCATGGGTGGCTCTGGCATAAAAAACACCTTTAAGGTGATTATTTTGATAGTTGCGACAGCACCTCTTCCATAAGTATGGCTAGGTGGGTATTTACATCTTCCTGTCCATTTAGCAAAGTCAGGGTGGCCCCTTTGAAATTATGCACTGGTGGCTTTAAATTCTAAGGGAAGCTACATCGCTACCTTGCTGGGTGACCTGTGTTTTTGTCAATTCTATAGAGTCGCCACTATTAAAAAATAATTTCTGTACAAAGAGAACAGATGAGCAGTGTCCATATGGATCAAACCCAAGATTCCTGTCACTTAGTGTCCCATCTTTGGCCATGGCACCAAGCGGATGACTCAGGGAGACTGTGAGAGCAGGATCAGCATGCAGCAGCAGCTCCTTCAGGGACTTCCCAGGCTTCAGAGGGTGGCTTCCTCAGCCAGAAGCACTGCCCTTGTTTTTAATAGCCATTGGTGTGATCCTTTCAGATCCAGAACTGTGCAAAGGTACTTCAGCCCCTAGTAGGAGCGTAGGCTTCCTCTGGCTGGTTATTCTCACTTGGTGGCCTTTTGTTTCCCAGAGAAGGACAGGCACAGATGCTGTCTCAAGTTCAGGTGTGCCATTTCTTTAATCTTTTGGGTTTAAATAGTTGTCAGAGTCCTTCTCAGCTGCTGCTGACTTGAGAGATTCGTTTTTTTGTGAAACTGACATTATCTGAGTAAAAACAGGCTGTCCTGAGAGTAATCCTTCAAGCAGCATATAAATGGAGTGATTAAGCCACTGGATGCACTTATTTGCTGTAATTTTAAGTAATTACTTTAAAGTCAAATCTGCAAATGAGAATACCTCTGTGTACTGTAGGGGAAGATGTAAAAAGCAACTGAAGTGGCTACCTTTAAAATGACATTAAATCACTGATTGTTTCTAAAGACAGAAATAAAAGGATAAAATAATAGTTTTTAAAGTGAACTTGCAAGTGAGCCTGACACCAGATCTGACTCAGTAATACCATAAAGGGATATTTCACAACATAAACTTTTGAAGATTTTTAACAATAAATTTTAATTAGGAAATAAAGTAGAAAACTTGATTTTCTGCTGTCTAAAATTTCAGTGAAAGTGTAAATACTGTAATATTTACAAAAATAAATGCACTGATGTGTAGAAAAAGCATTAGTATGTATCAATTTGAATACAAAGGTACTGAAAAATAGCTCTCGTACCTATTTTGGTTTCACTGTTTTATGCTTGAACTTGGTCCAGCATTCTTGTGTCTTTTCAGTATTGCATTACTTTTATTTATTTGTGTATTTACTTTTTTTTTTAGGAATCCTTGACTGAATTTCTTAAAGTTGCTAATAAGCTTCTTTTAAAATAATGTTTGCCTTCTCTTCATTTCTGTCATACCTCATTAGGGTGATCCTATACACATGTATGCTTAATTAAGGCTTTTCATTAAAATAAGCCTTTAATCCAGAGGTGCTGGGCCTTAATTGAAACTCAGAGAAGATTAGTGTCGTCTCTTATTTTGGTTTTCGCTTTTACTGTACTTCCTACTGCTTCTAAACTACAATGTCTGTATTAGTCTTAGCTGATACATGGTCAGGAAGAAATTAAAATTCATACTGCAGTCTTCTGGAGAGTAACATGGTTCAGTAATTGCCATTTCTTATTAAGTGTCACCTTTTACCAAGGGCCTCCACTTCAAATGCAAAAGGTTGCTTTAAACACTCCAAAGACATTAACATAATGAACATGCTGCCTGTTTTGAAGGTGACTAATAAGTGATGAATGATACCTGTTTTTATCCATATGTATAATTTTAAAATGTTAATTGTATGTTTAAGTAGTGCTGAAATCATGGATGTGTCTAGAATGGTTGAGTTTTACAGAATTCTTTTTAAGAAGACTTAGGAAAAATGAGAATTTTAGCCACAGGTTACTAGCGCTCATCTGAGGTACCATACGGTGTAGTAAGTTTTAAAGCCTTTTTGAAGGAGTAAGGTGGAGATTCAACAGCTACTAGCTGAAGAGCTAATCCATTTTCTTCTTGTAGAGCTGCAACCGAGCATGGTATTGCTAATTAGGAGAGGCAGGTGGCCTGCCGCCATCAATGCCAAGAGAGTTAACTTCTCAGGAAGAGCTGATAAATTGTGTGGGTTGAATAAATTTGATACAGAAACAGCAATACTAGAGCAAAGGTTTAAAGTAAACTTTCTAATATAGCAACTGTAATGAGCTTCAGTGAAACTGCATTTTCATACTGTGTTATTGTGTGTAATATGTTTTTACACTTTGCCATATTAGAGGAGTGTAATAAAAATATAATATACTTGAAAGGAATGTAGAAGTAACCTTTGTGAAGGTTACTTTAAATTGATCAATATTTGAATGGTGGTTTTAAAAAAAATAACTTGTTATAAAAATGTACGTTGACATGATGAGTAAAGCCTGTGTTGCAAACAAGAAGAGTGGTGAGTGCTGTACCTTTTGTAAGCTTATCCCTGGAAGGGATGTTATGTACTATTCCTACAGCGATGTTGGACTGTGTTACTGTCTCCAAACCAAGCTCCAGGGTGTGGACAGCGAATAGGTAATGACCTTTGGACATGTAAAGATGCAGATTTTTTTTTTTCCACTGGAAATAAGGACATTTATGCTGTTGAAAGTGTACAAGCCATTAATTCTTCTAAGAATCAAGTGCATTGCTGTCATAAATGATGAGAGCTGAGTCTGAATGCGTTAATGAGGAATTCCAGCTTGAAATACGTCTGCTGGCTGAGGAAGGCAGGTTTTGGCAAATCTGCACATACGAGCCATGTCTTTGACTCAGCAAGGAACACCATGTCGCAGAGCTTTGTAGTTGCCCGGTTAAAGGTTTTTTTTTAAGAGAACTGAGTCAGACATCCTTAATTATAAAAATACAGCGTCTGCTCTTTCTTCTCAGAAGTTTGAAAGTATTTTACCTCAGTTACTATTTGTTCACATATATATTAAATATATATATTTGTTTATATGTATGTGTACACACACACACTATGTATTTTTGGTTGTTGTGTTATTTGTTTACTTTTTGTGTTTTCTGTCAGTTTCTGCTAACTTTCAGGCATGTGCTTCCAACACAGTAGGAAAGCTGCATAGCTTTGGTTTGTAAGGGTAGTAGAGATGTTATTAGGTCCCATTTAAAGCCCTTTCAAGTCAGTGAAAAGGCTGACAGTGGTTTATAGTTGAATTCAAAATCTGTTCTTGTAAGTAAATAATATTTCCTCTCAGGGAGGAAAAGCTTAATTTAAGGGGAAATTTGTGTATGTACATTTCTGGAACAAAATTTTTTTTACTCTAATAATGCACTTACTGGTAAGGATTTATATATTTGAAGTGCTTTATGTTTGTAAAAACTTTCAAATATTTTAGAAGAATGCATTGGATATTACTTAGGTAATGATACTGTAAAAAGAACAAAACACCTGGTTTGCAATATTTCTGATGCCTGTGTATTAACTGTGTGTGCTACTGGGTTGTGTAATACTGTAGATGCATGTCTGTTCAGTTTTGGATGTATCTGTGAAGTGCTGCATGTGCAATTTCCAGTTAGATGAATATTTGCTTAATGCAGACATTTTCCACTTTGTGGAAAATCCGTTTAATTATGTAAAGGGTGAATTTTCTACAGATGAGTACTGTTGAGTACGAGCCTCGAATTCATACCATTGTCAGCATTTAATGCACTGATATTGTTTCTTCCTCTCTGTTTGTCTTTGGAGAGGTCCTCATTCCTTGAGGATGAAGTAAAGCTCTGGTTCCATCACTGCGGTCTTCAGAATTAGCACTGAAAACACAGGATTATTTTCCTGGGTTGATGAAAGTAATTTCTTGTTTGCTGTGTCAAACAAAGCATGCTATTTGTCACATTGTGGTTTGTGTATCTTTTAAGAAGCTTTCAACTTTGATCTGAGTCAAGGTACACTCAGTAGCACAGATGACAGAAGTAACAAACCAGTGATGTGCATTGTCATTCATACAAACTCTTTAAGTCAACAAATACTGAGACTTAGATGTAGAAAACCATATTGCTTTTGAGGGGGCTTGTGCATTCTTGTGAGAAAACGCAGACCTTTGCTTTTCTTGTTTCAGACAAAGGTGTGGAACAATTTATTAGTTAAGGATTCAGTTCAGTGTCTGCAATCAAAAGGTGCCTCTTCTAGTCCAGATTCTGGCCTTTGCTTATATTTTCTAGGTAAACAGTTTCATTTAAAAGACATTGTAGAGGTGGGCTCAGTAGCACATAAAAGCTGCTTTCTTCAAACTGTCATCACAGAGGTTTTCAGAGTGTGCTTTTAATACTTCCAGCACTGGTGTTTGTGTCTCTTTTTCCCTCTCTGTCTCTCTTTTTATGTTAAATGCTATTTGAAATAGGGGTGTTTTTTTAAATGCAACTTTCACCTCCTTTTTACCTCATGTGTCTGTAGGGAAATTCACCTTTTGTGTAACAAGACAGAGGGTTAGAAAACTGTTTCACGAAATTACTATTTTAAGAGGATGTAAAAAAGGCAATTATAACAAACAAGCAGTTGTTCCAAATGGTTGTGTGATTCTGAAAGTTATGTCTTGCCACATGTTAAAAGTTTCAGGTTTGAGGCGCAATTTGATCATCCAGTCTGACCTAAGATTGTGCAAGGAATTTTATGCAGTTGGCAAAGTTTAGAACTTTAAACATTTATTTGATTAAAACATATCTTTCAGAAAGCCATTCAGTTTTCATCTAAAAATTTCATAACTTGGGGGGGTCTTGTTTCTTCAAGTGGTTAATCATTGTGACTGTTACTCTTTGTTATATCTCATTTGAATTTGTCTGGCATCAGCTTTGAGCCATTTGCTGTTTTTATGCCTTTCTAAGCTAGGCTGAAGAGCTCTTTATTAACTGGTATTTTCTCCTTGAAAAGGTACATTAGCAATGTCATCAAGTCATTCCTCAGTTTTTGTTGCTAATCTGAATATATTTGGTTTGTCAGACCACTCTTGAGACATTTGCTTAGGCCTAGAATATTTTCCTGTCTTTTTTCCACCCTGTGGAAATAATTTGCATTATAAAAATATTCAACTTAAAAAAATTAAGATACCTGAACAATATAGTATTCTGTTCTTTGTTTCATCAACAACTTGTACAAAGCAGAAATGTTTCTCATTCTTGCTTATTACTATATGTTTCCTGATAGAACAAAAGTGTATGCAGCAAAAACATTCTTCACAAGAAAGTATTTTTCCATAATTTTGCTTTTCTCTTCTTGGTATTTTCAGATGAAAACGTCCCGTTTCTTACATGCTGTTCAGACCTCTCGTCTTTGCAAAATATACCCAAGAGTAGGAGATACGGTAAGCAATTGCAGCTGTGTTGCAGCAGAAGTGAAAAGACACCTTTAAAGAGGAACATTTCAATAAAATAATAAAACTTGTAAATACTGATATAAGGAGCTTAAAAGAAACTCTGGGTAGAGCTTAATGTCTGGCATAAAGATAATATAATTTGTCACTTGTGAAATATGGTGCTCATGAGAAAAATCAGTGAGCTACAATAATTCATTTCTGTATACTGTGTAGGAAAGACAGACTGGGATGTGGAAGTGGGAGGTTGTTCTATAAATTCCATAGGTTTTTTTTTCCAGTCAAAAAAGTGAAGAGTGTCTGGGACTATAGAGAATATGTGGGCTAAATACTGCCTTGAATAGGTTAAGTATGACAATAAAGAGCACAAAGCAAAGACTTTTATTCTCCAATGGGACTTTAAGGAGAATGTGAGTAGAGATAGATGACACCGTTCAATGTCATGTCAAAGTGTGATACACAACACAATATAAACTAAACACCTTATAAATCTAAGGTTTCTAACACATCTAAAACTTTGAATGTGACTCTGTGTGTATTTTAAATAATAGTTTTTTTTAATTATTTCAAAGCCACATCACTGTAATACAAGTGTAATTAATCTCAAATAAGTTAGAGGAAATCTGAAGAATGTTTAGAGTTACAGTGACAATGTGCTGGAAATGCATGAGGAGTCACCAGGGCACAAAGGGAACAAACTGAAAAGACAAAGAGCTTATGCAGAAACAATGTATTTTGGTTGCTTAGAACTTCAGCAGAGCAGATCATAAAAAACTACATGCCCTAGCATCTGCTATTTACAAACAGCGAGTGTTGCCAAAAGCAGTGATGTATAGACAGGATTTGCAACAACCCATGGAATTAAATGACAGTGAAAGTCAGAATGTGGCATTCATCCAAGGAATCTGAAGGAGCTAAGGAATTGCTATCTGAATTCCTATTAAAACTTAGGTAATTAATCAGCAAAATGTGATACAATAGAGGAAAACTGAAGGTAGCCAGCTTCATACAAAACTGTTTTGGGGGAAATGGTTCTGAGAATGATTCCAGGAATTGGAATGGGGAACCTTTCATTGGTGTCAGGAAACTTAATTGACAAAATCATTAAAGATAAAAAAACCTATAAAGAACCTGGATGGAGGATAATACTAAGGAGAAATAACTGTGACTGTTGCAACAGTATATCTTGCTGCTCCAGCCTTATAGTATATTTTAAAGGTTAACAATTTAATGGAGAAGGTTGGCAACACAAGTACATATATAGTTTTATCAAAAAGATGCGAGTTCCACAAAAATTACTAGACGAGGTTTTAGACAGTAACTAGTAACACGACTGATCATAAAAAAAGAACTTGATAATTAAGGCAATGCAAATAAAGCCAATATGGGGGAAAAATAGGTTGGTGATAGAAAGCAAAAGATTGTGTCAGAAAAATAAACCAGTCAGTGGAATGTCCAAGGATCATTGTGGGTGTGTTCAAACCGCCGTCGAGGCAGAGCACATGCCACCTCTTGTTCTGAGGCTGCGCAGAGCATGGGTCTTGTTGCCGGAGCGGCTGTGCAGGCTGCACTCTGCGCTTCCCTTCCCGCAGCACGCCGGGCCCTGGAGGTGCAGCAGGGTGGGACAGCGCTGGAACGGAGATTTTTATGATGCACCCTGTTGTGAATTCTCTGTTCAGAGGAGAGGCTGGGAGCGGTGACTAATGACATCCCAATTTGCTGATGAAACAAAATAAAGCGTTTTATCACTACGTTTCTAAGATGAAAAAACCCAACCTCAAATACAGGAACGGTCAAGGGGGAAAATAGAAGTGATTAGAGGCATGTGGGGAGCTTCTTTAGAAGTAAATTAACAAGAATGGTCCAGATTTGCAGCTGATGAAAATTGGCACAGTTCCACTAGAATCAGTGGCACTGTGCCAATTTACACCAGAGAGAATCTACCCCAATGTCTTTTCAATATGAAAAAAACAGGGTGATTATAGCAGAGACCTACAGTAAAAGAGCAACATAATTACAAAAGCAAGGCTGCGAAGGTTAGGAAGTGCCAGGATTGATACTATGTGTGTCTTTAGAGATGCGTTCTTTTTTCAGTGTTGGTTAGGATCAGTTTTTACAGACAATGCAAAGTTGCTTACTATATTTTGCTGTAGAATGCAGATTTCTCCTGTCTTATCCCAGTCTGCTCCCATCTAGCCCTTTCTTCTGCCTTTTCCCAGTTCCTATTCTATACTCCATTGGCATCAAGGAGTCTTTTTTGACTATTCTGCTTAGGCATCACAAAGCAAAAAGGGGAGCAGTGAGAGCACAGGAGACAGCTCGAATGCCCCTACTGCTGTCAAGATGTGCCTGCTCATCTGTTGTCTTGCCCAAATTAGCTTTAAGGGGGGGAACTCACCCCCTGCCACTAAGTCTCTGCAACATACAGCTTAGTGGGAGCTGTAAAATCTTTCTGGAAAATTGAGTTATCACTTAAGTGGTTGGCCCACACTGAGTTTAGAGGCAGACCTGGTGATGTTGTTAAACTGCTTGGGTTGTATTGCCCAGATGTGTGTCCACAGATCTTAGGCTGCAGTGTAAGACTAAAGCCATAGCTTTTCTGATCTCAGTCCCTGTTCTTATACCAGTATCCTCTGGTTGCAGAAAAGGTCCTGTGTAGAATTTCAGGACAAGGATAGAGAACAGTCAGCTGCTGGGGTTAAAATATGGTTGATGTGGTTTTATTTTCAGAGCTCCGGGAGGACAGAACATGTTAGCAGTAGACAGAGGCTTTAAATCTGCCAACTCTAACAAGAGTCCATTGAGCATATATAGAAGGACATGCCCAGATTTTGTCTCTTTTCTGCAATTGTCACACCAACAATATCAGTGAAAGGCACACGTTTTTGAATGCAGACAGAACAGTTTTTCCACTTACATAGAAGGTTTTACAGAAACTTTCCAGAAAATTTTCTTCCCGAGACAGAAACCTGGCATGGAAAACAATTGAAGTTTGGCAAGGTTGTAAGCAACTGAAGAGATGTAATGAAGTGGTGTTAAACCACTTAATTATAAACATAGTTACCAGCTAAATAATTTGCGTAGTGAAGACGTGCTTGATGCAGCTAATTGCACTTCCTGATGCTACCTGAAATAAAAGGTGAATTAATGAGAGGGAAACACAAAGTTAATGAGAGCTAATAAGATACAAGAAAACGTGCATATAGATACATCTGCACGGGGGAGAGAAAGAGGGAATCCACATTGCTTCTGTAGGGCAAGCTACTGCATAGAGTAGGGATTCCTTCTATAATTCATTTTTTCCCTGTAAGATTTCAGTTTGTTTTACCAGTCACCATTGCTTTATAAACTGCGATCACAATCTTTCTTCCTCATCTCATTTGCTCTTGCCTCTTCACCTTATTATTATTTTTTTTGGTTTGGCCTGAGTGGAAAGTTGTTTGAGGCGTAAACATGCTCATCTCAGAGCAGAGAGGAGGAGAGGGATTCCTTAGACCCTGGCTATGCATTTGCTTGGCATTGTTTGTGGCTATCGTTGCCTTGGGTGCGTATCCAGCTTGGCAAGGGTATAAGCCATTTTGGGGGGATAGGTGTTATTGAAGAACAATTACAGATGAGATCATTAGTATCCAAAATGATTTGTTTCTAGTCATAGTAACTCCAGCTGCTATACAAGTTCAGATAAAACCAGAATTTTTCTCTTAGCACTGTATAGCACAATAATAGATCTTTTTAAGGGATTGTTTCTTCTAAAAGAGAATTCACTTAATATTTTAGAAACTGGTTACTGGGCTATTGGTGCACTCTGGTGCCCTAGTATTTCTAATTTTAAATTAATTTTTCTCTCAATTTTTAATAGAAATTTTAAATTTCGATTTTAAATGCCTATTTAATTTCTATTTTAACTTCTTATTAAAACAGAGTTAAAAGATAGTAAAGCTTCATCTTTATACTCCCTTTAACATTTCCTAATGACCCTGATATTTCTAATCAGAGTTTATCTCAAAGATGGAAGAACCAATAAAAGATTTGTTGTATAAGAGACACAAATGCTGTTGCTAATGATGTGGTACTGTAGCTATTGTGCCTGTGTGAGGCTTATGTG
The DNA here is from genome assembly GCA_947846985.1 of Fratercula arctica. Classification (NCBI taxonomy): domain Eukaryota; kingdom Metazoa; phylum Chordata; class Aves; order Charadriiformes; family Alcidae; genus Fratercula; species Fratercula arctica. The sequence goes on along the minus strand of CANTUZ010000002.1, from coordinate 10,360,263 downwards.
CCTGAGAGAAAATAAATATTCATTCCAAGTATATCTGTTAATCTAACGAAAGTTATTAAGTCTCTTTACATATATCATCTCTCCTAAGCAGAGGTTTGCATATTTTTTTTTTCCTAAAGGCTATACTTTGGATTTGGAAGAATGAGGAAAATCAGACATTCTGTCAAAAAAAATGCTAAAATTTATGGTAGTCTGTACAATTAAAAAAGTAAATCACAATTTAGGTTTAGCCTTTACACTGTCAATACTGGTGGAAAGGTAGCTGAGTAGTTCTTGTTGAATGAGATTTTCTCTAATGTTTAAACCACCAATAAAACCCCCAGTTAAGCCCTTCATAGGAAACTTAAGAATTGACTGATGGGAGTCACATGGTTAAATCAGTGCTTGTTATTCATAATTTATTCAATGGTTGATGGAAAAAAATTGTCCAATTATTTGACAAATACTGCTTGGCAAGATGATTTACGGAGAATAATGCAAGTATTTGTTGAAGAATTTAAAGTGACAAAAAATGCCAAAATTACGGCCTTTATTCTCAATGCAGTGATTAGAGCTGATTGAATGATATTCAGACAGTTTGACTAATTTTGAATAGTCCTTACACAGGCAATATTCCCATTGACTTCAGCTGGAATTTTGCCAGAGTAAGGGCTACAGGATTGGGCCTTTGAGTGTAAATGTCTTGAAAGGGTCCCATTATAAAGCAGCAGCTTAAATTCTGAACTGCAATGAAAACCTATTTTCACTTTTCTCTGTTACTTTGCCTGTTCTGTGGAATTGCTCAGTATGAATGTTAATCCCATTCCCTCTTTATCAGCAGAGGGTGCTATGGGAGTTTTGTGCTCTCAGGTAGCCTTTTGTTTATGCACAGTTCAATCTAATTTAAGTTGAACTGACCATTTCAATGGGAGTCAAGTGTGTATTTAAATGGTGTGTGGGAGAGCTATAATTTAATGGCAAACCATTTCCTTAATTGATTCAAGTTAAAGAAGGGAGACATTTTAAAGTGGATAGTTTCAGATTCCTGGCCTCTACCCCCATACCCTCCTAAATGGGTCACTGAACATGGTCTTATGCTCTGACGTGATAAATGATAGCATTTTCATGTTTTTTTGAAAGTCAGATTCAGTATTCCAAGTTACTAGAAATGTATAATGAACTAATATTTTTGAATATAAAGTTCAGTGACTTTTTAAAGTTCCTGATTTTTTTTAATACTAGTAGGACTTTATTACAAAAAGAAGGTGTTTACCAATCCCTGACATGGAAATACTCAAAAGTGGAAAAATGGTTTTTGGTAAGCCAGAATATCATATGCTTTGTTACAAGTGTGTTAAGGTTGTAAAGTCAAGTGTAGAGAAAACAGAAAATACATAGGCAATCTTAATTCTGGTAATTTTTCTGATTGTTCATCCAAATCCTGGCAGCGATATTAAATTACATGATTGCATAGCTACTTTTTTCTATGAGTTGTCTGCGCCTTTAACATATACAATAGACAACACTGAATAGGAGCTTTATGAAATGTTTCTTTTTATCTGAGTTGCTCAGTGTATGCCACTGCACACCATTCCATCCAGCATTGAATGCATGATTATCAACTTCCTCAAGTACCTTTCTATAGTGCTACCATAAGAGGGTAGTTTATTAATCCTTTGATTAATCACTGTTTAATGTATTTTAGCTATTTAACACACAGGGACAGAAAAAATCATGAAATGCAAGGTAAAAGTGATCACTAATTTTATCAATTCAGTTTGAGATGCCTTAAACCTGATACGTTTTGGAATATTTTGCACTTTTTGTAGCAAAAGCAGATGTGTAGCTGAGTCCTGCTGCAGTTCTGAATTCTCAGCCCTTTCATAAATCAGATTCTGTGATCTGAGAAAATCTGGTGTTTCAGAAAGTCAGGATCAGACAGTCAGAGTTCAGCAGTGAAAAGTTCAGGGTGATCTTTTCACCATCATATAGGCTGTGGTCAAAGCTGAGCAGACTTCTGTACTTGAGGATGACATTTTTAAACTTTAAGACCATGTTTTTTCCTTTCCTCATGCACCGCCTGTTTTTCAACTCCTGCTCTAAATGAGAGAGGATCTTAAAGATGGCAGTCTCATTTCCTGTGTAGCTGTGATGGGTTCCCAGACTATTGGCCTATTGGTACACTGAATGAAATGGCTTCAAGTGGATAAACATCTAATAGTTAAAAACTACTGAGGTTCTGAAGTAAATTTATGGAGGGAATCCAGAGTGTTGGGTTGTTTCATTTTGTTTTGTTTTTTTTTTTCCCAGCCTTAATATTTATAATGTCACCCTGTGGAGGGAAGTAAAACTTCAGAATTGTTGGAAAGGTTGTTGTCAAGCTGCACTTTAGAAACATACTGATTGCCTGAGACACTGGCAAGGCCAAAATCCTTGGATGCACTGGATAGTCTGCTGCCATTTGTTGTTCTTTGTTATGTGGCCCAGCTTCTGCTGTGCACTTTGTAATCCAATCATTCCCAAACTTTTCTACCTGTTCCTCATTCCACTGTGATAATTTGCAATATTCCTTTCTAACCATGACCGAGGAGAGGAAGGATAACAGACAGAGGCAATAAAAAGCACAGGAGGGAGAAAATTTACTGCTTTCAGGCAGTGGGCCTGGTGGCTGCACACAGGCAGAAAAGCTAGCAAAGGTCTGCTGGGGGATGGACCTACAATTCGGGAGGACGTGGCACACACGTTTCAGCTGGCCCAAAAGGTTTAAGTGGGTGGACCGTGCTTCTTATTATCTGTTCTACAGTCAACGTTTCCACTCAGTCTGTGTGGGCAGATTTGTAGAAGCTCATTACTTGGCTGAATTCGTGGATCTTTTCACAAGAACAACAGAATATTGACCCTATGGCAACTTCTATGCCATGTTTCCAAATCCTGATCTGAGTCATGGAGTGAGCTATAGCATCTCCACCAAACAGCTGTAAAAGGTGTTTTTTATTTAAAAAAAAAGGGAGGGAGGTGGGAGGGAATGGGGGAAGCAATATATTCATCCTCTTATCCCTGAGAAAGTGAAGAATTGGTTTAGGTCAGCATTTCTCAGAAAGTTTGGCCTTAGTCAGAACTATTTTCAGAACTTTCAGCGCAAACCCTTACAGTTTGAGGAAGCTGTGAACTCCTGGAAATATGGTCTTTTAATGGGAAGTCTGACACAGCCTTGTTTAAGAGCGCTGTCCTCTGCAGACAGTGCATTCTGTACTGTAAGCCTTAATCTTCTGGCAGTGAGAATGTTTTGTTCATTACTTTTGTAGTGCCTCCTACCTCCCTTAGAAATACATATTTTCATTTGCTCCAGTCCTTGTTAGTTTTACTTCCAGGCAAATTTGGTTTCCTCTGGCATCATCAAAAGCCTTTTTATGTTTGAGTTTTTTTAAATAGCCATTTGAAACCCAAAGGTGACTTATGTATTGTTTGAGGCTACTGCTAGAACAGGTGTAAGATGATGAATTTCCAAAAAATGCGTGTAATATAAAAAAAAAAGTTTGCTTTCTAAATTGAAGACTATCCGTCTTTTTTGTTTGATACTGTAGCTAATCAGTGTGCTTCACTTCCAAATGTATTTAACTGGAAATTTTGCTTATTGGTCATTTTCACTGTTGTATTCTCAGTGCTTCCAGTAATAGAATTGTCATGTAGGTCAAGTTAATGTCATTCTTGTTTACTGGTTGCTAGAAGGTTGTCTTCCTTTCCAGCTACTAAGGAATAAGGACATTGTTGTTAAGTCTATTATTACTGTGGCATGGCTTTTAAGTACAGAAATGAAGGATTTCTTTATTTAGGTAGATATTCAGGAAAAGGGATATAATACTCTTCTTATACCAAGTGCCAGAGGAAAAGATTTGGCTTGTTTATTTGCATATATTCAGCAAATTGGAAGAGGATTTTAAGTGATGATCTGTACTAGAACAAACCAGACGCAGATAAAGTCTAAGTGAAAGAATTGAACTACAGAAGATTTCCTCGGAAATCTCTTACTTTTACCCCATTAGATTGTTCAACCTGAAGGGAGTAGGAAAACGCAGTCAGTGACCAAGCCCATCATCGCTTGAGTAGAAAACAAAGCTGTTCAAATCATGTTTGTATCCATACTTCCATTGTGGAAGAGCAAGCGGTCAGATTTGGTTATGCTAAAGCTCTTATTTCCTTAGGGCCTGACCCATGCTTTTAGTTTGCTTAAAACTGACATTTCCTATGTAATGACTGCACTGTCACTCAGGGCCTTATCTGAAAAAATGCTTGAGCATGTGCTTAACTTCCAGCTTGTGAGCCAGCCTGTTCATTTAACATAAACATTTGAATGTAGGTAAGATTAAGTTCCCAGTTTGACCCTGTGGCATCATGACGGGTTGCCTGCAATGAGTGAGTTAGGAAGGTCAGTGTCTGAGGTGTATTGCTTGCACAATCTTTGCTAGGAGCTTTCGATGGTGGGCTGTGAGAGTTTATTTAGTGTTACATCTTTAGAGATGACCATATTAGGCATCCCAAACAATTTTATTATGCAAATATTGTGTTTGTTTTTCTGTTTCCAAGGCCAAAAGGCCTTCTTAAAAAAGTCTCTAAACAAAACCTTAGCTTCTCAAATAATTTTAAAATTAGTAATTCTAAGAGGAAGTGTTATCTATATCAGATATATCACATATCAGATATGTGATAACTTTTAGTTGATAAGGTGCATGAAATTTTTTACAAATAAGGGACTGGTCCCTGCACTAGTGAAGGCAATGTTATCTTGTAATTTGCTTTTGTGTACCAAGAACATTTTGTAGACCATTTTTATTCTACCTGTTGAGAAGGTTAAGTGAAGACAGAGATTTTTCATTGCATGTAAGTGTTAGGATGTGTATGTGTTTTTACTACTTCTATAATTCTCTTTAAGAGTTGCTGAGCACTGAAACATAAGCAGTCAGGAGAGAATAAACTGATAAAAGTGTACTTGCTCATCAGGAGGAGCTTTCTTGCAAAGTTCTGTAACATAGAAAATTTTTTGTTTTATTAATTTTTACTGTTGTAAAAGTCTCTTTAACCTGCATTTCTGCAGGTTGCAATAAGGATGCTAACAATTTTCCCATATGGTTTCCTAGTTTGTTCAGATCATTTACAGACTTAATACTGCTCTTTCCTTTTCTTTATTTTAATTGTTGCTAAGCTTTTCTGCCATGCTCTGTGTTCTTATTTTATGTTATACTCAGTGTGAGCAGAAGCTGTCCTCATATTAATCCTTGTGGTGACCTGCTAATCACTTCTCCTTGCCTTACACTTTTCCATTCACAAGGACCTTCTTTCTTTAGTATCCTCACAGTCCAATAAACAGCTCTTTCCCAGTGCTGGGGATGTTTAACTTTTAGATTAGGGCATCAAAAGGCCTTAAATCTCAGGCAAAATATTTCCAAATCTGTTTAATATTGGCATTTATCAGATCCACACTGTCTATAGTCAGTCACTTGGATAACACAACAAAATCAAAAGGCCTGGATGTTAAGAGGGCAGAGCATTTACAGCATAAATTGGGAAAAGTGCAAAAGTGTGTGCTCACCTTCTGATAAATCTTTATGCATAAACCCTTTGCAAATAAAACAAAACAAATCGGAAAAACAATTTGTAAAAACAAATTGAAAAAAAAAAAAAAGTAACGTTTTTCTTCCTAGGGTTCAGTGTGTTCACCAGTTACCTTGCCAGCTTCTGTCAGGAGGAGCCAGGCAAAAGAGGACTTCTTGCGTATATATGCTAGATGTATGCTAATGTGATTGGTCCTTATTTCGCAATAAAGCCTTTAAGGAACTGGGACTTAAAATTCCAAATCCCACTAATCTACTGTTTCCTTGATGCTAAAGGCAGACTGATTGGGAACTACCAAAATATACCCCCATTCAATAAGCAGTGTAGGAAATTCGTTTCTTCTGCTTATGGAAGCTTAGACTTAGTCCAAAGGCCACCTGAGCTCATTATGTATTGCATTATCTCCCAGTGCCTTTATCCTAGGAATTCCAGGAAGTCATTTATCTCATGATACAATAGCCTTTGGTCAACAGTTTGTACCCTTTGTACAAAAAGTAGATAATGGCCAGTACTAACAATATTGTCCTGGGAGTATGGGTTGTAAATCCCTCCCAGGAAGTCCGGCAAATACTTGGGTATTTAGCATGAGTATTTGAGCTAACTTCATTGAACGTGGCTTATGGCTTTGTGTGCGGCATTGACAGTGGTGTAGACATTGTGCCAATGCACATAAAGTTTGAGTAGATGTTTGCCAGCATAAACGCCACTCATTTAATTACTGACCACATTTCTCTAATGTGGAAAAATGTGGTGGAGAAAATTGTCCACAGTACACTAGCAATTCCATTACCATTCTTGAATGTTAGTCAAGGACAGCTGACACTTTGTCATCGTGAATAGTATTTCATAATGCTGATGTTATCAGGTTGCTGCTTAATTCCTCATCTGTCACCTTAGACCTTATGCTAGTGTTGGCTGAATAAATACACACCCTTCCTTTGTAAGCATTTTTAGAACAGTCAAAGAATTTTCTTATATTTCAGTTTTTCTGTTTGTAGTTACCCACTATCATTCTTTAAAGTGCCCGTTGATGTCGTATTTGTATCATCCACATAAGTGAAAGAACATAGCTGATATTTGAAGTTCAGAAGCATGGAGTGTTTTGATGTTCACTTTTCCTTGTTCTGCTGCATTTAAAAAAACAAAACAATTCAGCTTGTGTTACCTTTTTGTTTAGTGCTTGGAGAACCCTTGAGAATTACTTTCCTGGAGATTGATGTCTGTTGTTCAGTCTCAACTGAATCAGTAATATTGGCACAAGTAGGGGAAGCAAACATTATTTGTTACACTGTACTATCCCTTCCCTCTTCCTCGAAGACTGTGTTAAAACCAGCAACCCTGGAGAGATATGATATGGATCTGGACATGGAGATCCATGATTCACACAGCCTTATCTCCACTCATTTGGTGCTTTCTGTTGCTTGAGAATCCTTGGAAGCCTAAAGGCAACAAGCAGCAAGAGTTAGGATTCAACTGGAGTTTGGGCTGTAAGAATTTGGACCATGAGCTATTACAAGCTGAAGTATGACCACCGGTGTATTTCCCAGAGATGCTGATGTGATTAATCAGAGGGGAAAGGAGCTGGTTTTTGTTAATGACTTTAGAGACATAAAATACTCAAATAGTAAGATGGTAACAGCACCTTGCAGCATCTTGTGACTTACTTGAGATTGGAATGGCCAGCTTAGAAGTGACAAGATCTGTATTACTTCAGACGTGGGGATCTCAGAGATATGTCTTATTAACAGTCTGTTCTTTCTCAGGTCTTTGTCACTATGTTCCTCTGTATCTGCCATAATGAAACTCTTAAATGAACTAAATTCATTGGAAGCCACCTCTGAAAAACACAGCAAATTTTCTTGAGTATCCAACTCTAAAGACTCCAAGAGTGTAAAAACGCTTTGTTATGTTTTCATTGGGAAGTGGGAAAAGGACTCTGTGTTTTACATCCAAGCCCCGTTTTAATGCTCTGCAGTACAAGTGAGCCAAGGAACGGTGTTTGTCAGTAGTAAAATTCTTAAATAAAATACAGAAATATTTGCAATATTTGCAATCTGCCCAGTACCTTCAGGTGGATTTGGCTTGGGTCATGAAAGGTATCCTATATCCAACCCTTAAGCAATGACATGATGTTACATAACGTTACATTTTGTTGGCAGCCCTAAAACTTTTCTCTTCTGGAAAGAAATTTCCCAGGCTGTATTCTCACAAGAAGTATGTTTTAATATGGATCGCCCTGCTCCTTTTTTCTTCTGTTCAAAGAAAATGTCAGCTCTCTTTACAATTGTCCAGGAAGCATTTGTAAGGGGTTAAGTGATACTACAAATATTCCTTAATTGAGTTTAGATGCATACCATGCATTTTTACACCAGCATCAAAGAAAACATCTTTCCAAAGATAAGCAGCTTCTTCTCATATTTCAAAAAATCATCATGTATTTTCATCAAGCTTTCAGGAATGAAAGCTACTGGACTGCAGTGTTGTCATAATAAAAGAGAAAGGTGCACACAGAGGTACCATGATCCAAAGGTGACAAGTGCTGAACAAATAGCGCGTGAAGACGTCTTCCTAGCTGACAGCATCCGTCTCCATCAGTTATTGCTCTTGTACTGGTTCAGATATGTTTGATCAACTTTCAAAGATTATCCTGGCAGCAGCAGGTGAATGCAGTCATGATACTTTGATTCAGAGTAAAGTACAAGGCACTCTGAAGGAACCTTTCATTAGCAGTTGATACTCAGTTGACAGTGAGATTCATATGAGGAAGCTGGGATGAAAACAGTTTTTCATTTCCCTCCTTTGTAAGAGAGGTTTGATCAGGGTCGTATGAGTGTAGCGAACGTGTACTTACTGACTTGTATATTATGCATCTGGTATTCAGATTTACCACTGCCAGACATGAGTGTAGAAGGGAGGCCTTCTATTCCTTTTGTACCATTTGTTTGTTTGCATATAATATTTTCAATTAAGTGACATGGTTATTCTTTCACTTGGGTTTAATTTTTAAAAGCAACTTTGAAACACACCTATTCCTGTGACAAAACCAGTGGAATTGTCTGTGTGCAATTTGAAAGCTCTCCAGTTTCAAGTAGCTCAAGCTAAAACCCAAGCTAAACCTCCCCAACAAGAAGCTGATCATATGGGTAGCAATAATTTTATCCAATTAAATAAAACTTTTTTTCACTTTATAAATCATTTTGCAGATCGATTCCAATTACTCTGAGTGATTTTTTTTTCATAAGTATTCACCAAATCATTCATGGCAATTTAATTTCATTTTGTGACTGCTTTTGTGCTATTTCCCTGCTGTATCTTTGTTTTTCACTGTATGCTTTGGGGTTGGTTACCTAGTACACATGATAATGGTTTTGCTTTCTAAGTAGATTACATAGAGCTGTTGATGCACATCCTAAGGTGTTCACATCAAGTATGAGTTTTGAAACATTCTCTGTTCATGCAAATGAAAGTGAGTTTGTGTGAATATGCCTGAATGATGAATAAAGAGATTAGAAACTTAGTTCGTTTGAATAGTTTTTGGACTACTAATACTTCTCACCCACCCCCCATATTTAACCATCTCTAGTGTTAAATAATTTAATTTTATTGAATAACAAGTTTTAAATTGTCAGCACTGAAGCAGATGACGTTGTGCCAGTAACTGCAGTGGGGTTATGGTTTCACTGTATGTTTCATTTAAAAACTCTTGGAACCTGCTTTTTTTTTTTTTAATATTTTCATTCAAAGACACTTTAAACAAACAGAAAGGAATAAAGGCTCCATAACACCAATGAGAATCAGACCAATAGTGTATTTTATATCGCTAATATAGAATCATAGAATGGTTTGGGTTGGAAGGGACCTTAAAGATTATCTGGTTCCGACCTCCCTGCCATGGGCAGGGACACCTCCCACTAGACCAGGTTGCTCAGAGCCCCATCCAGCCTGGCCTTGAACACTTCTTTTCAGCATTCATCTGATTTCTTTGTCTCATAATTTCATGCACCTTCCATTTCTTTCACCTGACATCCTACCATTTGTGTCTTTTATTCTGTGTCCATCTCTTCATCACCTCTGATACTTTACCGTATTATTTGACTGTAAACTTTGAGTGACATAACCTAGCATAATCAGATAGTTGGGTTTAGCTGCCTACTGATGTTAGCTGCTGACAGTTGGTATCCTATACATATTTGAGAAGAAATGTCTTTTGTATTATACCACTTTACATTTTACTTCTGCATTTTATCAAATATTCATATTTTATCACTACTATAACCTATTAAAAATTCTCTCCTCTGCTACAGGGAAGTGTGATTTTTAAAAGTAAATAGATGTTTATGCAGGCTTTAATGGTTGTAATTTTTGCAGTTCCTCCTTGCAGTTTTGTCAGAGACAAACTCTTCAATTGTTCTGTGTCTTGCCTGATCCATGAATTGTCAAGAGTGAGGTAAGATTGAACCATGTTGGTGCCTCATGAGGGGTGAAGGCTGATTGGAGAAGTTGATGTGTGAATAGAGTAGAGAGGGTACAAATGGCAAGCAAAATCATAATTTGAATTTTTTGCTGTGCCACATTTACACAGTTGCATCAAAATTGGATTAGCTCCTCACCAGACTAAAAGATAATGAGATATTAAAAAAAATTTCTGCATAGGTAGGTTCTACAGGACTTCTTCTGCTTTTTTATATTAAAACCAGGAACTAATATGAATAATTTACATTTTCTGGAATACCTTCTCAGTTTTTCCTGCAATTGAACAAGACCTACCATGAGTCAATGTTTAATTACTTATAAAATTGTAACAGGGTTCCATTCATTATGCTGGGTGCCTTGGCATAATATTCTTAAATAAGCTTGTGAAAGTAGAGTTCTCTTCCGGTTTCAGTAAATAGTTACAGTGAACACAATTAGCTGAAATGTGCTCCTACAGGCAAAGCCTTCAACAAAATATTCCTTTAGAGACAAAATTGTCAGGAGCTGAAAGGCCTCAGCACCTTTGTGGATGTTGTTCTGGGGTTGTACAGTCCGGTTCGTAGTGCGTGTCTGATTGAGAGCCCTGATATCTTCAAAGTTTATTATCTTTGTTGTCCATTTTTATGGTCTTTGTTCACTGCACTTGCAAATACCCCTCCTATGTCCTGACAACTCCTTTAGGAAAAAAGAAGTGTATGGGGAAAAGCCTCAAGTAATTTGGTTTTTATTTTCTGTAATAACGACATGCATTGTTGACTCTCCATTGTTTTTTGGTGAGAAAACTTTGTTCGAATATACCTTACATTGCTTGGTTATAGTGTGATGCTTGGGTCAGCTGTTATAAATTAAACATACAGTATTTGCCTTGTAGGGGATACCTGGTTCTTGATGCAATGAGGATGAAGAAATTAATAATCTTTCCCCTGATTCTCATCAGTGGTTTCTTGATTCTGATCTAGTTTCTGACTGCACTGGCAGTGGTCTTGAAATCAGTGGCAAGCGTCTTAAAAATAGGAATAATTTGTGAGACACATTTTCTGAGGATATTTTGAATATGAATGACTTCTGACACAAGAAGGTGCACACTGAAAGGGGAACCTTTGCAATTCCAACCCATACTATTCCACCAAATGCCTAATTCTCTATTACATGTCACAAAGTTTGAGAATCTTTTTTTTTTTTTTTTTGACAGAGGCACATTAAAGGACAACTTAGAGTCTTTGATCCATAAAATGTCCATATTTGCTCTCAATGTAAAATGAAGAAAGAATATAAACCCCAAAGGCAACTAAAAATACATCAGTAAGACTTTCAGGTGCTATAACAATTGAAGAAGTGAGGGTCTTTTCAGAGAAGCAGCATTTTTCATTCCCATAACAGATTTACTGGTCATCTTGAGGGTGTACCATTTCAGATGAAACTGAAGCAGCACACAGCAAAATGCATCACAGATTTGGGGCATCTTGGCTGTAAAAGCGATTTTCCTTATGGTGACATCCCCTGCAGTGCAGAGGCGTGCCCAGTTTCAACTGTCTTTAAGTAATGGTGAGACATTACAGTAATAGCAGAGACACAGAAGATTCTTGCACTAGAAAATTTGTAGTAAAAAGCTGGTTTTTTTCACCTGTGTTTACTCCGTAGGGCATATCCTTTTGCCTGCACACCTGAAGTGGTCATTATTGTTATCAAATGTTGTCCCATTCCTCAGTGTGACGTCCAGCACTTTACGGCCACTGGGAGAGGTCACGTTTGGAAAATGCTTGGTTGCTGTCATGCCCTTGGGATGTTACGTACTGTAGAACTCTTGAACTTTAACCTGACTTTTTTCTTTACTTCACTATGTCTATTTTCCTTCACTGAGGTTATCTCCAAGAATAATTTTTTTGGCCTTCCTCTGAGAAAGGAGGACACCCAGCACTTTTCTTATAGTTTACGTACATAAAAATGTGAAGAGAGATCAGGCAGAAAATTTAAATGCCACCACTTGCATTATCTAAAATTGTAAATCCCTACAAAGCAAGGCTAATTAAAGTTCCTGTCTTTACTAACTGACTATTCGTACTCTGTCTTACTACAAAAACGTCAGGTACGTGGGGGATTAGTGAGTGCCTGCATTATCAGATATCTGGCATCAAGTAACCGAGCAAGATGTCCAAACTTCCGTGATTCATTGGAGTTGTTTATATTTTTCCAGCTGGAATAGGCATTCCTCAGCTCTGGCAAAGCAGGGAGGGAAGTACACTACACCTCCAAATCCCATTTACTTTCTCCTTTACCACAGGAGACAATCACTTTGTTGAGAGACAAGGTGGTTAGAAGTTAATTGCAATTTAATTACCCCTCATGTATACCTGTGCAACTGAAGGAAAAGGCAGCCTCTGAGTTACTATCTTCACGCTTTCAAAAATAGTCCAGTGAGGCTTTCAAAAGAGGTCTGTAAAATTGGGGTGCACTTTTTACACATATAGTCAAGCGAGTCCCTCAGTCTTGCTCTTACAAGTGCCATGGGGAAGCATGGTTTTATTTTGTGAAAGATACCGTGTCTCTGCCTAAAACTGTAAGATTTCTGAGACAAGCTAGATATTTTCAGCAATCAATTAACACAATACTAATGAAAAGATTCCTAGTTTTATTTATTATTTCTGTGATGTTGACATGTAGGGTAAAGTCTTCTTTCCTCCAGGTGCTGTACAGATATGAAATAAATAGGCAGCCCCTCTCCAAAAGAACTTAAAATCTTAAATATTCTCTTACGGGGAAAATTTTCAGTTAAACCTCTGAAAATCAAACCTATTCTGTGGCCATGGTCTGTTTTAAAAATATTATAGTTATTAGGCTGATAAAGACTGCCTTTTAGCAGGTTTTTATTGTGCCATTAACTTGAAAATACCATTATTGTAATATGATTTTTATTATTACAATCAAAGATTGGTTTGATTTTATGGGATTGGGTGTAATTGGGTTTTGTAGAAGCCTCTGTAGTGAAGTTCAAATATTTATCTGAATTCAAAAGCACGTGTGGCGGTATAAGACTGTAGTTTACTCAGTATACCTGCTACAGAGGTGGGGTGAAAATATGTGTAACAAAGTAAATGTTAAAACCTGCATTTTCTGGGGAAGATTGATGTGTAGTAGATATAGCAGAAGACTGAGTTTCAGGAATCAACTGCTGCTTTTTTTGTTGTTGTTTTCATTGTAAAATGTTTTAAATTCTTGTGTGAAAAGGCCTATGTAAATACTTAGTATTGGCTTGTTCCCATTTCTTCCACTAGCTCCTTGTTTAACTAGGGACTAATAATCACTTAGCTTTTGTATTGCTGAGTTTACTCATGACTGTATTCACTATCAGTATTTTATCAGAGGTGTCTTTAAGTTCCATTTCTTTTTGAATCTGAAGATAAAAGGCTTTGTTTTAATAACTGTCTAATTCCTGACAAATTAAGTAGAACAGTACACAATTTTTATAGTGTCTTCTATTAAAAATTCTAAGCCCTGGATGTATTTTACGGGCATATGTTTTCTCCTTCATATTTAAAGAATGAGAAAAAAAGATGTATGCTACTAGAACTTTTGAAATACAAGAAAAGCTCATGGTAATACACTTGGTGCATCTACAAACTGTTCTCTGCAAGGCTCTGAAGCCTGTGGACTACTCATTTTAAACTGCAAACCACAAAATTTAACCTTGGACACCCTATGGGATAGTTTGGCACGACCTGAACAAAGTCCTCAAGGCAAGCGACAAGAATAATACTTTGTTCTTACAATGCCTTCCCACTGGAATAGCTCTTAGTAGTGCATTTTACTGATGCGGAAATTGGAATACAGAGGAAAGGCGAGGCTCCAATGCAATGAGAGACTAAAGCACATCTTTATTATGAATGATTGTTCTTTAACTTAAAATTGAGCATGTGCTCACACGTTTTGCTGGTCTGGGACTGAATCGCTTGTTTAAGGTCATACACCAGACAGTTCCAGCATTAAGACTATTGGAATCTGTTGATTCTCACTACTCTTCTTGTCCTAGATTGTGGATAACATCAACAGCAGAGATGAGAAAATGCAGTCATTAGAAAAGAATAAACCTGACCAGGAGGTGGTTAACACTTTTACAGAATATGACATTTTCCATCTTTATTAGCATTAAACAACCAAGAGACACTGATGGTCATGGAAGAGAATATACTATGAGAAAAAAATGCAGTTAAGGGCATTCCCTGCGCAACATGTGCATTGAAGAAAGACAGTTGAACTCTCCTGAGAAGACTAAAGTCTTTAGTAATAGTGTGACATTGTGATATGATGTGGTTATTATGCTCTTTGACATTAATCCTCAATAATGCTGACTGAAGTTTTGTGCATGCAGCTATATGAAATAAATATGTGCATTTGCCATAGAATTCCTGCAGATCAACAACTCTTGTAACAAAAATGTATATAGCGTTCAACAGACATTTTAGCAATAACATACTTTTCTGCTTTTATAGAAATTATGTAAATTGTTTACTGCAGTGTGTTTGTACAGCCAAGATATTTTATTGATATCAGGTTGCCCCAAAGTCCGGCTTTGGGCTTTGGAAGGGACCAAATGGTTTCTGAAGGTTTTGGTGTTTTTTTCTTTTTTTTTCTTTTTTTTTTTTTTTTTGGACAGGATTAAAGAATGTAAAGGACTATTTGTACTAAACAGATTAAGCTGTTAGTAAACATGTCCCCTTTAAATTAAGTGGTGGTGAGGACAAAGAAAGTGCTTTGTTGTTGTCAGATGGATTTGTCTTAAATCAAATGGGCAAACAAGTTAAACATCAGTCCTCTTTAAATCCCTAATGGCTGTGGAGATTAAATCTCAAAAGGTCTGTAAAATGAGTAAAAAAATTAAATTGCTTTACTTCTTCCTGTCATTTACTTTAGCTAAAGCATTTCTCTTCTTTCTTTTCTTTTTCTTCTCTTTTTTCTTCTCATCCAGCTTTAGAGAACTTTGTTTTCAAACTGTGTTAGCATACAGACAAATATTAAACTAGAATTTCACTTCTCTGCAGTCTTGTCACTTGTGATGAATACATCCTTGCTCGGTAAGTGCTGGTGACACATCATTGTGGCAGCTTCTGCCTCTCAACAGAAGGATAATTAATCTTGCTATCAACACTCCTAAACAGGGGTAGCTAGTTTTATTCCGTAGAGCTGCTTTGTGTGGGGTGGGATTCCTTCATTTGAAATGGCTGCCTGTGAATCATGGCCTTCCTGTGATTAGCTTTGTGTTAGTGCTGGGGGTGTTGATCTGTGTGGGAACAACAAAATGAGCAGGCTTTGTGCTGTTCTGACCTGGCACTTTATTAATTGGGTGGGTGCAGCATGCAATTCAGAAAAGATACTAAGAGCTAAGGTGGCCTCATAGGAGTGTGGAAGTGAATTCAAAGTGTCACTCTGTGGGTTCTTCTTCCATCCAACTGACTACAGTGAGAATTTGGGTGGTTTGGTTTCTGGCAGGAAAAGATCTGGGGTGAACATGTTGCTTTTACATCACAGCTATGAGTGTGAAAACATATCCTGTGCGCATCCAACAGCTGTCAGCATCAGAAGTATTAGGAAGGGGACAGAC
Organism: Fratercula arctica; assembly: GCA_947846985.1. Lineage (NCBI taxonomy): Eukaryota > Metazoa > Chordata > Aves > Charadriiformes > Alcidae > Fratercula > Fratercula arctica. The sequence goes on along the minus strand of CANTUZ010000002.1, from coordinate 10,344,605 downwards.
TGCTAAGCGTTTAAGACTGAGTCTTCACAACTTTTCCCCCCATGAATTTCATTATTCCAGCAGCTCTGTGATGATGAAAATCCAACCAACGGAGTATTTGCTCCAGTTGGATTTTCATTCAGTTTATTAATGATAAAGAAACCCAACTTCATGCATATTAAAGGAGTGTTGATTGAAGGTCACAGAGGTGTTAGCTGTGGTGTCCTGGCTAAATTCCAGTTGGCTAATTACAATCTGCCTTCCTGAAGCTCTCTTGTAGTTTCATTATTTAGATCATTAGCTCCTTATATTTTGTTCCAAACTCTTAGTAGCATGGCTTTATTTTTGTTAAAGAGCTTTTACTGTTGAACATGTTGGTTCATAAGAAGGGAAATGGTGAAACCAACTTTCTGCCTCTTTGAATGCAATATCAGTGATACAGATATAGGGTTTAAGTGGGAATACATCTAACACCAGTAAAAAGCTACTGAGGCATGTTTTACAATGTCATGTCACACTCCGTGACTGTCATTTGCTGTACTAGAATCAGATGGCACACATATGGAAAGGTGTATCTTTTTGCTGTTTTCTTCCAGTTATCTAAACACATGATTTGACATGATTTTTCCCCCCACTCTTTCATTTTGAATTGCATGCTACTTACTCCTGCTTGTCTGGTGCTTTCTACCCTTCTGTCAAGCATCCTTTTTTTGCAAAGGTTTGTTGAACCACGCAGGTCAGATGGGCAGTCTCTTTTTGCTGCTTGTCTCATACCAGTTGCTTTTTCCAAAGTCGTGTGAGCTATCTGTGGCCCTTCTAAAGGGATCATGCTGTGAAATACATTTGAATATATTTTCTATTTGGCAGTGCAGAATACGATTGCCCTCCGCTCCAGACAAATCTCTGTTTGGTCAGGCCTCCCAAAGCTTTCTGTAATAGAAAGATGGGTTCTGCACTCAGTTCTGTACTTGGTTCTGAACTCAAGCAGTCATGTTGCAGCTTGCAGCGCTGATCCATAAATTTAAGGGGCATTTGGTATCTGCAATATCATTTTCACACTTAACAGGGGTTGCACATCAATGGTGCTGTCTGGTAGTAACAGACTGAGATCAAATTTGGCTGTGGTTTGTCCTGACTTTACTCTTATACTCCACTCATGACTTTTGGTTGCTGAAGGTCCACTGTGAACATTGATGGAGGAGAAGCAGTGAAGCAGCTATTTAGAAATGGGTTCAAATGCAGTTGAAATAATTGGCTCTAGAGATTAGGTCCATGCTCTTAATTGAAAAAGGGAAGGAAAATGATTTATCAATTATTCAAGATGTTTTCTTTGTACAAAACATTGAGGTTTTTTGTAAGTATTCGTGTCTCAATATAGTGTTTTTATTGAACTATTAAATGTAATTAGAAACCAAAGGTAAATGGTGTCTCAGTCAAGAAAGCCACGTAAGGAGCTGCGTGGTGTCTGTAGCATTCTGAGCACTGTCAGTTCCTCAGGAAGCCTATCTAAGGGCGATTAGCTCTTTACTCACACTTACTTCAGCTTGTTTCTAATGAATGATGATTTACCATTTTGCTAAATGCTAAGCAGCATTTGTATGACAGAGTGCAAAGTGCAGCCTTAGAGAAAAGCAGGTAAAGATTCACTACGAAGGGCCTGTCAAAATACTTCTAAAATACACTGTCATAGTGTTAAACAATTTATTAATAAGCCTGTTAATACCCAAGGATTTTTTTGTGCGTGTGTCTTGAGGTTCTGTTAAAAACATCAGTGTTTAAGATGCTATCCACACAGGCTTAATGCCAGGGAAAGCAATCCCATTAAATTGGACCTCATAAATATTTCATGAGGTCCAATTTAAAATTAATCTTGGCATGAAGCCAAACCAGGCAGTATATTTGCTACTGTATTAAAAAGAAGCGGCAGATGAGGTATTTTTTTTCACAATAGTAATCTGACTGGATTTTTGCACAATCCTAACAATATTTTTAATAATACAGCTGTTGGTTTTGGCAGGAAGAAATGCATTTCTTTCATCACCCGTTCATGCAAGAATCATACTGCAACTAGCATATTTTAAATGTAATAATTCTAGAAGATGATTTTTTTTCTAGTGATGAAATCTCTTGTTTTCTGAAAAAAAATTCACCTTGTTACTTGAAAGGAAATAGATAAGTCAGTTCTGTAATTTAACAGTGATAGATGTAGGTTTCTTTGGGAAAGGGCTATGAAGTAGTCTATTTTCAAAAGGGATTTTGGTAGGTTGGAGGTTTTCAATGTGATTTGAGTCTGAAGTACCTGAGTCAATTGGGAAATAAAGTGTAGGTTTTTAAGTAATTTTGATAGGATTGTGAAATTTAACTCTGGTCACAATGTGAGTAGGCAAATTGGAAGAACTGTGGTTTGAAGCAGTTGAGACTCAGTAAAAATATATCCCTAGGTATGATTGAAATCTTCTAAGAAAGCCTTTATATGTTATGCAAAGACAATGTGTCCTGATTTAATGCCTCTCTGAGTCACTTGGGGTTTTAATTGGTGAGTACAGAATCAGAACACGTAAGACATAGGAAGAGAAAGGGCAACACATGTACTTTGCTCATTTAGGAGATCACATGCTTCTGGGGGACTGCCTGATGGGAAAAGGAATTCAGGCTGCAAAAAAATAATTTCAAAAAGAAAAAGCCTCCTACTCTTAGCAATAAGCATCAGATGAGGTTTGTAAATAATTGCTCAGTTTTTACAAGAATATTAGGAGACTGTTTTCTGTCTTTCATATATAGCTTGTTCTCCTAATCTGTAACCAAATTCCAGTCTCAAGAATTTCACTTATACGTTTGGAAAATACTTAAAACTGTGTGTGTGAGCAAAGGGAATAAATAATAAATACAATGACAACATAAAAGCTGGAGTAACAGTTTGTGTTGTATGGCTTTAAAACTGGTTTGAGGATGAAGAAGAAAGCCTTTTATGCTGGAATAAATTCTGGGAGACACTGGTAAGGAACAAGATTACAGGGTGTTTAGAGATGTGCGTTTCAATAAGGAGCAATCACCATTCATATGCATACGTTTAATTTAAATGCATTATATACACTAGCAGATTGGGAGGCAATCCTGAGACATTGAACATAATTTATTTGGATTTGAAGAAAGCCTTTGCTTTTGTGCCTTACAATGGATTTGATTTACTAAGTCAGGAGACATAGTGGAAGCAAATTCAAATGGACTTACGTTTGTCTGAGGAAAGGGGAAGAGCAATAACATTAATGTGGAAATGGACAAAGGTAATGTGTAGGAAATGGCATGGAGTTCAGCTCACCTGAGTTGCTGGCTGAAATTCTTGCTTAGGAGTAACAGAGTGAAAGGGAAGAGGATGCTTCTTCAGATAGCAACTTGTGCCTTCTGTCTTAGGGACAAATTGCATCCTCTTGTGAAGGTGCTGCTCTACCCCATTTACTGTAGAGTCTAGAGGCCTGGCTTGGACTGGATGCCTCATCTGAAATTAGAAGAGGTGAATTACCTAGACTTATGCAAAGCGTTTGACACTGTCCCGCATGACATCCTGGTCTCTAAATTGGAAAGGCATGGATTTGACGGATGGACTACTCAGTGGATAAGGAACTGGCGAGGTGGCCGCACTCAAAGGGTTGCGGTCAATGCTCGATGTCCAAGTGGAAACCAGTGACGAGTGGCACTCCTCAGGGGTCACTACTGGGAGCAGTGCTGTTTAACATCTTTGTCGGTGACATGGACAGTGGGATTGAGAGCACCCTCAGCAAGTTTGGGAAGGGAGTGAAACGTCAAGGTCCCTGTGGATGGCATCCCTTCCCTCCAGCACCACACAGCTTGGTGTCATGGGCAGACTTGCTGAGGGTGGACTCAATCCCACTGTCCACGTCTCCGACAAAGATGTTAAACAGCACTACTCCCAGTACTGACCCCTGAGGAGTGCCACTTGTCACTGGTTTCCAGTTGGACATCGAGCCGACATCTGTCGAGCAGAAAGACAAATCTGCTGTAATTGGGAAGTTCACTCACTCAAAATGACAGAGGAGGTAGAAAGGCTGGAGTCTTCTGGTTAGCAACGGGATGGCTGTGATTCACCAAAGTGACTGTGGAAAAGGCAAATACAAAATCTCAGACATGGTATTTCCAGTAGTGATAAAGAGTTTTAATGTCATCACAAAAAGCATTGTTAAAGCCTAGCATTGTTTAGCTTAGCAAACACCATGCTGTAAGTGTATACATCTTCTTTCTGTAAACCAATGAAGGGAGGAAAAACACTAGTGCTGTTGAAGACAGCAGATAATGTTGGAATTAAAACAAATGGGTTTAATCATCCATGAGTAAGGCTGGCAATATGAACAACATTTGTAAGTGTCAGAAAGAGCACTTAAAGTTCTGGAGCCACCTCCCATTATAAACTGTGGGGAGATAAAAATTTAAATAGCTTAATGATGGAGCATGCTCAGTTTATAAAAGAGTATAACGCAGTAGCCTATGACAGCTCACACTATGTCTCAAGAGCTTTCTTCTAGTAAACATACTACTAAAAGAAAAAGAAATGGGATTCAGATGCCTAACCATAGGTATCTAGTGCTTTTTGAGATACCTTAGGATACCATGACTGGCCTTCAGCTGCCATTCCTGAAGGGTGTAGGTCTCTCAAATCCTGCGTCATATCTGATGGGTGTCAGGTGGATGCTTCAGAGTCTCTATGGTATCTCAAATGTCACTAGATGCTTGTGTCTGGGCAGCTGAATCAAGCCCTGAAAGTCAATAGAGGAGAAGTTAGGAAAATTAAACTCAACTTTGCTTATCTCTGGTTTGTATTTCTTGTGAAATACAAGCACATTACGCTGATACAGTGTGCTCTTGCATCAGCTCATTAGCTTTGATATGTGTTTAAGTTTTTTGGGTTTGTTTTTGTGAACTCGTTAGAAATGAAGGCATTAAAACTATATGAAATATAGTTTGTGAGTTATGTAATGACATATCTATTGTTGCCAAATGCTAAACTATGCTGTAGAGGACAATATAGAAGCAGCCAACAGAAAATTTTATACAACAAATATTTTTTATCACTATCAGGGGTCTATACGGTCCCATTGCCTTCTGCAACTCGTTCTTCAGTAACCAGTGTTCTCACATTTTAAACTGATGGGTAAACAGTGACATCTCCAACCTTACTTAAATGTGTCATCTTCCTGAGGTGTGATTATACATCTTTTGTAATAGCATTACAGTGTAAGCCCATTTTAGATCTTTGGTACCAGTGAATGTTTGTCTTAAATTAATAAAACACAGGATGAATCCAAAGCCAACTGAAATGAATAAAATTAGTTGAATGTTATATTGATTTAGTGAGATTTAGAACAAGCTATGCATATGGAAATAGGATTAATTAATTATTATTGACTGCAACATAAATGGAGAAAATTCTCCAAGAAGAGGTAGAGGTCCCCTTAGAAGTGGGACTGGATGACATTTAGTGGAACTCTGGAGCTGATATTAGATAAATTTGGCACTCTGTGAAAGCAGATCAGCATTCCATTCAAGTTGTCATGCTCCCCTTTCAAAAACAGACTTTTATCTTTTGCCTTCAGAAGGAAAGCATGTGATTTTTGCAACCAGGTGTTTCTGACCATATGCCAATATTATTAATACCAACATCTTAATAATATTATTAGAAGATTATCCACTATGCATAAGGACCTACATAGCATTTGCAATTTCATATGTTAATGAGCTTTGGGGATAAGATGGAAGTTGAAATAGATTTGTATCTCCACAATAGCATGCAGTGTCCTGACAGCATGCCACTGTTTCTCCATTGTGTGGGATAAGATTTATACCAGACTACCAGCAAACAAAGTTGATAGCATTATCTTTGACTATATATTTTATAGGGGAATTTTTTGAATAGAAGGAACGTGCTTGATAGTAGATAAGATTTTCTGTGGAAATTATGGAGCTGCAGCTCTGATACTGCAGTTGTAAGCTACACCTGGTAAAGGAAAAAGCATTTGACGAGCGGAGTGGCAATGTCTACTTACGATAGTTCAAGAATGTTTATGAGATACAGGTGATGTACCCTGTAATATCAGTGTTTTCATTTTGGGAAGTGATTTAGTTTCAGTTCTGGCAATGCTTTACTGTTGATTCTATTCGTTCTGTCTTTGGAGTTTCAGGGATGAGACCATTGCAGAATTATGGGCTTATGGCTCTGCTAATTCAAATCTACACTAGTGATTTAGATATTTAATGCACTTATGAACCAAAGATATTTTAGATTTTCCATGGCAAATCTAGATTTTTAATTTTGACTCACTTTATGGTGTGTCATTTTCTCTGTCTATGAAATCTATTTCATTTCCCTCCTCTTCTCGCTTTAAAGTAAACCCACAAACCACATCATTGCCTTTAGACTGATTTTCTCTACAGATGTATTTTTAGATTGACCAGTGTTACCCTATTATTCCTTAACTTACAATCTCCTTTCTTTCCTTTTATAGTTAGATGGCCCTAATGTGGGCCTAAATTTTGATATATTTACATTTCTATATGCAGTCTATACTTTATAATAAATACTGGGATATGTCTTAAGAGACAACGAATGTAATTCAAATACGTACATTCTAGAACACATTCTTGATTTAAATGAATTAATAAATAAAAGTTCTCTTGTGCAAAATCCACAGTTCAGTTTAGGCTTAATAAATATGAAATGTTAAAGCATAATGGTAGGAAAAGCCAATTTGGACCCCTATTTTGCAGATATACAGTGTGATTACATTTAGGCTTAGTAGAAAACAAACCATTACGTACCATTACCAGGCTTAGAGGAGCTGTTTCTTTCCTGGATTTTATGGTTTTTAGGTAGTAGAGATAAACACGTATTCCCAAGTGGAGTGAAATGTCTTTTTAAATCTCTTTGTAATCTCAAATTTGAAATTACATTGTTCTTCTGGTGTAAATGGGTATAGACAGGTAATACAAGGCCAGGTGAATTTTAGCAAGGAGGCATTTTTATTAATTTGGCATGCTTACAAAATGCTTTTAGTCTGGATGGCAATCAAAGCTCTGAGATTTGAACTAATGTCAAACCCTTAGGACAACTTCTTGGTATTACCACATAGCATGATGCTTGCAGAAAGCTGCAGAAATCTAGCAAGTATCATGTGTTCAATGAGCTTGGCATACTTAAAGGATTCTTTTGGTTCCCTGAGAGTGAATTGCAGGGGAGAATTAGACCTTCATTTTCACAAATATGAGTGGCTAAAATTCTCAGTTCTGCTAAAAGATTATGTATGAAAGTAAATTTTAAATGTATCTGATTTTAAACGTTGCAGGGAAGTAAATTTTAAATGTTACCTGTTTTTAAATGTTGCAGGGAGTATGAGGGACTTCGTACATGTGCTTAGAGGTAGGGCTAAGTATTTCTCAGATATGGTTTTATTCCCAAGATCAAGATTTCTTGAAACAGGACTTTGTGATTTACTCTGTTTAAGACCACATCAGCCATAGATACTTTCCCAAGCATCCATAGCATGTTATGGGTAAGATGAGAGATACCCATGATTTTATGCATCCATACTAACCCAAATGGCTTGTATTTCTAGTAATGGTGAAGTTTTTATTCCACAGATGAAGAAGGAGAGGGAGAGAGTTTGATAAATAATTGAGTTTGTTCCAAACAAATTGGGTGGCACAAAGTAAGGAATATACATGAAAGGTGGTGAAGAGGATGGATTTGCCAGAGCTAAGAAGTGTAGGAGGAGATGAAAGTAGAGATGTGGCTTTGAAAGAAAGCTTTGAAAGAAAGAAGAAACATGGATGTGGGAGATTTGAGGAGACACTGAAAGAGAGGAGCTGTAGGGTGCTGAGTTCCTAGTGCAACTGAGCTTGAAGGGTTGAGAGTGAGAATGTGTTATGGAAAAAGGGAAATTAGGTTGAGTCTTAGCAGAGGATGAAAATACAGGACACAGCTGGAGATGTAGAAAATGGAGAAGCTTCAGGGTCTGGATAGGAGAGCTCCAGAAGGGAAAATGATGGGGACTTCAGCAATAAAAAGGCTGGTGTCATCAAACAAATAATAAGGAAAAGAAATGCAATATTATTAATATTGGGTCATATTCTCTTTCAGTTAAATGACCTTTACCAAAGAGAGTTTACCTACTGAGGTGTACTACTTAAGTGATTCTGAGGATTAATGATATCATAAAAATATAGACATCTTAGGTATAGCAGGATCTGTAGAAAGTGGAGAGACAAACCTTTAGGGTATGGCAGAGGAGGTCATCTAAGAAACTGAGGGAGGTAATTAGCCTGGAGGAAATTGTCTGAGAGAAAATCAAGTGAAGAGCTTCAGAATGCAAACTGAGAAATGTCACTGTTTTTTTTATGAGTTCTGCCTTTCCTAAAGACTTAGACATTATTGCACCAAGCAACTGCTAGTATGCTAGTGGACTACAGGTACAGGAGCAGAAGGATTGATTTTAGAACAGATGAAATTTCCCCGTGAGAAAAATGGACGACAGTGTGCACTTTGAATTTTGTTTTTAAAAATTGATTAAATCAATTCACCTCTTCCATTAAACCATAAACAAGTTGAATCCTAATCTCAATGCTCTAGGATCTTCGAAAAAAAATTTGATTTTGCCTCAACTGTATTTTGATGAATCAGCATGCATTTTGAGAAACCTCATATCTAGGCAGACAGGGCTGCATTTTTGTTTTGTTTTACAAAGTGTGTGTGTTTGTGGTAGACATGTTCAAATAGACTTTGTATTTAATCTAAACCACCACATTTCAGGAAATGATCTAGCATAAAGTATGTAGTTCCTACTCTCCTCTGCATTTTATAAATAGGAAATCACTGACTGTGATTTGTATTGATTTCTTAAAAGTAGCTAGAGAGTAAAGGTACTTAAAAGAAATGTGAGTGTTCAGTATCTTTTGGTTCTCAATAATTTTTTTTAGCTTCTTGCACAGGTTTCATTTACGTTCTCTTTCTCAGCATTAAAAAAAGGATTAGGAGAAAGCTGGTGACTTTTTGAGGACTTCACCATATTACTTTGCTTCTATAATTACATTGACTTAAATCAACTGATTTACTCCACTCTGAAACTAAGTAAGCCTTACTCAGCCTTATCGCACATATTTATCAGCACAGTTCTGTTTTAAAACGTTATTGGCTGTAGCAATTACAGTCTTCATAATTTATGATATTATAATATAAGCTCTTTTTTGCCTGGAGCTCTATAATTTATTTACGTGTGTTTTTATTTACATAACATATTTATTACTTATGAAAGACACTTCAGTGGTGATGCTGAAGAGTGAGAACATGGAATGCATGCACAGAAGATTGGTTTTAAGGTATATGCCATCTTCTTTGAGATATCTTGCCAAGCTGGTGGGTTCCAAGCAGCATCCAGAAAAGACTCATTCCTTTCTTCTGACTCAGTCTATTCCCATTTTAGCAAATTACTATATCAATGGCATGTTTTCAACATGCTCTCTGTGTGTCTATTTAGCACTTGGACTTCTGTTGATACCAGTAGGACTATATGGCTCAATTTCTGTCCATCCGTTCAGAAATACATATCCAAGAAATTGGGACCATTTAGAAATATGTTTGATATTGGTAAAGAGAGTCACTTTCTAAAAGTTCCGTTTGCTGCGTTATAAACATTCCAGGGCTGAATAATATGGAGCTGTAAATCTTGAAAATAGTACCAATGAATATCAACTCATTGCTCAATGCCTCCAGATTCCTAATTTGATTGTATATTTGTGAGGAATAGTGCAACTGCTTGCTTAATTTTTCTGGATTATGAGACCCTCAGTGTAGTATCTAGATTCTATAAGCTGTTGGTGCTCCATGAAATTTATCTTCTCTTAGCCAACTAGACAAACATTAAATACTAAAGAAGCAAAACTAAGGTGCTGGTCCTGGTTTGAAGAAGTTAACAGCTATAAATGTTGAAGTCAGTAACTGAATTTAGCAAAATTGCTCCCAGAAACCTAACTGGTTTCTGAAGATTTGCAGTATGAGACTATGTGAAATTCGTGTCCCTCGCATGTAAGAGTACTTCCAACATGTATGTGCAGTCCCAGGGAAATCAGCAGAAACACTAAAATAGGTAATTGTTCTCAAGTTGAGCCTCTGCTTATAATAAGAGTAGTGGGTGGATCTCAATGCAAACAAAAGCTTGTCAATACACAAGATTGTGGCTTCCGTGGACACATCATCATAATGAAAATCTTACACTTACTCTGTATCTTAAATTCCAATGGAATATCAAGAGTTCTCAAAATGTGATCAATAAGCTAGCCTTAAAATATGACATATTGAAATACAACATAGTGTCTTGCTTTTAAAAATGAATGGGATCAATACATTTTGTTTAGATGTCCACAATCATGGAATTGATTAATCTTTAATTCTGAAGGGTAAGTGAAAGTGCCTGAAACATTTAATATAACAATACATTAAGACGATCGCTATAAACGGAGTGAACCCTATGCCCTAGAGATGCCAGGAAGGAACGTGTTTTTCATAGGTAATGCTTGTTGCTCTGGAAGCAGTGTTTCTTCTGCATGTCGTACATCCAGCGTGACATATTAATGTCACTGCATTTCTTTTTAGTATCGCTGATTGTGTGGTATTCAAGCATGATTTTTGCTTTGGTTCAGCAAGGTGGCGTGTCATGGACTGCCATGCTCATGTGTGACTTGCAGATAAAGAACTAAACAATAATTGAAGCTCAGAGTGAAAGGGTTGGCATCATGTTTTGGTACTGTAACTTTAGGTGGTTCCTTGCTTAGACTGTGGCGGCTGAGTAGGAGGGTTCTGCTAAGAAGTTGATATTGCAAAAAATATCATGCTTGACTTAAGCAGACTGCAGTTTCTGTGCCAATCAATGGAAGAGTTGTACAGTATATAGCAGGAAATATTTTTTTCTCTTTTTTTTTTTTTTTTCTCTTTTTTCCCCAGTCAGTGTGATCATGACTGTTAGGAGATCCTAGGTCAGCTCTGTCAGGGTCTACATATAAGTTATCACAATTGAACATGGACTTCTGTGTCAGGCAAAGTGTTGCATTATAGAATATTTTACTCATGCTACTCATACCAGGGAAGGAGATAGTCCCACTTTGCAAACAAACATGCCTCGGCTGTAAATGTTTGTGAAACACTTTCTTCCTGAAGTGAGTATTATATATTCAGTTATAGATAGTACAAGATGATTTGTACCACTATGAAGCAAAGCTGGTTAAAAACAACCAGCTAATAAAAACTGAATAAAAAGTGATGTCCCAGCAAATTATGTCTCTAATATAACCTTAATAATGCTTCCACTGCCTTCTAAATAGTATATTTGTTTTGAAAAATGTTATTTTGGGTGAGTCAGAGCAATGTGTGAATTTGGGTTAGAGTGAATATGTTTCCCTGAAGAAACTATCACGAAAAAGAATCATGCTTCGTTGTAATTACACAGTCATGCCTTATACACTTTATGGTACCCGTGCCAAGATTTGAGAGCTTATTTGCTAATTGCAGATGAATATGCCACTTAATTAATTAGGTGCTACACACCCTCGATTGTATGTATCTATCATAATGATTTAATTTATAGTGATACATTTGTCTGGATAATTTATTGTCCATGGAGGGAGGTAAATCACACTGTTTATTTAAGGCATCTAATTTAGGTGTGATTTAGGACACCAGAAGTTAGGAACTTTAGTTTCCTGTGTTAGGGGAGAGTAGCAGGTACCTCCAGAAGGCATCCATATGCATCTGGACGCACGAACACACTCCTCCTTGTGAGAAGTAGTGATGAAATTATAGAGTTTATCTCATGAAACATGATGAGTTCTAATCACTAGGCATTCTCATGAGTTGCCAGAGCCTTGGATTCAATTCCTCCTCATGCTAGTCTTTTTATGTGTCCATGGAGGCACTAAAGCTCGTCCTCTCTCTCTTTCTGCATCCAGCTCCTATCAGCAGCGTGAGTGTCCTCAGTCCTACAAGCTGACAGTCATCTGTATCTTGCTGAAATTTGATTGTCATTTTGTACGCTCTTTGGGACAACATAGAGTTTGCTTATTTTCTCTCCTGTATCATTATCTGCATGCCATAGAAAAACACAAATCATCTGTGCTTTAGGAATGATCATAACTGGAACATAGAAATGATTTGGAATATATACGTGTGTGTGTGTGCGCGCGCGCGTATGCAGCTAGTATAAGCTTAAATATATGGTACAGGACATTGCAAAGGAAAGTGCTACTGTTTTTAATACAAGCCTTTGGAGAGTTAGCAGTTTTTGTGTGAAATGTCTATGATCATAAAGATTTTTAAATTAAAATTTTTGCTGAGGTTTGGAGAGGAATCTCACTTAGAAAGTATTCCCCCAAATAAAACTAAAACCAGACAAACAATAGGTACATATAAAAGAAAAGTATTGGTATACACTCTGTTACTGTAACTTTGTTAAGTTTACTAAGGTTGCTTATGGTGCGGTTGTCAGAATATATTTGCTGCCCTATGACATGTAAATAAATAACAAATCATGTCAATACATTTGAGATCTTAATATTGTTAAAGAATTGATTTACTAAATACATAATTTGATGGTTTTAATTAATAATATGCTGTAGTGTGGAGTTCTGTCAGAGTGACCCTAAGGTCAAGACCTGTAGTTTATGGACTATTAATTAGCCATTAAGTCATTTGCTCATCTGACCTGCAAATCTATCAGATTGATGGATAGCAGGGACCTTTATGTTCCTAATAGGTATTCTATTTAACTTTCAAAATTTTCAAGGAAAGTTTGATCACTGAGTAAAATGAAGTGAGAAGAGAGCTTAACAATTTTTTAAGGCTATTTCATCACCTTTCACTTGAAAGCAGATATTAATTTGAAGAATACCATTGCTGTCTTCACTGTTCTCCCAGGACTACTGACTGAACAGTGCAACTAGTACCTTAATTTCTTTTCTTTAGAAAGAGGAAATCAAAATGATTTTTACAGATCTTTTGAATGCGTAATATCAAGCATAAATTTTAATTGCACTTCATTTACTAAGTGGTGCATTACCTCATCCTTTGGTTTTAACAATGGATTTTCTATAAATCTTCATATGGTTAAACATGATAAACTGCTCAACATATCACGGAACATGGCAGTGCTTATTAGCACTTGAGAAGTTATTGATTGCTTATCTTGATTAATCTTTTATGGGTCTCTGTAGTATTAATTCCACAGAAAAGACTTTGGAAGTTCTTTAGCATTAGTCTCCTCATTCATACATTCGCCTTCAATTACATGGATTTCTCTGACTGGTCTTGCTAGATTAATTATAACCTCTTTGTCACCAGATCTCACTTTCAGTTTATCAAGAATTAGAATTTTAATGAAAAATACATATTTAAAAGATTCTAAGAAAGAGTGGCATTAATGAGACGAGGTGTTTCCTGCAATTTGGTAGAAGGAAGGAATTCTTAGGTTTCTGGCAGAAGGAGGAGAAGTGAGTATCAATTTTAGAGGCACAGTTTATGATGTATGGGTTTTGCCAGATATTCAGCTGCTTCATTTCAGATACAGCCTGGGAAGTTTCCTCTCATATTTTAACTTAATGACGAAGCTTCTCTATAACAAGCAGTATCAGCTTTATCATAAAGAAGAGGAAGATTCAGTTTGCTCACCAGGTTTGTCTGGGGGAAGGTAGGCAAAGACACCAGACCTGTCTGGATAAATGCCGAGTGTGTCCTTGAGGGTAGGTTTCCTGTGTCCTGGAGAAGTATCTGCTCTACTCAGCTAGAATTTCTTGCCTCTCATTTTTTAAGTGGATTTTAATTTTTTAAATCTTAATGTGTTTGCATCTTCTTTCTGGTGCAGAGTGAAAATAAATTTCATGATTCAAATTTCATCATGTCTTTGGTTTTGGACAGTCCTAAAGTCAAAGAGCATAACATACACAGAAGTCACTTGTAGGCATAAGGACTTGGTAAACAGAGGTCACTTTAACAAAAATATCCTGACCACAGATTTGAGAAACTGCTTCAAGCCACAAGATCCCAACAATTTAATATTCCAGTTTTAATTTGATAGAATGTCATTGTTTCGTGGTCAACTACTGATGAATACTTGGGTGCTGTGTGGTTTGCCATCACCATCTCAGTGAATTTTTGGTCTCAATCTCTGCTTTCCCTCTACTCTCATTTTGCAGTCACTCTAAATATGCCTTTAATGAGTGCCAGGATTTGGGGAGGAGGGGAGGAGAAGGCTTTGCAGCCACTTGGTGCCCAGCCTGGACTGTTACGTGGCAGCATTATGGACTTTGCATTTGCTATCTTTTGTATAAAGACATTAAAGAAATCTACATCTGCATATGTGTATATGGAACCCTTAGTGGATTGTACAGTTATGGAGGAGTCCTAATCTGATGCTGTGAAACAACAACAGGAGGATGTAGATGTTTCCAGTGATATACAACGGGGTTGATCCTGCTCCAATTCAGAAGAATGGAAAAACTGTCACTGTCTGGAATGGACAGGGGTCAAACTGGTGTCACTGCAGCAGCACTTGTGATGATCTCACTTTCTTACAGATCTAAACCATTGGCAGGAGCAACAGAGCTCTGAAGTAAACAAATAAAATCCCCATAGCAATAAAAGGCTAGCTTTATTCTGATGTTAACATCATATTGAAAGAGTAATGAGTCATTCACCTTATTAATAATGGGCAGATTTTCAATATTTTATTGTCATCAATCCCTGTTGCACGTGTAGGAGTTGGAGTACAGCCAAAAGGAGAGGAGGAGTAGAAAGGACCCTTGGTTTCATAGGTTAAAAGAAAAAAAAGAAAAAGATAGAAAGCAAATGAGCTCAATTCCTGTTTCTATTTAAGTTGAAATGAAAACATCTTTTGACCTTGAAAAGGCCAATTTTTCGCCCTGCATCAGGACTTTTCCCTTTTCTGCAGCATGCAGTGCTGGCTGTTGAGAGCTCTGCCACCTTCATAGATGTGCTGTGAGCGGCTTAACTAATCCTGGTAAAGGGCTGCACATGGAAGGTACCATGAGAGTGCAAATCATGGACAATATTGCTGTCTGACTGACTACGCACAGACATCATGGACTCTCATGCCTGCATTGCCTTCCTAGGAATATTTTGTATTACGTGTCAGTTCTGTAAGTGTTGAACAATAACTACTGAATATTACCAAAGTTATTACATAGAGAGACCAGGTCACTCCATCCAGATACCCTGAACAAAGAAATGGATCTGTGGTGTCTTCCTGTCTCTAGGAGTTTTATCAGTCACGAGGACAAAGATTTCACCACACAAATCCCTCCAATTTCACATAGTGTCAGAAAGGGCTTAAATGCAGATATTTTATTGTATGGGGATGTGCAGGTCGCACAGATAGATAACAACCTGCTATGAAATTCTCAGTAAGTTGGCATAAAATAGGATTTATACTTAGGCTGTATACTAAATGGATACATTAACCAAAAGATCCCTATAGGGGAAAAGAAGTGGGCCATGACTCTCATGTAGCCTGAGGGTCATGGCAGCAGCTGCAGAGCAATTGTTCTTTGTGTCGTGCAAAATGTTCATCTTCTCTTGTTTCCACACGGGTCTCTACAGGGGGAGAAAGATTTTATTCTCTAGTAGTATTGGGGAAGTTATTCCAGTAATTTTCAAAGGGTAAATAAATGATGTTTATTGTTAAGCTATACTGTCAATTAAAAAAAAAAAAAATTGTCTGAAAGAATCCTCAAGTTTGTTTAACTTATTTTGAAAAACTGGATCAGAGAAATGACTTTCAAATGCAAGATGGTCATGTTATGTTTCTAAATTAGTCTCAGTATCAACAGTATATGAGAGGGGTTGCATTTTTCAAGTCGGCTTTCTGAACTTCCTAAGCAAATTTGATAAATAGGTAACTGAAGCGAAGAGCGGCAAATACTAGGCATGTCTGTATGAGCAAATGTGGAATTTGCCTAGGGAAAAGTTTAGTTTAAGATTCAGTGAGTTGGTTTAAAATTTTACTCTTTATCTGTGCAATGTTTGTAGGCAGGAGCCTTTGGCTTCTACTTCAAAGTATACAGATATGTGCACATGCAACACCAGGATGTTTCCTGAAGGTGCTGTCCCTGTGCTGGACAACACTTGTGCTCTCTCACAGCCCTTTAACATCTGCTTGCTCAGAACATCTGCACCATATACCAGCCATCTCTACCATCACTCTAAAGGTGCAGCATCCCTTTAAAATCAGTTAGGGAAGTCATGTGAAATACTTTGCAATTTTTGCTGTTTGAAGACCTTTGCAGTTAGGTGGTTTTACTGTGCTGCACTGTGTTTTTTTGCTTAATGAAAGATGCTTTTACTTATAAAAATAATTTTTGTAGGAAGGCTTTTTTGCTCAAAATCATGCTACACAACATCAGAAATGAACATGTTAAAAATTAATTTTCACTTACAATCTCTTCACTTAAAGGGTAACCCATAATTCTCATAATACTCACTTGAACTTAATGTTTTCCTGTCTTCTAATGGACAGTAATTGAGAGGGATCCATCATCTAAATTATACTGTAGTGCAGAGAATCACTTAGAAAAATGGTGCTATAAACTGGAATCTCTATGGTAAAAATCAATCCCTGGAAGCTGGTTAGTTTTAAGGAAAGATATTACCTATCTGCTAGACTTATATGTAGCTTTATTTTGTTTTTATTAATTTGCATATGGAGTTTAAGTCCTTCATTTTTCTAATATGAAGTAAAATGATGGCCTTCATACTACAATTTTTTTTTGTTTCCACATACTTCTATGGAAGACTATGTCTTCTTCACTGACATAAGTATGTACGGTTTGCAAGATTTTAAGGATGTCCTTACAACATTAGTTAACAAACACTTTTTGTTCTGCTGCGGGTTTCAAGAAGGGTCCAAGAAGTCCTTTCTTATTCATGTTGGCTCCATAAGTTATTCTAAGTAACTGCATTTTTCTAAGTTGTGGGGAAATCCTAGGAAATAAAACCTGAAGTAGGAACACTATTGTTCTTCCCTGCTGCACAAGGGAATCTTCTCTGGCTTGAATCCTTCTGGTGTAGCAGAACTTGGTCCCTTTCTGTTGAGAGATCACCAAAACAACTGCGGGAAAAGCCTGCAGGACATCTGGAGGAAGCCCTTAAGTCATGGATTGTCAAGTGTTTGAGAGTATATTTTTGGAGAGGGGTCATTTTGTACCAGCCCAATCCTTAGCCATCTCCTTCTGACTGCTACCCAGGGCCTATTACCCGGGTTATATGGATGCCACCCTACCAGCATGCAAATTCCCCAGTTCTAGTTTAATGACATAAAAGGATAGATAAAAGGATGGATGGATGGATGGATCGATAGATAGATGGATGGATGTATGCATGCATGCATGCATGCGTGCGTGCCCAGGGAACTGTTTCCCCAGTTCCAGCCTCCAAACACTCCTTTTCCAGATATTTGGTGCAAGCTTCATGTCCCAAGTAGCTGAGGCAGAGACGGCAGGAGTCAGTGGGACCTAGGAATATTTGCATGCCAAGGACATGTTCTCCACATACTTTTTGTGTGTCCTCCTTGCTGCTTACAATCAAAGAGGGAGTTGAACTGACCAAGAGCTCACGACCGTTATTGAGAAAGTTTAATACAAGGGCACTAATGAGGGTCTTGAGACCATCATATAAACATGATCAAATATCTATGCTCCTTATATATGTTTTAATGAATGTAGTGCAAAACACTTCTATTTTATTTTCCATGTTTTGCAGCTGGAACTTTGAGATGTGGTGGAAAAAATTTAGCCGAAGTAATTTAGGAAGTCTGCGGAAGACCCAGCAATAAATGCAGTCCTGAATCCCAGTCCAATAATCTAACCAGAAAATATTTCTTCTCTTCATAGTCTCTTACAAACTCCAAGGGCCAGTAGGGCTATCTGAAAACTTCAGCAATATGTACTGGATACCATATTTGAAAATTATTAAGAAATTCATCATAAAAGACAGAAATGAGTCTCCATTGACCAGCTCTGACCTTGAAATATCCTTCTCCCCTGACACATCAGTTTTCGTTTTCAATAGCTGTGAGAAACATCTTTCTCTGAGAAACCATGGATATTCCTTTTGCCAGTTTCTAAGCAAAACACAAAGCAATTTTAAAAGCTGTCAGCTACAATGACTTCTTCAGGTTAAAAAATACCCTTTGTTTTTCCAGTAACTACTAATGGTTTAAAGCACTTTAATAAAAATCTTCTGCACTTTGGGGAAAGGACTAGTTTTATTTATCTTTATTGGAAAAGAACCCCAAACATCCCTCCAAAAATCCAGCAGCCTTGATACATGAAGGATTTCCTTCTTCCTTTAAAGGAACCTGTGCCATAACCTTTTTTTTTTATTCCCCAGATTTAGACAGAGACAGCATGACAGCGTCTGGTGCTGTTCTTCTCCTTGCCACTTATGTATGCTTCCTCACAGACTATGATATCACAACTCATTAATCAGGCAGCAGGCTGGCTCGAGTGAGATCAGAGCGTGGGCCAATGCCAGTGCTCCTTTCCTCTGATTCATCAGGTGATTTTTTCTATTTTTTTTACCTTAGTGTGGTCACAGAAGTGTATAAATAGGAACAGTATTCAATATTTTATCTGCAGGCTAAATTTAAAGGTTTCACTGAGATCAGGTATATGAGATGGACTGAGCACCTAAAGTAAGATTTGTCAAGCAGATAAATCAGGGGGCAATTACTAAAATACTGTGTAACTAGAGAGGTTTTGTTTAAGGGCATAAGGGAGTCTGTGCCAGCTTTTATAAAGAAACGTGAAAAGAAATAAGGAGTCTTCACTTGCTTTACATTCATATGTAGGGGCTGACCTATTTGCTCTGTTTTCTGTTAGTGAACTGCAGAAGGCAGATCACTAACCAATGTCCAGACCTGCTAGCAGAGTTACCTGGCTGCAAAGAAAAAAGCCAAATAGTTCCAAAGTCAGGCAGAATGTTCCCCTGAATGGATTTATTAGGAGGATCCAGGTTTTGTCCTTAACACGACTCACATAACATTACTATTTCCAAAGTCCTAGGGACCATAATCCGAAGGATAACTGTTGGCACTTGAAGAAAATAAGCTGTTGCTAAAGGAAGGCAAAGAAATTAGACAGATACTTTGCTGGTTTAACTTGCATCTTTGTGTCCCCTTGCAAGTGCGAAAAAGAAGACAGGGAGGTGATCGAATTCATGGCCCTATTGCAAAAGGTTGTCCATCGTATTGGAATCCAGTTTTTTTTACTCTCCAGGTGGACCATCTTGGGCAAATAAGCATCCACTCTCTTCCAAGGTTGGCTGGTTTGTTCCAATGTGACAGCAGTGCTATGACATTCCTTCTGTTTTTCAGATATTCACTTAAATGTTACTTTCCTCTGTGCCAGTTCTGAAGAACTGCAGGAAAGGACAGTCAGTGGTGAAGGACTAAGCTGTAGCTGCCTCCTTTGCAGAGCAAAGGCTCTCGAGGCAGATAAGGAATGTAGCAAGAGGAGCAAGGAGTAAACTGTTTACAGCCTACAGATGACAATCTGACACAACAGTGTCTGGGATAACACAGAGAAGTACATTGCAGTTTTTTCACTTTTCCAGTGTCAGTACGATGTATACCGGGGAGACTGTATCATTGCCAGCAAGAGCTAAGATGAGGCCCTACAAAGTGCAGAAAAAATACTCATCATTTTGATTTAGAAGACACATTTCCATCTTAGTTAAAGCAAAAATCTTTGCTTTTCAGGAATATCTGAGTGGCCCAGGCTACGGAGTCTGCACATTCACAGAGCAAACCAGTATTGATTAACAGTGAGTTCCCAGGTGTTCATTCTGACTCCTTGATGAGCTTTTTGTTTTTACTTCCATGGCAATAGCTTGGCAGTAGCTTAGTTGCAGCTGAGTTGTGTAAAAGAGAACCCAAGTGTTATCCTGTGGCACAATGGGTTCATGAATTGTGGATTTGAGGATGAACTGTTGTCAAATCGTCTAGCAATCTAATTCTCAAAAGAAGTCCCCTTTCTTCCTGTATCTTGATTATTATGAGCTTTTCTACTTACTTTTCTTACTATGACCTTTTTTACTTTCCTCCTGTCCATCCCACTTCTTTGTTGCAACAGCTACAAAAACCTTCCTTGCCTATCTTTCCAGCATTTTTCATTCTTCAGAGAGTTCATTTTTTCCTGCTTCAAAATATTCAGACTTTGCATTAAACCTTTTCCACCCTTTTCACACCTCTGTCAGTGCCATGCTATGTGCTCTTACGTAATTTCTGCAGCTTCCTTTGAAGCCAGCCAAATCCATTTCCCCACGTGTCCTTGTTGTTATTTTCGCTTCTCTGATACAGAGAAATCTGGTCTATATCTCTCTATTCTTTGTGACTTAATCTCTTATTTAATATATATTTCTGACATACACATTAGAGGGAACTAGCTCACAAGCCGTAAGTAGAAGGCTATAGATGCATAGCAGTGTTTATGGTAGCATAAAAAATAATCTGGGAAAAAAAAGGTCTTGAGCAGTTCAAGCCTTTGCTTGTGCATTATGTTACTTCTTCCTTTCACTTCATACTTGGTTTGTACACAGTCTCAGATACTAAGCTCTTAAGGCAATTAATTAAAAATATTTGTACAGCACCTTGCACCAGATACAGCATGGGGGCTCTGGTCAGCCTTGCCTATCACCAGTACCAGTGGCTGCCTGCATGCCTCCAGCATTCAGGGGTTCTGCTCATTTCCCCAGTGTCAAATCGAGCTGTTCTGTGTTTACAATGACTTAAATCAAAGTTGAATTTGGCCCAAATTTTAGTAAAACATTCTTTCTAAAGTGTCACAGTGAAGTCAATATTCTTATTGTTTCCTGCTGTGTCTTTATTTGCATGTTAATGGCAGATTATTGTTGTCTTTTCCAGTGTACTTCCCCAGAGACTTTATGCATGTTTTTATTGATTAGTTCCTCTTCATTTAACATTTAAATGGATATTTTCAAATTGGTGCAAAATTATAATAGTGTGTTTGCTCAAGGCATTTAACTGTGGTATTAGCAGAATCATCCAAGTCTGCTGATTATGCATGCTCTGTACAAGAGAGTTTGAGGACTGCAGTGCAGACCTGCAATTAGGTCTGAGTTACGCAAGCAAATGAATCCTGGGCCAAAAGCACCCATCATCTCCTTTATCTTCCTCAAATGTTAATGTCGATGAAGTATGAAAGTAGAAAGTGCACACTAACATAAGAAGAAAATAGAACTGAGTTTATATAGTCTTAAAAAAAGTTTTTCATTTTATTTCAGTTTATATAAATGTTATATGTTGATCGTATACATTATCTAAGTTATCTCTTTCTGTTGCTGGAGAAGCTTGGTAGTGGAAGCTCTTCAAAAATGAGGTTTTGTTTGGTGAGCATGCACACATTGAATGTATCTAGTAGTGAAAATTTTGGCTATGTGAACATCCACTGTAATGACTGGTTTGTGTCTTTACCATGATGGGCTGCAATCTAACCGTATTATATGAAACTCATCCAGCC
Source organism: Fratercula arctica (assembly GCA_947846985.1). Lineage (NCBI taxonomy): Eukaryota > Metazoa > Chordata > Aves > Charadriiformes > Alcidae > Fratercula > Fratercula arctica. Next base: position 10,323,026 of record CANTUZ010000002.1, on the reverse strand, counting down.
TCCTCAGTATCTAAGCAGAAGAAGGTTTCAGCAAGTTACATTTTATTTCAGCAAATTACATTTTATTTATCTAGTGGTTTTTTTGGGCACATGTAGGGAGTATTCGTGAGATCTACTGGCCTTGCAAATTGACTTTCTTCATTGTTTCTACAGGGGGAGCAGAAACAATACTTTTTCCCTGCTGTTTCTGAGAGGCCTGAAGATACGGTCAGGCCTTATTCCTTCTGAGATAATCATACTTCTAGCCAGTGCTCTTAAATAGTCTCAGGGTCCTATTGGGTGCTTGCTAGCAGATCCAGCTAGCAGTCCTAACCTGTTGGAAAGTGACACAATAGACCCTTTCACAACAGACAAACCCAGCTCTTCTGGCTAAATTCAACTTTATTCATTGTGTGAGACCTTACAGACTCCTGTGGTCTTTTTTTCTACAATGTTTGTCTTCCTTTCCCTGTGCTAAGGTGCAATAAATTTAACTATTCTGCTCAACAGTTGCTCAGTTTTGCCCAAAATGTCCTTCAGGGCTGAGGAGGGAGTCCTGCTTGGAAAGCATCCTGGTGCTTGGGAGAGATGGTGCTACCTCTATCAGCAGTGTTCTGTTGGTGTGTTTCTTACTTCACAGTACGTTTTGCCATTAATGGTTCAGCAGATTGTATATCTGAAACTAGAAGGCTATGAACAATCCTACAGGCATGACAGAATAGGCACTTTGTGGATAGTAGGGTGAACGATGTAGCTCATGTGATTGTCGAGGAGTTAAATGGCAAAGCTCTGAGTGATCTCTGTGTGGGATGGATGCACAGCCTACACAGGTAGCTGCCTCTTGGGGCAAAATGGAAATTTTCACCCAGTTCTGTGGAATTGGTGGAGCTTACACTTGAAAAGTTTTGTACAAAGAAAACCAATTCGGATTTCAAATAAAGGGACTTAGCATATGTCTGTTAAAACTGACATATTCCTTGAATGCCTAATCTAATGTTCTTTAAGACCAGCATCTTAATGCACTGTGATTATTTCACTGGGTGCATTTGTATTTGTTAGGATGCTTAAATGACTGAATCTCAGTCCTCCTTTGGTGGCTGTAAGGACAAGTATCCAGAGTCTTTCCTGGGCTGGGCTATTCAGGAACTGGCAGCAAAAGGAAGGCGAGGGGTCCCAGCTGCTGCTCTTCAGAGCCTTCTGTCAAGGAAAGAGGCAAACGCAGAGCTGGAGTCCTTCCTGCAGCAGGTGCCTGCTGTTCAAAAGAACATTACGGATCTCTTCCCTTTATGCATTATAGAAGAGTCTGTTAAAGTTGGTTTAGACCAGTCAGACCAGGTATGTAACATAGCTAAAGCCTAGCAAACTGGGGCACTGAAATTGCGCTCTAGCTGGTTGCTGTGGCACAAAATCACACATTGCTTACAGAATCTGAAATTACGTAAGGCTTGGTTAAAGGTAGGGTTTTTGCCTTTAACTCTGCATTTCCTGGCTGTTGTCAGCTTAAAGCAAGCCCTAATGTTATTTTAATGTAGTTTAGTGTGTGGATTGCATCAAAGTAGGTTATATATTGATTGCTCAAACCTCAAAGCTCTGGAGGTAAATCTCTACTGAGAAGTGTCAGAACTTCAGTTAATGCACGTATTGATAGGCACAAGATGTCACTATTGTGCTTACTGCAGAGGTAACATTTGTGTTGAAATTTTAATGCCCATAATGTTTAGCCCTTCTAGACTATGGCAAGCTAATCAAAGAACCTTCTCTGGCATATAAATCACTGCACACTACTGAAAATCGTAGACAAGATAAATCAAGATTTTCGATCAATTCAGTCTTCAATCATTTCCAGCAGCACAGAAAATATAATCCATGTTGTACTTACAGTTTGATAGCATGGAGATGTTTAACATCAAGGCTGGAGATTAACAGTGACAAATTATATTGTGGAGAATGTGAAAGGGTGTTTAGACTGAAATATTAATTTCTAGATTGATGTAGAACTCCATAATTGAGGCCATAAATCAGTGCTAAAATCAGATGGATTATGCATCATCTAAGCTAATACTCTAGGTCAACATGTTCAAAAACTAGTCCACATTTTCAAAATCTGGAAATTAATGTGGAAAGGTGAAGCTGGTTTTGCACAATGTATTATTTTCTCAAACTTCGGTAGCGTTCACCACAGTAGAATAGAAGAGATTTTTTTCTCTTCTTCTGCTTCGCTTCTTTTGAAGACTTCTGAAGTGTTTTATGAAAAGTTCTGTATCTAATCAATAAAGGAGGTGTTTTATTTGTAATGAACACTTTATTGTACAGTTCAGTCTCTTTTGCTGTTCATGAGTTATCTGCATATAGTTTTTGACCTTCAACATTTGTGCATTATATGGAAAGATTTATTTGGATACATTCCAGCCTGTGGGATGCACTTACCTTGAAATCAGAGTTTATCAGTCTCTGCTGTTTATTCTGCATGATTGGTCACCAAGGGCATGTGGTATTTTTTTTTTTTTTTTCAGTTTCTGTGCTGAAAACCACAGAAGCCTTTTAAGCTGGAGCTACTTCTGTCTGGGAATTTAGGTCCACAGTCGATAATGATGTACAGAATAATAATTATATAGTTGAAGTCTTCTCCAGTATCAATAATGGAGGTGTGTCCAGGGTAGACATTTTCAGTGATAACTAGAAAGGAAAATCCTATTTTTTTTTTTTTTTTAAAAACTACGTGTTTTCACAAAGGAATTTCTTGCACATTTGCCAGTGGAGGGCTGCATTGGTAAACTGTCCTACATTTAGGGTCTAACGTGTCTCACAAATGTTTTTTTCTCTTAAAGTAGATAGGAAGTGTGTAGCTGGTCAGAACTACATTTCCCAAAATACAATTAATTTAAAAAAATTAAAATAGAAAACTTCTGCTGATGTGAGCTGCAAAGTGGCATGCTGGGAGTTGTAGTGTTGGCTGGCAAAGCAGTGTCATAAAAACTCAAGAGTGGCTATACATAGTGTTTTATCAAATGTAATTGCTTTGGGTTACCCTATGAAAGACTTTTGGCCGAGTAATCTCTATTATCATTATTTTTGTCAATGGGACAAGAATCATGCAGAGATTTTGAGTGCGTGATTTCCCTTCATGTTACAGGTGACTCTCCAAAACTGATGGAGCAAAAATGGTTTGCTGCCCTGGCTGGACAAGAGGAACAATGCATCGTGGTTTTGGCATGATACATTTTGGACAGATTATAAAATACTCTGCTAATTAGGGGAATTCCAGGCATGTACAGGAAGCATATTTCAATAACCCACGATTATGCTGGGTTTCATGTAAAGCTATTTGTTTGGCTGCCAAAATGTTTTATGGTGGGATGCCAACTGTAATATATTCAGAACTCAAGCTAAAAAAAACCCTCCAAACTTTGATGCTTGATGAGTTCATAGGATGGGATCACAAAGACAAAGAACCTTGAAAACCTCAACATGAATAATTAAGGTAAATAGACAGACTGTTCTGTATTGTGATTAAAACATAAGGAACTTTTGGGCATTACATAGCTATCTAGAAATTCAAAACTTCTTAAAACAAAAGCATGTACTGTAGTATCTCTATTATCTAACTATTACACTACACAATTTATTATGAACTGTCTTACTTGCCTCTCCTTTGAGGAAGGAGCGTGCTGCCATTCCAGCATTATTTCCAGCCTTAAAGAATTACTGGCATCCTTTGAAAATACATTGAAATAAAAGTCACTGGCAAGTTAAGTTTTCAAAAGAATCCTTGAGGTGGATCAAAAAATAGAAGAAATTATATTTTTGACTATATTATATGCATTTAGGAGTATATAGCAGAGTTTTGTAACAACCAAAACCTGTAAATTCATCCTTGAAGTGGTAACTGAATCTATGCCAGGGTATCCAAAGCTCTTACAGAGCAGTGAGATCTTGACAAATGGTTGTAGGAAAAAAAAAAGAAAAGTGAAAAAATAAGAGGAGTAAGACAATAAGCTGCATTGTTGCTGGATGCTGAAAGAACATGTACAATAAGCAATGTGCCTGTCACTCCCAGCAACAGAGCTGGCATTTCTTAAAACCGCAGGTGATGGGTAAGGACTGGCCGGAGCCTGAGTCCAGGCTTTGCTATTTCAAGTCCTGGTTTTAAAACACTTAAACAATTTGGGGCGAAAGCCCAGGCCTGGCTGTGATTGCTGTCTCTGCCTGCTGAGAACCTTCCAGGTTGGGTGCACCTGGGTGAATGCAACTTTTTAGAGTCACTTGCCAGGTGCTTCTCCTCTGCTCCACTCCAGCGAGTGCGTGGGGAACTGCAGCAGCCTGGAAAGCCCGAGAGTGAGCTGCAGAGTGGCAACAGGACCGCAGAAAATGGGTGAATTCCCCCATGGTTTGGTTTTGGAGGTTGTGACAGAGGTGATTGCCAAGTCTGCATGTGTCAGGGCTTCCTCTGACCTTTCCCAGGGCTGGCTGAAATAGCCTCTGCTTCAGGATGGGAGCAATCCCCCACAGGAGTCAGACAGCGCAGGACTCCAGGCATATGCCAGAAATAAGAGTGCAACAGCATCTGCACCCCTGCTCTCCCCCTGGGCCCGGCATAATGAGTGTGGCCAGGGAAGGAGGGTGTGGTATCAGCCAGCTGCTGAATTAATTAATTGAGAGCTGGAAATACATGGAGTGACTCAAGGGCTGCTTTGGGGTGCATGCTGAGGGATGGATTTGACACTGACCAGAGCCAAGGAGCCACAGGCTGGGCTGATAGCAGCTGGTATGCCCTTCTGAGGTGACCTTCTGAGACACCGCTGAGGGCCTGGCTCCCAAAATAGTTTTAATAGGCTGCAAATTTGGTCGTTAATTGCTTTGTTTATAATCTAAATCTGCGGGTCCGTTTTGTTTTCATGAATCCATTGTCAAACTGCAGCTAAAACGTTAGTCTGATGTCTGTTTCGTTACCTCTGCCTGCGATATGGTGTAAAAATGTAAATAGCTGTTTCCTTTCTCTGGTGAAGGAGCAGCAGGACCCGTGGAGAGCAGGACTGTACAATAAAAGCAATATTGGGATTAAAAGACAGATGAGGAGTCTGCAGTGCCATGTCTCCCTCCTGCCTCCATTGTAAACTTTTTGTTTAGTCTTAGTGAAATCCTTTGAGCTCTGTTTAGCTCCTTTTCTCACCACGTGTTTAAAGGCTGATCTCCAGAATTACAAATGGCAGAGGTATAATAAGGCGTATACTTCTCGTGTCAGGCCCTCCAAGAGAAGGTGCTAAGGGAAATGAAAGATCATTTTTATTTTATTGTGTCATTCAGCACCTAGCATCGGAAAAATTCTGCTGCTGCAGTTTTGCTTTCTGCAGAGGTTGAATCTCTGGCACGGGCATGAAACAAATTCCTAGATAGATGCATAATCGCGCCGAGATCGGGCTCACCACAGCTAGAATGTGCTTTTGTTGTTTTAACCTACAGGGCTGTGCTGGTTCACCCACGAGTACTGGAGTGGGCTCTCCTGCTGCCTGAGCAGGGTCGTTTGCATTGCAGCATCTTCAAAGATGATGAGCAGAGGAGGATGAATAGGGAGATGCGATCTGCTTGTTCTGCTTCCAAGTACTAGGAATATTGTGTGTGCTCTCCCTTTTAAATGTGTGGTTTCTGATCTGGTGCTGGTTGGAGGTGATGCATTAGACTCTCTGCTGACCTAGACTGCAAGAGCAAGTAGCACACTCCATCCACTGGCTTTGCTCCTCCCTGACGGACTAACAGAGGGTCAGGAGGAGAAACCCAGGCCATCAGCTCTTGCCCCTAAAGACAGGTGATTTACATCACAAAGGTTCTAGAAATGCTCCAAAACTAGGAAGTCACCAGTTCCTTCTGCCCACCTTTTTCCTCTTGTGGACGTCGCCCTTCTTGGATGAAGGCTGGGAAAGATGCCCGTGTACCAACTTCTCAGCAGCTGCTTCTACGGGTCAGGTGTTGCATGCCATTGGTTTCAGCTGAAGCTGGTGTGCCAATGTGTGAAACAGTGGCACTCACTTGTCTATAGCCACTGCAGTCTGTCCCTGGCAGAGGAGCCCCGTGGACAGCTTGGACTGTGCTGGTGCCAGTGTCTGAGATTCATAATCTGTGCAGAAATCCCAAGTATAAAAAAAATCTCCCTTAGCCAGGGTAATGGGGTGGGAGGAGGAAGAAAGAGGCGATGCGATAACCCAGATAAAGCCAGAAGACAGACAATGTGAAGCCTTTATAAATTAGGGCATGAGAACAAATTTAGTCCCTCTGCTTAGAAAAAAAAAAAACCACATTTCTTTTCAGAGAACAAGAGCAGCACTGATCAGAATAGTGGAAATTGTGCCAAAGTTGACAAACATGGAAAATTACTCGATCCTTTTATTTGTTCATGAACCTTGACAATATTTCAGTTTCTATGGAAATGCTCTCTTAGGGATGAAACCCTTCTCATCATGAGAGGGTCATCCAAGGCTGGCTTGGGAGGAGAAGAAGAGAGGTGACTGATGGGGATCCTGAGGCCAAATTCTTCCATGAGCCACAACAAGGCTGTGGGTTGGACCAAAGCTGGAGGGGACCTGACAGTCAGGTCTGCAATCCGCCTGATGACAGAGCCTGTCCTTGGGTGGGTGGGTGGAGGTGGGCGAGGGGCACAGGCAGCTCTTGCCACAGTTCCAGCCACTGACTCTGAACATCTGGGGAGCTGCCAGGAGCACACACTGCTAGGGCTCTTGAATCTGAAGTTGTAGCACTTAACTTCCTAGAACATTGTGCGTGTTTGTGTACCTGCAATAGCCATTTATAAATCATTTATAATCCTGGCATGCTCCTCAGCCTGCAGATGAAAAGGGAATTTCAATCCAAGATGGGGTTTGCCACGATGTTGCAATAATTGTTCTTTTCTGTGCATCATTTCTATAAGGCTCTGTCAATCAAAAAGTTCAATGTCTTCATTATTCTGTAGGTGCATGTCATGCTTGAGGGGAACACTAGCAGGCTCAGTGTTGGGACTTGCCCCGAAACAGCAATAGAGGTAGCTTCACGGAGAATCAACAGAAGCTTATCTGTACTACAGGTCTTTTCTGGTACGTGAAAGTAACATCTTAAGTTCAGAAGCCCTTAATGAACACACCAGACCAAATTCTGCTTCAGAATATGCATGTGCGGCTCCTATTGAAGTAAATGGGCACTCTGCCTGCAGCTGAGATAAGGATCTGGCTTGTAGCAAAGCTTAAAGAGGTATACACTGGGTTTTAATGGACTGTCGCCTACAACAGAATTTATTTTTAAGCTATTTTCAGTTATTTTTAGTGTTGCAATGGGTGAACTTCCCTTATTTTGCTGCTACATCTTCTGCATACTGGTTTAATAAGGTATAGAAATGGAAATAAAGCAATCCAACCAGATAGTTTATTGTGGTTTCTTTAAGGCAATGTCAAGATATTTTACAAGCTTGCAAAATTACATTTATTACACTCCAATCATGTGGCAGACCGTAAACACTCCTGAATATTTCTGTTGGAGGAATGGCATTTTTTTTTAAAACCTAGATAGGGAATATGAGTTTGTTTGAAGAATGAGTGAATTTGCCTCAACATCTTTTCATTTTCCTTTAATTTGGCCTGTTTGGCCTTTAAGAGCTGTGCCTCCGACATCTGTTTTTTCTTTGCTGACACCATTCGGGCAAGTAATCAAGGAAAAGTCTGCCATTGCTTTGTGCTGCACTAAATGTGTGTGTATTTGTGTGTGTTTGGAAATTACAAACATTTTCCAAGGAGGAAAAACGGTGAGATGTAAGAAAGACATAAAGAAACAGGAATAACAAGGTAACAAATAAATTACAAAGGTAGTAAGTCAAAATAATGGAAGTTAAGAAAAAAAAAAACAACCTACACAAATATAAATGTTATAATAAGGAAAAATATATAAAGAAACAATATTAAACTTAGAGGTGTGATTCCATTTCCTCTCACAAAACCTAAACACAGGACTTTTTGGGACACCATACCTGTGTTGGAAGTGTGATATAGTAATCCTAGGGCAGAAAGTGAGTGTGGAGCCCAGCTACTGGTCCTATGATGCTGCATCCTTTCTTTAACGCTTTTACTTCAGAGGATGCTAATCTTTCTTCTGCAGCAGAGGATTAGTAATTCTGACCCAGGATCAATGTCCAGGGTTTCAGGGCACCACTGGAATTTGTCACTTATTTACTCTGCAGGCAATTCATAAGCAAATGTACTATGCAAATATACTATACAAATATACCAAATTTGAACCGTCACATATGCTAAATCCATGGAGAAAGCTAGAGCTAATACAGCCTTTCATATACTTACATATGGGAGCAGCCTGTGACATGCATAAATAACATATGAGCTCTTTCCTAAAGGGGAACTTATAGTGGGAATGTCAAGACTTCTTGAAGTTTTTCTTAAATTCAGAGTTTAAGGCTTCACTATAACTGTGAGCAGGTTTAATGCCACTGTCAGTCTGTGAGCATGCCGCGTGTGGGCTGGGTATTTCTTCAAGATTTAGAATAAATTGTGGTTTTGTGCAGATGCACACATTTATTATTTTTGAGCTTTATAATTTATAAATGCATCATGTCTTTGACTTGTTGGAAATACTGCTTCTCTCAGTAAGGTTATAAATCCTGCTGTACAGCAACAAGGTGGTAGATGTGTAAAACCTCTGGGGTGGACCCGGTTCTCGTTGTCTGGGTATGTTTGGGGAATACAAGTGGACAATATTCCAGAAAAGACTTTGCCAATCACATATGATTGTGCTAAGGAGGAACCAGTGATGAGAAAGAAGTAGTTCCACCAACAGCAGAATTTATAAGGTCTAATTTATTTTATTTTTTTATCTTGTACAATGAACAGTCCCATCTCTCAGCTCATACACGCAAAACTGGAGCTTTTTCTTCACTGGGCCATCTCCCTTCTTTTGGCTTCTCCACTAATGTAATTGTGCCGTATCTTTTCTCGCAGTGGGAGTAAAAGATTCATTCAAGTACCTGTCCTCAGGGTGATTGCCCACTTTCATGAAGGCAGTTATGAACTTCACATTTTTAGGAGCTCTGCTCCTCTTTCAGATAAGACTGAAATTTTCCAGCATCTTTAGTGGTCATGAGGAACTGGATAAACATTGTTTCCTTAATACACCGAAGTATAGGAAAAGAAGAAGAAAAACCCAAATGTCAACAACACAAATTTTTATGAGTTGAAAAAGATGTGAGGGAAAAAGCTTTCAAAAATGGCAGAAAAGGGAAAGATGCTTCATATTTTGGGCTTAAAAGTTAAAATTCTGTAAGGGAAACAAATGGATCTGTAAAAGTGGTGAGAAATAATATCAACAAATGCCCTAAAATACCAGGTGAATGGTATACATGTTGGAGTCTGTATATTCCACTGTTCTCAGGAGTCTGAGCTTGTGCACCCAAAATCATGTACTATTTGGGTAACTTTGCTGGGCAGTATCCATAATATTTTTCATGGTGAAAAGGTGGTGTATCAAACACGCTGTTATATAGAGAGAACCTCATGCCTATTTTGTGATCAGATGGAAAGAGACTGGTGAGCCATGATTGCAGAAGCTCTGGGAGATGGTTGGTCTTTATTTTTCACTCCAGGGAACAGACATTTGTTTGCAAGCTTTTGTGGAATTAATATTGACAGACATAAACACACTCAAGTTCTCAGAAATGCAATTGTAGCAAGTGAAAGTCTGTTTCAAAATATTTATAGCATAATTTAAATAGACTGAAGAGCAGGTAAGAGAAACACAGTGCAAATATGGACCTGAGCAGAAAAGCTTTCCTCATAAAAATATAATAGGGATGATTTAGAAATATGATTATCATTAATAAAATTCAGGAGTTATACAATGAACTTAACACACAACCAAAGCTTAATACGTGCCCAGGCTATTTAACAGATTAGAAAATGTAAGCAAACAAAGATTTTTGCAAGGTGTTAGCATATTCCAGTGAAGACACGGAAAGGAAGAAAGGATAAACATTGGAAAAAAATCCCACGTCGTCTAATCTCACTGACTTGTCCCTGGCTCTGGTGATTTTTGAGAGTGATATGGGTTTTCAGTTATGGGAAGTTTCGTCCCACTGATTTTTCTGTTAATGTTTCAAATTCAACCAGCACAAGTTCTTGCAAGGACCCTGAGTCCTAAGTCAAGTACTGTTACCTGCTTGACAGCTTAATATTTCCAGGCCTGGGACTTCTGCCAGGAGAACATATGAGTGAAGTGGGGACAAGGATATTTGTTATTCATCCATGCAGAAAGTATTTCCATCAGAACTTCACAAACTGAAAGCAAAATTGAAAGAAAAGGAGGTATCAGGGAAATAGAAAGGGTAGATGAACTAGTCAAGAGGATTTTAAGGATGATTATGTCGAGTACTGAAATTTCTTTTCCCCAGTTCTTCGAAGTCTGTGATACTGGAAAAGACAGGGAAAAATGCGTATTTTTTTGTCTTTGTAAAAAGCACTCCCTAGAGGTGGGATTCAGCCTGGCCTATGCACTCCTGATCTTAGCTGCATAAAGCTGGTTCTAGGGAACACCGTCCAGGAGTCACCGGAGTTGTTGCCCACTGCTTTCTGCTGATGTCTGCCGCTTCCAAGTTTCATAAGCTTTCCTTCCTGGTTAACCCTGCCTCTGCTCTGCTCTGCTCCTGGGAGGCTCACCAGGGAGACCCTGGAAGATTCAGCAACTATATAAAATAGCCACACAGGGAGGCAGGGGTGATGCTTGAATATAGTGTCAAGGAATTATCAAAGAAGGATGGCATTGGCTCCAAGAATCTATACCAGCCCTAGTTTCCTCAGTTTGGCGGTTAAAAGCAGCAGGGAAAAATAGAAGTGTTCACTCAGGCTTTTTTAATAGATCTGGAGTGGGGAGCAAGGCTGTTTTCCTATCTACTGTGTTTTTTCCTGCTGTCTCATTCTGGTTAATTGGGTAACTCTTGGTTCTTTGAAAGCACTTTGATTCGCCATATGAACACTGGAAGTATAATAAAATCAGGCTGTTTAAGAGTGTGTCTGGAAATGGTGATAAACAGTCCGTTCTCTGCTCTGTGGTTCGTTACATCTATGGATCGCAATGAGTTCCCAGCCACTGCTGGAGGCCAGCTGAATACAGTGGTGTTATGGAGGTGTTGATTATTCATTTTTTTTCTTGAGATGTTCACAAAGTTTATTAAACTAAAGGCATTGTGCAATGTGCAGTCAATAAGTAGAGAAATAGAGTCAGATGCCAGAAAGGACTGATCTTTCTCCTTGGATCAGCTTCAGATGCCTTCCCAGTACAGGCGGCCTGAAGTGGGGAAGCAAAGAGAGTGAATCTCTGATCAGAAGAGCTTTGCTGTGCACAGGATGTCAAACAAAGCAGCATTTGCTGATAAATTTGTAAGACGAAAAAGAGGTGAAGATCAGTGCCTGGAAGTTCACTTGCGCTGAATCGTAACCCTGTGTAAGTGGTGGGAGGAGGGAGGGAGTGATGCTTGTACAGGTTTTGGATCATGGCTGCGTTTGGACAGGGCAATGTGCACTAGGATCTGCCCCCAGTATTAAATAGCTTGGGGATGGTGTGCCAGCAGAACTGGGAGTGAGAGCTGTTAATGGAGCTAAAAGTGTCAAAAAGATATGGACAAGGCATTTTGATGGTGCGTGTCTTTTCAACTCTGCTTCTGATTTTCCAGTCCTAGGTTTAACCCTTTGGAAATCAGACCTTGGTAGGACACAGGGGTTGTTCTTTACCCTAATATTATCAGATGAAAAAATATGTGAATGAAAAAAAAGACAAAGGGAAGGGTCAAATAGCAAGGCATTGTACAAGGAATAGCATTAAAGTCTGTCCTATGCCCAGGGTCCATCACTCCCACAAGCTGTGAGGATGGCAAGGGCTGGGCCACACGCTTGTCACCAGGCTGCAAGGACCAGTGGGGGGGACAGGGGTGAATAGTGTCGCTGGGCATATTTGGTGAGTGTGTAAAAGAAGCGCAAGCCTATGAGGATTCACATTTGTGGCATGTAGCCAGACCTCAAGGAAAGTTTTTGGGTGCTGCATGTCTAACGCTGTCAAGGCCCTTTAAAAATCCCAACCTTCGTGTCTAAATTAACAAACAATTCATTCACATTTTGCTATTTAGAGGAAAAGTGTGGAGTGGACTTGGTTATTTGATACTAATTATTTAGCAGGTATAAAAGCGTATTGAAGTCCCTAATCTCCTTTCTGAGCAGGCAGGCATGCTCATGTTCAAATAGTTGCATAACTTGCCCATCTCCAGTTGACAAACCCTTCTAACTTTGTTTTCAGATCTAATGCAACCCCACCCCCGGACAAGCTGTGCGCATACATGGCCCATAGTAGATCTTGCTGTTAACCTCAGCCTCTTTTCTCTGCTCTTCCTGCCCTTTGTTGCCTGCTTTCCGTATATATTTAAAATACCAGCTGTTGAGGAAGGGGCTGCTCCAGCATTTTTACAGTGTCTGGCACTTTAGGATTATCAGGGCTTTTGGTAAAACAAGTGAATGAAAAAGTTCAGGACTAAGTTTTGTACTGACTTGAGATGTGAGAGAATTTCACTGCTAGATCTCTCTCTGTCTCTGTCTCTCTGTCTCTCTCCGCCTCTGGCTCTCTGTCTCTCTCCATACATCTGTATATGTGTACATCTATATCTGTAAATGTCTATATACATCTGTTTGTGTTTGTGCATGTATATGTCTGAATAGCCAGTATGTAGTACCGGGACTGTATAGCAGAGATCCTGGATGCTGTGAGACGACCGCAGCTTGCTTTGATATGAATTGTGAAAGGTTTCTCATTGGCAGGTCTTTTGCTTGACTGTTAACGTCTTCTATTCGATGAAAACTGACCATAGTCAGTGGGATCACAGAGGATTCGAATCAAAATAAAACCTGGGTTGAGCCTGATACTGGGAATTTTTGCTGAATTAGGCATAAATTAGATGTTATCTCCCAGCCAGTTACGGTGATACTGAAAGCAGATACTTCAAACTGTTTGTAGTGTGGGAGAGTGTCTAATCTTCTTTCGTATAATTTAAAAACCAACCCAGGGACAGGGTTGTGGTTTCAAGCTGTGGATGTAACAGACACAGTATTTATCTGGGTGCTGAGGAGGTCAAGGAAATAAAGCAATCTTCTTTCAGCTCTGTGCATTATTACCACAAACAATAGCCTGCTGGCACAAAACAAGTTTTAATTGATTGTTGTTATTGATTTTACAGGAAGCAAAGCAGAAGAAATACAACTTGATTTTTGTAAGCCATGGTGACCTGAAAAATACAAAGGAGAAAAAGAGAATATAAAGCGCTCTCATATTTTGGCCAGTTCCGTGAGTTTGCAGCTGAGGACTCCATAAAAGCCCTCTCCATTAATTCTCTATTTATGTATTTTGACCATATTGATTTTCTCTTTATATAATCACCATCTGAAAGTTTTATTCAGATTGTCCGTTTTGTGCTGTCACTGTGCAGATCAGGCTCATTCCTTATGGCCAGTAATATAAACGTCTCCTCCTTTTTTCCCTTTCTGCCTGCCTCAAACCCAGGTGGGGAAGAAAAAGCTGCACATAAAAGTTTTAGGCCAATTGGTACCATGACTCGCACGTTTCTGCTGATCATCACTTCTGGAGCATTTTCTGTTTAGGCTGAATCCCAGCTATGGGATTTATTTCTGCTCAGGCTGCTCTATGAGTGCCTGGCTGGGAGCAGAGGTCCTGGGCTCTGAATAATCATGGGCTGCCTGAATAATCATAGCAACCCATTAATTAGCCCAGGTGGACTGGCTGGTGTTCAGCAGGGGGACCTTAGCTGTAGTTAGCCTTTCTCCTGGTCAGGAAGGGAGGAGATGGTGAAGTTCATGGGATGCTGCTCAGATTTGCTCTTTTCCCAAGCTCCCCTTGGGCATGGATTAGGAGGCAAAATGAGTTAAGAAGGAGAATTTTATTGGTGGTGGATAAGAAAGTTTTTGCAAATGCTGAGTTGAAAGAGAAGAGTTTTCTCACTGTTCAGTCTTACATCTTAATTTTATGGATTTTGGGGTAGGTGTGTGACAGGAGGAAGATATTGATGGTAATGGCAGTGCTTGGCACTTCTACAAGAGGAGCCAGTGATTCCTTGAATTTTAGGTAGACTCTAAATATATATATGGAATTAATAAAGTCATATGGATAGTATTATTCCATAAAGCTTTAAAATGATTAACAACACCGAGAATGTTATCATGGATTTTACTATGATCATTATTAACCTAATTAATATTATTATTAATAGTATTAATTGTGTTATCAGCTTACCCAGTATGTGTCCTCAGGGACTGTAAAGTGCCTTCCAAATGCAGAAAACGAAGATGGTTACAGCCACAAAGATCTGAAAATTAGTGTAAGTCGCTCTCTTTCCTTTCCCCCTTCTTACATATGATTGTTATTTTATCCTGGCTTGAAATATTTATACAACAGTAGTAAAAAACCTACTGTCTTGTTTAAATTTGCATTATGGTGTTTATTCCTTTACTTACATTTGCAAGATTTTCTTCTTGGCAGCAATGACTAAAAGCTTCCTCTCTTCCAAAAATAATAATTGAAATAGTATGACTCTAGAAGCTGAGCTTTGAAGGAAAACATTAAGCTTTTACAGACCCCATTTTAAACTAAATCTTTAGTTATTTACAAATTATTGGTTTTAAGGCAATGAAGAATGATAAATTATTATCCATATCCCCAGATGAAACCTCCTGCAGCACTGCTTTACTCAGACAGAGCCCTGATATTTCTGTCCATAGCAGCTTGGCAACAGTATTCTTCCCAGAATGATATACAAGAGACAAAAAAAAAAAAGGATTTCTTTTTGCTTTTGCAGCACCCACCCAACTTTCCCACCAAGTGATCTGTTGTTAACGTGCAGGAAATCCCAATGAATGCACATCATTTGGTGAAAGAATGACAGCAGACACCACAGCTATCCTTAGCAAGCATCCACCTGCTCCCGTGGTGTCTTTTTAAAGCAAGTTCAGCTTACCTCTTCTCCTCTTAGTTTTCCTTTGCTTAATTGCAGGTGATGATTCCAAAGAAGCCTTCACCTGTTTGAGTGCGCTTTCATCTTTCTAGACAAAGCAGGCTTGGGCTTGGTGCTTGATCTGTGGCATAGTTAGGGCCTTTGGTATTAAAGGCGTTGGGATCACCCTGAGGCTTTTAAGGTTTTAGGGTTAAATTGATGAGCGTGTATAAAATGTAAGCTTTGTTGTTTGCCAGAGTTTTTCAGCATTTGTTATTCTTTTTTTTCGTTAAGAAACCATGGGACTATACTGCATTCCTCAACTGCCTCTTGCCTATTAAACTACACTGTCAAACGGAGACCTCTTCGATTTGTGTGAAACTTATGATTCATTATATTGCCTTTAATCCTCGACAGCTATCTAATTTAGCTGAGATGTCCAGTTATGCCTCTGTACCTGACCTGGATATCTGTTTCACTATTCGTTTCATTTGTGCTGTACCTACTGGATAACAAGTGTTTGGTAAACTGTAGAGCTGTGAGACACATCAGCTTCTGACCACTTGAGCCTGCACTTTGCTATTCTGTCTTCTCAGTTGTGGCTACCAGCATTTAGGAATTCAGAGCTGTTCCATGGAAAAGTTGTATCAAAACCCAAACAGTTCACAACCCCCTTTTTTTTTGTGTGTTTCTTCCACTCTTTTTTTAAAGTAGGATTAAATTGACCAAAGGACCAGTGGAAAGTAATGCCCTGACCTTGACTGTTGGTGAACAGCTTTAAGGAGTGCTGCCCATCAGTGCTCAGAATGAAAGCCGTTGCTTCTAAAAAGAGGCAATTCCTGGGTTTCTGGCTGAGATCCCAATACCTTGGCTGCATCTGCTGTGAAACAGTTCCCCCCACCCCAGCAAGTCCTGGTGGCAAGACTGGCCCTATTAAGATAATTGTTCTCCTTTGGGAGAGGGGACGAGTAGTGGCCTTAGTGAAAATGATTTCAGCAAAATTTGCAAAGTTGTAACTGATTAAAAGCTGGGTGAAATGGTATTTTCTCATTATTTTTTTCCTCCTTCCTCACCCATTTGTATATGTTGCATGGGGGAATTTATTTATTTTCTTAGATGAGGTTTGAGATGAAGTTTCCTCTGGCAATTCCCAAAAGTTTTGGATGCCTTGCATAGTATAATGTGGGTGACATGCCCATCCCAAGCTTTCTCCCATATCTTCACAGGCAATTCCTTTACATCAAGGCCCAGAAAAGCTTTTGTAAAACATGGTCGGACAGGCAAGTTACTGCAGCTTAATGTGTTCTTGTTCTTCATCCACACCAAACCTGAAGTAAACTAGGAGAATAAGCTACCATGTGTGTTTGGTTTCATGGTGGTAGTTTAAAAGAATATATGTTATTTAGAACTTCTAAGACAACATTTTTATGGTTAAAAACATATATATGTATATATATACCTATATAACATACATATAACTTATACGGTTATGTCTCAGCTGATTGGTGGTAGTTCGTAAAACTTCAGTAAGCCAGTTGTGACTTTCTGTTCATTCCAGTGGTAAGGGCAGGACTGTGAATGGTGCCCACACATATGCTTAAAAGGGAGAACATTTTTTTCAACAGGGAGTAAAATGGAAATCAGTGAAGGTCTAAGTGCAAGAAAGGACAGTGTGTTAACTCTGCTGGTGATGATGCTAGAGGCATTGTCTGGCTTTACCATTTGCCCCTTGTGTCTTAGCAGTGTGCAGCCATCAGTTTGGGGGCAGATGCAACATCTCAGGAGGAAGGCAGAAGTCCCTCTTGTCTAAGCAGCCCCTGAGATTCTGGCCACCAGGCTGCTACTCGGTCATATAGGTTGCTTCTAGACACGGTCACTAGGGTAGAGCTCCTCTCTGTGCTAACTTCAGAACTGCTTCTTGCCAACTTCATAAACTTAAGACCTAGATAGTAAGGCCAGACTTGGAATTACTTTGCTTTTTGTATTAGACGTTGGCACATATTCATGTTATGCTATTGTCTCCTGAAACAGTCTTCTCCTCCTAAAGGCTATAGGTTTATAGACCCTGATTCATCTCTTAACTTTTGCTTTGCCAAGTGAAACCCTTTGGGCTTCCTAAGTCTTTTTGTGTAAGTCAGATTTCTGATCCCTTTAATTATTTTTATAGGCCTGCTCTGAACATTCTCCAATTGTCTCAGTGCGGACTGTAGAAGTGGATTCAACATTTCAGCAGTGCTCTTTCTCAATGCCATGTTCAAAGACATTTTCCTGTAATGTTTCCAAGCCCCCTTACCTACAGCATGAAAAAGGAGGGCCAAGCGATTGTCTAAATTATACACGTAGGCAATTAGATGGAGGTGTTAACACGTGAATTTGGCTGACCAACTAGCACCCAGAAGTGCATAGCTGATGGGGGGTCTGTAGGCTTTGTTGACTGCACTGATCAGATCTCCATTGACTAAGCTGAGAACCAAAGTTTACAGGTGGGCACCAACATACAGGCACCTGAATTTGCAGCTGAGTCTCTCTCTGCGTGGTATGTAAAGGTATGCATGGCAAAACTGTTGAATATATATAAAAATATACATAAAATTAGTAAGTTCTTTATGGCAAAAAGTGTACTTTTAAATAATTACAAACTGTTCTTAGTTAAGACTACTGGCTGCAAATCTGTGCCATGCCTACGAACAGTCTGAAAGTGCCGTGTTTTCTTCACCTTCCTTGACGAAATGATCTGGAGTCAAGTTCTCCTCACCCAAACTTGTACCCTTCAACTGACTTCAAAGGAGAGGAATGAGTCGCTCAGCAGGGCAGAATACAGGCTTGTTATTCCTGCAACATGTTTTATGTGTCATTAATACCCTTTTTCTTATCTGACTCTTCTAATAGTCAACTAAATTTTAAGTGTTTTATACAGTTGGTTCATTATTATTTTTTTGCGTTTAAAACTTGGGAAGGGTATTTTTCCCTTCCCTTCTGTTTATATTTACATTTTCAGATAGTACATATACAGCCTAATCATATCACTTTGAAAGTGATATAGAAAGTTGTGCTCTCTTACTCAATCAGATTTAATCAGTTTGGATGGATTCCAAGTACTAAGCATTAATCTCACTTAAACCAAACTCCTGATAGTTCATCTAGCCTGAGTATTCATGTCAAAGACATAAAACAATCTCCTTTAATGCCCACAGTACTTTTTAAATTGAGCTTTCACCGTCTGTTAATAAAACCTGCTTTGTACTGCTGGTTGTGTTCTGTGGAATGTGTCAGGGGTGAGTTTCTCTTTCCCTCCAATTCTTAAAGGCCTTCTTTTTTTTCAAAAGTATATGAAAATTATGCAATATAGTAACAAGGAATTAGTCACACCTTGGCAGAATCTCCATTATCTTGGCTCACATCAAAGGGAAGGAGAGAAGCGTGGTCCTTACAAGCTTATAGCATTCCTTTGCCTTGGAGTCCCACTCTGTGATGACAACTAAATTGGACACTGATGCTTACTTATTTTTCAACATGTGGGTGTAAAGCACATTGACCTTGCAGTTGACTCTTTTAGAGCACCTTTCATCATGGGCCCAAGCCCACAGCGTGATGCAGAGCTCTCTGTTGACTTTCAGGAGTCCCTGGGGAGGATTATTTGGAGGCAAGAGCTCCTGAACTGAAGTCCCTCTTTAATGGCCTCTGTATTTCAGCATCACACATTATTAATCCTGGGACTGGTACTGTGGTGCTTCCTTATCAAACTGTTACGGAAATCATGCTCAACATAAATGGTGCCTTAAGATGACGTTTTGCATGATTCAGCCCTTTAAGGTCATAATTTACAACAACGGGGGAGTGAACTACAAATTAAAAAGGGCAAGAGTAACAACTTGTGTTTCTCTGGGGCATGCTTTTCAGAGCACACTGCTGGCTTTACCGGCTGCTGCTGCTGTCAGGAGTGAGCTACTTGTATTTGATTCTAGCTTTACCTCGGAAAGCAGGTGAGGTGTGTGCATTAGATAGTTTTAAAAGTCATGGCTAGGCTTGTTTTCTATGATTCTGCATAAAAGTAAATGAAAAAGAGAAGTGCTTTTGATTTGAAGGTTGGATCAAGTTTCATTCTTGATGAGCAAGAGACTTGATTGTCAACATACTTGAGCTATGACACTGGGATCTAGGCAATGAATAGGCATCTAGGTACACATTTATTCTCCACAAGAAAGAGGCTCTGGGCATTGGGATATTTTGGAAAAGTTTTGACTACCCCAAGTCAAAAAGTATTTCAGAGCAATCTCAGAGGTTTTGATGGTTACAGGACAAGTACAGGAAAAGTGTGAACTGTCAAAAGGCTGCCACACTTAACCCTTCCCTAGTATCAAGCCCTCTTTTCCCAGAAACCTGCTTCCCTGGGCTGTGGAGAAGTGGTTCCATAGCATCTGGCCTTGATGCGAATGCCAGTCTGAAGGTACTAGTTGTCAACCAAGGTTTGAGCACTGTATGCTGTCCCCTTGTTAGAGCGGTACTTAATTTATTGTCTACTTTAAGAATAAGGTTGCAAAACCTCCAAGAAAACAGTATGGCTTGCAGCCCTGCAGGTTGTGAAAATCTCTGCTGTCTTCACCTTCATACTGGGACATCCGTCCCTGAGATTAGCTTTCAAGGCAGACTGCTGCGGAAACAAAGACAAAACTCATTTATACTTGAAAAGTGGGTAAAGCCACCCCCACCTCTCGTTTTGCAAATCTCTTTCTATCCTCTCAGGACCAGGAGGAAACCTGCAATGGGAAAGCTGATGGCATTGAGCTGGCTTGTCTTCAGGCTTGCTCTTGAGATGAGGCACATCCTTATCGGGGTTAAAAAAGCTGTCATCTAGATCAGCTCCAGTCCAAATTCACATCTTCTGATACACAGGAAGTCAAAAGAAGGGCCAATTCTGCTCTCGTTATGCTGACTGCAAACTTGGGCTAATACACCGAAGGCTGTGAAGCTGTTTTAAAGTAGCTATGGCAAAATCTAGCTGTGATTATTGTTATGATGGTGATGGTGATTTTATGAGTTTCAAAATATAACTTGAACATGGATTTCACTTAGCAGATGTGTTAAATAACAAAATATACCCTGGAATTCAATTTGTATTTGGTTGCACAATAGCCAGTTTCTTCAGCTACTTTTTCAGCTTCCTCTTAACACTTATGTTTTTGCTTGTAAGTTTTTTGTTTGGATATAATGAGGCTTTGTGTCTCCTGATTCCTTATCTTATGTGGGTGGTAGAAAAATTACTCTGCTGCTCCAATATTTGTGGTTGTGTGGGGCAGGTGGTTTCACGCAGAGCTGTGCAAAATGTCTGTAGTAAATAAAAAAAAAGAAGGGGAAGCTTCTTTCCCTGAGATTTCTTTATACACCTGGAACCTCTGCTGCAAACCCCAGGGACCCAGAAGAAGAGCTGGTTTCAGGGATGGAGAGGCCCTTTGCCAATCTTTGCAGCTTCCAATGACCTGGAGCTGGTTTGGGTTTTTGTTTATCGCAGGCCAGCAGGTCTTGGAATTCCAGCTGCCTCCTGCATCGCCCAAGGGTCCCACTCCTCTCTCCTTTTGGGCTCCAGGCATCATTTTCTCCCACCCCTTCCAAGACTCATGCATGGAACAGGTCAAGACTAGCTCTTTGGGACTTGTGTTCAAATGCGAGATGCAGCATAAGTCTGTGTGACCTGAAGCGTCAGTTGTATGGCTCCTTGCATAATGAGCATGCTGAGCTCTTCTTCCAGGTACAGAGGTGGATCCTGGACATTTGTCAGCTGTAAAAAACAGATTCTGTCTAGATACTCTGTTGGATATTACTCACAGCTAGCTGGGGAACAGACCAGGTGTAATACTTTCAAATTAGATAATGTTTAAGATTTAATATTGCAACCTAAGGACACTAAGAATTTAAGTCATATTTACCAAAGCAAATTTCTCAGGAAACATTTCATCCACTTGTTAATGGTAAACTCCAGGACTCAGGCATTAGGATCTTCATCCCAGAGAGTTTGTAAGGTTTGAAATTTGCCCCTTGTGGACTTGCAGTTGTCTCTGAAGCTTCATGCTGACACCTTCTGTGACTGCCATGACATCCCACATCCCACACAGAATAACTGCTGGTCTGCTGTCTCTTCACATTACGGCAAGGCTGATTTCTGGACATCTGAAATCATGGATCCTGCTTGAAGACACATGTCTTTGGTGAGCTTAATGTGGATCTCTGCCTTGAGCCGGAGGCCCATGCACAGTTTGCCTGCCTTCCTTGGTCAAAAGTAGTGAAGAGAAGGCAATGCAGCTCTGAAAATCCTGCTTGGTCCAGGGGCAGCTCATTAATCCCTGTCACAGCACAGCCGCTTCCTCAACCACTTGTGTCCACTGGTGTTGCATCCAGCAGGTTGATCTGACAATATTTCTTCTGTTCTAGTTTCTTATCCCCATTCCTAGGTGGGACTTGGAGGCTTTCTTCAAATCATATGATAAGTTTTATATAAGGTTGTGTGGTGGCACAGCAGACCCACCAGTCGATACAGCACGGAGCCCTTCAGCCACCTCTGCCCTGCTCCCCATGGAACATCAGCACCACTTTGCTCCCTATACCTCTGGGTACTGGACCACAAACCAGGACATCAAAGAGCAGGAGGAAAAACTATACAATAGCATAGGGCAGTATTAAATCCAGACCTAGCTGTGGAGGAGCTCAAGGCAGGAGCCCACCTGGTGAGCTGGATGCTCATTGCCTGAGATTTGACAAGTCTAAGAACATTTTCCTTGATACTGGGTCTTGGATCTGGAATAAGGTGACAATTTGTTTCGAGACCATCCTGTATAGACTCATATATGCACTAAGGCATGCCACATTTGCTAAACTACTTAAATCCTTGCTTTTATGGATGTATGTATGAACCTTAATGTATTTTTTCAATTATATACTTGACGTGTACAGAATTTATTTATGTAAATTATGATATTTTTAAACCCAGCAGTTGATATTTCTCATACAACAAGGCAGGGGTAGGACTGTGCAGCAGTAAACTGTACTGTAGCACCTGGATGGTACAATATCAAGCTGACAGAGAGGTGAGATTTTTGCTTCTGGACTTCAGAAGGTCAAAGTTAGTGTGGGAACTTTTCCCAGTGGTGGCAGCTGTAAATGTCAGGCAGAATTGCATTTCCAGCAGCTTCCCAGGACAGATTCTCACAGTCAGGACCATTTATTTCTTGTGTACTGTTGGAAAACATAATAAAAGAGAACTGGGTATCAGTTTGAGGTGATTTTTGGGATGAAGAACAGAGGCATATAAGCAAGGGCCTGCAAGGAAAATTTTCATTTCAGTTATATTTGGTGTGTGAATAAAAAGAACACCAAAAGCAGGCACTGATCAAATACATACTTATTTAAAAGTAAGAGACTGGAAATTTGAAATGTCTGTGTGGCATTTGTGAAAACCCCAGACACTTCACTAGAGACTTCTGAATGGTTCAGATGCTTTTAAATGAAAAAACAGTGATCATCTCCGCCAAACGTGGGTCATAACTTGAAATCTCAAGAGACATAACAGAATTAGAAATGAGAACTATAGCGAGATGTTTCAGTGCCAGCAAGTCTCCACTCCTGTGGTCTCTCTGGATACCCCTGCTCCCCGTCATGGCCCATCCCACCCAACAGAGGTCTGCAATGTTAAGCAACTAGATACTAGCTGGTGAAACAATACAGAATAGAAGGCTTAAGGTAGCACCAGGGATGTTTTTTATTTTCCATATATCGTTTTAGAGACACCGTAACTGGTATTTTCTATGCTGACCTGTTGGAGAACCTCAGGAGTGCAGATGTGTGCTTATCTGAGCAATAACATAGCCAGCTGCCTTCAAAGGGAAGGGTGGGTAAGGGCCTATCTCAGCAAGAAGTAAGGAGTGGAGGAAAAGCACATTCACAAATATGGCCTATTTTTAAATGTCTAGCACTCATTGTTTCCTGTTAAAAATGACTCAAGGAGGGAATGTGACTCTCTTGGTATTTTACTGGGGAATTAAAATGTTGACAGACGTAGGTGGCAAAAGCCTGCACTGGTAATGCAACCACCTCTGTCACTGCTAGTTTCCTTCTTTAATGATTTTTTACTCACAGTGGAGCAACTTGGACAAGTTGAATTGCCACAAATTTTCTTCAGGGCCTGACAGACTAGTGGAAGGAGTTGGTGGCTTGTGTTTGTAAGCTCTCAGGTTCCTTTAGAGTAGGAGCTTTCCATGACCCCTATAGAAGATCCAGCAGGTGAGTTTGTGGTAGCTCATGCACATACTTGACAAATCACACCAATCCTTCTCCAGCTTCCAGAGGAGACCCCTCACAGGCTTGAGAAATTCTGTATCCCAGGGAAGGTAGTAACCTCCTCTGAAGCCCGTCAACTACAACATCCACACAGGTACTACAACCTCCTGATAATTTAACAGCACATGATTGATACAAATCTGGATGCTGCCTGGAAGTTAAAACCTACATAATAACTATTAAAGAATAGACCAGTCTTAAATGTCCAAAGAGTCATTTTGCAATCTTAGACTCACAGAAACATCATTAATGTAACAGAGCATTATCTTCAGTGAAACAAAACATTCTATTTAATGCCAAGTGCCATTATCTCACTGACATCACATTTCAGTATCCTTTAGTTCATATATACATCAAGATTTGTACTTAAAAAAACTCTACAGCCTGTCTCAGGGTCTGGTTCAAGACTGCTCTGAAAATGTGGTTATAGGATCAGCTGAAGAACCTAGTGTAGTACTGAATGGTGCATATTGATTTAAGTGTTCATCATGGATATTTTAGGTTAAATGGAAGATCTCTGGAGCTTCTGAGGTACATTGTGTGCCTGGTATGTAGGTGACATTTCTGTATCATAAAAAAGAATTACTTGTCGGAAACAAAAGGATTCAGAAAATACTGGCAAATAACATGCTGCAAACATGACAGAGATTTTTCTAAGGAAAAAATAACTGTTAGATTAACTCGTATTAACTTTGAAAATTTCTTTAGGTTTCTTGCTAAATGTAGGTTATATGTGGTAACATGGGTGTTTTGATAATTTCCCACTATGCCTGCTTAAGCCTCCCATTCCCTGTGATCTGTACAAAATCCACATGGGCTTGATTTTCCTGGCTTGATTGTGCTGCTATTTTCCCATGTATGCAATGAATTTGAAAAGCTGTTAGTCTGAACAGGCACCCATAAACCCCACTTTTCACTTTTCCTACTTAGATGTCCCCGTCCACACAAGGTCAGAGGCAGCAGAGAAGTAGATGTCTTGGCTCTGATTGTCTTTTCCTACGTCGTGAAATACGGATAGGACAGGCTGTCTGCCTGGGGATGCTGGGAGCATTAAACACCAGCTGGGAGCATGCCCTAACATGCTACAACTTGTACAAAGGTTGCTAAGTGACTTAAATCCATTGCACAGAATAGAACCATATAGCCTCAAAACAGCAGAACCTGACTTAGTTTCTAGTAACTCATTAAAATGACTCTACAATTCTTTTGATGTTCTGTACTAGTCTGGTCACATTCCTTTCTGTTTTATAGCACGGTAATAACAACATTCTTGTAAACAGTCATATAAACTCTAACCTTCATATTGCTCTCTTCAGATCATCTGAAAGCATTTTTACATTGGGATTTGGTGTTCTTACCCCCATAAAGCATGTCCCATCCTAATAACCCACGCCATCAAAGGAGCAGGGGGTGAAAAAAGGGATGCAAAAGTCGATTGCTGCTGGGTCACTTGCAGCCAAACCATCCTTCAAAGGCAGAAATTTCTTGCAAGCATTACTTTTGTTGTTCAGAGCTGTTGGGGTTTCCATTCTCTTCCAGAGGAAGCTCTTCTGTGGACATATAGACTCTAGCCTGGATGTTTGTCGGTTGGTGCCTACCCTTCAATGATCAGGAGCCTGTGCTCTCTCTGTTGTTATCAATACATTGTCCTCCCCTGCTTGTGCAGATCTACAACCTGGGGTAATATTTTCCCGCAGCTTGAGTTCCATATTATGTGGCTGGCAAGGGAGAATTACAGAAACAGAGAAGGCCTAGGAGGCAAAAAAAAAAAGAAGCCACTCTGGTTTAGCCATGCTTGTCCACTGATAGCATCAGATAAAAGGCAAACGACTGACTTTAGCTACAGAAGTGTGTGCTGTATGTGCTGTAAGGAGGATAGACAGCACTTTCCAGATGTCTCTGGCCACAGGCTTGGCACTTAAGCATTTGCTCAAACAAAAGGGCCAAGGATAAGGGACTGCACCCTTTGCAAACAATGCGGCACATGGACATGCACTCACATGCAAAGAATTTACATCGGCTGAACAGTTTTCCAGGCAGTCAGTAAATATGACTTATGCCTTCTCTTCCTCCATCAATAGTTTAAACAATCTGGGAGCAAAACCAGATACAATGATCTTCCTGACACTGTAAAAGACAAGGAAAGTTTTCACACATTTTAACATTTCCTCAGCTTTGCTGCCTTCTTTTCTTTCCCTCTGTTTCTTTCTTGTTATTAATTTTTTAAAATTTTTTTCTTTATCCAAGACAACTCTGCATGTTCCTTTGGGCTGTCCAGTTGGAGCAGAGAAACAAAGTAATGTGCTTTGAACCTATCACAGAACATAAAAAGGAAGCTGTAAATACTCAACTGAATGAAGTGCCAACAATCTCTAAACAAGCAATGTGTTACACAGCATATCTGTTGAAGGGTGGTACATTTATAGTAGTTTCAATCTGTTGGACAATTATTTGCAAGTAGAAAAGAAAAAAAAAGCAGCTAGATTTGACAGATAAATTTTTCAGTGTTACCCTTTGTTTATAGACCTTCTCTCCTTCTAGTGTACCCTAGAGCAAATATCTGCCTTTTCAAAGGGCCACGCCATTGTTCAACTGAAACGTTGTTATTTCTTCTCTCAAGTTTGATTAAATTACTTGGCACTCAGACAGAAGTTGATAATAATACAAACGCAGTGATCAAGGTGGCAGATGTGCCGTTATTCTCTTAATGGCAAATAACTAATTCTTCAAGCTGTGGCTACGCAGTTTTAAAGTGATATGGGGGCTAAGCAGGTAACGTTGGAGCCAGTTTTACATTTGTTAATTGAAATGGGATTGAGAATGTATTGGGGAATGTTTAAATAATTGCTTTCCTTAGAAAATATAGTCTGGCAGTTGGCTTGTGGATGATGCGTGTGTAGAGATTGCCGAGATTAGGGACAGGGAGGCAAGTGGAGGTCTCGGGCAGCCGGCTGACAGTGCCTGTGCAGCTACGGGGGGCTCAGCTGCCTTGCAGGAACTTGCTCCCATATCTGAGCCCTGGGATAAAAGGTGTATTTTTAAAATGCGTGAGCTAAAATATTTTAATTAACACCTGTTAAAGCCCTGGAAAAAGCAACACAAAGTATTTGCTGGTATATGAACTGATGTAAGAGTGGCCAAATTAGGTGGAGTCAGGGGAAATGTTAGGACCTAAAAGGTTTAAAAGGATGTAGTAGTGACAAAAGTGACTCCTCCACCCTCCCTGAGGAGATTAAAGTAGCCACGGTTTGAGTGAGGATCAGAAACCAGGGATTTCAAATATATTAGCTCAAATGCTCGCGCTAATAAGTTTTAAAATAAATCTTTTCTAGACTACACAAGCCCTGAGGGAAGAGCAAAAAGATTAAGGTAAAAATAGAAAACATGAAGTGTCTAATAATGAGCCACACCTGTTTAGCAAAGTTTCCCTATCTCTGGTCTGGTCTACACCCTGTTTTTTGTATCAGTATGACTGGCTTGGCCAGGA
This sequence comes from Fratercula arctica, assembly GCA_947846985.1. NCBI lineage: Eukaryota > Metazoa > Chordata > Aves > Charadriiformes > Alcidae > Fratercula > Fratercula arctica. The sequence continues at coordinate 10,296,207 of CANTUZ010000002.1, read as the reverse complement.
AAGTGTTTTTCTAAGGGACTGGGAGGATGAGCAGGTTACCATGAGGGAGCCACGTGACGGTGGTGAAGGTCCCGAGGGCAGCCACCGAGTTGTCTGCAGAAGATATTTCCCTCTCATTTACCCCAGTACTGGAGGAGTTTTGGTTGTTTCATGTGTAGATAAAAATAAGGACTTTTTAAGAAGATCTAAAAATGATTTAATAATTTAATTATTTAATTACTTGGAGACAAGTGGTTTTCATTTACTACAATGGATCCCAATCTTGTTGGCCTCCAGGCTTTATTGTACTGTAAATATTATTACTCATAATAAAAACTAACCTAACGTTTTTCCCCCAAACTCAGCTTTGGTCTTCAGCTGCTGATGCTGGTTCAAATTGGAAGAGGAAGTAGATAAAAAACACCAAAGAAGTCGTCTTTGTTATTTCACAGACCCCAAAGTCCACCTCCAGAGAAGCACCCCGCAACCTGGGAGTCTTCTCCAATCCATCCTTCTTGCCTACCATGAGAGCTGTCACAACATGTGGTGATGTCTGACTTTGCCCATGGCTGTACTTTACATTGCTATGGGGCAGCCCATGTGTAGGACATACTGGCTACAACAGCAGGTAACTCATAATGTTACACCCATGTCTTTACTTTGGAGCTGTGGGGTTTTTTATAATTATAGACAGATTTTATAATTATAGACATTATCATTCCTTCCTGAAAAATACTGAGAACCTTTAAAAGAGATATCAAAGGTTAGGCCGGACTAGGGGAAGTTCAGTTTTCAGACCTGAGGATTTGTGTTATTTGTATAAACCCAGATGACCTTTCTTCCCTGTTCATGGCCAATTGTTTAGCTAGTAGAAACCTGTGTGTCTCCCTTACCCCAGAGGAACTACAGAAGCTTGGGCATCCAAGCACCTGGGATGGCATCCTGGTTTTACTGAAGTCAGCAGGAGTTTTGCCACTGGCATCTCCTCCTTAGAGTTTACCCCACGCCCTTGTCGGAGCAAGCAATAATCCTGATGAAACTGTAGGACAAATGCAGTCACAGTACAAATAGAGGTATAAATTATATTTGGGGTTAAGAGGCATTGATGAATATATATTAGATAGCTTACATAATATAGGAAAGTTGCCACGAAGACTTTTTTTCCTTACACCTTCTTATACCCTTGTCTCTTTCTCTTCCTTTTGCAAAGTAGCTATTCAATTCTACTGATGTGAAGGGTGGGGAAGCATTTATTTGCTTATGTTGATTTTTAACAGTTTATTGCAATATACTTCATAGCGTCATCTCAGCCATCTGTCTGATCAAGATGGAGTTGTAGGCTCCATCAACAGATTATTAGAATAGACCTGAATTTGGTTACGTGTCATTGCAGTAATAAGGCTTAGTTCTTCATTTGTGAGCACACAAATACTTTATTAATCCCCATACAAATTCTATTGAGAGGAAAATACTGTATTTTCCAGAACACCGATATGTTTAAATCTTATATAGTACAATTAGAAAGCAAATGAGACAAGTCAAAAGCAGAGAAGAGAAGGAATCAGGAACCCTATATAAGTGATTTTTGTGCTCCTGTTTTCATAGTACAGGGACATCTGATGATCGTTAAGTGTGAGATGACAGCTTGGGCTTGGTTTCATGAGCAACTGAGCTGAGCTGATGACTCACCAAAAGGAGGTGATTTCCCACCATCTTCCTGTTACTCCCTTCATCACTTTTTCCTCCCTCCTTCCCTTTCCCAGGTGCAAAGTCCCACTCCTTTGACACCAGCATTGGTATAGTTGGATTCTGCTATAAACTAGTTAGAAGTCTTTTTTGTTTTATTGTGGAATTTATTTTCTGCTGGGCTAGTGAGTTGAACTGTCTCGAAGGTGACACCAGAAGTGGAGCCAAATTAATAACAGCAGTGAGGGAGAACAAGGAATTGACTGAGGAAGAGAAGGAACTTCTCTATTTTGGTGGCAATGAGCTGTCAGAGTGGCTCATCCCATGTCATTAAATTGTTGCTTGAGTATACAAGTTCATTTCTGCTGAAAAGGTCACTTCTGATTCCTTCTCCCCTCTGGACCTCCTGGCAGATTTCTGCTAGTTTGGTGAGATGAAGTGGCTCACCAAAAGGTGAGAAGAGCTCCTGACACCCTGCATTGAAGTGGAAAGGAGGAGGAGGTCCCCTTTGGTGGCAACACATTACACCAGATGAGCGAGCACAACTAATTGCAACCTAAGTGTCTTGCCCAAGATCACACAGGAAATCTGTGCCAGAATAGAAAGCTGCTCTCCTTTCTTGTAAGAGCAAGAAAATTGCTGTACCCTCAAAATCTCAGGATCTTGCTTCTACTAGTCCAGCCAGAATTACATAGTTTAAAGGACAGTGATGGTTCACCACAGGTATAGCATGCTTTGTCCAGCATCTCAATTTATCCTGCTTTCTATAAATCAGAGAACATTTTAACTTGAAAGCATGGGATTATTAGTCCTTTCCTCATTTTTCAGTTAAAACAACTGTTCTGAAAAGTTCTGATTCCAGAACCGTCTGAAAATTGAATTAATTTTACTGAGTTCTCAGTGTTGGGGATGTCCTTTGACAGTGAGTTCCAGAGGCAGAATAGGTGAAAAAGTCTTTCCCTCTTACCAGTTCTGAATTTGCCATCTCTTAATTTCACTGAACACTCCCTATTCCTTAGGGTTTGTGGCAGGGTGAACACATTTTCCCAGCTCATGCCGTCATGCTGAACCACAAGACCCACACTCCTGCCCGCGCTCCCTCTTGCTGGGTGGCTGCTGGGCAGCATTATAAATCAAGGATCCTGAATCCAATCCCAACTTCCACACTGATTCCCTCTGTCATCTCAGTGACTCAGATTACCTGTTTGCCTCCGTATAGCTACTTGCAAAAGGAGATAATGATACTTGTCTAACTGACAAGGGTATTGTGGGATGATTTATCTCATTAAAGGGAGTGAAGTGCCTAATGCAACTGCTTCTTTGTAGAAATGAAACGTATTTTTTAGAACTCGAACGTCCTTCCCTGTGGCAGCCTATTCTCTGCGTGTGCACCAGATGGCACTGCGTTGCAGGTTCAATTATGGCACAGACGGCAACTGCCTTTTAATTTGTATAATAGGCACAATTGATAACCATTCTTTTCTATTCCCACAAGAATTACGTAAAAAAAATCTGGAAAAATATAAAACTGTGTTATACTGTATTTCACAGATTTTTAAATTTTATTTATTTATTTATTTATTTATTTAGAAGAAGGACTTGGCTCATCTCCCTTCCCTCAAATGAGAGAAGGTCTTCAAAACCCACCAAGACACCGTCAGCCACCATTTCTGGCCATGAGGATAGAGAAGTACCATGCCATAAATTGCAATTTGACTTGCTCTTTTCTTGACCATAACTACGCAGTATACATAATACATGAATGTAATAATAAATCCCAGGACTTACATAGTTCATTTGGGATAATCAAAGTGCACTCTCACAGAGGTATTAATAAGATTTATAATTATTTACATATTGTCTCCAGGGACGAATGGGAGCTGTTAAACAATTTGCTCACATACAAGCAGTACAGTTGTAACATGGGTGAGAAAAGAACTCCACTTTTTTTAGCCTCAGTCTCTTACAGGGCTGCATTGTTGCCAATATTCACATTTCTAGTTTATATGTGAAATGATAAGAAGAAATGGAATGCTTCAAGGGGAAGAGACTATTGTATCCACGTTGTAATTTTCATAGACCTGTGTTAAAACACAATTTATCTTTATTGCTCACATAGAGGTGATATATAGCCTCACACAGTAAATAGGCAAGGTGGACTTTGTGCTAAACTTTAAACTTACTTTAACATTTTCTTGGGTTATAAAAATATTCCTCTCTATGGCACCTTATTTAAAGATTAACACATATCCTTTCCACACAGTATTTTCAATGCCGCAGTTCATGAACATCTGCTTTTCATGTCTCTACTTTTAGTGTTGGAGCTGAGGAACTGTCAAAGGAATGAAATGTATATATTGTATTTTTTTCAGTGCATGTAGGTTTTGAAAACCCTGTTATCTTATTTGAGACATCACAGGGAATGTATAAAAAGATCCAGAATACTGGTATACACAAGCCATGGGGCTGTGTCATTGCATCGAACTTCATGGTGGCCTGTGAAGCTGTATGGGAAGAGTGAAACGTATCTCTGTGGACAAAGACTTGCTCCTGGGATCGTTGTTTTTCCTCTCCCCTAGTCTGGCAGGATGAAGATCTGGGAGGAGGGCACGGGAATTTAGATAACAAGCGATCCCTGTGCTGTAGGAAGGGAAAAATATCTCAGCTTTCTGCGTTCATCTAAATGTCGTGACCTGACCTCTCTCCTCATGGCCTGGCAGCTTGCAAAGCTGGCTCTGAAGGTTACAGGTGAGAACAAGGCTGTGTCTGGCCACCCCTCTGTGCAGGGATGACACATAATAAGCAATAGCCTGTCTGGAAATCTGTCTGCCAGTGACAACAGATGGGAATCTGGACTTTCACTACTGTTTTCTGAGGATTTGCCGAATGTCACTGGATTTGTTACTGGAATTGAAGGTCCATTGAAGCTGGATGTTCCAGGAGCCACTCCTGGGGTTTGCAGCCTGCAAATGCTGCTCTGGAAAACAAAGGGTTCAGGACAAAGGTCTGGGACTTGTTTAGGATGGGAACTGAATCTCAGGGGCCTAAACCCCCTTTGTACAAGTCCCTTTGGATGAGAAGGTGAATCGAAGCCAAGACACTCTCAGTCCCTTCACACAAACTATCCCGAGTCTGGGTCTAGGTTAGCACGACTTACTCCTTCCCATCTGAGTGAAGTCTGGGAACAGCTGAACTCCCTGGACCCTGGTCCCAGTAGTCAATGTTTGGTCCCTCAGATAGGGTTTAGAGGGGTTGTCCTCTGCAGCTGGTGCGGGCCACTGCACTGCTCAACCCTTCTGGCATGGAGCGATGCGGAAATGGGAAATACTGATTCAGAGGGTGTTTTGCAGTCCTGAAGGTTGATTGTCAGTGCTAAAGAGCAAGCTGCCTTGTGATTTCTCTGCATCTGCTCCTCTTTTTTTTTTCAAGGTGAGGTTTTATGCCCCAGCTCATTTTACAGGTCTGTCCTTACTCCTAATGAAGCTAAAGGTAAAACTCCCACTAAGAGAAGCCTGTCCTGCATGTAGAAGCAGCCAAGGACTGATGGAAGCTTTAATTACAACCATGACATCGTTGGCTATAAAAGAGAGAAATGATTTAAAAAAGGGGAGATAAACTTTCTAAGGCAGTTGTCCTTTCAAATTTGTTCTTAAATCAATAATAAAAAAAAATTGTAAGTTTGTTCCCGTTTCTAAATAGATGTCTTACATAACAGTAAAACCCACAAAGATTCATATGCGTGGCAGTTCAAGCACTGCTTTTGCAGAGTTTATTTAAGAAGCTCCAAAATAAACCTGAAGATAATCACACTTAGACCAAAGACATACTTAGGGTAAAATAAAAACAGAGCCACAGTAGTTATAGTCTAGAAGTGATTGGGGTACAATAAAGTATAGTCACAACTAAATTATGTCTTGGGCTGAAGTAGATACATACTATTAATTGGATGTAGGCCCTTTAACCTTTTTGCAGGAAGCAAACTTGAGATCTAATAATTTTTGTAAAGATGAGCTTTCTGTTCTTCCAGTAATATTTCTGGGCTTTGAAAGGATCTTGACTTTCCATTGAGATTGTTTTGATGAGATTGGCTCTAATATTTCAACCACGCCAACCGAGCAGAGGTAAGAGAGGATAAAGGAGGGTAGAAGTTTGATTGCCTTATTCAAAGGATACAAATACCCTGCTGGTTGTGTCAGTGCTCTACTGCTGATCCTTTTAAGGTACTTTGTTGCTAGACATTTTCATGGATGTGAAAAATTGTGGCAGAAGGGAGTGTTAGCTAATGATTCAAGTAACTCTACTTAAAAAGAAGTAACCTATTGGGAAGAAGACATGAAGGCAACAGTGCTTATATCATACACAAAACTGATTAAAATTTAATTTCTCTCTTGAGTTCACCGCCTCTCATTGCCGTTAACTGTGTCCAGAATAGGGTCCTAAATTAAGCTTTGTGCTTTTAAAATATAGAGGATGATATAATCCCACTTTCTAACAGATACCTCCTTTTTAGCAAACTGTTTTCATTGTAACCCCAAACTAGTGCTGACTTCACTAAGAGAAGTTGAAACCCTAATTCAGGCTGACAAATACACATCTGCAGTTTAGAAAGTAATGGGTGGTTTTGTGTGCCTTGCTTTTTTAGTGATAGATTTGTCTCAAAGGATCCAGGACCTCAAAGTGAGGTTCCTCCAAGGCTGGAATGAGACATCAGGAATGGACTTCAACCACCCTAACTCTTGCTTTGAAGGGTTTTGGAGGAACCTACAGTGCTCCTGATGTGCAGTTTTCAACCGTCTAAAGTTACAGAAGGTGCCTCCCCCTCATTCATTTCAAACTAATCATCGATTCTGTCTTGCAGGAGTTGTTCAGGATGTGGTAATGGTGAACAAAGTAGGAATAAGCAACTGAAGAGTTAGTAACAACTTAAGCTGTCACCACCATTTCTTCAGCAAAGGTCTGGCCACAGTCAAAGAGGGTTAAGGTACACCTTATAACCTAATAACTGAAGTGGCCTAAGGGAATATCCATACTTAATATGTATATATTTTCTGGAGAACCAAGATTTAACAGCCACAAGCCATAAAAACTGAAATCCTTTAAGGACTGGCTGCAGGCGGGGAAACCACCACACGCTCACCAGTGGCCTGGATAAACATTTGCTATTAATTTCCTCTTATTGCTGGTGCAGTTTCATCCTAACAGCTGAAGTTTTATGAAGGATCAGATTTTGTTTCCTTGTAAAGAGAGTTAGAGAAATGCTTAAAAGCCAAAACAAGTCTGAGTACTGAAGGGTGATGACATCTAACAGGTCTGCAAAAATCTACTACTGCTAGGCTCAGACATTAATGCTCCGCATGTAGGAAAGGAGTTTAAATTGATAGCACATGAAATATAACTAAATATTCTTGAAGGTTAGGGCAGGTGCTATGCAATTATTCAGTCTTTTACTAGCTGTCAATGGTTGTTTGTAAGTGAGGTCAACAAGATGTTTACTGTATGGTTGAATGCTTTATTTGAAGCAAAGATGTATGATCTTTGAATGAAGATATTAATGATGTGACAAAAAATCCTGAAAAAATAGTGCTTTCAATGGAAGCTACTGTTAAAGTCATGTACTAACAAGCTAGATGCCAAAACTAGCTGCAAGGAACATAATAATATAGATATTTGCTGCAAAAATAGAAAACAGGAAAAGCAATAAATCTGTTAATCTACTCAACTTTTTAAACTTGGTTTTGGATGTGAAGTTATAATTCTGTTTAATTATTATAGCTACTGATTTTCTTAATCAAATCAAAACTTTCTTTTTGGAGTTTTACACATTCTTCCTAAGTACAGATGATGTTAACTTATCAAAAGCTCATTTCTATTTAATTTAAATCCCATTCCTCAAGTGTCCCATGTGACAATGCAAGCTCCACTATTAGGAAGAATAATAAAGGAAAAGTTTTTACTACAATTTCTAGTTGAGGGCTAGATTCAAAGAATTTCTTTTTTTTTTTTTTTTTTTTTTTATAATTCATGCTGATCATTGTAATGATAAATTTCAGTGACTTTTGAACATTATGTTCTCTAAATTATGGTTGTAGGTAATACACACAGACTAATGAAAACCCAAATACCAGCCTTCATCAAAAGTGTATTAGCTAATCTGTGAAGTCAAGCCACGAAAATCAAGGAATAGCAGAATTAAGGTTACCTTTGCAATCTTAATTTGGTTACTTTGGGTGTAATGAATGGGCTGTAATTCTTAATTATAGATCTACACGTTGGTCCCCCTGCTGCTTCCCTTCCCTCTTTCAGTATTTCAGTACACAGATTGGCCCATGTTCCTTTAATGAGTAAGTAGGATTTCATTTTCTTTTTGCTATTCATTGTGTAACCTTGAGTCTTCTCTTGCTCCCTCCTGCCAGTTCCTGTTCTGAATTCAGCATTATTATTTTTCTTTAGGCTTTCCTACAGCTTTTGGCTCTCTGCTTTCACAAAAAAGAATGGATTTATTTTCACAGCAGCCCAACAGATGAGATATGGCATTAGCCTGACTCCACAGGTGGGGCATGGTGGCAGGCCAGAAATGTTTGCTGAATTTGAGTGCCCAGTTTCTGCTAGTTAGAGTTTGACTTTGCTCAGCATGGAGACGTATTTTATGTGATAGTTGGCTGTGAGTGCTCAGCACTTCTACAGCTCAGAGACCCCACAGTATCTAGTCAGGGACCCAGAAAATGAAGCTGTGCAATTTATAACTGTGAGGGAAAGAGCTGGTTTAAATTGCTTGCTTAGCTTTGCAGAGGAGCTGAACAGCAGAAATGCGACCAGCTCTCAAGGACAATGGTGAAACCATCCTCCCTTTTCTGGTAAGCCCTAGGAGCAGATTTAGTGAGGGAAGCTGTGCGCTGTAACCACCTTCTATTACCTTCCTTGATGCGATACCTGCAGTCCAGGTCGTACCTGGGGAATGGCCATGCCGCAGTGCATCTCTTATTACCGTGCCTGAATCGTCTTTTTTTTTTTTTTTTTTTGCTATTATAAGACTTCTAACTTTTGAAGTCCATATCCTAGGGGCAGCAATCTCCTTTTGTTATATCCTCTGATCTATCATCGGTGACGTCCATTTTGTGCCCGGCAGGAGGGAGAAGTGTATGATCATGCTATTAAAGATAATGCCTATGCAAAAAGGGATTGAATCAAGGCTGGAGAGGCAATTTGATTCAGGCACTTCCTCACATCTGATTGCAACTGCAAGATTCTTTCAACACAGTTTGAGGTGTGTAATTTCCCATATTTAAAAAAAAAAAAAAGTAGAGTGCCAAAATAGGCATTTCATTATGCAGGATCACAGTGACTCCCAGGAGAGCCAGCGGGGCTGGAGTCTGTGTTGGCCACTTAAAGCTCTGTTACTTCAGTTAATAGAGTAGCAACATTAATAATCAGTAGTTACCAGTGTCCTGCTGAAAACACCAAGAGGCTTGTTTTCTATGAGGCAGGCTGGACAAGTTGTTAGTGGATCTTGCAGGTATTTCAGGGCAGCAGGGGATGGGCAAAGCACCAAAACTGTGTTTTCCACTCCACGTTCAGGAGGGGAGTTTGATGTTGTCCTATTTTTTCAGATGCAACCACTTCTACTGTCCAAACGAGACTGGGACAGGAACATTTAAATGTTCATGAAGTCTTTGCCACATCCAGTTTCCTTAAGATTTCTCTGTTGCTGTGGAAGTCCCAGCCTTTTTGCTCTGTCATCTTTAGTACTCTCTCTGAACTAGTTTTAATAGTCTTTCCCAGCCATAATTCAAGGTCTCCTTTCTCACTGGCTCCCCACACTCTGCTTCCCCCCCTACAGGCTTTAGTCTCTCCATGTTCTCCATTTCCCCAAAGAAATGTCCAGTCAGTTCCTCAATTTGATTTTTTTCACCAGCCCCTATCTATTCCCTGTTCCTCCCCCATTTCCAACTCAGAGATCTATTTGCATAATCTCCACCAAGGAGGTTGAAAGCATGGGTAACTCTGTCCTCTTGCATCTTGGGTACCCCAAAATGACTGGAAATAACTTGTAGTTACTTGTAGCGGCAACACAGTGTCAGATCTCCTTAGCTCCAACCTGAAATATTGGTGTTGTGGATGTACCTTCAGGGAATGACTGAGGTCTCAGAAGAGTCTACTGTTCATGTGTGACCTATGGTTTTCTAATGGCAGCAATAGTTCCTTGGTGTAAATTTGTACAGAAATTATAAAGGTTGTGTTTCAGGGACAAGCCACATCTTAATGACAGAATTCAAGTATCTTTTCCAAAGCATACAGGCATTAAAGTTCTGAAAAAGGGAGGTTACCACAGGGTTTTAATGTAGACAAGGCAGGTATTTTTCCGTGGTCTTGTTCTTGGAAATAGCTGAACTGTTTTGGCTGAAGTTTTCCAAAGAAGATTTTTCAAGTTCAGACAGGTGTCTGACATGTCAGAGTTCAACCTAGTCATCTGAAGTTTTGTGACACTGGGAGCCTAAAATGGGAAGAATCAAGTAATCTCAATGATTGTTGTTGCTACCAGCAATGTCTATGAAAATCTCATGCATTGTGCCTAATTCACCTTCACATTTGTCCAGTTTTAAAATGATCTAAATCCACAGAAATACAGGATGAGGAAACTGTGGAATATCCATGATAACTGATAGGCAGGGATATCAGCCAATAATGACAGATGATATTTACGCAAACATGTTCACGAATAAGAATGGTATGTGCTTAAAAAATCCCTACAGTTGTTTGTTCAAATCCCATAAACATTTTCAAGAGGGTTTTTAAACCTAAACTAGTCTTTACAGATGTAAACTTCAGCAGTCATCCCAGAGCTAGGATAATCTATTGTCATGCCTGTAAATAGTATCTGATGATGCAATTTATTTCCTGAGTAAGTAGTTTGGTAAGAAATAAAACTGTAAAGCTAGTAATGGATTTTTCCCTGTTTTAGTCTTAATCACACTATGGTCAATACTACTTAAAATTGAGATGAAAACTTTGTTTACAGGTTGGAAGAGCTAAATTTTGTACACACTGTGGATAAAAAAAAGCTTTTAAATTGCTCAAAATTATTAAGATAATGAAAAACAGCATATCAACATTTCTCATCTTCACTCATTAAAACACTTTCTCTACAGTGTCTTTCAGGTCAGACTTTCTGAACTTCACATTAAACCGCCTGTTGATTGCCTTTGTATGCTGGAAGCTTTTTGCATTACCATTCATCTAGAAATTTAATTGCTTTAGATCATAACTTCTTAGGACTCAGAGTCACAATGAAATTACAGTAATCTAACAAAACACCATGCACCAGTTCAGCAGGAATAATGGCTCATGTGTATGGCCTTAGCCCGTGGCAAATGTGATGACTTTTCCCACTCTGAAAGAGTGTTACCTGAGATAATGTGCCTTGCAACAGGCTTGGAATCATGAACCTGTGTGACATTGCCAATTGTTTTGTCTTGGCTGATTTTAAGACGCTTTTAAAACTATATTACTTTGTGAATCTGAGCCCTTGCTCACTTATAGTCCTGGGTACATTGTGGTCTTACAAGCCTTTAAAATGTATCTCCAAAAGATAGGGTCTATATGAGAAATTAGCTTAATGTGAGAACTTTGGAAAATCCTAAATAATGTCTCTGAAATTATGGGTATCTGATCTATCTCTCTGTAGATGAAAAAAAATCTACTAATGACTTTGACCTTCTGCTGACAGGTTTTTCTGTTGACTTGAATATTGTGGGAGTGGCAGCGTAGTTAAAGCTGGAAATTCCCACCCATTTTTTACCGTCTCTCCCAGTAGACCAACAGATGTTCCTCATTAACTTTTAGCAGATAGATTTCTTGTTGATAACTCGGTTTGTTGTGTTTTTTTTTTTTTTTTTTTTTTCTTCATGGAGGAAGCTGGGAAGTGTGTTGCTGTGAAGTGCAGCTTTTAAAACACATCTCCATATCCCAGTTTTTTTGTAGAATTTCTAAAAAATACCTTAATTTCGAAGCATAATAATATGTCTTGTTGGTTGAGTCTTCAAGAGTCTATTGATGTTCTAAAATTAAATGTAGAACATTAAGTAGTTTCTTGATTAACCAAATCTTCTTGTGCCTGAACCTCTCCTTAGTTTTATTAACTGTAAGAGGCCCTACAATCTCCCTTGCAAAATTAGTTGAAATTTTCATGTACTGAGGACTTTACAAATTAAAATTTACTGGCTCATGTGCTTCTGTAGTCATATCAGGAGGGTCTTGCCACTGGAGACTTCTTTCTGCTTGAAACAGGTCCTGCACAGAGTCTTCTCAGTGTGTGTCTGATCCTAGCTGGGACTTGGCAATTTGGGGCAATTTTCTTGGCAATGAAAATGTTTCTTAACTAAAAATTGATTTTTTAAGTAAATAACTAAAAATGTTTTCTCCTGAAATCTTTCATAAAAGACACAGGTTTTTGTTATGAAATTTAATGTTTTCTGTCTCCATTAATGGTGGGTCACAATGAATGACCTACCTGTAAGTAAAAGGCTGCTGTCCCATTTATTGCATCTGTTTAGTTGGTGTGTTGTTCAAGTCATCTGTCTCATCTCTTACATGTAAAGAATCCTGATGGTACTGGGGCTTCTGTGTGTTACGGAGACACATAAACTATTAATACTAATGCTTACCTTTAGCTTCCTGCCAGAGCTGTATATTTTCGCTGTACCAACAGAGATGCCATCAGCTCCTGGCAGTTTAAATTACATTTAGGGTAACGGAGTCAGTGCTTTGGCCAATTAATAAAATTATGCTATTGACAAATGGCCAAAGAAGCTGTAATGTTTGATGCCTAATTGCTATTCAAACCACTGTAAATGAGAAATTATATTATCCCTATTAAAATATAAAACTGCATGCACGAGGACACACTGCTGCAAGTGCTCAGTGTTAGGGAGATCGAAGACATGACTGATCTCCTGTATGTACATAATTGTCCATGCATGTGCAAAATGAACATTACAGTTGAGTTTGAGCCCATCTGCGACCAAGTGCACATGTTCCTCAGCTAGACAAGGGGCATGTCAGTGGCCAGTCCAGTGTTTAAGCAAAATGGCAGTGACATTTAACACATGAGCTAGGTTTCTCATCACTGTCTCAAAGCATCCTGTAGCCAAGAAGAAGAGTTGTCTCAGCAAAAAATTGACACATGCTCCCTCAGATCAGCCTTGTCCTTGTCATGCCACATTCTCCTGCTTTGGGTGTGTCTCTTTAGGTTAGATGCTCTCCATCCCAAGGACTGCAAACTGAAGGCTTGTCTGGTATCTAACATAGATGGCCACATCTCCCCTGGTCTGTAGGCAATTGCGTAGCAAGCATAAACAATAACAACCCGTAGCTAGCACAGTTAACAGGCTTAGTCTTACTCTTTGGTCTTAGTGGAATTGCAGTATGGCTTTGGTCTTAGTCTGCTGGCATATGGCTACTCCTTATGTCTGCCAGACAAGGGAAAACCTTCATCAAGAAACTCATAAATAAATCCATCCCTTTCCCAGATTTCTCACCCCACGATAGCTCCCTGCCTTCTGAAACCTGTGAGAAAGCAATTTGCTGAAAGGCAAGTGTCTGTGGAGATGCGGGATTGTTTAGCACTGGTTACCACCTCGGGCGTTCTGGAAAGGCTCTGCTGCATGAGGTGCCTTTCAGAGATCTGAATATGAGCTAAATGAGTCCTGCATCTCTGCCTTGTAGCTCTGGGAATGCTAGGCAGGTAATTAAGAAATCACACGGCACAGGTGTGCCAGGTGAAGTTTGGTAGCTTGCTTTTGATCTAAATTGAGATGCTCTGGGGATTTAACTTCTTAAACAAAAAGGGCATAAATAAATAATGAGGATTTCTTTTTTTTTTTAAGGTTGGAACATGCAGGCTATAAAATTTTGTCTTGGATGTACACAAGTAGGCAATGGTAGAAGATTGTTTAAGGCTAGGGCTTTGTTTTAAATGGGGGTGTTGTTTTCATTAACTTGGGTCTGATTAGTTTTTTCTCTGGGAATTTCCCCACTGATATAAACAGGAACAGTGTTTGGTTTTTGGGAACTAACTCAGGAATAAGTTATGAAAGTGTCTTTAAAAATAGACCTTGAAAAACCAACAAACCAAACCAAAACCTGGAGTATTAATTACAACGCTGGAGTCACTCAGAGCATTTCTTTTTAATATTCATACTTGAAAATAAGACATCTTTTAAGTCTGTAATGAGTCCTTCAGCGTACCGCACTCTAGTTAGAGCATTACTTCATAGCTGGAAGCCAAGAAACAGGCTGACAATCAATTCTTAAATTATTCTAAGCCCACACAATAGCCTCTTGCCACAAAGTTTCGGCATGCTGCCTATTTTGCTACCATGTGGGTGGGGTGAGATTGGGATAAACAAGAACACAACTGCCCACTTTTGATTTTTCATCTTCGCTTAAGTTCAGTCTTGCACAGACAGTTTCTGTAAGTTTGAAATATTTCAGTGCCTCTCTTTCTTACACAATTCCCTGATAAAGCTGAGACCAAAAAGTCGCGTGAAAAAAGGTCTTCTTGTATTTCAGAGTTTGAATAAGAAAAGGAAGTGCCAGGAAATAAGACTATCGCTCTGAGAGGTTTAGCCTGGTTCTTTGGTCTTCTGAAGCAGGAAAGCTTTCATATACTTTCTCCAAACAAATTGGGTGGCTATCTCTGATCTATCAGAGTGCCCTTAAATTACTTCTTTTGATACCTTGGGGAAGAAAGATAGCGCAGGTGATGTCATAGGGCTCCTTCCAGCCCCGCCGTGTGATGCCGGCTCCTCTCCTCCAGAAAGCTAAATGTGAGGGAGGTCATACACAGTGTGGGCCTGTCGAAGAGCGCTGATACAAAGCAATAGCACAAGCAGAAGCGGCACTCTTGCAATGCTGCAAATATGCTATAGTCAATTTTCAAATGTTAATTTTATGCTTGGTTTTAAGTAAAGCAAAAGACCAATTCACATTGCGGGTTGAAACCTCTCTTAGTCAGACTATGGTAGTGGGTGCGATTTACAGCAGTACAGTACAGAGGGAAAGCCGAGATTGCAGGGTCTCTGTGTAGTACATGGTTTTAGAGAAATGCCTAAGCCTGATGAAAATTAGGACTGGATGGAGGAGTTAGTCTGGAACTCTGAAATCCAGAGCTTGGTATAGGTAGCGATTTTGCAAAGCCTGGATTCTGGTTTGGGTCAGGTAAAGAGAAAAATGGAAGTAGCAGAGAACTGCTCCAGAACCACTCTTTTTTGCTTTTGGTATGGTTTGGACTGCTGCTTTAACACATCTCCATCAAGAATAAAACATGATGTTGAGTTCTTTGCTGTGTAGTGTCCTGAGGGGAGAATCCGTCCCCATACAACATTATCTTACAGTTGGTTGATTTGTTTTCTGGTGAAATTCTCTGCTGTCACCCGTTAGGTTTATCATAAGAACAAGGTTGTTCTGTCACTTTTACTCTTAGGAAGTCTGGAGCATTAACAGGGGTTTCTTCTATCTCAATCATTCCATCACTTCCTCCTCTTCTCAGTCTTTGTCTAAAACCTGGGGACCAAAAATCAATTATTTTTATTTAAAAGCACGTCAAAACATTACCTCCTCCTGAAAGTTTAAAAAGGATTTTTTCCCCCTAAATATGCTGTAGAGAGGAACCCTTTTTTCCCTTACCAGCTGTAGTGCAGGGAAGTTCTGCCCCATTATATCATCCTTTCCTTCAGTTATCAGGGTACAGAATTCGCCTTTCTTCCTTTTTCAGTACTCACAAATATTTCCCACATCCCTTTCCCCCCAATTACGTGATGAGTAAATTAAAATGAAAGGGGAGCTTATTTCCAGCTAAACACCTTGAGTTTGGATTTCTCCCCAGCTGGTGTTTGTCCCCCCCGAGCTGTTGGATTTCTCACGAGAACAAAGATGTTCTGGTGTTTTGACTTTGAGGAGATCTGGAATATTAATGATAACGCGGGAATAATGGGGAAATCTGTACTGTGAGTAAACTCTGCCTGTACTTCACTGCTGTCCCAGGCAATAGTCCCTCCCGTGGCATTGCAGGGGATTCTGCACTTACCACACTGCTTCTGGTCTCATAAGGGAATAGATATTGCATGGGAGGAACTGCATTGAAGCAGTCCCCAGCTATGAAGACGGCTCTTTTGTCCTCACAGAGCACAAGGACTGCTTTCTTTTAGGCAGACTTGAATAAATATTTCTTCTCTTATCTCAGTAAAAATAAGAAAATATGGTGAAACCACTTAGAGGACCTCAGTAAAAATGAGTTGGGTACACACTGGATGTGAATTTGACACATCTGAGAGTGTTATACGCATATTTAGACAGACAGTGCTGACCACTCCACCCTGGCTCTTCCCATGATGTGGGTTGGTGGGATGTGTCCCAAGGTAACTTGGGACTGAAGCTGCAGGGAGGAGCTGCACTCTGGCAAATAAAGGCCCTCATCAAGTTGTACAAGTGCAGACCCAGTTATGAGCTACAAAGCTCCTAGGCAGGCTGATGCCTGGACATGCAGACATGAAAGATGGCTCCCACCAGAAGGTAAGTGGTTCCTTATCAACTCCTTCTCATGTTAAGGCTGGTTGAGTGTCTTCCTCTTCACAGAAAAGGTTAAAGCAGCCACTCAAATGTGCTCAAATGATGTGTGTTGCAATTGGCCCATAAAAATGAGCAACTAGTGAGTTTAGCCTTATAGCCCCTTTCATGGAGAAATACAGGCACAGGCAGAGCCTGCCCCGTTGGTAGTGTGCACAGGTTTCCAAGAGTCCATTAATGAGGGCCGCGGATGATAGACTCACAGAAACAACGTGATCAGAGTCAATGACTGCTTTCACCATGTAGCCCAGAGTGTGGAGCCAGATGTCGTCTTTGGATCAGACTCATACCAAGATCCTTCACCCCATCATGTCAGTCTGTTGCTTCAGTCGCAGCATATTAATTGTCAGGGAAATTCCATTTCTTGTCCTGCTTAAACGGTGATGGCCCAAGCCCTGCTGAACACAGTGGGGACTCACCTTGGTTTTGATGGACTTGTGATTTCTTACATCAGCAATATGCTCAGCAGTTGGAGATAATTATTCTCCCATTTTACACATAACAAATTGAATCTCAAAGAGCTTATATGAATTCATGCCTTCACTGCAGCACTAATCCAAGGCACTATTTCCCCAAATCAAAATGCCATTTCAAGGATTGCATAGGCTGGATTTGGGTTTAGAAACTTATTTAGGTGTCATAGATATAAGTATGTGAAATGAAGAGGCTGACAGTAGGATCTATGGTTCCTTAACATTTGCATGCATATATGCATGGGTTAGCAATCATGTTTGTAAAAATATTTGTGCAGTACGAAACATTAAAGAAAACCATATAATTGTTTTAAAAAATGCAAACAATTGATCTTTTGATGTTTTCATGCATAGCTGAGTTTTTACTTTTAAGTAGGTACTATCACTAGTGTGCTCCTTTTGTTTATTACCTGGGCAAATTTGCCATTTGATAAAACAAAAAACAAATAAACAAAAATACCAAACAAGAAACACAACAAGAATGTTGCTGACTTATAGCCAGATCTCCCCCAGGTAAAAGGCTTATTTTCTTCTGTTTTGAAAATAAAATCTTAATCTAATTAGATCTTGGAGGAAAAATAGTTGTGATATGTTTTCTGTAGGTAAAATGACTTGCTTAATGTGCTTTGTTTATGTTACTGATTTTACAGTAAGTAATAAAATTTATTAGGGGTATTATCCATTTATAGAATCTGTTTGGCAATGGCTTTTTAATGAAGTATAATATTCTCTGGACATAGGTTAATAAAACACAGTATTACAATAACACAGGCTTTGTCAATAGGTCTCTGAAACATGGGAACATAAATTGATCTCAGTCCAGCTATATATGACTATTGATTTTGGTTGCAGACCAAGAATTGTGTCTTGTATTTATGTGTTTATGCGCTGTAATTTCCTACTTCCTCCATCAAAACACTTCTCTTGTCACACCACTTTCTGGGGTACGTGGACATGCTCTTCCCGTGGACTCCTGCTTCTAGTGTCCAAAGCTCAATAGCCTGGCAGCTCAGCACTATAAAAGGTCTAATATACAAGGCAGGTGAAGAGTTTAAAGATAAAAGCTTGTGTTTGGAATTACACACAAAAAGAGATTGAAAGCAGGTGCAGGCTCCTAAAGGCCAAAGCACAGTAGACCTTGGTAATCCGGATGGAAGGCACAAATGGCGGTGGTAAAGGTCTGCAACTCATGTGAGATGTCACAGCTTCTTGGCCATTAGTGTATGGGATAGAAAGAGAGCACAAGGCTCAACATGCTTTTTTGGACATCCAGACATTACTGAGCTTTCTGTGTGATTCCACCTTTGTAAACTCGTATTGACAAAAGAGGGACAACTGGCAGAAAGGGCCAGTTGGTACGTGCCATTTGATTTGATTATTTCCCTGCCCATCAACAAATCTTTATACTGACACCGCAGAGGGGAGCATTGCTAATGCATGGCACTAGAGTGTCTTTGGATACTGAGTCAGATGCTGAAGAGAGAACTATCTTCTCTAAGCCTACTACACCAAAAGCTGCAGGAATTCCTATATCCACTATTGTCTCTGTGGTTTGTTTGCTAAGAAGAGTCTTGCGTAGACCATAAATGTCAGCACATGCCACCCCCCTGAACCAGACAGCTGTTTTAGATGACCTCTAGACATATTTACAAGTACTCTCAAACATGTCGGAGTATAAATCATTCTGGTAGGGTATTGTTTATTGGCTACCTATTGTAATTATATAACCTATAATACACTAGTGGTCTAGATGGTCTACTGAAACAATAGAAAGTGACAGTCAGCAACATCATATCCTGCAGCAGAACACTCCTACCTTGTGTGGCAGGTCTGAAAAGCATTATGCAGCCCTTTCCACGGAGGCACTGGGAATGCGGCAAGGAGCTTTCTGCAGCTGTTAGGTGGAGTGCTATATCTTATAGAGAACTATTAGATATATATAAAAAAAAGTGTCAGCCGCTGGGCGTTTGTTAGATTAATGTCCTCTCCTTAACATGAATGCATAGAAGGTAGACCATGTGATTATGCAGGTATGGTAATTATCCTTCAAAGAGTTGGAAGGCTTTGACGTAACCCCTGTGTCCCAAATGTGCTGGTTCCAGCACTCGCTAGAGGGAGGAATAAGGACTTGAATCTGCCAGCCTTTCCCATGTGACAATCTGGTATTGTGCCTTATAAAATCTGACAAAATTGTAAATGACAGTAGCCTGTATAAGAACTAAAATGACTTAGCAGAGTTTGTTTTTTTTCTGATAAATAAATTCTCTGATGTGCTGTTCTAACATGCAGAGACA
Source organism: Fratercula arctica (assembly GCA_947846985.1). NCBI lineage: Eukaryota > Metazoa > Chordata > Aves > Charadriiformes > Alcidae > Fratercula > Fratercula arctica. The sequence goes on along the minus strand of CANTUZ010000002.1, from coordinate 10,277,153 downwards.
TGCATGAACTATTGTAAGTACTCCAATTTATAAATGCTTCGCAACAGGCCACAACAAGCTAGCATCATCTTTTAAGTATTTTAAAATTATTTTTTTACATGTCTTTACAACATGTTGTAATACATCTTATAATAAAGCGATTTCTCCACTGCATATTAATTATTATTCTCCAGCAGTATGTCTGCAGTGCTGTGACACTTGGCTGGAAATGTGAGGGCTGAACCGGCCTCACACCAGCTCACCAGTGGAGGGGAGCCCGTATTTATGGATCTCCATTCCAGAGCTCTCAGACAAAGGCAACAGACATCCGGCATCCAATAATCTTGCCATTCTTTTGGTTATTTTGCTTTGGCCAGGCGTCCAGTCTGCTTTTACTACCCCATCAGCATTTTAACTTGTATCATTTTTGCATTGTTGTAAGTTGCAGTAGATGTTTTTGCCAAGAAGGGAGTAATCTGAGTCACTAGAGATGATTAGATACACTTTTTTTTTTTTTTTGTCTAAGTCCTTAGATCCATCATGGAAGGTAAGTCCATGGATGATTAGTTTATGCCTGGGTCTTTTGGGGGAGAATTCTCTTATGTATCAGGTCCTCAAATATTTTCCTATCAAGGAAGCTGTTAGGACCCTGAAGACACTGCCCAGTCCCCACCCACCCCCACCCATGGGCCAGGAGTCCATTTCATCCCAGCATGGGTCTCTCAGACCACGTCCCAGCAATGCCAGAGGAGCGTGGGTCGCCAGCTCTTTCTCTGTCCCTGTCTCCTTCTGCTTCTGGCTGGACCGCCTGGATGACTCCTGGCCCTTGTCCATAGCTTGGTGTGTTGGGGGCTGCCAAAGGACCCCATTGCCAACCCCGGCTCTTTCCACCGCATCAGCCCTGATGGGACTGCACCACTGAGGAGGGCTGGGACTGTGCTGGGTCCTGCTGAACTCCCCAGCCCCTACAGTGCAGAAGCAGCCAGATTTTACAGAATTTTCTCTGAACTATCTTTCCCTACTTCTAGAAAGAATAGCAAGCGCAGTGCTGAAGTGCAGTCAGTGACATTAGACTTCTTTTCCAAACTTTGTAGGGACGTAAAGCTTCTCTCCCAAACACAGACAGCTCCAACTCTCCCCAGGTCTGTGCCTCCTTTGTGTACTTTTAAGTCTAGCTCTGAGGCTCATTAGGTTGTTTTTTTTTTAGTGTGTGACGATTCAAGTTGAGTTTTGCCAAGAAGAAACATTAATTTCAGTTTCTAATCATCAATAAGAACAGGTGTGGCAGGACACCTATGAATCAGTTGATCTGGGTTCTTATCCAATAAGGATATGCTTTTTAATATGAGATCATACCAAACCCAGACACCTTTTTCTTTTTCTCGGTTCAGAAATCCTTCCCAGCTGCCAGCAGACAAAGTCCAATCCCTTTGTGCAGCGGAGGTACTGTGAACTAATGTTAGTGTCAAACCTCATTGTATACATCCGAGGAGAAAAACGTTAAATTTTCAAGATCAATGAAGATCATCTACTTTCATGATGCATTGTTCTCACTAGCAGTGATGTACGGGAAGCACCTGAGAATCAATCTGGAAACTTCTTTGGCCAGGACACAATATCTCTTGGTTGTTGCTGCGTGGTCTGGCAGCTGTTGCTGCTAATCTGGTTATCAGGGCCTGCAGGTGTATCCGTATTTACACAACTGGCTTCTAAGGACCTACATTTATCAAGTTGTGATTTATACTCTACAGATTGCTTGGGGTTTTTTGTTTTTTTTATTGAACATTGAAGATAAGACAGAATAAGGGAACCCTGGTCTTATTTTCATGTAGGTTGAAGGTTTATTAAATTCCCCTGCATCATTTTACCTTCCTAGATGCTTCCCTGTCTTTGCTGGGATGAGTCACTGTGGAGCGTTGGCGGCGGTGAGGATTAGGTACCACGCACAGCTGTATGATCCATCGGAGCGTAGTGCTGCATCGGATCTATGCCACATGTTAGTACTGGATGCTGAGAGAGAGGATTTGTTATTTGGGTGCAATAGCCTATGAATATGGATCTCCTGCCTTCATGACCCGATGTGGTATCTCCTCCTGGCATTGCACGGAGCCGGGAGCTGGTATGGGGATCGCTGCTGCCAGAATAGACATGCCCACTGCAGTCCCATCAGGTTGCATCCAGATAGGTGAACTTTCTGGCTTTCATTCCATGCTTTTCTGCCCTAGATCATAGGGAAGGCAAGGGTGGGTCTGGCAGACAGTGCCCTGAGCAATGGTTTATTTGAGGAGTCTGCAGGGTATACAAATGAATGCTCACCTCTTGTGTTATACTGGGATAAGGAATAAAGGTACTGCATGCCATTTCAAATGCCCTTAAGTTTTCAGCAGGAAAGTGACTCTCAAGACTGTGTTTTTGGTTTACCAGGCATAATTCTGTATCTGTCAGCCCCATTAATAATGATTTTTTTCTTTTCCTGCCTCTGAAGGCATTTTGCTTCAGTCATAAAGTCAGAGGTGAGGTTCTGGTTCTGGCAAAACTTCCACTAACTTCATTAGGTACCTGCCCGCTCCACAAATCACTTGAGCTAATGACCGAATTTCCAGGAGAAATGGTGCTTCTTGGAGTGACAGAGCCATTCTATGAGGTAGTTACATGTGTAATGTGAAATTATTATCCAAATATAGTGTCTTTTTATTGGTGATTTTTTTTTTTTTTAGATTATTTTTTGTTCTTGATGATAACCTCAATTGCCCTGTGATACGACCAAAAGTTTCTTGGCAGCTAGCTGTCTTTCATGTAAGGAAGATAATATTTCTATTTGTCTTATTTCAAGTGACCTATAGACATTTTGATGGGTGCCATAATTTGCAAGGGAGTGAGACTGAAATTTTAGTTCTCACTAGACCTCTGAAGGCTCCTCTTTTTCTTTCCCTTCTTGAACCTCTCACTGAAGACCCTTTCACTTTGACAATCAAGCAGACCATTAATGGTGACTCTTCCAAAAGTAAATGTTCATAAAAATGAACTAACCGTAGCCAAGCATCATCAAGCAGAAATACTGCACCGGGTGCTAGAATCCATCCAAATTCATGACTCTGCTCTTCTTGGAATTTTGTTTAAATCAGAAATTCTGTCAGTAATTATTCACTTCCATAATCTTCCAGTTTATACACGGCTGCACTTTTTAGATCTAAAGAGAACTATTGATTATTTCAGTGATGGAACAAAACCTTTTATGTTATCTTGCTCGTGGTTTCTGGTGAAGTTCCCAGGTCCAGCCCACTGGAGATCTCAGAGCAACCTTGTGGCTGCATAGTGAGATGGGGGAAACATGCCCTTCTCGATCTCTTTGTCAAAAAGTCGGCTACCTGGAACTTGATACTTGTGGAGCACAAACCTCTGCATCAGATGGGACTGCTCATATGAGTGCTCTAGTTGATACTTAGTCTTCCTCCTGATGATGGCCCTGATTAAACAGTTTCCTGCCCTGTGGAGATCAGTAATGGGGAAAGACAGAGAACTATTTAGTAATGGAGTTGATCTCAGAACGGCCTACCTTTTGAGGACCACATTGATTTCTGTGTTGTAACTGGCAAAATAACAAGGAGGTGGATTTTGTGAGGCAGAGGGAGCCTTGCCATCTTTCATTCTGCAGTGCTGGGAGTGCATCACAATAGGACAGCCCGTCAGCATGGTGCGTCTGCAGGGCAACACACTGAGAGGTATTTCTGGGCAGTGGACAAAAGTAATTTGACGATGAGCTATTTGGGATATGGTTTTCCCTAAGTTGTTCCTCCCTGAGCCGTGGCTCTGTTCCAGGACAATGATAGCAGGACAATGATTGTCACTTAGCAGAAACTTACTGTGAGTCAGAGGAGTAGAAAACAGGCTGGACTTTATGTGGATGACCTTAATTCTCCTTGAATCCCTGGGCATAGGGAATACCTAGGCACCTCTGAAGGTCCATGAAGAGGTGACCTGGAAGAGCTACTGAGAACTGGCGGAACTGCAGCCGCTGGGAAGCAGCAGGTGCAGGATTCATTAGAATGAGGCTGCCTTAACGGGAGCCTAAGTCGATACTGAGTTTTACAAACCTCTACTGAGTCCTGTCCCTGTGTGCACAGCACATACTCTAAATTGTTGCGCAGCACTTTTCACACTGACTCATAACCCACGTTGGCAATACAAATAGGGACAGATCATTGCATTCATTTATGTATGTAGATAGACTGCTACTCCCTAGCACCGTTGAAATGCCTGTAAAAAAATATAAATCATGTACTGACAAATGTACACAAAGGGGGAGAAAAACCCAGGTAATATTTTATTGTAGTGTTGAGCCCCATTTCCGCAGCAGAGTTCCCTCTTTCAGCTGAAATGGGCCATTACTATATTACACTGCAAACTCTACAAAATTTCAAGGAAAATAAAGGGGCATTGTCATCGTATTGTCCTTCACTAACAAAAGTTACCTCCACTGTTTAAATAATATCCTTGGTCTTTGGCTCCGTGCATTATTTAATAATCTTGGAAACTTCTGTGACCTTTAAGCAATAGTAAACTGTGATTGCTTGACAAATAGGTCAATGTTTGTATAATAGTTGTGTCTTTGGAGGTACAAAAATATTCATCAGAATGCTTTGACTGACTTCCCCCACCCTTCATTTCTTTGGCAGTTTTCCCGCAGCATTGCCCTCTGTTAAACATTATTCCACTTCAAGGGTATTTGCAGGACTAGGAAGCAGGCAGTATATTATGGTCCTTGAAAATACAGGGTGGGGGAGGCTCTGTGTCTCCCAGACACACACTCACACGTGCACACACATATATGCCATGAGTTACTGTTGGTAGAAAGTATGTGTTAAAAAAAGTCGATAAAATGATTGGGTATCATCTCATGTGCTAAGCACCTTGGTGTAGGTACACTGGATTTATTCCTGGTTAACATGCACCCTGTTTTAGGGGGATGATAAACTGGTATTTGCCGTTTGAAGGGCATACTTGAAAGCAAGGAACTGAGTTTGAACTTCTGGTTTTATTGTTAGCAGTGTTGGTTGCAGGGCCAGTTAAGCAAACATGTGGGCTCCTGCATGCTCCTTAGCAATACTTAAAGGGAAAGTTGTATTGACACATTCCCTATTACTTAAGTTTGAATTAGGGTGATCATAAATGTCAGAAGTGGGCTCAAACAAAAATATTGAAGAATGCAATAAGTTCGTTCCATGGCATTTTATATGAAAATGTCTGTAGTTTCAGTGTCGACTGCTTAACGTTAAATGCCTCGGTAATATTTATTTCACACTGAAAAGTGTGTCCCGGCATAGCTGTGTAAGAATCATGAAATTATCAGTTTCACTTAAAAAATCCAGATTTTTTCCACTGCAGTGCAATATACATGCACAAATATAAGTACAAATATAAACACATAAATATGCATTATCATTATATATATGGTTCTGAGGAAGGCAAAACATGGAAAAGAGCTCCAAGTTTTTTTGATGTCATTGTAAATATTCTGCCTGTTTTTGCCTCTGTAACAGGGCACAGTCATGTTTGTCAACATACAGTTATTACACTCAAAAGTGTTACTGTACCACCTGCTACCAAAATTCAAATCCTGCTTCTTAAAGAGAAATCACACATGAAGCATTAGCATTTATTATTTAAAAACTCTTTATTTGTGCTTCAAATCCTACCTCCTTCTTGAGCATCAAATGAAAAGACAGGAAAGTCACTTCAATCACAGTTTTCAAGAAAACAACTAGAAAATGTTGATTTCAAATAAAGTTCTGGACCAGTCCATAAGCATTTTGTTGACCATAATTTTGTGTGGCATTGTCTATCAGACATCTCTCGTTTAAGAGCTGAAACCCACGTTGTGCCTGACTGGTGTGTATTATAGTAGATCTCAGGTCAAGGTCTGGTTTAACAATGAGGAAATCTTTCTAGCTTGGGGGGGGTTACACATACACTTGGCATATTTGAACGAAAGCATCTTTATCTGTTGGCTTTTTTTCCAAAGGCGGAAGATCTCAACCCTTTCAACTTGAAGTGCAGCAGAAGGAGCCGTTGGCATTTCGGTGCCATCTTTGAGCTGGATCTCAAGGATAAATTCCTGCCCTCTGCTTGGCTCGCACCATTATTAATGCTCTAACTGGGACATGCTCTGAAGTAGTTCTGAGTCAGTAGTTCGCCATTAATTAATTATTAATCCTCTATCAGAGAATACTGCCAGGTTACAACAGATACTGATAACTCCTAAGTATTTATTACATTCAATAAATAGAGGCTTCAAAGAAGCTACCTGGTAGTGAGGTGTAGGCTTTTGAATTATTTCCAGTGTTAAAGCAGTGAAAGGAAACTGTAAGCATTTTGTTATATTTTTTTCCCTTGGAAAATGATGAACTTTGAAATATTTGTCTTTATTTAATTTTTAAGTGTTGGAAAAAAGTTTTCTCATGCGTTCTCCTAGGTTTATGCTTTGGCTGATAGCAGCCAGGCATTTTGCCTGGCAGCAAAGCGAAGCCACGTCTTCGCTAGGGGAGTGTATTCAGCGGGCAAACAAGAAGTCATACAGTTACTTGTGAGACAAAAGGACTTACAGGCAATGCTATAAAAATTAGAACTCCAATGATACACTGCACTTCAGGGTCCCTTGATGAAACCATTTAGCACTGGCTTGGAAACTAAGGTCTTCAGGAGTGTAGTCCTAGTTCAGAAACAGGACACAGGTGCTGTAAAGTCCAGTGAAAGACCAACTACAAATGGACACACGCTTAATGATCCTGGAGCAAATTGTGTTGTTATTCAGATAATGGTTAGGAAATAATGATCTACACCAATTAAGATCTGAAATCGTAAAAAGGAAAAAGTAACCGAGGTAGCTGCTCTATTATGGTTAAGGTTTGAGTGTATTAACACAGGAAAATTAATTCATGTATTTACTCATTAGCAGTGACTTCAAGCTGCAAATCATATATATTTACAAAATATTCACACTATTCTAAGCATTTCTTGAAGAATCAGTCAACTTGAGAAGAAGGTTCTAAACGTGTTTGGTTTTCTTCATCTTAATATTTAAAGAATAACAAAATTTTCAGGAGAGAATATCCTAATAGGCAGACAATCTTATAAAACAGAGTTTATAGAAAAAAAATCTGAGTGTGTAGAAAGTCAGGTATGGCAGGGAAAACAGTTGTTTGCAAACAGTTGGAAATGTCCTCTTGAGTGTCACTTTTTATGACAATCCGCAGTTACTGAGGATATCTACATTTACAAGAAAATAAGGAAAATAAAGTAAAATAAATAATAAAGTAAAAAGAAATCCTCTTAATAATTAGTGGCATGCTTACTGGAACAAAAATAAAACTTTATAATGGAACATTTGTCATCATCTTCCTCTCCTCTGTGCTGGCACCTCATGTTTCAGTTGCCATCTTTCCTTATTTTGCCTGCTTTCATTCCTCTGCAGTCTCCACCATCTCTTCTCATTCTTTTTCCCTAACCTTCATCCTAATCTTCACTCTCCTCACACATCCATGCAGCCGTCTGCCTCCTCCTGTTCACCCCAGCCACGGATTGCTCTTTGTCCATGGCCACGTTACTTAACTCAGGAGCAACATTCCTGGTGTAAAAATGGTAACACTATGTGGAATTTGTTCATACTCTCTTCTTCCAGCTCCTATATATCCCAAGGGCTTGGATTTATTTACCTTGCTTTGCTTCCAGGACTTCTCTTTCTTTGTGCAGCCCCTTGCTGTCTCATGTTCCCTGACGACACAGGGCCTGGCTGGGCATTTTTTTTTCCTGTTACTTCCAGTACTTTCCTCCTAGCTCTGTCCACTTTGTCATTGATGTCATCAATATCTGCTTAATTCCTGCTAATTTCTACTTAGTTTCTCCCATACACACAACACTTAGACTCTTTAACTTTCTATTCAACCCCAAAACATCTTTCTCATTCATTGTTCACCTTCATCTCTGATCTGATTCCCTCATGACATTTCACTGTACCTGCACTATAACATCCTTGTTTCTTGTCATGATTGTACCTCATCAGTTTTCCTTTTTCTTTTTTTTCCTCCTACCCCCACTTTTTTTTGCTCCTCTTTTTTCTTTTCCCTTTTTTTTTTTTTTTTTTTTTTTTTTTTGGCATCCATAAGTGCAAACCCTTCTTTATTATATCCACCAGAAATATTGTGGCAAAATCTGCTGAAACTCAGCTTTAAGCCGTGTAACTTCTCCCTTGCGTCCTTCTACTTCTGCCTCTTTTGAATTACTCCAAATGTAATCTATGTTCACTTCAGGAGTCCTTCATAACCAGTTACTGCCTACCTACTACCCCTCATCCCAGGCAGTATATACCTGCAGTTGTTCCCAGACATCAGGCTTGAGGACCCTTCTTCAAATTCACAAGCATAAAATCAATTTTCCTATGATAATTTTAATTCTTGGGAGAAAATTCTTATCACCTCCTACAAAAAAAGAAAAAAAAATCAATTATTATTTTTAGCGTCTCTACTTTTAAGATCTCCTTTTCTGTGATGCTTGTGAAATAGAAGTTAGGGCACTGGTATATAGAGATTTTCTGATTGATGTTTTAATTTTCTTTATATACTTTCATCCTTGCTTCTATGGAAATGATAAATTGTGTATAGAAGAAGGTACAACAATCTTTTAGTTCAGTAGGTACAGCACTTACTGCAGTGGGATCTTGTTTAATATATATTCAACATTACATTATCGTTATTTTTCTTAGTGAAATTTAACTTGATCAAATTCCTAGTGAAGCAAAGTAAAATTTTCCCAGCTCACAAAAGTAATACAGCACCTAAAACAATTGCAAAACAAGATTTCCCATCTCTCTGTGTCTTACAGTTATACCAGCATCTAATGAGCACTGACTCTATCGCCCCCAAACTCCTGTATATGAGTGGAAAAATGTATTTCATTATAAAATAAATGGCAAGAAGACATAAATGGCATTTTAATCAAATTAACTAACTTTGAAACAGTGGGAGGACAGCTGGGAGAGTGTTTAAGGGGACAGAGTATGATGTCCTCCCTTCCAAGCAACTCAAGTCATGAATGTCCTGAAATCCGCAAACCAGTTCTGCTCTGACGACACGCAGTGACCTTGGTGAAGAAAGAGTCATTTTTCAAAAGGAAGTGTTGATTCACCAGGTTTAAAAACAGCCTGCAGGATTCCAGGAAAATGGATGCTAAGTGAAATATCAGTTATAGTTTTTATGAGTAACATCTCTAACATGGAAGCTATTGCTTTTTAGATCCACCATGATTCATACTAATAAATGAATATACCTTAAGTAATTATTATTTTGCATACAGAGTTGCAGAGAACAGCTCAAAACCTACAGCAACTCTCTGAGTTGCTCAGTGGTGAAAAAGTAAGTAGAAAGGCAAGTAGATGAATTACGCGATTTACTCTGCACCTTTGGCATCTGTTGAAATTGATGGGAGCTGAAGACATGTGTAACATCTCACAGATCAAGGTTGTGTCACCAATTGTTATTTGGCCTTTTTCCCATTATGCAAATTAAATACCTACAAGATCATCCTTAAACTCAGATGTGCTAAACCTCAGCTCTGCATCCCATCTGAATCTTGCTAAATGTCCTATACACGAAGTCCCTTACAAGTGAAAACCGGAGTATAGCAGGATCGCTTTGTGTTGGGGGTGAACTAACATACCAGCTGTGTTTATTTCTTGCGTGGCTCGCGGAAAGACATGCTGCAGATACCTGTGATATTGTCTTTGGCAGTGGAGGAGACCGCCCCGGTGTGCCTGGATGTGTGCTCTCCGTGCAGAGCTGGAAGGGGCAGAATTGTGGTTCTGACTCCTTTTTGCCCTGCCCTGCGAGGGCAGCCAGCACTGCGCAGCAGTGTCATACATCTCACGAACCTGTTCTGGATTTCAACCATTGTAAATGAGGGAAAGCTGATCAAATGACTTCTTCATGTACTGGAAAAGAAAATACAAAAGATAGGGATCTCAATTGTTTTTAAGCAACCAAAGAACTAATTGAAAAATCATTACAAAGTGATAAATGTTTTTGTATGTGATGTCTATGCATCAACACAATGAAACACCAGAACCAGAGAATGACATTTTTCTGAACTATCTAATGTAAGATGATCACAAGAAATTGTAATTTAAAGAAAATAGATTTATTTTTTTCACCTCATATCTGTATTGCTGTAAATTACTCTGCTGTGAAGGAAAATCAATTGTTATTGTGGCTATTGAGTGCTTTTTGATAACATTCTTATACATGGCTTTTTGGTAAATGTTATTCTGAATTCAAACATCTTTCTAAGTATCCTATGTGGACTATCTTATAACTTAGATATGATTCAAGTTATGCTTGTAAAATCTCCACTTAAAATGAATCTCCATGTGACAGGTAATTGGCTGCAGGCCTGTTTTTTGTTATTGATTTAACTTAATGCCAATGTACACAGGTGTGTTGGCGGGTTGTTCAAGCTTCCAAGGCACCCACATTTGGCAGGACAATAAATTGTTGCATAATAAGATTATTTTTCCCCTTCAGTCTTGAATCTTTTCAAAAGTTGTATTTTAAACCTTTGTAGGTATGTACGTGGGTGCGAGAAAAATACCCAACAATGTTACCATGAGGCATGTTTCGATTTATTGTTTGAGGTGCTCAAGGAAACAGGAACACGTAGATAAGATATCTGCAAATATATGTATTTGCCAGATGAAGAGAAAAACCAAAATCTTTCTATAAATTAAGTTGTTTCTTAGTTGTTTTTTTTTCATGCTATATAAAATTCTACTTTGTTGTCGGACGGAATTGGTTATTTTAGAAAGAAATACAGCACTGAAAATATCAGCTGTTCAATGTGCTTTAAGTGCAGACAGCAGACGTGATTTGCCCCTGCACACAGAAATATCTGCATCACAGACGTCCAACTGAGGCCTCATTTGAATACTTTGAGCAAAATCCTGGCTGTGTTGGAGTTGATGGGAATTTTGCCATTAACTTCAGTTGGGCTTTGGTTTACTTCTCTGGTAATGAACTATGTGGCAAGGTAGGTATCCTTGAGGAACACACAGGCTTAAATGGAGAAAAAGAATACTGCCACCGCGGGTGGCAGGTAATGCAAATTCTCGTGAGAGCAATGACCTTTAAGGAAAAGAAAAGGAGGGGAAGCATGGCTGTGGGATGGCTTTGTACAGAGAGGTGGGAGGAGATTTCACAAAAGGATGTGGAAGACCGTTCCAAGTATAGCAGGTAGCATGATTGAACGTGTAAAATCGAGAGGAGGAGAAAACACTTCTACTTTCACAAGCCGGAAGAAAAGAATGAAGTGTTGTATCCAAAGTTTGGAAGAGTCTGAATTGGGGGAAAAGCTTTATGATGGCTCTTCTTTCACCCAGATGTTTCTCTTGGGCTTAGTTCAAAAGACAGAAGGACTTGTTTAGCCTTCCAGATTTGTCCGCTAATGTGTGTTTCAGAGGAAAGCATATTTAGCTGTCCCCTCACAAGGAAAAGGCCACAGCTGAGAAAGCCAGCTCAGGACAGCAGTGAAAGGCTTCGCCCGAATGATTCAGAGCAGCTGTGTGGCACTGGAGTAGGCAGTCCCTCTCCTGGGCCAAGGGCTGGTTTTTTCATCCTAGTGCTTTGTTGCATAAGAAATAAAATGCTGTCAGCAAGTTAATATAATGGCAAAGTCCCAGTGGTGGCTTTGGAAATATGGTGGTTAGTGTTTTTCCACAGTGATCTCAAGGAGCCATCCCCCACGGCCTGTGCTCGTTTAATTGAAGTCTATTAGATACTACTGGTAAATACATACTTGGGACCTCTGATATGTGCATTATTCCAGATCTGTTATATTTTATAATGCTAAAGCTAACCCAGTAACTTCTTGACATAAGCTGCAATTACTCCAAAGGATCAGTTGCAGGCTATCATGTCACGTTGTGTTCGGAGATGCCTTAGGTTAAAAGTCATCGACACCATGGACAAGAAGTTGTCTGGGTCTGTAGTGTAAAGCAGATGATACACATTCACTAAAAATCCTTATGAAATATTTATCAAAAGCTCGCTGCTCTGGATGCCCACCAGACACTATTTGAAAATTAAATAACTGTTGGGTTTTTTTTCCTCTTTAGATACCTGAAGACTTTATTCCAAAGTGTGTGGTGGTAGATTAAAACATACCAAAATTAAAACTTTGTCAACATAGTGCTTTGTTTTAATTTAAAGGAGTACATACACTGCTCAGAAATACCTTCCCTTTTTCTTTGCAAATTTTTACATCTGAAAGGTGCCAAATCAGAAAACGAGATGCTGTGCATATATATGCGTGAAAGATGATGGTGGAGGTTTGCATTCCTCCAAAGGGCTGTAGAACAAAATCAAAGCCAGGTCACTGTTTTCAAATGGTTTATTAACCCTGAGAAACAAGGCTGGGAGAAGCAGCATCACACATGGAAAATGCTCCCTGATGCTGTGATCACAGCGCGGAGGCAGGTACTGCCATGTGTGCTATTGCAGACAGTGGGAAGCCCCCTCCCTTCCCCTATCCTTTAAAAAACAAAACAAAACTCATTTTCTTCAACGCACACAAGAGAATGTTTGGCATCTGCTACTGAGCAGCATTCTTGCCGTGTTTCACTATCTATGAAATGGCACGCTCCTCCTCTGCCAAGAAAAATACTTGTTCCCAATACTAATCATGCTCCCTGACTACCCTCTAGTGTATATTCTTCCAGGACTGCTATCCATCCGTGCAGCCATTTGAAAGATATTAAAATGATTACGATGAAATCTCTCGCTTACTGTGCTGGCAAGAGCTGGGATGTGCTCCAGAGTCGATGCACGCAGTTCCCGGGGAGAAGGGAGAGCCTTACGTCCCTCTTTATCGACTGCCCCCATCTAAATGAAGAGTCGTCATTGCGAGGGCTCCGTGGGGACCCCCGGACAGGGCTCTGGTTTGGGGGGAAGATTGCCAAGGTGCAAGCTGTTGGAGAAATGACAAATAAAGGGATGAAAAACAGCGGTTGGTAGAGAGATCCCGGAGCCTCTTGTGACAGTAGGCTTAAAAGGAAAAGGGAAAAGATCATTGTAAAATGCCTAATAAGGCTTGAAAGGCAGTAGCTGGGAACTTTGTGAGAAGGATTTTCTTTTCTGATGTTTATTTGGTGAGATTGACTCACGGTGTCCACACAGGCCCCAGCTCCTCAGAGAGGGGATGATACAACTACAGGATGCATCCCTGGTCAGGTCCTTTAGGTAGCTCCTAAGACTAAGATTGAGACTGCTCTTGTCAGCCTCTGGAGTTCCTGGAAGAATTAGCAATTTGTTCCTACACCTGAGAAATTACCCTGGATTTCTCAAGAAGAAAAATTCTTCTTTTCTGATCAACATATTGACATCTCTATCTGGAAATGGAATGTCCTAATTTGGTCCTGCATAGTCCAAGAACTGAATCCCTTCAAGGAATCTCTAAACCTTTTGACATTTGGGGCCCTTCCTACCAACAGGCTGTTTGTGATGGCAGCAACCGGTGCCCTGAGACACCTCTGCAAACTGCTGATGCTGAGCAGCAATCGGAGAGCAGCTAGAAGCATCTCCACATGTTGCTGTCGTGTGCTTTGCAGGCCACAGCTAAACCACCGTCATTATGGTGAATTCTTCAGATGTTTGTACAGACGTGAGGGTGGGATTCATGTCATTTATCTTTCAACATCTACAAAGTACATGTCTACAGCTGTGCTAATCACTCTAGGCTCCCTTTATAGTCAAGGAAGAGAAATAAGTGTTTTTAGGGCGCAATTTGCCTGACCTATTATAGACATTTACTTTAGAATGACATGAATCACACCCAAGGTTCCTATGCATAGCCTGCCTAGGTCCTCACTGACTATGCCGACAGCCTGGGGTGACTAGCTTAAACGCACACTATACACACATTTATGTACCTCTGTTTAATTAGATGAGAACCACCCACTGCCCGTTACAGAGCTGGCTTTGAACACAGGTGACGTATGCAATATCTGCAAAAGTATAGCAAACTGAAGCAGGCAGTGGAGCATCCTATTTCCACGAGGTGGAAGAAGCGCCTTTGTTCACAGGAGGAGTCCTTGCACAGGGATGGACGAGAACCAGTTACAGCAGCCGCAACCTCTTGATCACCATCCTTATCCTTCTCTGTGGAGCAGGAGCAGCAGGGCTTTTACAGCTTATAGCTGCTGTCCATGACGGGACCAGGGACTGACCCTCCTCCCTGCATCCTTTTCCTTCTCCCTCCTCTTTCCATCCCTTATGGGAGATGCAAATGTGAAGTTAGGGGCTGTTGAGGTAGATAGCAGCGTGGACTGTGGGAGAAGGAGTTAACTGTGCCCAGAAGTAGCTTAGGGACAGAGTAAGGTGCCCTGACACCCAAAGAACTGAAGAAGGTGGGGGACCTGGTTGGGAATGCACTGAAGGGTCAGATGGAGAACCCACCCGTGTCTGCTTCAGAGGTACAAACCGTCCCTATGCCCCATTGCCTGTTCGCAGCCCTTCCTTCCCTCTCAGAGGCTCCTCAAAGTGCTCTCTTACAGCCCCCACATTCACCTTGCCCTCTTCCCAAAACCCAGCTTCCACCTGTGAGCCTGCTCTCCCCACCCTCCAACTCAGCCTCAGATGCTTAGGTGGTCCCTTCTGGCCTCCTTTCCCCCAAACCCCTCTCCATTCCCTTCAAACCATGAGGGGCTTGGAGTGTCAGATGGTGCACAGTGGCATGCAGATGTCTCTGTTGGTTTTGGGGGTTTATTTTCTGTACCCCATGCTTGTGTGTTTTACTTTTCAATGTATACTTTCCAAAGTGTAGGGGAACATTTTATATTTATGTGTACAGTTAGACATCCTAATGAATAAGAAATAGCCCTTGAAACAATGGAAGGACTTCAAGAGAAAACTTAGAAGTTTCCTCAGGAGCCCTAAATGTTGCCTAGCAAAAGGTTTCCAATGAATTATTACTATTATTTTTAATTTAAACTGCACCATGAAGGTTCATAATGTTTAGTATAATGGTATTAATGAAGTCATGAGGGTTTAAAGATATGAGTAGGGCAAGATATATATAGGAGGAAGATATAGATTTTATTAGCCTGATTGATGTATTGGAAAAGCAGACAAGCTTTAGGCACGAGGTTTTTAGGTAAACAGTAACAGAGAGACTGTGACTCCCAAAATAAGTTACTGGACAGCATAAACTCCAAGGGGCTTGGAGTCAGAGTACACATTTCTAGGAGATGGATCGATCATAGAATCATAAAATCATAGAATTGTCAGGGTTGGAAGGGACCTTAAAGATCATCTAGTTCCAGCCCCCTGCCATGGGCAGGGACACCTCCCACTAGACCAGGCTGCTCAAAGCCCCATCCAGCCTGGCCTTGAACACCTCCAGGGATGGGGCATCCACCACCTCTCTGGGCAACCTGTTCCAGTGCCTCACCACCCTCATGGTGAAGAAATTCTTCCTAACGTCCAGTCTGAATTGACCCAATGGAACTGTCAGATAGATTGTCAGAGGAAGGTTTTAATACAGACAAGAAATTGGTTTTGGTTCACCTCTAGGCTTTTAAAGTTGTGAGATGAATTAATTTTCCTGTATCTGGAAAAGATTTTGCATTTTGAAAACGTTCCTGCAATAAAAACAGAAATTGCAATAAGTTTGTGAGTCAATAATGAATAAATACAATGTTTTTATTTGACAACTAGGGCATATTTCAGTGCAGTTTTTATTACTGATATTTTTCTGATGCAAATAATAACTTACATTTAATAATCAAGCTGTTCTGAAGACAAAAGAAAAAATAGTGTTAATAAAATACCAAAGCAAAAAAAAAAAATCAGAATTCTGTTGCAAAAAAATCATTTTTAAAAATACATTTTTTCTGAACAAGAATGAAATAAAGCAATTCATAATCACCTGTCATACCCAGCTGCAGCCCCAGCACGGACACACGTATCACACGCACGGCACACGGTCGCCTCGTTCAGCCACTCTCGCTCTTGTTAATACTCAACTCCAGATTTTTAATTATGGGACAGTCCCCATATCAGGACTGCGGCTTCAAACCCGCCATGCTCTCCTGGCCGTGTCCCCTTGCAGTGCCTTCTCCTGTGCAATTGGGCATTTGAGTTTCACCAGGACTTTGCACTGCATAAGCAACTCCAGTGAACCAGGAAGCCTGACCCTTTACCCCTCTATTATTGTGCGTATCTGTTTTTCTGAAGCCTAAGTATTTGTTGCACATACTTAGCCCATTGGGAATCGATGACTGCAATTATTAGGCCTTAGACATGTTGAAAGAATAAATAGTATTTTGTGTTAGGCTTGGAAGAAAACATGCCTCCATTTGCCCATATTGCTCATCACGACAACGGGTGATGAAGAAAGGAAGTAGTCGATCATGACAGCCCTTGAATCAGGCTGCTCTATCACAAGACCCAGAAGCACTCTACACACAGAAAATGAAAACTAATTGATTAGAGATCTTTTGAGTAAATGCGGGCCTGATCCTGAATCCTGAATTCATCACATGTTCCATAAAAGGAGTTTTCAAAAGACCTTAAAGTATTTCTGCAAGATGCATGGCATGTGTCTGACCTTTTCCTAGCCCCTTCTCCTCCCCTCACACAAATCACTTTGCTGTGAACTTTTCCATCTGCTCAAACAGGAATATTCCATGAGAACGGACCTCACAGTCCCTCCTCACCCTCTATCTCGGAGACACTGGGCATCGAGTCCCGATCCTGCTTGAGTGGGCTTGTAGATGCTGCCTGGTGGCTTCGCTGGGACAAGAGCTCAAGCAACACTGAGACTTCTCAGAAGAGGAAGAAAAACAAAATAAGAAATAATGAAAGTAGTTTTTAGAGAGGTTTAAAATTTAAGCTGTGCTGCTTTCTGATCGAGGATTTGATCTACACTCTCTGCTGCAGATGCAGTTGGGCACATTATTAAGACAAGGGAAGGTATACTTGAAAAATATGCTGCTGATAACCAGAATAGTTATTTTCAAAACAGTCAAAAAAGTCCTGAAACAGATAAAATAGATACATTCAACATCCATAAAAAAGAACAATATTCAAATCATTCGTAACCAGATGCTGTCCCTGCCACATTCTACTAGACCCTATCATCAGTTTGATATATATTTTCATACGAATCTGGGAAAAATATGTTTTGAAGGATCTGTTAAAAGGGAAACTGTTGTGTGACTTTGGCTGTTGATATAGTCATAAAATATATATTTATACACAGTTTTATATGTACAAAATGAACCTCACAGCCTACAGTATCTTACTGGAGCTCAGATGCAGTGCATGACATATTATATTTGTGGAAATGGGATCTATAACCTAATGTATTCTTGCATCAAAGAATAATGTCTCATAAATAAATCATTACAGCCTGTCACATCTATGGTTTCACACCATAGTGTATAAAATTATGTATTTTGAGATATGGAGGAAGGTGATTATCTAATGTTTCAACAAAAAAAAATTTCTCCTGTGCTAATGCATGTGCTGTCTTGGAGGTGTTATTGCCTTACCACTGTTCATTGTAGACTAATCCATAATATCAAAGGAATGACAGCATTTCTGTTTTCAAAAACTGGTGCAATTTGTGTGCGGCTTTTCTCTTTCAGTAATTAAGAAATCAAATAAGCCTGAGTGAAACTATTTGAGAGGTTCTAGATATAATTAGAACACCTCATTCTCTCATAACTAATTCCTAATTAAAGTAATTTGTCTTTTTGCCCTTCTTTTCAAGGGTGAAGAGCAAGTGGTGATGAATGCTCAAAATCAGGAAAAGTGAAAATTGCAGTGTGTTGATTTGCGGTGATTGAGCACGTTCCAGTTTTTAACAGCCACCTTCGACTGAAATGGTAAATGAATCTCCAGCCTGTGTTTACATCGCATATGTGTTATCTGGAGCTTGACAAACGGGAGGATTTGTCATATAAAATAGCTACTGCTGTCCAGAAAGTCTGAATATATAAAAGAACATATATTTTTAAGAATAACACATTTCAAGCGTGCACAGAGTGAGTGCACAGGAGAGATAAAAAGTCTGAAATTTGTTCCATAGGATGAAAATTGTCCTTTTAAAATTTTATTTGCAGCTGTGCCCAGATGATGATGGATTTATCATATGAACCAGGGATTAGTAAACAATGTGTACCCTATAAAGAGCAAAACAAGTCCTTGCTCATCACTGCACTTAATTGCAGTGGTTATATCAAAGCCATATAAAATTTAATCATCAACCACAAGTAAGACTTTGCTTTACATGTGTGCTTGCTTCCCTGTTTTTCCACCTGTTTAAATGAAAGATTCTTGGAATATCACAATATGTAAATATTGTTTATGATGCAAAAATATGCTCTTTCATCTCCTCGCTGCTTTGATGTCGTGATATATAAAGCTTTTAGTGCCACCACCTACCTGACACACAAAGGTCTTATCTGATTCATAAACATGTGTGCCCAGTGCAAACAGGCTGTATCCAATTGACGATTTTTCTTTTCCTTGTAATGTTTTTTTAACAGACTGAAAGAGAAAGGGAGTGTAAATGACAGAATCACTCAGGTGAAAAGAATATTTTAAGCATCAGGTAAAGATAAGCCTATTATGATGGAATAAAAAGATGTAGGTCAAAACTGATCCTAAGAGGTTAGTTATATATATAGGCATCTCGTAAAATGTGTTTTAAAAGCTGAAACTTTTTTTAAAGAGTTTTGATCTGAGTGGGAAATAAGCAGCAAGATCAGGTGACCTTCTAAGAAATACAAATATTCCTAATTAGCAAGAGAAGAAAGAGAAATGCAGGAAGTAAGGTCAAAGCTGGAAACAGGACGGATGAAGCTAGGAAGGGAATAAGGTGTAGGCAATATTTAAAATTCGTAGTTCATTTGTAATAATTTTAAAGGAAAAGGTGCTGTTTATTATCTAGCGTACAGTTTAATATATGATATAAATAACTATTTTTACATGAATCCGTTTCTGATATAAACATTGAGTTGGAGCCCCAGCCTGACAGAGCGTGAACTCTGCGGAGGGGCTGTCTCCAGCTGAAAATGTGACACACACTTTGGGCGAGGCGTGTCTGCTTGCCAACAAAGGTCCTCAGGGCTTTGTAGGGCAAATTCAGTTTCCAGATCCTGAGGGATGCGGGAGGCTGTCCTTGCTGCGCACGTGGAATGGTCAGGGCTCACGGCTCGTGCACCAGCGACTATGGCCGACTAGCAGAGCTCAGGCTGGCCGCAACTACCCGAGAGCGGAATTTGGCCTTTTAATGTCAAATGAACTGCAAGAACTTCAAGGTGTAATGCTGCTTCTTTTTCTTTTTCTTATTTTTTTTTTCCCCCATTTCTTTTTTTCAAGTTTCCAAGAGCACCCTGGGAAATCCTTTCGTGTTCTTTATTTCAGTCTAAGCCCTGGGTTGCTTTGAACAGCACAGGTAATTGTACGGGTGAACTTCAGAGATTTGAAGGGATCAAACTTGAAAGCCTTTGACTGAAAGTGCAAGCTCCAACTGGAATCCTGTCAGGTGCTGTTAGACGGGACGTGGCAGGATGCTGCAGCAGAAGGAATCCCCACAGCAGGGACAACCTGAACGTATGGCTCCCTAGCACAGCCTCAGACACCGGCAAGAGCATAAGTCTGCATTTGCAGCCTCATTAACAGCACTAGAAATCTTTCCAGTCTATAAATCGATGCATATGGTTATGTGACTTGGCTAAGGGCATCTAAGGGAGTCTGTGGCAGAGGATGAAGAAACCATCCCCGTGTCTCTTTCAGCATGCTCTCATAGGCTTTCTCTGAGCATCGGAGCAGAGCAGCCAAAGGGATACGAGCTGCAGATTCACATGTTTTTGAGAGGTATATGTTCCTTTGGTTAGAAAATCCTAGGGGATTCAATAAAAAAAAGAAGCAAGAAGGAACTGATACATGCTTAATAGAAGTCTGTAGACAGTTTCAGACACCAATAGAATTTAAGAAAGGAGGTTGTTACAATGCAAAAGTTTTGTAACAGGGTTATACATTTTTCAACTTTTACATGACAGCCGAAACACTCCAGATGTGTTCCCTCCTCTGCCAGGTTTCCTAGATCTTCCCTTCGAGCACAGGTGAAGCTCCTTATGTTCAAAGGCAGGGTTGGGTTTGTTCTGTCTCCATTTTCCACACCCTTCTCATGCCGTATCTGACTATCATCACTGCTGCAATCCAGGAATACAGGAAACATGAGGAAACATTCGAGCTGGTTGGATTTTCCAGATTTTGAACACATTTGGGCCACTGTTCCTTTGGAAAAGAAGGAGGAAAAAAAAGTAATGAGATAGTCATTTTTCCCCGCTGGATTTCAGAGAACTGCAGCTCTAAAAAGAAATAAAAAATATATTTATTTTCTCTTCAATTAAAATATTTGTCTTGGCCGAGAGAATCTATCTCAGTAATCACATACTGTGTCAACACCATCTGTCTTCTTGTGCCCATAGATATCACAATGGATAGTAAAAGTTTATTTCCGACCGTAAAAAGTCCGAGAGAAGTCTTTTTTTATTGTATTTTGTTCTGGTTTGTCCTATCATAAGGCTACTTGTTTCCAGAATGATGTTTCACTTCAAGATTCTCAGTTAATATTCCCTCTCTTCACACTGGAGACTGTTTCAGCTTCTGAAGTATGGTCCACCGGTGCCTGGTGGCTGAGAACACAACATGATATAGATGCTGGTGACTTTTTTGGTCTGCATTTTTTTGCTTCTTAACTGCTGAGTGAAAAATCACTTCCCTGCTCAATTTGCTGAACCGCATCATGGCTCTTGGCGCTGTTGATCCTTCAGTTTATGTCTAAGATGCAGAGGTGAATGCAAACACCCCTAACCGATTCAGACCAAATCCATGTCAGTTCTTCCATCTCCAGCCCTCTCGCGTGAGCAGATCCCTTGGTCCTTTCTCCCTTAATATTCAACAAGAAGGATATGGCTTTGGGGGAACCAGCTAAGGACCCATGTTCTTTACTAACAATTGTTGCCATCCACCTCTCTCCCATTTCAGCCACTGTGTGTGAGGAAGAGGTGTAAAACCTTGGCCAGCACACTTGAACTATGGTAGGAAACATCAAAGCAAACTCTCCTCTAACCATTCTGAATGCTGGTGAGAGAGGTGGAGCTGCAGCCTTGGAAACAAAAAGTTCGAGGGTTGCCATCTTCCAGCTTTGTCAATGTCAGCCACTTGGTGCCCAAACAGCCGGTGCCAGTTGACTCTGTGCGAGCCTGGTAGGGAAGGGGAAACTAGTCAAAGTATGTTTTTATGCTCTATAACTGGGGTGCCCAATTTCCAGCTATGAGACAAAGTGCAAGGATCCAGCCCATGGCCTGTTTCTCAGGGGTGTCGGCTGGCTGGATTGCCATGATAATGACAGTAACATCCTCTTACTTGCTATTTA
Source organism: Fratercula arctica (assembly GCA_947846985.1). Classification (NCBI taxonomy): domain Eukaryota; kingdom Metazoa; phylum Chordata; class Aves; order Charadriiformes; family Alcidae; genus Fratercula; species Fratercula arctica. Next base: position 10,255,682 of record CANTUZ010000002.1, on the reverse strand, counting down.
CCTTGGGAGCTATTTGCTCCCCTTTGTCTGCATCCAGCTCTTGTGCAGGGACAGTGGTGTGGGTTAAGGACGGTTCCGACCTGAGCATCTCCTGTGCCAGAAGAGGCCAGCTCTGCAGTCTGAGAAATACTTTTCTGTCCAGGATACAATGAGACCTATTCAAACTACTCGCTTTCCTGATATAATTAACCATATAATTATGGAATTAAGACTCTTTGCAAAGCACATATTATTATTAATGATAATTTGTACTACAGCAGCGCCTAGAGGAAGGGATGCCTTGTATGAGGTACATAGAAAAAATATACTTATCTGAAGCTCATTTTCAGATTCCGCTACAATTTGGCTCAGCCAGACATGCAAAGACTGGGAGAAAGGAGCAGAAAGCACTAGCACAAGGGTGCAAAGTCAGGCTTTGAAAAGAGAAAGGAATGGGTCAGGATCACAGTAGATCTACGGTAGAACCAGGAGCTGTACAAACATCTCCTGAATGGCACTGTGGCATACAAACCACAATATTCCCTGTCCTCCCCTGCTGACGTTTTGCTGTGTAAAATAATGCTCAGCTGCTGACCACCCCGACAGCACACCGACCCATCATGTTCTGGGGAAATTCTGCCATGCAGAAAAGAAATGTTCAGGCGACTAAAGAACAGCAAAACCAAAGCCCTTATGGCCTTTTAGCCTGCCAAGATTAAAACGGTAACTTATTTTCTACATTTTTGAAATTTTAGTGACTTTAGTTAACGTCACTGCCAATGTCAGTGGACCGAGGTACCTTGGTGCCAACTGCACAGCCAGGACTGGTGTTGCAAAGAAACTAATGATGTGCTGCAGTCTCAAAGGGATCAGTGCTGTCAGGCACTTGTGAAGGACAAGGAATAATTTGTACTTTGCATTTGAGCCTTTCACTCGCTTGCAAAAGGCTGCCTAACTGGAATGAGATGCACACCATGAGCTCAACACTTCTTTCGAATTCCAAACATACTTCACTAACTCCACTTATTATGAAAATCATGATTTTATCACTCAAGAGCACTAACAAATCAACAGAGAAGAATGTAAGAAAATTCTACTGCCGAGATCCTGGCCCTGTTGTTCATAGGAAGTTAAAATGAAACTATTCTAAGCAGACCAGAGATGCTTAACAGTCCTTGCATGCTCGTAAAGAAAATATACTTTGTTTGTCATTTAGATCAAAAGAACAGGTCGATTTTGATTGATTTTTGAGATATAACACTAATTTCTGTCTTCGCACCTAATTGTTGTGACCATTGGGTGCTACATGGCTAGTGGGAAATGGTACAAATTTTACACTATTAAATCTTTATCTTGACTCTCTCTAGTAGATCCATCCGTAATAAAACACACTGTGCTGCAGCTGGCAAATAAATTACAGGCACAAAAACAACAGGGGGAAGAAATACTGAAGTCTTCTCCACAAGATATGAGGAAAGGACACCTGACCTGCAAACACAATGCTGAAATGGTCAGTCCATGGTCTTCGCTGAATTGCTTAATGTGGCGGTTGAGAGTGGCATGGGGCTTAGCACAGCACCAAACCTCCAGCAAAGAATGTACGATTCAGATGAGCTGCTCTCTCCAGGGCTGTGGACCCAGTTCCTGGGGAGTCAATGGAGAAAAGGAGCATGGCTTTTATGCTATGTGTGGGCAACCAACAGTGTGAATATAGTTCTTGCGTCTTTAATAATTGCAGGTGAACTTTCTCTTCCACGCTCTTTCACGGCCCTGTGCTCTGCCCAGCTGAGCGGGGTAGGTGTTGTGCAGCTGGCGAACAAAGAGTTTAAAACCTTCCTCTTGGTCTTCTTAATATGCAGTGGTTTTTCCTTCTTTAGTTATTTGGGTTCTGGAAGGATTCACAGCCTGGTGACTGTGAATAGCTGGTCTTGCAATGTGCTCCTTGACACCTTTGGCTGAAATGTCACAAGGGTTTGTAATTCCATTTTAGATGGTCTAAGATCTGACCACAGCTTTTTTTTTCATTTTGTTTTGTTTGGGTTTGTTTTTTTTTTCTGCATATTTTTATTTTATACACTGCAGTGGCCCCTAAAACTTCAGTCAAGTCTGGACCTATTCTCAAGCTCCTTCACCCAAACCATGGTCCAGACCGTAGTCTGTCCACCCTGCAGATGTGCAGAGAGAAGCAAGAAGGGAGTTGCCAGGCACAGCAGGAGTCTTCGTTCTTTGCTGTGAGAGAGCTGCTCTCTCCACACTCTTTCACGGCCCTGTGCTCTGCCCAGCTGAGCGGGGTAGGTGTTGTGCAGCTGACGAACAAAGACTTTAAAACTTTCCTCTTGGTCTTCTTAAAATGCAGTGGTTTTTCCTTCTTTAGTTATTTGGGTTCTGGAAGGATGAACGGTGGTGTCCATGGAAAACACTGCATGAGGTGAAGGTAAGAAAAGAAAATCTGACAAAACGGGAGAGCAGCCAAGCTTTACAAAGAACAATTTCTATGAAGCAATTAAATGGAGAGGGGGCAAACGTAAAAATAATTTTGATGGTTGCGCCATACCTCCAGTTTCCTTCCTGGAAAAAGGGCAAGTGACAGAGTCATTACCTTCAAATCCTGAACACTGAACAGAGTCACCGTTCGCTCATACTCCTCACTATGAGTTAACCTGCAGGAAGAAATATAATAACTTATCATCTAAGTAAATGGAATGAACAAAACCAACGAGGTATTCTGTGTTTTCCTTTCACCTGATAAGTTTATCTGGTTTATTCAATATTCACACTTTTCAGGTATGATGCTTTTCAGTGGGTCTGATTTTTGTGTTCCATTTCTAAGGAGCTGGTATCCCCCAATCCCAGCAGCACTCAATGTTTTTGTAGTACACTTGATATGTTGGCATATTTGCATCCATATGTGGATTCAATTTTAAATTCCATTCTCCATTGAAACAATGTCATCGGATTGTACCTTTGCAGGTGATGGGGTCACCAAAGAAACAGGTTTTTTTTTTTGTTAGGTTAATGATCTAAGGTTGCGCTACCACAGGAAGGTTTGAGGGCATTCAGAAACATGAATCAACTTAGTCTTTTGAAAATTACAATATTATTTTTGCTCCTCACCTTACTGGGACAGCATTGGAGGATGTGTTTTCAGAGGACATATTTGTAAGCCTAACTTTCATTGTCATTTTTCGTCACTACAGACAAGTTTCCGATAGCTGTGCTCGTGCCTCGCTGGTGGAAGGGACCAGCAGTTGTTGCACTCGCCACAAGTGGCTGTTCAGTTCTAGTCAATGTCAATGCAGAGGAGTGTATATTTTCGCACAGATAGAAGTGTGTAATTTTAAAGAGGGTCATTTAACTTGGCCTATAAATACAATGCAACTTCTAGCCCTCTTTGTTGACTTTCTCTGCCCAAGAATGGCAAAGAAAAATGGGCGTTAGTTTTATTGCTAGGGCAGTGTTGGTTCTTTGGAAAGTTTTGCCCTGTGTGATCACTTTGGTTCCTTTTAATGCTTTTTATTTGTTTTGTGAGGTATTTAGAAAACTTTGGCAGGTAGGCTGCATGTAAATAAAACAAGTCCTTGTTTTAAAACTTTTTGGAATAAGAGAGAGTAGTTAGAGAATGAATTTATATCTTTTTGAAACTCTTCACGTACGGGTTACTGCATTTACCCTGTGACTCTGCCAACTTCATGGCACCACGGGAGCTGCCCCGGGTGCATTGTGGCAGCGGTGAGGGGGACGCGCTGGGTAATGCCGCAGGTGCACGCGCTGCTGGTGGCAGCCCCTCCTCCGGAGCCGCGGCGCTCCAGCCAGAAGCGCTGCTTTTACCGGGATCAATAAATCATGTCAGCCTCCTAAATGCAGTTTTTCAAAAGGGTGAAGTCATGATTTGTGCTCTGGATATTTATCTTGCTCTTCCTGATGCTTTCCCTAAACCTCTCCTTGAAGGGGAGTAGAAGGCGGCAAATGATTTTTGCCATAATTAGAACTAATTGACTGCTAAAGGGGTTTTGGACTTGTGTCAGGTCTAATCCTGCACTGCTCAGAATTAGCGGGACTGAACCTGACCTCGGTGACTCCAATATAAATCAGAATAACTGTGCTGGTTTTGAGAGCTGACTTTAACCCGTGTGATGGGTGTGCCGCAGGCTGAGCTGGGAGCAGTGTTAAGCCATAGGGAGCTGACGCTGGAAGGAGTTAAACACCTACACCTCGTCATGACTGCAACAGAGCATGAGCTCTCAGCATCTCCGAGGATCAGGCCCTGTGGTGAGGCTGGTGATTTCCTATCCTAAACCCCGGGCTTAGAGAAGTGAAGCAAGGTGATGGAGATGGGAAGAGGATGCCGATGCCCAGGCTGGTTCTTTGGCCCCTCTGAACAGACCGGCATCCTGGAGGTGATGAGGGCTCCTGAGTCCACTCCTCAAAGAATCACCGAATCATAGAATCATCCAGGTTGGAAGAGACCTTTAAGATCATCGAATCCAACCATCAACCAAACACTGCCAAAACCACCACTAAACCATGTCCTCAAGCCAACGGTACCCAGTGCTTCTTGATGGCCGCCTCTTTGTGCCTCTCTTCACGCGAAGTGGCCGACGTGAGCTTTGAGGGCACCCTCTACGCTCTGCAAAGTGGGGAGGTGGCCTCTGCCGTCCCCCCCCGGCTGGGCTGAACGCTCTGAAGTTTGCAGAGAAACATGCTGCGTCAGGCACAACCGGGCTGGCCCCACATAAAGTCAATACTCATATGAAAACAAATAAAATCTTAGAGTACGAAGCAGAGGCTAAAGAATGCCTTCACCTCTTTCCTTCAAGCAACTATTTTGTTAACTTGAAAGACTGCACGGGTGATCTTACCCCATTCTTTCTCTACAGGTCAAATACTTGTCATAGGAGACACCCTAGTTAATATTAAACTAAAAATTAATAGATTAGATAACTATTACATGCTTTTAGTGCCAATTAATTTAATAGCTGTTTTTTTCTTTTTTTTTCTTTTTTTTTTTTTTAACAAGGTAGGTGAACATAGAGGCACAGTTTACTGTGCCTGTGTGAGCTCTCAGATAGGTCTTTTGTGTCACAATTACCACCAATTGACTGGGCTGACACATGTAATCCCCTTCGGATCGCCCAGCGATTTGATGTCAGTAAGAAGTCCTTCAAACAGGGCTATTAAAAAGCACATTAAACATGTCCTTATTGTAAGCTTTATGCTAGCTTATGCTAGAATAACAGTGATACCGTGGTATTTGTTTGAAAATGAAAGGATTATATGGTCTTTGTAAAGTGAGGAATTTAGTATTGGGGAGGGGCAGTGGGATGGTGATTTATTTTTTGTTTATGTTCCTCTGAATCCTTTGATATGTCAACTTCTGTCACTAACCATTAGGCCACTTGTAATTTCTTGTATCAACGAAGATGAAATACATACTGCCTCAAATAATTTATGTCAAACATTGAAGGGCATAGATGGCAGCGCTTATTGTGAGATTATAATGAGAATTGAATTGGGGTCTTCAGAAATCCATAGGTAATTTATTGTTAAAGAGTGGGCATGAATCACTCTAGCCTTTAATTGTCATGTGGATGCGCTTTGCCTTCAGCTTGTGCTGGAAAGAAATTGCAAAAAAAAAAAGAGTGATACCTCAGCTGAGAGGTTTCACCATGACCCTTGGTACTTACTAATATTGCTTCAAGAGTGGTGCCATGCCTTCTCTTGGGTCAGATTCTGGTGGGGAAGTGAAAAGGATGCTTTAAAACTTGTATTGCTTTTCATGAAGAAGAAAACCACAAAGAGTGGTAGCTTATATATATACACACCTTACAAGGGTGGGATGAGAGTCGATAAGATTTGTGGTATTTACAAAACTGCACAATAAAGGACACCAGAGGATTTTACAGCATGATTTCATAGGGTCAGCTCTAAAATGAAATGAAGCCATTCTGGAGATCTGTTTGTAAGGGACCAACATGCTCATCATTCCTCCTTGCTCTGCTCTTTTTATCTTATAATGCCAAGGTAACACTCTGAAATGGTTAACCGACTGCCGGGCATGTGTTAGACGTGCTTTGTGAGATAACAGAGAAACTTCGCTCTTTGCCTGAATCTAGTTGTAGAATACATTCTTCAGAAAATCAAAGCTACCAGAAATTTGATATAAATTATTTGCAGGGTCTGGTTTTCCTTCTGCTTTAATATCATGTAATCAAAGGACAGATTACTCAAAATTGCTCATCTTGAGTACTTCAGTGTAGTCATCACAGCACTCCTCTGTGACTACTTCACAGTTTGTCATAATGCAAGAATTAGGGGGTATGCAGTGAAACTACGAAGCAGCAAGCATAAGACATCAAAAAAGAAGGTTGGTTTTTTTTGTAGGAAGCATGATTAAACTTTGGTACACCTTGACACTGAAATTTGTGTAAGCCAAAAGTATAAATTATAAGAGAATTTAATAAATGAATGAGTAGATTCTCTGATGACTATTAGCCACGATGACCTTGACACAATCACCATTTCAAGAAGAACATAATGCAGAATGACAAGGAGGATGAATCATGCTGGGGAAGAACTCTGTATTTTGTCTATCCATACAATCTTTCCCTACTGGCCACCATCAGAGACAGGATACTGGGCTAGACTGGTCTGATACTGTATGGCTACTCTTATATGCCATTTGATACCACAGAAAACTCATGAAGACTTGTTATTATGAATAACGAAGCGTGTCTTTCTGTGCTTACTAGTAATAATAAAATACCACATCATGATATAATGCTTGGTATTTTACATAACACTGAGCATTACTTAAACGCTATGCTTCAGGGGTACGTTGTACTTATGTCCCTCAGCTCTGAGAACACTCTTGCCCTCAATATAGTAAATGGGGACTGTCTGGAGATTGGCTTTGGAACTGAGATCTGCTGTGGTTTGAGACAAATGCTGATTGCTGCGATGTACTCATGGCTGTTGGAGCTGACAGAGTGGTTTTGTTATGTGCCACCTACATTCCCTTCAAAGATGAACCTGGAAGCTCCAACATGTGCCTCCAACATGCACCTCCAACCCGCAATGAGGACATAAAGATCCAAACCGATGACTGATCTTTCAGACGGCTTCAAACACCTGCATGGTGGAGTTCAGATCAGAGGATCAGGCTACACCTTCTTCAAGGCAAAATTCCCAGACCACAAGTGTGCCATAGACAGAGGGACACAGCCCTAACTGCTATCATATACTGATTCATTCCTCAGAATTCATATTAAATTATTTCTAAATCACACATAGCTGAACAAGCTCATCAGTTGCCTAAATCCAAAAACTGGACCCAAGAAGAAATAATTGAAAACAGCAGACATCTAAAGTTCTGCTTCTGGGCGTATCAGGAGCATCCTGGTCCTAATAATGACATCCAGTAAGACAGCTTATTTACACATGAGCACAAGTCCACCCTCATAACAAAGCTCACTGCTGGAAGACATCCTCTGAACTTCATGAACCTCCATTTCATGAACCTCCACTTCATGGAGAGTCATCACCCTACCTAAAGGCAGGCACACCACACCTAAAGGAAGAAGTAGCACTGACCTTCTTACTCTAAATCTCAAGGGTTGAGAGGTTCACTTAGAGTGTGAAAAAATGTGAGAGGCAAATTACTCTTCTAAGACAGAAGTCCCTGCAAATTTGTAAAAGTGAAGAGTTGAAACAGGAAACAGAAACGGTGGTTGGGAGGAAACTCTGGAGGTCTCTCATCGAACCTCCCATGAGAAATGGGACTGTTGCTAGCTGGGGGTGAGTTCAGCCATGACTTCAATAGAGTCTTAAAAACCTCTGAGAACAGTTTCCACAATCTCTCCGGGCACCTGTTCCAGCGCTGCACCCCCTTTCAAGCGCACTTTTTTCCTGATGTCCAACCTGAACATGCCAAGCTGCGGTCTGTGGCCATTGCTCCTTGTTACACTGTCTAGCGCCACTGAGAGGAGTTTGGCTCTGTCGTTTTTGTAGCTCTCTGTCAAGTGGATGTCGGCTGCTATTGTATTGCTATTGTATTGCCCCTTATCCTCTTTGCCAGACTAAATAAACCCAGCTCCTTTAGCCTCTCCCTCTGAGTCATGTACTCTTGGACCTTGCCCATGTTGTAAGGCTTTCTCTGGGCTTCCCACCACTTTCCTGAACTGTCCCTAAGCTCATGTTTCTGTACCAATGTGCACACAGTGCTGCCCAGGGCACGGCTGTGGAGTATTGCATGGTTTTTTGCACAGGTCTGTGCCACGTGAGAGCAACTCATAATTGTTGATTGGGAACCCTGGGTTTACTAAAAATTAAAAGAGCCAAAATTAGAGCTTGGAAAAGCATCTGTCTAAATCCAAAAGGAAACTGCACAAGATGCAATATTTAAGACTGGTGACAGTGGTGAAAATAAAGCTGACTTTTCCTGCCCTTGGTAAAATGTGTTGCTAGTGCTAAGGTGTCACCTTTACTATCACAGGCTTTATGTCCATAATACTTTACGGTTTTACTCTTTAAAACACTTACCTTTTGGCAGTGTACCTAACCTACACACACAGCTGTTATTCCAAGAGCTGACACATTTGCTGACTGAGCCGACAGTTGCACGACACTGATGAACTACAAAAAGGCAAAATAAGCACCTGTGGCTGCTCCTGTGTTTCAGTCTTGGCAAATCAATGCATGAGGATCCTCCGCTGGCCCTTGTAGGTGGTGTGACAAAGCTGCCCTCGTGCCATGATACTGAAAAACTTCAGAGGTTTATTCACTGGTGTGTTAGGGTTTGTTCTTGGACATGTGCTGTTTGTAGCAGAACATGACGTGGTTTTTTCCGTGATTAACTAACAGATCAGTGTAGGCGTTCACCATTCTTTAACTACCTGTAGTGGAAATATTCTATGAAAAGCTACTCTGGATCAAGAAGTATCTTCATCGTTCCTATGTCTTCTTCACACACATAATAATTTACCTCATTTTAATGTAATAAGGTCTCTGTTGGAAAACAAATCCCTCTACAGAAATGGATTGAATGAAGTGGTGAAGATCTTGCCCATATGGTTGTTCAGCCTGGAGAAGAGAAGACTCTGGGGACACCTTATAGCAGCTTTCCAGTATCTGAAGGGGGCCTACAAGAAAGGTGGAGAGGGACTTTTTACAAGGCTATGTAGTAATAGGATGAGGGGTAATGGCTTCAAACTGGAAGAGGGGAGATTTAGATTGGATATTAGGAAGAAATTTTTCACTCTGAGGGTGGTGAGGCACTGGCACAGGTTGCCCAGAGAAGTTGTGGCTGCCCCATCCCTGGAGGTGTTCAAGGCCAGGCTGGATGGGGCTTTGAGCAGCCTGGTCTGGTGGGAGGTGTCCCTGCCCAGGGCAGGGGTTTGGAACTGGATGATTTTTAAGGTCCCTTCCAACCCAAACCATTCTATGATTCTGTGATTCTAGATCACCCCTTTACTGTCCTGCATGTCAACAGCCTGCCTAAAATATCTGTAGCAAAAGGTGTAACTTACCTTTCTGGGAGTAGAAGGGAAATCCCTGTGCCCATGCTGCAACAGCAGCCGGTGTCACCCGAGTGTGTATCTGTAAGTATAAGTAAGATTTTTAGGAGAATGAGATGGTGGCTCCAAAGCCTACAGAGGGTTAGTCATCCTCACTTTTCTTTCAAAAAGGTGAGGGACTAATAATTAAGGTGAGAAAGGGACATCTCTAACAAACAGACTGTCAGACCTGTCACCAGCAGATGCCCAAACTGCAGTTGGCACAGAGGGAAATAAAATTTTATCTCTTGAGAAAGCCCCATGGCATTGAAAACTGTGTTGTCCTGTGCTGCCCAGGCATGATTCATGTGGGAATTATTCCTCCACATCTGCCCAGGGAGAGGCAGAGGGCTGCGGTGATGCCCTGAGCTGCTGCAGCTCCCACCAAATCCCTGGGAGCGTGGGGACTCGGCTCCTCCCAGGCTCAGCCGTGTGGGAATGGGCCAAGCATTGCTCCTTCCAGCCCTCCTCACCGACACAGCCCCGGCAGGAGAAAGTGTTCTTTGGGGAGGCGATTAACCACCATGATTTAATGAAAACTGGGGAAAACAAAAACAACCAAAAAAAAAAAGGATAAACCCTTAATAAAGAGAACCGGAAATTACCTATAGACAGTACAGGAACGATTCAGGTGCCAAAACATAAGCACGTAGTGTCATTTTCGATGCCTGAGGCCACCCGAGATGTCCACACAGGAGTGGCAGATATGACACACGATCTGTGAAAGACCTACTCCCTTCTGGAGCAGCAGCTGGGGGCCAGATGCGATACCCTAAGGCATCGAAAATGGCACTAGACACGTATGTTTAGGCAGCTGAATCCCACCCTGTGCTTCCAGACTTGTGATGAATAAACCTCTTTTTAATTGTCTCGGACTCAAATCCCAGGTTCTTGAGGTGCTTTCCCTAGGGCTCAGTGGTGTGCCGTAGCGGCAGATTTCATTGGTTTAACTTGGATAGAGTTGTTACAGTCCTTTGTTATGTATTTTTAAAATTGGTTTTAGGCTATAAAATCATGAAGCAGTTTCTGCTTTCATAGGCTGCTCACATAATCCAGGTGAGACCAAACATTTTTCCTCACCACAAGATGTTGATGTGATTACTCCAAATCCCGTCTCCTTTGAATACCTATTCTGTCACTGCTCCCCATTAGGGGCCTGTTGTCAAATAGCCAGATTTGCTCTAAATGATATTGGAGAACATACATACCCCCGATGCAACTGTTCTCTCAGGTAGTTAAACAGAAGCTAAGAGCTTGTAGGAAAATTCTCATTTTTTGTTGAACTCCACAGCTCTTTAGATCCCTATTCACTTTGCTGGGACGTTTGGTGAGGAAGAAGTTTGCCTACTGCATACACCACGTGGGGGAGGAACTGAGTTCCTAGCATGTGTTAGCCTGATGTTGTGATGGGGGAAACATTGCTCCCGTTTGGATTATGTGGTACATTCTTATGGAAAGGTTAGAAAGAATCCACCAGAAAATGAAAGTTTTCCAGGAAGGGCATATTTTCACCCCATACCTCTGAAGGTGGAGGTTCTGTCTCTCTTCCAATGTCATTGCACACTGCTGACAGCTCCTGAGAATCATACAGGTTTTGGGGGTGAGACAGGGGCTAAGATATTTACTTGTTTTCCTAGCCTGATACATGAGTATATATGTAGACAGACAGAAGGTGATACTATTGATTTTTTTTAACTCTTGATGGGGCACCTTCTTTAATGACAACTTAAAGAAAAGCTGAATGGGGGAATAAGTCATGACGTGGTGTTGGCTGTTATACCACGCTTGGTCCTTGTCTCAGCATTGAGAAGGAAGGTCAGGAAGAGGAGGTGGGACTGGAGAAGCAACAAGGGAACAGGGATGGAAGAAGAATTAGAGAAAAACAGTTAAGGTTTGAAGGACAGGTCTCAGCTGCCTACTAGTGACAGAGGTGGAGAGCTGGATACATTTGCCATATGCTGTGCTTCATTGCAGGAAAAATCTAATGAACACCCATGAGTTTTGGAGTCTAATTTTTAGTAAGCATGTACAACAGTCAAGGGGTATGAGGGAGCAGAAGTATGCACAACGCCGTCACACTCCACTTTCCCCTGCACCTCGATTTGCCTTTCGGATGAGCACGGTCTGAGCTGTGGGTTGCGCACAGGGTTAAATCTCAAGGTTGTTGCAAGTGGAATCCCTATCATAGCTGCTCATACCTGCTGCCAAGAGGCTTCAGAAAGAGCAGCAGACAGCCACTAGTGAATGAGCACCTAAGATGTTGTTGAAAATATTTGCAAGCAGTTTAGGAATGCTTTGGGTTAGCTTATTAAACATATGAAAAGAGAAAGCAGAAAACGCATTGATGCCCTTTCAAAATGTTTATATGTTGCTGTATTCTTTCATATACATTCCCCTCTGATTTTATTGCAGAGGTTGTCCGTCCATCTCACTAGGTTTCTCCAGAGCCTAAGGAAAATGAAATCCAGATGCCTTCAAGCTTCCTCAAGGAAGCAAGAGCTCAGGAGCCTTTGTAGACAGTGGCAGTTGCTGGGCCCACAACTCATGACCCCCTTGGTTTTGAGTGGAAGAGGGAATGCGAAGTTTAACATGGTGTTGGCTCACAGACACAGTCTTCACAGCAGACATATGTCTAACTGCTTTGCTACTCAGGCACTGAATTGAAGGACTGCCTCTAACTCCTATTTATAACCGTTTCCCTGAGCGCTTTGCTGGGCTCAGCTCTCCAGGCAGGCAGTGTATGGAGCCTGTGAGATTGCTTGTCCTCATTGAGCAATGACAGTAAAATCCCAGAAAGAATTTCGGCGCACGTTCCCTTCACACCATACTCCTCCCTCTAAGGATATGTAGGTATAATGAACAACGAGCTGCAATTTTATGACTGCTTTAAGCAAAACTCGGTGCAGGCTGTTGCTGAAAGGTGCAGTTTTGTCTTTTTCTTCCTCCAAACATGAGTTCCTGCTGCCTCCATTGTACCCATGCTCGTGCAGACTCCATTGAGGGTTGACAATTACCCTGCTCCCCCAGTTGATTGTAGGGAACTCATCTGTCTTATCATTTGCCTGCCTGGACACTGGTGCTGGCACTGCGGGAGCGCTCAGTGGGGTGGGGGGGGGGGGGGGGGGGTGGTGAGAGGAGGGAAGGAAACTTCTTGTGGCAACAGCCTCCAATTGTATCTGCTTGAAACAACCTCAACTCTCCAGCTGCAGCTGCTTTGCCCTGTTTTCTCCACACGTGTGATGCACCCTAGCTAAAATCTATCTTTCTCCTCCTGTTCTACTAACTTTCTTTGGACTTTCCAAATTGTTTTTATAACAATAAAATGTTGCAATAAAAGCCTACGGGCTACACATTTGAACACAAATGTGCTCTGATTTTACATGTGTGTTTTGATGTTACACTTCTCAGCTTGCTTTTACACACAGTGTTAAGGAGCTACAGGGAAATCCTCTGGGTTGCAGGGCTTGGATAAGCTATTCTGTTGCCCTCTGTGGACTTGGCATCTGATCCTCCATGACTCTCTGATCCCATGCACTTGCTGACTCTGTGTCTGGTACTGCACAGCCAATATGTTGCACTTAAAATAGGGAGGGTGGGAATAACCAGGCCGTTCAGTTCCACGGCATATTCATCCTTTGTGATGCTGTTCCAGTCCTGATTGGTGGCTACAGAAGAGAAATGATGTGGATGAAATCACCTGTTCAGGACTGGCACTGGAAACCAGGACGCTAAATTGAGAAAAGTTGCCCCTTACTCTGTAAGCTCTCACTGTTATTTTGGGGTTGCTGGAAACCTGGTCTACCCAGCAGAGCAGCTATGATACTTTTATGGCTTGTCACTTACTTGATCTTTTCTTTTACCAGACCTATTAGTAGACTGGAGATTCAGTGGTTTTAATTGCTTGACCTTTTGGCATGTTATCTGCAGAGCTGATCTTTACGATCGCGCAGGAAGGGAATGCCAGCTCTATGAATATTCTGAAATTACTCTGCTTTATTCTCTCATCATTAAGATTTCACCTACTCCTGATTAACCCCCATATAGCCAAAAGAACACGAAGCTCATTATAACTGAAAAGTTTTGGGTGTGGGCTTGCTGAATGAGTTCTTTTTGTTGTTGTTGTTGTTTCTTTAGTGATTTTCTGTTTTTCCCCTCACAAGTGAGCACCTGTACAGTAATAGAGATAAATTTTATCCTTAAGCTCTGAAATCTGCAAGCATCAATGCCCTGTGTATGCTGCCTCTCTAAGGGGATGTTCTGCCTGCAAATTGTCGTATTGACAGCAGATCTATTAATAGTCCCATACGCACAGAGAGGGCTGGTTCAGAGCACCTGTAGATTTGTGATCAGCCATTGAGGAGAGTGATGCAAGCTGGCTTTTCTTCCTGAGATGATGAGTGCCTTAACAGCAGCCAGGAGTGCCATTGTCACACCATCCATCAACTGCCTTCCGTCCCTCTTAGCTGAACCCATGAATTAAGGAACTGTGGTTAAAAAGCAATAAAATTAAAAGTTGTAATGGGGAGTCATTGACAAAAGGGTTACAATGCGCTGGCCATATATCTTTTAACTAGCTAAATATAACCATAGGTTTCCATAAGTTCAAAGAGTGGTGGCCTGGAGATGAATACAACTGTTCCAACTGAGTTCTGGGCTAGGAGCCAGAAGATTGTTAAAACACCTTAGAACATGCTTATTCCCTCTTAGAACATTTTTTGGTACTTGCTCTATTAGTATGGATTTTATTTCCCCACCAAACAAGTTCTCTGCCTTTGAACCATAAACAATAATGGCACATCTGTCTCTAGGCTGCTGTACTTTGAAAACCAATGCTAAGGACATAGAGGGGTAGATTTTCAAAGCGTTGCGTGGGAGTTTGTACCAGGAGTCTAGCCAAATATTTTTCACTCATACTCATCCCTGAGCCTAACCTTTCCTCACTCGTTAGAATGGCTCTGTTTGCTCTGCCCACATGGGGACATTTCAGAGAGCTTTTACCTCCAGGGACAGAGCTTCAGCTGGTCAGAAGAGCCTATAAATAGGGTTTTACTGATGACCTTTCAAATCTAGCCATGGATCTTTCTTCTGATCTTTTTTATTTTACGTTTCTGGCTTTGTCTGTGTTTGTATGTGATTCTCAGTTTCTGCTGAATTATTTACCATTAGTCCATGATGCAACTAAAACCCCTGATAACTCTTAGACAGGTGGTGTGAAGTCATTGCTGCCTAATATGCTGCTCAAAGCTGCGTCGACACCGGTTGCATCCACCTGTTTTCTGTGCTGGGGAGTTAGATGGCAGCCTCGTGGGAACCAGACCATTTTGTGCTGCGTTTCTACTGCCACCGTGATAAAGCAGCAAATAAAGTCATGAATTAAAAAGACCTCCCTGCATCGGGTGTACCACGGGCACTGATCCTGGTTCTATAAATCAGCGTCGCTCCATTGTGGCTTCCTGAGAGCAAGTGATCTAGCTCTGAGGATGCTTCCTTACCCGCTGGCTGAGAAGGTGAAAATATAACACTTCGATAGTATGACTAGCCATTAAACAGGGACGTAGGCAGCTTTCAGTTGTAAAGATTGGTCAAGCTACTGGGAATGGCTTTGCTTCTAGGTTTTCTCTTTCTTTTCCATGAATTACTTCTAATAAGGGGAATATATTTTCAAATAGACTTTTATCGTTATTTCAAGTGGCTTGGCTTACCATTCAGTAAATGCATCTTGGTCTTTAGCCCCCTCTATTTTTTGGAAGGACTTTAGTCTACTTTGGAAATTTCCCTTTTCAAAGACTATCTCACATTGTTTCTTTGCAGATGCAGCACATGGATATTTGCTGTATCACAACAAACTCCCCTTCCAGTTACTACTGTTCCAAGGCTTATTTGATTTTGAGGCACTTCTTGCCATGGGGGTGTTATCATTTTTCACAGTTGAGAATCTCCTTTGATGAAGTCAGCTCAAAGTTCTATCTTTGGGTGGTTTCCCAGGAAAAACCTTTTGGCTACTAGCAATTTTCCATTTAAAAATATTTGCCGGTTGAATTCAATTAGTGTCCTTGGAAACTTCTCATCTTTAAAGATACCATCATTCTAGGATTTTCATTGCTGGATCTCAGGCATCTTTTTGTGTTATCGAAGGTTGAGGCTGATAGAAACCATATATTGAAATCCTGTTCCTTTTTCACAGAGACATCATGATGCAAGGAAAGGAAAACTTGTGGATCAGCAAGCTAGACAGGCTGGGAATGGTTGAATCCTTGCAAGGCGTTTTCATGCCAGTGGAAATCTCTGGGTTTATAAATTGAGTGGCACACCATAGGTGTGACTTGGTAAAGTTGGGTCATGCTTCTGTAAACTTACTGGGGAAACAAATGCTTTTGTGAATAGTCTTTGGCATGAATAAAAAAAAAAAAAAAAATCAGAATCCAAACACTAGCAAAGTTCACTCATGAACTCCCAGTTCCTGGACGGGAAAGGATGTGATCGCTTTGATTGCCGTATATGCTCTCACAACCTGCACATCATGTCCTCAAAATAAGAGAAACAGAACTTCAGCCCTGTCCCATTTAAATGTTAGTGTTGCAACCCCGTGTGCTCAGAGGTTTTCATGTAACAGCACAAGTGTCCCGTACCCATGGTAGATGACATAAGAAGGTTTAAGTATTGTTTCAGTCATTTAGTCTCACAACACTCCCGAATAGATCCTCTACTTTTTTGAGTAATAGACACATCTATCATTAAAATGTAAGAATGGATAATGAGCAGACCTTCAAACGGCATTAAACCCTCCGATTTCTGATGTGAGAACTCATTACGTCTGCCTGTTATTAAGTAAGTCTCGTAACAATATTTTAATATGATTAAAGATGATGCGCCTCATTTGCTAAGAACTCGGGAAATTAATCTGGGCAGGGCATTACTGTGCTGGGGAAGGAAGGCATGTGAATCTTTTTTTTTTATTTTATTATTAGTTTCTTTCTTTGCTACTGGTTGTATCAGTGCCTTATCAGTTAAGTGCAGGAGCTTAACAATGGGTTCTCTCAGCAAAGCCCTCTCTTTTCGCTGGGTGAGGTTAAAGAACAAACACATTGCCGTGAGCTTTTAAAAGCTTGATTTCAATTACATGGTAGTAGGGCAAAGCTCTCAAACACACAAAACTTTGACTTTGTAAAGATTGTGACCTCCCAGATACACGTGCTCTAAGGAGAAAAAATGTACTTGACATGTCCCACTGCTGTTTCCACGCACCAGGAGCTGTGTGTATCGGGAAGAGGGGAGGGCAGGGAGGCAGCGGCGTCCGCGGTGGGATGGAGGAAAATCGTTCCTCTGGGAAAGCAAAGCTCTTCTGTTTAACCAGCAAGAATTTAAAAGATAAATATATCCCTTATCACGGAACGATAAACAACGAGGTCCAGGAAAGACTCTTTGAATAATTGAGGCTGATCTCCTGCATTTTGCAAGACTATTTGCCTTTGCATTCCTATTAACATCTTATAGGACTTTGTCTTTGCTAATGTTTGTTTGTGGTAGTACCCACAACGCTATAGGCACTTTCTAGGCTTTCAGGAAGAGCTGGCGCTTTCAGTCTCTGGTCGGACAGACAGACAAACAGACAGAGGTCACGGCAGAGGAGCAACAAAAGGACTTTTCTGTGCAAACTGAGATCCGCTGTGGCTGGTATGGATTTCACAAAGGGGGGTTAAGGAGGTGGTTTCTCCCCTATCCCACTTTGCCCTCCACTTGCCTGGAAGTGGGGCCCGTGCCTGTGACCACAGCCACCCTGCAGCTTTCACACTGGGTTGCCCCAGAAGAGCAGGAATCGGCTAAAAATGGGGCATAAAACTGAGTGTAGGAGACTGCAGAATGTGCATGGCTCCCTGACAGGTTTTCCACCTGTAGAGGGATATTTTATAAGGCTATCTGGGGAAGTAAGATGCCCACTGAAAGTCAACAGCAGCTGGATTCCTACCCATCCTTTGAAAATCCACCCTGTATTTTAACAGATAGAAACTGATAAAGCTACACCACTGATATTGCCCATGGCACTGCTTAAAAAGAAAAAACCACAAAGTAATGCAAGACACTGAGATGAACTGGTTTTGTCCATGCTGAAATTCATTTTTCCTTCTCAAGCTGTCTATAAGACTCTGTCTCTGAGTCTGTTGGAGGGAAATTAAATAACATTCCTAAACATAAAGGGAGGTGCCTAATCCCCTGGTCTTTCATAGCTCGCCCTGTTGTTCAGTACATCAGCTGCTCTGGAAGTTGTACTGAAGAGGTAAATGGAGCCTATACTGTTTTGGAAGTAAAGGTAAACCGAAGATGCACACAAAACTAAATCAAACTGCTTGAAAAGGCGCTTTAACTGCTAGAAAACACAGCAGGGCTCAAATCATCTGGAATGATAAAGTAGCCCAGAAAATATCCTGGTAATGGTGCGGTTTAATCCCTGTTGGGTTTGTAGTTCTGGTCTCATGTCCCTGCTCCGGTGGTGCCAGCCCAAGAGCAGGCTGCCCAGCACGATGTGTTTCTTGGGGTCAGTGGATGCTTGTCACCATGTCAGATGTCTCTTTTAATGGTTTTTCACCTATTTTTATGCTGTAGCAGCCCTGAAGTAAGAACTCGGTGTGGTATGTGACAGGGGAGTGGAAAGAGTTAAAAATCTTTCTCTTTTTGATGCTAGGTCCACTATTTGTGTGAGCAGGAGCTCTGTACCTGGGCTGGGCTTTGTAATGTATTCCATCTATTGATAAGGAGGCAAAATAACATTTCTAAACTGTTCAGGGTGTTTGCAGAATGCCAAGGCACTCCAGTGGCCTTCTTTACAGAGCACTGTTGATGATAAATCATAAGAGATTTTGTAGAAGTGCCTATTTGCTTGTGGAAATATCTGAAATACTGGAAAGCTCACAGATTTCCCAAGGTAGGCGGAGAGGCCATTCAGCAAATTTTCCCTCTACTTGAAATGCAGTTTTCAAATCATTTAAAATCTAAGCACCTAATGAAAATACAACATAGTCCCCACGGCTTCCTGCAACGATAGGATCCAGTCTCAGGCTCCCGCAGTATAGCAAATAGCCTTCATACATTATTTTGCGCTTGGTGATTTCAGTCTGCAGTACATTTTGTTTGAACCACACTCCTATAAATGCCTTCAAAGGAGGGCAGGAGCCTGCCCGCTGAGGAATAAACGCAGGAACAGAACCTCCTGTGCAAATATTAGCGTTCAGCGTCTACTGTAGCCCCAGCGAATACGCTCATAACACATGTACGATTCAAACGAAAAGGTTATGTGCAGTACATGGACATGTACTGACATGGCCCTTGTGTTTCATGTGGAAGCACATTCACTGTCCTAAAGTAAATGTTGTCATCAAAAAAACACCTCATTTTCCTAATATTATTGACACAAAGGACTGACAGAAAAAATAAATCAGCTCTATCTGGAAAATGGAGAAATTTTCACCTAATTCCGCCGTGGAGCTTATTCCAAAATGTTTTCCTAGGTTTCTATGCTAAGAGGCAGCTATGTCAATAAATTACTTGGAAGCACGAGGCTCCCTGCAGGAGTCAGCGCTATGGTTTGTACATTCCTGCGCAAGAGGAAGGTGGAAATCCTGCAAAAGGTACCTGTAAAATAACCTGTCAACAAGGAAAGCCTTCCCTAAGTCCAACTACAGCCTTGCCCATGCCCTGAAGCTTAAAGGTTTATATCCCTTCTAAACGCTTACTGTGAAATCTAGCTTCCAGTGACATTAATAGCAAATTGGCCGCTATTTCCAGTGACCCTAGAATGTCGTTGTTACTGTTTTCTTCCTTTTTCATCATCACACTACCACTATGCTCCATATTCCAATGCTGAGACATTTTTAATAACATGTATTGAACTGAATGTAGTTAATGTGTCACTGACATAGCAGCCGCCGCTACGTGCAGTACCGGGATGCCGAATAAAAGGCAGCAGCGATCTTGCGAGACTGCAGCGTGCTGTATGTTTACATATGAAAGCAGGTTCAATATGCACTACATTGTGGAGTCCCCATGATGCCTCTCTTCATCGCTTGTTAGTCCAAGAGCCTTCTTACTTTCTCAGAGCTACTCCTTATGCATATGCATATCTCCTCATAATAATGCCGCAAGGCTGCTAATCTATTCTCCTTCAAACCCCTCCTTAAAACTCACTTTTTCTGTGGTGGCTGGAAAACATCTGACAATAGCCGAGCAGCTGGTGTGCTGCTACTTATTCTACTGAAGATGATAAATACGCTGTTACCCTGACTCCTTTATTTCCTTCTATGTTGTATCCACCTGTTGTTTTCATCCCATGCTAAAATGGGGAGATCTTTAGAGGAGCAACTGTTGTGATTTTTTAAAAATACGCATGTGTCACCTAACATGACATGGCTCTCTAAGTAGGGTCTCTCCTTACTACCACAAGAGGAATAACTACAGACATACTGTCTGACCATTTTTATAGTCTTTTACAAAGAAAACATCCCATATTCCTTTCAAGTACCCTGCTAAGGTTGCATCAGTATCTGCTTGGCCAAGAAGGCAGAAAATAACAGCCTTTGTGGGGGGAAGCAGGATGTTCTCTTTCTATATGGAGAGGTACAGTGATAATTGTCATAAATCTGCGATCCGTAGCACCTTCTCAATCCCTTCTCCACTCCCCTTTCCTTGCGCCCAGCCCGAGCCTCCCTCCCTCTGCCCCCGGCTCTCCGGGTGATTCCTCCCTGGCTGCAAGGCAGGAGGCTTGGCAGCCCCGAAGTGCCGGCCGCGGCAAGCCTTTCCCTTCCCCAGCATACGGACAAGTGGCGCAGAAGCAGCTTCTCCAACACAAAGCCTGGTATCTTTGCCAAAAGGCCCCCAGCAAATTCCGTTTCAAGCAGCATCAAGGCACATGTTGTGTACATTGTTTTATTCGCATTTGGCACTTTGTGCCCTGGAGTAGACATGGCTTGGTATTCCCTCTTTTGTCAAGGTCCGACCTGCAGACTTGATTCCTCTTCAGGTCTTGTCAACCTACATTAGATAATAATTTCTCCCTTTTTGTGGAGTGGATATTTATTTTACAATTGTCACCATTTCAGTGTGGACTTGTTTTTTGAAATTTCTAAGTCATGGAGTTATATTATTATGTGAGGTTCTCAGCCTTCTGGGGTTTTTTTGGTTGGGTTGTTTTTTTTTTTTTTTTTCACAAAAGAAGTTTCTAGTCCACCTCTTTGCAGAGGAGACATTGAAACTGCCACTTCTGAGGGGAGCCAGCAAACACAAGGAGGAGCATGTAATTATGATATTTGTTAAAACTGGGTTATCTTCAGCCTATTTCAGATTTCATGTGGCAATCTAAATGTACTCTTGTGCTTGAAAATACTAGAAGAGTGAAATATCATTTTTGTTTTCTCACTTCAATATTTTCTTTGTAAAACCTGAAACTTTTATTAGGATATTAATATACAAAATATGATATATCTCTGACACTTTTTGGGTAACAGCTGTTATGACAACTAGTTATAATCAAGCAATTTGGAAAGGAAGTTCATTTTCAGTTTAAAGTGGACAATTTTCTTGTAGAAATGTTTGTGAAAAGCCAACTGTAAAAGCTGTTTTAAAATTGAAGATGTAGGTACTTTTGCACTTATCCAATCTGGAATTTGAAACCACACAGATCGTGTGACTTTCATGACTAGTCACAACAGAACAAAATAACCCAAATTTCATATCAGCAAGCCATCAGAACAATCAAAGAATAAACAGATATTTTTTAATCTGAAGGATGAACAATCTTGAGAAAACTGCAAAATTTTAGTACACCAGGCTGAAGTCATTAACTTCATAAGATATAAATTACTTACTCATATTAGGGTTCCATCCAGAAGATTGATGATACGTTCAAAAAGTGTCCAAAGAAAAAAAGAAAAGCTCATTTTCTGAGGTCTTCTAGGCTGCTTGTTATAAATTGGGGAAGTCTTCGGAGTGTTCTGTTAAGATCTGCTCCAATACATGCTGCAGTGAAAGCAAATCCTTCCATTCAGTCCAGCAGGTATAGGATCAAGGCTATTAAGAAGTTCATTCAGACTTTAAAAGCATTGACTTAACAGGGAAGATGGAGATAAATTTTATGGCTCAGACTCAGTGGACCAGCAATGCCCACTGATGATTCCATGAAATAGGGCCACCGTTTGTAGATGCCATTTCAATGGCTGATCTGCCAAGGTGCTGGTGCTGCTGCTGAAGTACATGGTTTCCCTTAGGGCCTTCAACACAGCATCTTTCAGGTGTTTTGTGTTGAAGGTTACAACTCGCATGGACAGAACTCAGAGCAGAAACAAGTCCTTCTTAGCTGTGGAAATTGTTCCCTCAGACTTTCACTCTGTTAAAGGGTTTGAAATGGTCACTGAGGTCAGCCATAGCTTCTTCTACACACCACACCCTGTGTGGCGTGATGCCTTCCTCTGCATCCAGCCAGTCATGAGAGGAAGAGCTCTAGAGCAGTGCTTTGTAGTGCTGTTTGAAAGGGCATTACTGCCTTCTCCTCTCTCTTTTCTCATTTCTATTTTCCCCACTTTTTCTATCTTGGCTTACTTTCTACTGTCCCTTAGATCCCTGTGCCCTTCTTGAGCCCCATCCTTCTGCTCCACCTTGGCTTGCCTTCTCCCCATCTTCATATTTGTCACCTCAAAATAAGGCCAGGTCCCAACAGCAGTGGCTGTGGCATGACCTGGCAGTGCTCCCTGAGGTTTGTTCCCCTCCTTGCCTTTCCTGTTGGTGGGGGCTGCTGCTCAGGATGCGCATGGGTGAGAAAGCTGACCACTCGCATTTCAGTAAGCGGGAATGGACTCAATATGACCTTAGAGATGCATGGGTGTAATGTGTAATGTAATGTAATTTGCACTACACCCATGCTTAATAGCCTGCAAAACGGGCATTGTAACTGGAAGACTGAAGAGGGGACTTGAGTGATTATTATGGAGTGACTGAAGCCATCACATTCAAATGCAATGTGTTAATAACCTTATCAAGAATAATTTGTAATAGATTTGTAGGCTAGCATGAAAGAGCAAGCAGAAGGTGGAGGTGACTTTTGTTGTGTGTGCATGCAAATAATTCTCACTGCTGTCAGGGGTGTATATTTTGCACCAATACACACCAAGGCAACCGTTACCATTGACAGGAAGCTTGGTGTAAGCACAGAGGCATGAAATAGCTAGTGATCAGTGTAAAAGAAACAACACTTACCAAAGCAGAAAACACTACTATCCATTGTATGATAATGACCTCTGGGTTCTTGGAGCTTTACACAAAGTCAAAATGGTGGTGACATGCTGGGTGGAGCTCACAAAGCCCAGGCCAGTCAAGGAACAGAAGCTTGGTGGGAGGTGAAGGTAGTAAAAAGCAATTTCTACAGTGGTCAGCTCACTTTTTGGTTATGCGTAATGGATCAGTAATGAACAGACAGCTGTTTGGAAGCATGCTGCTGCGTTGGGAGGTTGTGCCATGCAAAGGGAATAATGCGCTTTGCAAAGGAGGTCGTGGAAGACTCACCAAAACGGTATCGGTAGGGCTGTTACGCGGTGGCAAGGTGAGATGAAGGTTCAGGTCTGTTAGCAGTAATATTAACGGTTACTATTGCTTGAAGGAAGAATGGGGGATGGTAAGAGCTCTGTATTTCAAAGAATTTATAATACAATGTCCTTTTTAGAGCTTTGCCAGAAACACTACCAGGACATCCACTTCAAAAGAACAGTTTGTCTAGGTTTAAATTATACTTGAGGCCAATTCCACAGCCATGCAGTGATATTAAGTAGCACAATGTCGTATTATAGGCAAACGCTGGTGCCTTTAGAAATACAAAGGAAATTCTATGCATTAAAATCCAGCAAAACAAAAAGTTATTCAATTAATCAGCAGCGCTTCTTTTAGAAAATCCCATGCTGAAACTAGAGGCAGGAAAAGCCTACCTTGTACTTAGATGCTGTTTGAATCATTTACCTTGTCTTTTCTTGAAAGAACAGGAGGAAAAAAGTAAAACAAAATAATCTTATGCCAGTAAAAAAAAAAAAAGCTTTCTGTCAGCTGTGGCACGTTTAAACACCCTAAATATTTCATCAGACACCGCACTTACTTCAGTGTTTTAAATAAGATTTAATAAATAGGTGCATGTTCAGACTTGTACAGCCCTACTTTTGTCTGTAGTTGGCAATGTGCTGCTATATGTGTTTGACTGCACAGTTAAGAATTTTAATTACTTACCTGTTCTATACAGACACTCATTCTCTTTCAACTGTTTATTAAAACATAATACCATAGTCATTGTGCAAGAAATCTTCCACATACGACAGAGCTGCAATGTTTTCCATCGTAGGCCCCTATTTTCTGAACGTACCCCCACATTACCCTCGTCCCCGACTCCCAACCTCCAGTCTCTGGAATTCCCACAGACCGGAGACGTTCGTGCAACTCTGTCGCTGCATTTTGTGACCACTTCGTATTGAATGTCTTTGATTTTAATTACATGGAGATGTCTGATATTTTGCTATCTGCACACCCAAATGGATTACAGGAACAATATATATCTTATTCTCAAGAAAACACAGCTGGAGCTGGTGGCCTTTCTTCTTACTGTTTTTTGTTTTGTTTTTGTTTTGTTTCCAACTTATAGACTGATTTGGTAAAAAAAATTAATTGTGGAGAATTGAACAAACTCTGCAACATTTGAGTTTAGAGCCAATGCTAGTAAGGTGACTACATCATCTTCTTTTTCTGATTACCTCCTTTAGCAATGGCATCCATTATTTATAATTTTGCAGTACCTAAAGACTACACGGGTTCACGATGATATTTTGCATAACAAGTTCATGATCATTCAGCATAAATAATTACAAACCTATCTGGATATCACAAAAAAGATGACAGGATGAAAATATTCCTTAATTTTAAGTTGATGGTCAGTGAATGAGTCACAGTTGGAACTTAGAACCTCAAGAAGTTGGGTTTGTTAATCCTAGTTACATTAATCCTAATGCCTAGTTGTCAATCCTAATTGAACTAGAAGCTTAATTTTTAAATAACTCAAGTTATGTTAGATGAATGCCACCATAAGGGGCAAAGATGGCTGTAGACAGATACCAATTGTTATGTCTCTGCTCCAAGCTAACCAGACTTGAGGCAGCTCTGCAATCTGTACCGTATGTGGCACTTTTTGAGTTAATATGTTCTGCAATTTAGCAATAGGAGAGTAAAGCTGAAGAGTAGGAAGGTTTCTGACCTTATTCATGAAGGTGCTGTGTCACACAGCCAGAAAATATGGAGTCTCGCCTGTCCTAAAACAATGGATGTTTGTAAACAGCTGTATATATGTAAATATGCAGATGGGCATTCATTTTCCAAATTACATCCTATTTGTGGTCTCGTACTCCAAAATGAGTCCTGAATACAACAGGGGAGAAACAGCTTAAAAGGTCATTGATGATGTCATTTTAAGTTTCTAAAACTTGGGTGCAAGTGGAGTAGATGTAAGGAATTGAGCCAAAAAATATTATAAGCTATCCTTTAAATGTGGCTTTTGATAGCAGTGTACTTACTGTTGGATTTCTGAGTACATCCAAGGCATCAGATTGAAGCTTTAAGGATTGAAGTCTGGCAGTTTCAGGAACACCTTAGATTCTCTCACACATCCAGACGTGTTCGGCTGTGGATGTTTAGCTGAAATGTCCTTTGGTCAGATGGGACCAGTGGGACAGACCTTGTACTACTACTATATAGATGAGCATTTCTTCTGAGGTTGGTGTTCTTTGACTTTAGTGCCACTGTTGGGTTTACACAACATGAAGTCTGGTGGCTTTATCTGGTGAGGTGAGATAGAAGGCCTTGCCTTTCTTCTTTGGTATGGGAAGGTATGTTTTCATCTCACAAATCTCAGAGCAAACAGTGTCTGACTCCGTACATGTGAGCAGATATGATGACAAGCATGTTCAGGTTGTGCTAGCTAGCTGAAGAGTGGTATCCAGACTCAATCCATATGTTATACTTATACTTTACAATGGACACCCTGCAGAGACCCTCAGACTAGCATCACAAGGACTGCGATATGACACTTGGCACCTCTGTCTAGAGATCTTTGCTCGGTATTATGCTCATGTAAATAGACCACCAAGCTACAGAGTGGAGATGTTGTGCAATCTCAATGCGACCACTTGGTCACTGCCATCTTGGGAGAACCCATCATTATGAACAGCATGGGCATATGTTTAGATGGTAACACACAGAGTTAACATGTGAGTGGATCCCACCCTGTTGAGCTATTTCATTTTGCTTTGCAGATTGTGTGAAAATACCAATTTGTGATTAGCCAATTTTTGAGTGATTTTCAAATTTGCCCAGGGACCCTGACCCTGGGATTAAATTTAGCATGTCTGGAATTGCAGTCTACTTACATATGAGTTCATTAAAAACCTCCAGCCGACTGTTTATAAAATGTCAATCCCCACAGTTTTTGGTGCTCCAGCCTTTATCTCAGTTTAGATATGTAAAGGGCAGTAGAGTAGCACAAAAATATTCTATTTTGTTTTCAAAGGATGTCTTCTCATTCTTGTAACTTCCTAGCATAAAATGAGAGGCTGCTTCTCTGAAAGGGAGAGTGGGAGGGAAGAAATGTCCTTATTTGCATCCTTTGTTGTTTCTTTCATAAGTATTTTCTCTCCATTCCTCTTGCTTTTCTCACATTTACTGCCTACCTTTACACTTGTTCACTTGTCAGAGAAAGATGTTGATATCCTGTTGGCCTGTTAGCTATCTGTTTGCTTGATTTGCCAGACTACTTCAATATGCTTTAGCACATTTGGGAAAGATAGTCTTTTTTTAAAAATTTTTTAAATGCTTGTATCACATTTGTCATTCTGAAGCTTTTACAATGGACACAGTGTAAGTAATTCAATTAAAAAATAGCAAACGTTACCTTTGCTCTGAAACCCCAGGAAGCTGGTGGCCATTTCTGCTCTACCTTCTGCTCTACCTCCTGCTCTACCTCCTTTTTTTTTGTGCAAGAAGAGTAGAGGGATCCCAGCAAACTCCTTGCGGAGAAACAAGAAATCTCTAACTGGTCATTCTTCTGGAGTGAGGACAGACACTGGGAACATCCTTGCCCCTTCTTTTGTCCTGCATCGATTTGAATGCAGCAGATGGTCACACCAAGCCATGTTGTAACAGCAGTATGAGACGGTTTAAAGTAGAAATGTCAGAAAAGTTGTGCATTGATTTAGTTAGTGACAGAGATGGTCTGATATAGACAATTAATTATTATGAATGAGCCAGACAGAACAAAATATGGAAAACAAAATATATTCAAAATTTAAGTAACTTTTCATGAGAACTGTGAGAGCTTCTCATCATTAAAGAACTGTATTTCCCCTAATAGGAGATGAGTTAAAAAAAAAAAAAAGAAGAAGAAAAAAATGTGGTTTTTTGTGATAATATTTCCAAAGCCTCCCTGTAGCCTAAAGGCAGCATGTGAGTATTCCTCGGAATAGGCCTTCAGTAGAGCTATTCCCCTTGGTTCCCTCAGCAGTGTGGAGGAAGAGGTCCATCACCCTGTGTCTCTCCATCCCCTGGAGAGCACATTGGGCATCAGCGTTAGGCTGGGCACCTACCTGAGGGATCACCATCATGTCCGGTGAAGCTGAGGAGGCAGCATAGCCCTGTCTATCCTACACCTGAGTGAGGTCATGTCGTATTTTGCCCATGTCTAGAGACAGCCTGGCGTGTCCTCAGCAACCTGTAGCCTTGGGGGAAATTCCTGTGGGCAGCTTTGCCTGCTTGTTCATCCTCCAGCTGAGGAATTTGAAGTGAGTGATGCACAGAAGAATTACCACTGTGTGTCCAGACTAAATGTCCTAAATACACACAACATGTAGGAGGAGTGTTTCCCTACTCTGGCCAGTGTGGCTTCATATCTCTAAGTGGTTACTTTTAATATCTTTCCTTTGCTGACAGCTTGATTGGTATGACCTAAAACTGCATGCAACAAAAATACAAGGCAAGCATCAGAAAACTGAGACAAAATGAGATATTTTGCCAGATAGTCTATTTCAGCTTGAATGATTTCCTAGTTTTCCTGTAGGAATGTCTTTGATTTTGAACAATACTCTCCAGTACAAAGTGTTGCTTTAAAACATTTTGCCTCTTTCACCTAATATTGGTGTACTATTCCTACAAGTGCTTTGCCAACTCAAAGTGCTATGTAAATGCTAGTTATTGTTCCTCCGTGGCTTGGGAAAGCAACCTTCCCTCAAACCGTCCATCCGTGATAGCTTATTGTCTGTAAATGCACCTTGCCTAGGCTACTCACAGTACAAAAAATGGCATCATGTCTGAGTCTACTTCATTCTTCTCAGTATTTTTTTCTGTGAAGTAGCTGAAGGATAAATATCATTGCTGGGCCACCTGTCTTCTCTGATCTCTGCCACTTCCTTCTCCAGTCAGGTTAAGTAATAACTAGGCTGGGATGCAGCGGATTTTATCCCAATTTTTGTCTGTGGTTTTCACAGCTTCTTTGTTTTAGGGCTTAGGTCAGTGTATGGCATTATACAGACTCTCAACACACAGCGATCAGTGGTTTCAGGGAGTTGGCCCCACGGGGCTTCTGTGGGGCACGAGAACAGCTGTGGATCCACCTCCTGGACAGAATGTGCCCCATGATGGGGGCTTCCTCCTCCGGGTTAACACTGCCCACTTCAGTCTGTGAATGACTGATTCTTCAGCTATCAAGATCAGAAAATGTTTCAAGATGAATAAGCAAAATGACTTATTTTTAAATGTTGAAATGCAATGTTCTGACTGTTGGCAGAAGAATGAGGAATCTGGGTTTAACTTTCAAATTCAATCTGACGTTACTGTTAGTTTCAGATCGCTTTAAATTGCATGGGTGATCACTATTGTTTTCACCTAAAAAGTGTGTTGCAGTTTAGTCCTCCCTTCCCAGCATCATCACCCTGTGAGGGACACAGGTACCCCAGTCACCCGCCCGATTCACAGCTATCCAGCACTGACATCTGCGACTCAGCTCGCTCTATCCCTGATCCTTATATCTCAATGAAAATATTTTTCTATGAGCTTTCCATCTCATTAGTAAAAGGTGGTTTTACTAAAGCACTTGTCAACACTTTTATAGTGAACTTTTAAATAAAAATTAGTTTATACCGCGCGAAGATGGGATTTGAAATGCTGAAGGCCAGGATTTATTTTCAACTTCAGTTGTCATACCATTTGCTTTAAGAGGCCAAGCATTAGGGTGTGAGAGATATTTCTTCGCTTTACTTTTCTCTTCCAGGACATTAAAGGGCACTTTCAAGTTAAACTTATCACAAGACTATGTGAAAATGAGAGTGTCTGATGTCTGGTGTAGGTGAGTTGACCAAAGAGATTGTGAAGCTTCAAATTTATCTTTTTGTTCTGAAAGAGCAGAAGTCAGATCTGGCAATTAGAGTGAATTATGGTTCCGTTCCCAAACCATCTTTTCACCAGATACACAAAACCCCCCTATGTTTATGTTTGCCACTGGTGTTTGGTGGAGACGAACGTTTCTTTAGTCTTTGTTTGCTTATGGGAAGCTTAAGGCTTATGCAAAGATTGGCACCTAAGTATAAAATAGTTTCCTGCACAGCAATAGCTCAAGGTTTTGAAGAGAGGTCAGCTTTTAGGCTTTACTTTAATTGTTGCTCTTGTAATCCTGAGATGCTGAATGTTTTTTTTAATGCAGACATGGGCTGAGCAGACAAAACTTAAAAAAACCCCAGCTAAGTACGGTGCTAAGCTTCTGAATGTTTTCACAAGACACCTCAGGGAATGTGGAGCTACAGTAGCTTTTAGCCACTTCGGTTTTGTGAAAATTTGGTATTGTAAAACCTTTCTCCTGCTATTGAGGCTGAGGATCTCATTGTTGGGGATTAGTGTGACAATGGAGCAGAGTTACTATTGGGATCCTAAAAAGCAGTGTCTCTTCTAAGGGAAACTTGCAGCAGAGTTCCTTGAACTATAGAGGGGAATGCAGGTTTTAAATGTCAGCTCTGAAGGCAACAAAAACAATTAGATGAAAGTTCTAGCTAATGTTAAATCTTAACTAATTGATTTCTTGTTTTCCAACCCGCCTTTCCTTCTGAAACAAATGTCAGAGATTCAAAGTGCTTCCTTTTCTTCTTTTGTGTTATTGTCTCTCTTAAAAATGTAGAACTTTATTCAAAGCTTTCTTGTAGCTGTAACTTCACCCTTTAGCAGTAATACTAACAAAATCATAACAGTAAATTAATTTAAATGAAACTGTCACTGTAGAGTTGGCTTGTTAAACGGGATCTTTAGTAGCCAGCTCCACGGGCTGCTGACTCACTGCTGGTGTGTTTCAGCACCCACCTCCTCTCTTTCCCTCCAGAGCTTCAGTAGCGCCTGTATTCAGCTGAAAAGCTGGATCCCAGGTTGGTCGCATTTCCCACCAACGTCACTCTGTAATCCACTGACAGGTCTCAGCACCGGGATGTCCTGCACACCTCACTGCTCTGCTACGGCAGTGAACCA
This sequence comes from Fratercula arctica, assembly GCA_947846985.1. NCBI lineage: Eukaryota > Metazoa > Chordata > Aves > Charadriiformes > Alcidae > Fratercula > Fratercula arctica. The sequence goes on along the minus strand of CANTUZ010000002.1, from coordinate 10,225,587 downwards.
AATCTATCTATTTTTTTTTTTCTAGTAAACATTATTCCTGGTTGATAATGTTGCCTTTCTGAAGCCCTGACCATCATTCTTGACTTGAGCTGGACTTCAACCAATGTAATTTACTTTTTTATTTTTCATTATGCCTTCTTAAGAAGTACCCATATCCAAATTTTTAACAACAACTTTATGTATGAGGTCCTTATCTAGTGTTTGGCTACAGGAAAGACTCAGGAAAGCTAGACATTAGTCCTGCCTTTTATTTTTAACTCCTCTGCATTTTGGGAATTAGATTGTGCTCTTGTCTGACTGAAGTGAATAAAAAACCTTCTCAGCTCGCTGGTCTGAGGTTTGGGTTCTGTCCCTGATCTCAGCTACTAAAATCCAGGATCAAATAGCTCAGGAGAAGGCCTCTGCCTTTATTCTCTGGCCAAGGCTGCTGTCAAGAGATGTAAGAATTAAGCTGAGTTCATTCTTCAGGGCAGATAGTAACTTCCGTCTTCAAATGAACCTTCCGATATGACATGTTGTGGAGCTACAGGTTATTCCTGAGCCCCTAGGGTCTAACCTTCAACTGGCTACACTATTTGTCTCTTTTAACTTCTGACATTTTACTCTGCTCGTAGGGGTGAACTAATTGAAGAAAGGCAGTAATGTGGGTCTAAAAATGAAAAGGATACAAGCAAATAACCCCCCTGTGCTGCGCTGCCGTACTTGTGCCGTGAGTGGCTGCGCCATGTCCTCATGGCTGGGTTACCGGCAAAAATACTGCACTAAACACCTCAAAATGGGGAAACGGGCAGCTGAACTTCCCTGGGTGTTTGGATGCTTGACTTCAGGCACCTACCAAGGGCTCAACTTTTAGAAAACAGGACTCCTCCGGAACAGACACCTACAGCGTGGATCATCCGGTAGCCTTCTAACGTTTGAGGCTATGTGCTCTTAATTCATCCTATGGCTTCTGTTACAAGCTGGGCAGGTGTTTTCACACCTGCATTGTCTTGCTGCTTCCAGGAAGTGAGCCCGCGTAGCTCCTGGCTATGACACAGCCTCCATGAGGACTCCAGTGAGCCCAGAGATCTTTGCAAATGTACAGATCCTCTGCGGATCTCACTACAGCCTCAGGAACAGAGTCGGCATTTCGGGGTGCGATCATCTTTGCTATCCTACTATGCAAACTACTAGAAAATTAACAGATGTGAACCTAGAGAAGGGTATCTATATCAGGTTTATGCTAGAAATTACATTTCTGAGGCTGCCTAGAAGTAACTCATCAGAGGGTTATGAATAATGTATGACACTTTTTGCCATTGGTGAGGCAGTGCTAGCTGAATTAATCCACTCATATTTCTTTATATATATAAAAAGCCTTTGCTTCTTTTCAGCCTTTATTCTTGCTGCAGTGTAGCAGGTATTTGAGTAAAGTCAGTGATTTTTCTTCCTGTCTGCTTTAGAAAACAATACTCATAGGCTCTTTCTTTGACTTAAACACATTCATTCTTCCTAAAGCTTTTAAAAGAAGCAGAGCTTTCAAGATCAAAGATATTCATACAACACCTGTACTAACACTATTTTCAGTCGTTATTGACCATTCTTTGTGTTATTGTTTTATGCAGGTGCCTTTCCAGCGAGCTCTTTAGAATGTGAGGGAATACAAAAAATAAGCATACAGAGCATCTGTGTATCTTTTTATTACACTTTAAAAAGCAGAGCTTGTTGACAAATGGAAAAAAAAAAAGCACATAAATATAATCACTTCACTCCTCTGCTCCTTGAGATCCAGGGTATTAGAGAATCTTCAGATGGTTGCTCACATGATCATGAAATCACTGTGTATTCTGTAGGATTCGTGGACATGAGCCAGGAATGAATATTTACAAGTGGTAGGCAAAGCGTGTCACTTGGCAATCATTTTTTATTACCTCTTTTTAAATAATGGAAATTGTCTTGCCAGGGACCAGAAATAATTCCACATGTCTTAGATTACCCATCCAATTCAGCCTGCAGAGCGCCTGGTGAATACTGACAGGGAGCAAGTGAGAGTGAACTTGTAGGCTTTAAATTGTTCTTAAAAAGTACTTTGCAAGCACTTACAAATATCAAACCAGAAAATGATGTGAGTTCTCCAGTGATCAAGAAACAAAATAAAGGGAAACGGAGAGGGATAAACATACAATAGCTGTTCTACGCAGACAGTAATTAAACTATTGCTACTGGCAGCTATGTTACATTTAAAGTCTGGCCTCTTGTCCCACTACATTTCTGTTTCAGCATTTACCAGACATGAACTGGACATATTTCAAGACTCAAGTGTAGAAATAAATACATACATTAAAAAAATGGCCATACTCTGAAGCAAAGGATAGTTGAACTCAATGACAATTATGTACTAAATCAGGAGTTGGATCAAGACTTAAAGAACAGAATAAAACTGCTTTCTTGTGCAAATGAATCTACATTTATTTGTTTCTTAAAAAGGAAACACATATTTCCCTTCAGGGCAGGATGTAAATGTGGGCTTTTATGACTTTAATCTGAAGCAGTTGATTGTAGTGCAATGTTTGTATGAGTTTGAATGGTAAATTTCTTTAATTTCTTTTTTCTCTTAGGACAGTAGGTATTTTAAAGGAAAAGGGAGATGACAGAATAATACAGTCCCAGAATAAGTGCCCAGATACCAGGCACTGTATGTGAGAACTGAATATTCATAACCATGTGCTTGAAGGCGAACAGACTGCAGACCAGTTAGAGAGAAAACACTCGTCAGAAAGTGGTGTGATGCAGGTTCCTTCTCGCTGACAGGACCATGAACAGGTACTTCACAAACTGAAATAAACAGGGTATATTTTAGCTCTTGTACTAACTTCTCTCTTTTTTTAAATTGATTATTTTTTTCTTTTGCCTGCTTGCAGCGTGGCCCTATGTGAAGTCGTGACATTTCCTGTTGATTCTGTACTAGTGGTAGCTGAACTCAAGAAGAAAACCAGTGTAAGTAAAACCTGCTGTAGTCCCTGAAGTCAGTGATAACGCTGCTGGGGACCATAAAGGGATGGGGGAGAGGTGTTCCGGCAGCGTCAAACCTGAGGTTCTGCTCCCAGCACTGAGCACCTAAAGCACTCCAGACATTGGAGATTCATGAATTCTTCCAAAAGAGGGCAGAAGCAGCATTTACAGAGTCCCCTTGACAAATATGTTACCTTCACCCAATTGCAGTCTTCTGTCTCCCAGTATTTCAGAGTACAAACCTCTGGCTCTGCAAAACAAACTGTAAGAACCAGCCAGGGAACTTCAGAAATGCTGCGACACCTACGCGACACTGCAGATTGCAAAATGTGTCAAAATCCTAAATGCAAATAGTCTTCCTGACAGCGAACTCCAGTAGGGAAAGTACAGACTGCAAAATGGGGGCAATGCCAAAGGTTATTTTCAGCCCCTAATATTCGTATTGTTTTATTATGCTTTCGGTTTGCATGGTTTAATAATAGTTTAATAAAAAGTCTGAGGAAGTGTGTGAGCTTGTGTATAGCCCCTAGATAAAAGAAAGACAGAGGAATAAAGAAGTGGTGACCAGGAATGCATGATGTTATGTAGCCACATGTAAACGATGTAAAATTTTTTGGACATTCCAGGCAAAAAGATCAGACCCAATGTGTCACCTTACCTCAAGGCAGTGAAATCATTAAATAAGAGGCTGAAAGGGAGGACCACAGGAGGTAATTTAGTCCAGCTCCCTGCCCTAAGGCGGGATCACGTCTACCTGCGTCATTCCTGACAGATGTTTGTCCAACCTGCTCTAAAAAGCCTACACATGATCATGTCTGCCAGGTACCCAAGCAGACTTTCTTGCATGTTTGGCAATGCTTGGGTAGCCTGTCAAACCAACAAAGTCTCATGAATTGACAGTTGAAGAAAGTAAGAGAGAAAAAGAAAAATATATGTATATCCTTGCAGTACAAGAGAAATTTTATTTGATTTTACGTTACTGTTTCACCGGGAAAGAATTCATTCTAGTCATTTGGATTCTTTTTCAAGCACTGTTTAGCTAAAGCATACATAGTGTGATCTGCAGGCCATCGAAACTGGGCTATGGCAAGTAAATACAGATGTTGAAGTATACGTATATATGGAAGAATTTTGTGGACAGTATTAGAAATTTTGAGCCCGATTTGGAAGACATTGCTGATATCTACATCCATATTTTTTAAGATTTGCCTTTATGCAGTTGAGAGAACAATGCACCATACTTCACCAAAATGTCTGTTACATAAACCCCCTTCTAAGATACAGATCAATATACCTTTCCAAAGCGTTTCACCAAAAACGTATAAGATACTTAGCATGCAGCACTGTGACTGTTGCCCTTTGATGGTGCTAGGCTGGTTCAGTAGAGCCACTAGGCAGGACTCACTGAGCTGGTATAAGAGCTTGACTGTACGCAGACTAACCTGTGTGCTGAGAAAACTTGAGAAGGTCAGGGAAAAATACTGATCAGCTCTAACGCAGAATGAAAAGTTTCAATTGATTCTAAAAATTCAGTTTAAACGTTTTGATTAGTTTCTAAGTTTTGATCTTGCTTAATTTCTATAAATAGAACTAAGGCAAATTAATAATGAAAATTAATTTCATTTTAAGGTGCCTGGTACAATGCCGTAGGATATTTTTTCAGGATTGCTAGCCATAGCATTCACAAGGATTCTGCCCACAGAATATTAAGTCTAAGCCTGTTTTCACATTCACCAGGATCAGATGTTGTTCTGTTCCACTTCTTTCATTGATGCATTGTCAAGGCATAAACTTACCAGTATTTTGCTTTAAAAACCCTCTTTCCTGCTGACAGAAGAGGCAGACAGTAATTTTCCTGTTGCTAGCAGTTACTGTCAAAAAGACCATGCAGAAGTTAATGGTTTATTTTAAGGGGGTTTTGCTAACTTACTTTTCTTCTGGCAAGCAAACCAGGTTTTAATTCTGACCTGGGCAACAGGTTGAATGTGTAAGAGAGCATGTGGCAGTCTCTGGATGTGGTGGGCCAGGTCTGGGATCTCTCTTTTCACACGCTGGACAGAATAACCCTGTGAACAATATTTTCAGTCACACCAAAAAAGTGTTCATCGTCCGGGTAATTTTATTTTGTGTTTTGATAAATTATGTCTAAAAGGCAGAGGATGTAATTTATGAAATCTAGTGAACTACCTTATGCTGATAGGAGACAGAGAAGCTGAGAAGAATTGCCCCTTAGCACATGTAGGAGAATGGGAAATAAAAGAAAAACGGCAGCACTGAAATTCACTCAAGCCTTTCTCCGAGGATCCCTAGTATTTTACACATACGTGGGGGCATGTTCTCAGACCTCCTAAGCAATTTGTGAGCCAAAGATATAACCACAATTTTCTATTGTAGCTACTTAATTGCTTCTTACAAGAGATGCCTCACTGAAGAGTCTCGACTTTTCGGAAATGGGGAAAATACACATCTTCATCAGCAGTCCACAAAGTTGGCAGGAGTTTAACAGACCCTGAGAACTGTCCTGAACTCGGGCACCCAAAAAGTGAATTTCTGAATGCAAGTGTGCATCAAACCCAGAAAAGGTAGTCTCTACAGTAAGGACAAGGTTGTGCTGAATGTTTGAGGAGAGCAATGGATACAATCTAAATATCATTCTCCAGGTTTTGTTACAAGAGCCTACGGAAGCCCACATGAAATCCAGCAGAAATAAGGTGGAATAATCTAGGCTGAAAAGGACCCTGGAGGTCATCTTGTCTAATGTCCCTCTCGCAGCAAGGCTATGATCAGAGCAGCTTGCTCAGGAACATCTCTGAACAAGTTTGATGTTCAAAGATGGAGATCCAAAGGCCTTTCTGGGCAGCCCGTTCCCCGTGTTCATGCGATGTTTCTCTTGCTGAACCTTGCAGTTGTTACACATTCTCCTTTTGCTGTGCAGCTCTGAAAAGAGTTTGGCTCCATCTTCTCCCTAACCCCTCATTAGGTAATTGAAGCCAACAATTAGTTTCCCTCTTAGCTTCCTCTATCCCAGGCTAAACAAGCTTCGATCTCTCTTGTCCACAAAGTGTCCCAGCCTCCCACCCATTTTGGTGATCCTCACTCCAGTTTGCCAACATCCCACTTGTACTGAGGGGTTTCAAACTGGACACAGCTTCCCAGGTGCAGCCTCATCAGTACAGAACCTGGGGGAATAATCACCTTTTACTTTTGTGTACTTCACATACCAAAATTAGACCTCAGTTCTGAAAGCTAATCTGCACCGGACATCAGATTCTTTATAAGAGGGGCCCTGTGAATCACAACAGAGACGATCACGAGGATCACAAGGGATATGACAAACCACTATTTTTTAAAGCATTCCTTGGGGAAAAGTTCTCAGATTTTCTCAATTTATCCCATATTGTACTTGGAGCTCCTCTGAAAGCTCAAGTGGTTGGAAGCCACACCGTTCTTCCATTATGATGCCATGAATCTATGCAGGTGCTGTGCTAACTTGCAACCTCCATGAATCACTGTGTGTGAAGGATGATCCCTGCCAGAAATCCTGCCCCAGCACTCGAGCCTCAACGTTATGTCTCATTCTGATAGAAATTTAGGTTACTAACAGCCTAAGAAATACTAAAAAACTTAACTTCAGGATTGTAAGGGTAGACTGCACTAGAAATTAAAATATCCCTCCTTCCCCTCCATTTCTTTTTATTTTGAATAATTTTTTTTTTTTTTTTTTTTTTTAAATTTTGTGAGTGCCCCCTTTCAAAATGTTAGTTACCCACAGCAAGATTTTCATAAATGTCTGTGCTTCTGGAGCACTTTCAGGACACTGCCTTAAAATAAGAGAATGGCAGGTCGTGCTTTCTGGCCATGCAGGAATTACCTGGTGCCTGAGAGTGGGTGTGAACAGGCAACGGATGGATGAAGTCACAGATGATAAAATATTTACAGTCAGAATCAGTTGTGTTGTTCCTTCATTTTGGCAATCTACTGTGCTTATGAACCGTGGTCAGCCAATGCCCTTTCTGAAAGAGATGTGAGAAGCAGGGTTTCTTCATGTATCCATTAAAGAGCAAAGATACAGTTATGGCTTGTGGTCAAAAAGAGAGACAGCAGGAAATAGAAGAGCATAGAAAAGAGGAGAAGGAGGAAAAGAAGAATATGGAGGATGGAAATAAAAATATGAATCCCTAAGAAAACGTCCACTCTCCAGGCACATGTTAAAATTGCATCCTATGGATAGCTCCTGAACATTCAGAAAGTTACTCTTCCAGAAACAACCAGCTTCTACACTGTGTTCTGAGGTCCAGATTTTCATCCTGTATCCTTGCATGGCTCCTACTGTATATTTAATCTTATATGTATGTGTGACAGGTTTGAAAGAAAATAGGTCAACAGTACTTAAGATAAGTAATACTTTAATCAATTTTAACATAACTTCTGATGGATAGTGACTGAGGATAACATACTACCTTCACTAATTCCATTTAAAGTAGCAGAAACATAAAAAAATTGCATTGTATAAATTGCTTGGGGGACACAAATTATCTGTTTTATATTCCCATAGAAGCCATAATATCCAGCAGGATACTGTTAAGGACATGCAATAATTTTAGTATCTACTATGATTATTATTGATATACAATGTACATGTAAATTCAGCCTTCTTCAGTTCTATCTGGAGGAATCATTAACGTGTAATGGATCTGATGACACAGAAGACCTTAATGATAAGTTGTTACTGGACTTTTACTCATTTTATGCTTAATAGATTTTTACTTAAAAGAGATATCCACTCATCTACAGCCTTCAAAAAGTGCTCACATACAGTTGAGGGCAAAGCAGGCAAAGCGCAGTTGTTGGAAACCCCATATTAAAAAAATTTAAAATTAGTATCATTACAGTGTTTCAAAAATAGAAAATGCGCATTATTTTTTAATGCAGACCATCCCATACAAGACACAAGCAGTAAAAATGACCTGGATTTTTTGGCAGAAACACCAATATTACCAGTAAGAATATTACAACCAAATCTCTAGCAGGTACCTCTCAGAGTAGCTCCACTGATGTCTATAGCACTATATCATTTTATACAGGCTTGACATGAAGAAAACAATGGCTTGACTGCATATTTGAGCTTAGGACCTTTCTTGGAAGAGTGAAGCTCTAGGGGGGGGAAAAAAGTCATTATCTTCAAGGTGATAGAAGAATATGAGTGGTACCAGGCAGTGAATAGACGACATTTGACAGAAAATGCTAGACACGCAAATGCTGGAAGAAGAGCACGGTGCAGTTTTGGACAAAGAAGTAGGGGAAGCTCAAGTTAGAGTACAGAGGAATCTTTAGCTCTCTGTAGGGTGTAACATAACACACCATCTTGTAATAAAGTAACACAATCTTGTAATGTTTAAATGAATCTATAGAGGCTGACAAAATGCATGAGTTTTTACTTGTTGATCAAAAGGTCAGGCACCATCTAACTCTTAAATCAGGTGGTAAATAATCATCAAACCTGATACAAGCAGTGATCTCAAGCTATGATGGAGAAAAAAAAAAAAGACCTTTGGTAAAGGGAGCTGCTGTGAGACACGCCAGGCAGGACGGTCTCCTTTCCCCAGCACCTTTCTTGAAGTCCCTTCCAGCCACCACTCTCAGGGACTGGCTGCTTGAAGTGTCATGCTCAGGGGTCTCCTTGTCCTCTTTTAGTGTCCCCTCAGAGGGATTCACGATGTGAGTGTCCCTCAGGCCACCCTGGCAGCAGCTCCAGGAGACAGCAGTTGGATTTTCCTTGTCTCTTCAATAAGTCGCCCAAAGCTATTCCGAGTTGTCTGGTCACTGCGGGGTAGGGGGCAAATGGGAAGGCAAACCAGAACATGCAACGCAGAGCTTTTATAAGGCAAATAAGTTTACTTTAAGGTGTTCTTCAGTGAAGTCCTCGGTATCTTATTACCACAAGGCTGTTCACCGTCCATTTCAGTTAGGCTGGAGCACAACTTCTTCCCTTTGGGATTGGGACACCTTGGGAAACCAGGTAGTCCCAGAGTTGCTATTGCATATTCACTTCTGAACTGGTAGTATCCCACTGGACTAGAGTGCAGCTGCAGAGATTCAGACCCAGAGGTGTACCAGGCTTGTGATAAGCAGTGCGTGGAGGAACAGGGTTTTGGAGATTATGGCAAAGTAGTGGAACACCAGTGGAAACTGCCCACCTTCTTCCATTTCTTTCATTACTAACCACAGATCTGGCCCAGATCAATCCCTCTGATTTGGCAAACACTTTCCAAAATCATGGAAAGAGATGGTCTTTGCCCTAAGGCGGTCACATTGCCCAAACTTGCTCTGCAGGTAGAGGGTTGTGGGGCAAGACTCTACACAGAGGCACAGCACTGGCCCACCGTCACGGCGCCAGTTTGTCCCTACTTGAATCATTTAGGACAACAACTTCAGTGTGAAACCCTTCTCTTGTGGCAACAAAGAGAGGCTTTGCCATTCATTCAGAGCAGTAAGGAGGGAAGGGAAAGAAAGTTTTACCTCCAGCACAGACAGTGCTCTAAGTAGCCCTTGAAGATTCAGGTAGCATGTGCTTAAATGGGATCTTTTTAAAGAAAATGAGTTGCTTTAATGAACTAACTGTTTCATTCGCAAGTGAGGACGGTTACTGCAGGACGGAACTGCTGCAGCATTTTGTTGTGATACTTTCCTCACTCTCTATTCCAAACAAGATATACCGTACTGCAAGGTAACATATAAATTGTGCATAAGTCTTAAAAACTCTTTGCCCAGCTTTCTTTTGGCCTACTTTTTACAACTTTTAACAGTCATATTTGAGAGAAAAGAGAATAATTATGTAAAGCTCAACTAATAGTTTAAAATTTTTGATCAGGGTCTGTTTCAAATAACTGTTTAAATCCCTGTAAATAGTGCAAAAAAGTGTAGAAGAGCCCTTCTGTATTTTTTTGCCTTGTGTTCCTATTAATAGATAGCTCTGTACAGCAACTTTCCCTTAGCAAGGTCTTTTTCTGCACTTGACTAACTTTAACTGACTCAGTGCAATGGCTCATGTGCTTATAGTCACTCAGGTGCTTTAGCACTTCACTTAATCAGCGCCTAGGGCAACGAGGATGAAGAGAAATCTACTGCCCCAGAGGGACCAGTCTCTTTTCTGTGACAAAGGCAGAAAATTTCTGTAGACTGATGAGAAAAAAACACATGTAAGGATCACTGTAATCAGGATATCTTCAGAAACTTTATCTCTTTTGGCCTAGAAATGGCTATAAAAGGGCTACAGATGCACCTTGGACATGCTAGTGTTAGGGCTACATGACTAGTCCATCCAGACGCAGCACATGTGCGGGAGGCCTGTGGTGGGAAAACAGCAGCATCGTGCAATATCCAGGAGAACGTGTATTTCCCAGCGTCCTTCCCTTCAGTTGGACTTTGAGGTTTTAAACTGTTCATCAGTTTTATAAAATGTGGAGCTCATCATTTGACTTCTCATCCCTTACTCCCCTTTGTCAGGAAGGGACTGACCTTCCACTTTACCTGTCTTCTAACCTTCCCTGCAAGAGCATACGTGGATTTGATGCATATCATCGATGGTTTATCTGTGGTGTAGTCCAGAGACAGCTCTGGGTAGAGCCTGTACACAGCTGGGAGCACATGAAGTCCCTGCCTAGAAGCGATGCTTCATTTTGGAGCACCACTTGTAGCTTCTGTTCTAGAGAATTCCCAGCAACCTGAAAATGGGAGATTGTTTTCAAACGAGGCAGGATTTGTCACTAAATTCAGCCAAACACACCCACACACATTACTGCTTCCCTGTATACTACTGTTGTTGCAAGACCACGTTAGGTGTTTTGTAACTAATCCGTACAACCATTTCATTTTTACAGTGTTTTCAGTTTAAGGCTAGTGATAAGTGTGCATGATGGTCTGCAAGAAATTGTAAAGCCCTGTGTAACATGTAGGCACTACTGATGTACAGGTAAGATGAACGGACAGAAAAAAGCTACTTCGTTATCAAGATGTTCCTTTTAAAATGATTTGGCTAGATTTAGGTTAGTCCCATCTAGAAAAGAATAATTTCCTCCTGCCAGTTAATCTGCTGTTAAAAATAGCACTGCAAAAATACTGTTTATAGTATTGACTGGCAGTGACAGCTCTTAAGGAGTTCAAGTAATATAATTAATAAGAAGGTGATGAATTAACCCCTTTTAATTCAGTGGAGTTATCTCAGAGATAACTTTGACTCCAGTTCCTTGTGTTCGTTTGACCCATTAGAATTGTTTTTAACTGTCAGAGAACAATGTCTTTAGAGCAAATGCTTTTTAAAAATCAAACGAGGGAAAACTTCGGTATGAGGTTTTTATACGAAACTGTTTCTTTGTTGGGCATGAAATAACCCCATTCAAAGCATCAGTTTTCAATTTATGAACTTATGCTTATGTATTTTACCAACTTATGAAATGAAGCTTTTTTTGCTGTAAACGATAGTTTCAGCAAAGTTCAGTGATACTGTATGTGTCCCACCACCCCATCCTCACCCCCACGCCGGTCTGCAGGCTTTGAGGCTGCTGTTTTAGTTTAAGGTAAGCTAAGAACCTTTCTCATTTGATCTTTTTATTCCACATCCACAAAAGGAAATACTAGGACGTTGCTACTGATTTTTTCCCCCCAATATGTGGTCATTATAAGCAAAAAAGGAGCTCACACTTATACCTTTTAATTGGGCATTTAGCAGGACAATGTTTGAAAGCAATTAATGGGAAAAACATTTTTGTCCTGTTTTATCAATTGGTCTCCAAGAAAAATGCTGTCCAAAGTAACTATTATGTGCAAGCCAGGAAACTGTTGTCCTTTTCAGTTTTTCCCATGTCACAATTTATTCATTTAATTCAGTTCTCCAAAATTACTGCAGTGCCAATTATCTCTCTCTGTGTAGAAAATGAGTTTGGCCTACTTCAGCTTTTCCTTCATTTTATGCCTGTTTTCTGCTATTCTTCAATGAGTGAGTAATGTGCGATGTGAAAAAAGGGAGGATCTTCAAAAATATGTGAAGTGTCTAGAGTGGCTTTTTGGTACCTGTGAAGAGGCCCCTTGAAGAAGCTTAAAGGACAATAGAATATTGCGGCTAGCAGTGGTTTATTTTGTCCACATGACTCATTTCACACGCACCCAGGCAACTGATGAATGGAGGATTAACACAAGTTTTCACCTTATTGAAATGAGTGATTCAAAGCAAACAAATAGGACTAACTAGTTTGGAATATGAAATTAAAGTTTCTCCGAGTCCTTTTGTTATGCATCACTTTCAAACTTAATTAGAAATATGATGGCTTTGGAATTACTTTTAACCAACTTTGTTAAATAACAGTAGTTTAATGTTTGTTATTGTCACACAATCCACTTGTCTCCAGCCTAAAGAAAGACTCCCAGGGACTGTTCAAACACATTAATAAAAAGTTGTTTTAAAACAAAATGAAAAAATGCCACATAAATACATATATTCACTCTTTCTTTGTGCACGTTTATAGAGACTTACACAAAGAAAGAGCATTAGATGCAATTTTTATTGTTAGTTGTGTTATATATATACCTATAAATGTTTATAGATGGGTAGGTGCCACTGTACGAAAAGCGCTGTAGATGCTATCTTTATGCTAACTTGTGCGACTCATTCGACTCCTTAAGCTTTGTATTATCTTCTAAACAGGTTGTGGTTACCCATGAACACCATTCGCCCTCTGTGACTTTACACGGTGCTAAGTTACAACACCCTGCGGTCATACAAGTCATAAGCTCCCGGTTCACAATTTTCACAACTTGCCTTAGGGATGGTTCAGCATCTTTGCGCGGTGCAGTCAATGTTCAGGGCACACAAGTGCTTTCAAACCAGGATGCCTTCCTCCTATTCCTTTTAAGGATGCAACAAGTTGATATTAACCCCCTTTCTGGGGAGCAGAGAGCCAAACACACCTAGCTGGCTGTACAGTTAATGGGTCATATGCCTTTTTTCCCTGTGTTTTGGGATGATGTTCTGATGTTCTCCAGTGCCTCTCTAACATACTGGAAGCTCCCCGCAGCTAAGTAATTCAATTGGCTGCTTCTGTGGAAGAGCTCCATTAAACCCTGCATGCAGCGTTGCACAAAAGCTTCAGGATACCGTTGAATCACAACTTCTGACATTAAACTTTAAGATCCTGAACGTGACACTCCATAAGGAACTTCTGCAGAAGTGTTCTGAATTAAACCCAAGAGTTTTGCTTTAGTGAGTGGCAGTAAAAGGGAGAAAAAGGGATAGTTCAATTCACCATCTAACCTGTGGCTAATCCTTTCTGAAGACCTGTACATGTGTGAGGTAGAGGGGGACTAGAGGCTGAATTTTGTTTCTGTTTCACATACGACCGGGAACACTATGGGATAGCTCTAGTGAGATCCATTTTTGTCATGGCATTGCTATTCCTGGCTGCAGAGGGATGGCAGGGGTGTGATGCAGCACGGAGGGATACTGTGATCACAGGGTGATCAAGATAAGTTGGGATATGGGATGACCTGTTAGCACATCCTCTGAAAATAGCGAACATTGGCCATATACTGACATTTATTGCTGGTTTGTGAGAGAGGTTTTGATTTGGCTCAGCATCTAGTCACCGCTCAGTAAGGCAGGCAGGAGCTGTGGCAAATTCAGCTGCCAAAGCTTAATGAATGTCCACTGAACACATCCAGACTTTAATTTTTCCTTCCCCAGAGTCTTTCACCTTCATTGGTTGCAGCATTTTCACAAATGTACGGGACTTTCCCATAAATCAATATCTTTTGACAATTTTAAAAGCCTCAACTTCAGGCATGGAAATGTGAGATCTCAGCAAAAAGTCTATGGGTATTTTCTTTGCAAAGTGGAAAGGATAATTTATGAATTTTTCTTCTCTCAATCTTAAAAAGCAATTAATTTTTGTTGTTGTTATTCAAACTTTAGAAAGGATTTCAACTGAGGCAGGCTTTTGATATGGAAAACCTCACAGCTCTCACTGTAGCAAGTGACTGACTTTGGGTTCTGTACAGAGGCATGGAAAACTCCTGGTAAACATAATTAAAGTTTACCAAAAATAAAATTCTACCTTTCTGGGAAATTTAATGATTTTCAATTTTGCTTTGGTTAAAAGATTTTAAAAATTAGTTGGATTCTGGAGCCCCACATACAAATTTGAAATATTTAATAGAAAATAATTCCCAAGGCTTGCTTCATTTGGAGGAGTGAAATGATTTTTGGCCATGTCAAAGAGATTAGCACATTTAACAAAGAAGACTGTATACATATTATACTGAACAGTATTTCAATGTAATACCAAAGCAAAATAAGAATCAAGACAATTTTTTCTCTCATCAAACAAAAAAGCCAAATTTTTCGTTGTGAAATATTTAATTTTAGAATTATTGCCCAAACTGTGTGTCTGGCCCAGGAAGAGAAAAGTTATGTTTTGATGAGGGAAGAGCTGACATTCAAGCAAGTGCTGGTGACTGCAAACCCTGGAAGCAGCCTGGAAGCAAACTGAGAAGTGGGTGGATGCTATTGGCCTGTCCCTGCTCCTCAGTGCTGTGGTCCTCCTGGAAGCCTGGGCTCAGCGCTGTCGGGGCGATGCTCGGTTTGTCCTGCTGAAAGGCAGAGCTCTCAGGCCTTGCTCCCTCTTCTCTCCATGCCAACGGAAAGACTTTGGTTTGTTTCAGCAGAGATGAGCTGGATGTTGTTAACTACTGCTGCTGGTCATGCTGAGGGGAACACTGCATCCCCATGTGAGCCTCCAAAACATCTGGTCCTTTGAGAAAAAAGAAGCTATTCCTACACATGCAGGAGCAACTCTGCCAAGTGATGTGACTAGTTTATATTGCTAAGATGTGCCGTGAACACCTCAATTTTGACACTACTAAAGGTCATCATCTAACCCACGAGTGCCCTTTCTGTACTAATCATTCCCAACGTTGTACGGCATGATGTATGGCCCGTTCGGGCCGGATCTGGAACAGATGTGTATTTCACTCTGAGAACTCTTGATAAGGTCAGAAACTGGCATTTATCGTTTCGGGAAATAATTCTATAATGGAAATGAGTCCTCTACTGCAGATAATAATGAAGTAACTGTATAATTCAGCACAGTGTAATCACCAGACTTTTAGATTTTATGTGTGTCTGATCTTTGATTTGTTATGAGAAAACCCATGGAACCGGTGAAGAATTGAAGATTCATGTAAGATCAAGCAGCAGCAGCACAGAGTTTCTCTAGATTTTATCCCAGATCTCATATGAAAAGCAAGATTCAGAGCACAGTCACAGACATGAAACCAACATGCCGAGGTTCTCTAGGAGCTTGCTGAGACCCTTTAAACTCTTTCACCCCATACAGTTTTGCATTTCCACAAAATTCAAAGTTAACAAGTGTGAATCATCTTCCACCTGGGGATTGTCGTCACTGAAAAATTAATCTAGGTAACCACTAGAGTCAGCAAGGAGAGCAGCCTTTATAGTTCAAGGAGAAACGCAGGGTGCATATCAGAACTGGTATCACCACAGCCTACACTGAAACCAAGGTTGCCAGCCTCAGGGTGAAGCAAACAGCATTGCCAGTTTTTGCTGGATCAATTCTAAATGTTTCTGTGCTGTAAAAATATGTCATCCAGCCAAGATTTTGACATGCAAAGTCAGCGGTTTAATTTTCAATCAGATCTTGGACTGGAAAAATTCTATGAAACATTGGTATTGCATTTAGCATCATGAAGGATGTGATAAAGACAATGCTACCTGGACTATGAAGAAATGTTGTTAATGTTTTCAACAATAGAGACTGATTTCTAACATGGTAAGCATAAGAAAGGGTTCCCATATTCATTCTTCCTTGTTGGAGCTCTTCCACCTGAAGATGATCATCTGCATACCTACATACATCAGGAAAATCCATGTGTAAGAAACACCTAATGTAAGCTATCTTGCATTTTAACTCTGACAGCAAGTATATTCACACTTCTCCCCACACAGCACACTAGGTCTTTCTTTCATACCAATCCCTTGCCATTCTGAAACCTAAGGATAGTTTTTTTCTGCCTTTTTTCTAGGGAGGAAGGCAGCTTCCCTGTTACCTGACCAATGGGAAAAGTGAGTTTGCTGAAATACGCAGAAATTTGTACTGTCCCCAGAAACTCTGAGCCCCCTCCCCGGGTGGGACACCTTTGCTGAGGCAGTTATATCAGGGGCAGCCCAGCCGCACGCTGGCACAGCTGCTGTCTCCAGACACGGCTTCTAGGCTCCATGTTGAAAACACATTTCTGTGACAAGGTACAGATGTCACAGGACATATCGTCAGACAATATTACCCTTCTTTTGTGTTCGAGTAGGAATGACCCAGCTGTGTTTTGAAAGAGAATTAAAATACATGAGGGGGGCAGCTTTCAAACCTCATGAAAATATGATGGGGACTATGACCTGAGAGACTATCGTGTGGTTCCTCCAGAACTGCCATCGATGGGTCTTTCATACAGCTCTTGTCAGAGTCAGTTTCACAAGCCAGTAACGCAAAATTTCCAGCCCACCTTCCTTCACTTTGCAAACTTGTTTTCATTTTTATTTTTCCTCTGTCCTTTAGTTTTAAATTTTTCAACTTTCACAAGGGTGATGGTGTTAATGTTAAGAAGCAACAATGCAAGAGAGAACCAGGCTGGAAGCACACAGTAGGATCAGTAGTCATTGATGCCCAAAACTGTAAGCGAAAATATAAAATAACAATTGTCCTCTTACCACCTCAAGAGTTTTATATTATCAGTCTCAGTATCCAGACCAGAACGAGCTCTACACAGTACTGGTTAGGTGAAGAAAATAAAAAATGAAAATAAAAATGAAAAAGAGAAACGATATTATTTTCCACTTAACACACTGATGTGGCAGTGTTGTTAGTGAACTCATCTTTATTCATTCCTCTCCCTCACTCCATTAACTCACAAATCCCAGGGAAGTCACCACCCCATCACACTCCTTTGAAACCTTCAAGGAATGCACGCGTAAACAGCACTGGCCAATCCAAGGAGTCACACCATGCCCAGTTTATTGTCTTCTGCCGTGCCACTGGATGCTGCACCGGGTCCCGCTGCCTGTCCAGAACCACTGTAGAGCGCTGCTGTGGGCTGTGAACCAGCTGCTGCATTGCAGACCGGGAATGACAGCTTATCAGGAGGGAGTTAACGTGATTCCTCTCTCTGTAATTTGTAAAGTGCTTTGGGGTTCCACTGGGTGAAGTCTGCTATCTAAATGTGTTATTGCTACATCTTAAAGGTTACACAGCGGAGCACTGCTGGGTCCCAGTGCTTCTGATTTTCCTGATGCTTCTCGGGGAAGGACATCTGTGAACGCCTGGCTATGTCTAAAGACTGAAAATGGGGGGAAATGGGTCTTTTGGCTGGTGAGAGGGATGCCACGTGCCCCACTGATGGCAGTGTGGGGAAGGTCCACGCAGGCTACGGGGTCAGCTAAGGGAGAAAATTAAGGAGAGTTTTGTTTGCCCAGAGGGAGAAAGCAGACAGCTCTGGTTTATTGAAGGCTGGAGCCACAATTCACCTAAATCCTGAATCTTCACGGATGCCTTCTCCGGCTCTGCCGAGCAGCCCCGACTCGTAATCATCTCCCCCCGCTGCAGTCCCCCCCCAGTCCAAATTGAGAAGGGGCTGAGAATTTGTCTTGCTTGAGCCCTCGCCAGGGCCACGAGTGTCAGCTGCTCTGTCTGATGACTGGCGCGCTGATTATGCACCTATCCAGACACATGGAAACTCCACAGGGAAAAGCTCCCCAATACACACACATTTGTAATCTCTTGTGAATAGAGTCCTAAGTGCCCATTAACTATTGCTCAATTACACGGGAACTCTGCAGAAGTAAATATGGCATGCACATGAATATCAATTAAAGCCATTATGATCAGTGTGGTCGTGAGTCAGGAGGCAAATGTGCATAATCTTGACAGAATAACGAAGACACGCTTCATTTTACTCGTGTGGATTGGAATAGTATGTTAAGCTAATAAAAGCTTTTGCATTCTTAAAAATAGTTTAACAAGCCCAGAATAGTTTTGAATGATATCCGTCTGTGATTTCAGTTGTTAAACTTAGCTTTGAAGTTCTTTTTTAAAAGACAGAGGGAAAAATCTCTGCTGCTGAGCCTGTAATTTCTCAATTTCCCTTTCCTCCTTCAATTGTTTAGCGTTCATAATAGCCCTAACCTACCTAACACCACACAGGTATAACCAGCAATCAGATACTTGCACAAAAAAAAGGTTAATAGCCAAAAGACCAGACACAATGCAGAGCACTGGACTGGCAAACCATTGCGGCTGAAAGCAAAGGAGCTCTTACACTCTGGCAGCTGAGCATCTGTGCTGGGGGATCTTATCCTGCATCCTCCTACCCACCTACCATCTGAGCAGGCGTAAATCCCAAGCTGAGACCATTAGCTCTAGTCTAAGTGCAAGGTGTAAAAGAGTGGTGCTGGATAGCAATGAAGGCTTTATACTGATGGATGTCATCACTGCCATGGATGTTTGCCTTGGGAGGACAAGGACAACTGATGTACAAGTACACCTGGGGCAGGCTGATTTCAACAGCATTTACAGCACTACCCCAACGACACTTTACTTACCAACGGTTGTGGCCTCATTTCCACCCTGATGGAAACTTCAGCGCAGTGTTGCAAACTTCCCATATCATTTTCTTTTGCTGAGCCAAGCTATCCTAGCATCCTTGTCCAGGAGCAATTGAATTTTGGACAGCTGTTGTCTCGCCGAGGATGATACAGACTCCTTGAGCCAAAATGTGGGGTCCTGTCTGTCATCTCTCTTCTCTTAGACCATTCTCCAAGGGGCCTAAATGCAACTTTGGCAACACACATGCTTATAGCTTGAAGTGCATTCATTCTGGCTTAAACTCATGATAAAATTTTCATCATTTTGAAATCAGCTGTGATGCCTCGTGAGCTAAAAAGGACACATAGGCTGCATCTGTGGGGGCAAACTGAACACGGGCAAGGAAGCCAGGCACTGACCATCCACACTGTTATTTGATGTCTGGACATGACTGGGGATTAACCTGGTTTAGAAGCCCTTCCTGGTGGACCTGGAGGGTTTTGCTGTGGGGATAAGAGTTACTCTCCGAACTCCAATTTGTTTCATTTACTAAGATGTAGCCATAGCCAATGTCTATACTCTTACACAAAAGAGGAGCAGGGCAGGGATTCAAGCACTTTCCTGCTGTGGTCCATGCCATTTAATTATTAGTAACTTCCCTGGCACATGATGCCCAGACACAGTGCAGGCAACAGCACTAGCCAGGGACTGTTCCCAGTAGGCAGGATGGGAAAAGGAGGATGTAGCCACATGGTTACAAGCCATGCCTTGCCACTTGCCATCAGGGCAAAGAACGGGTCCTGGCCTGTTTTATGCACTAGGACAGATGTAGCCATAGAGATTGGAATGTTTGTACTGCCTTTAATTAAATGGAAATTGTGTTTCATGGCAGTTCTCACAACAGTCTAAATCTATGGGATCAGGGTGATGTCTGACCACTGGAGTCAGAGACTGGTATGTAGACTGAAAATATACGTCGATGCATCTGTGTCAGGAAGGCAGGTAATTACACTGGATGCAGTACAAACAGGCTGACGGACAACATTGTATTAAATAAAGCAAACAGTCTAGTTTCTGAGTGTAATGCAAACTCGAGCTTGCGATAGTTTTAAAAAACAAATTGGGACAGTCCTGGGGGACTTCTTCAGAATTATTGTACTAGAAAAATACTTAAACATTTTAATATAATTATTTTAATTTTGATATAGTTGAGGTAACAGCTGGAAGATTTTAGAGCTGTGGGTACATTTAGATTATCTACCAATTTGCAGCAATGCATACAGTTACATCTACAGATAAAAAGAAAGTTCTATAGTTCAGCAAATACAGTCAAAAAAAGGAAACATGAGTAAGTAAATATTTTGAAATCTGAACAAATGTCAGCTGGCCAAAAAAACGAAAGTACGGCTATGTACGATGGCATACTGAGGAGCAATTATTTTAGCCCAAATCAGTCTGTGTTTGCAGAAATATATTTTTACATAAAAGGACTAGAGTAAGATGCATCCATTGATATTCATTGCTAAGCAATATGCTTTGTGTCCTTTGTTAGGGTTGTATGCCACAGACAGGGCTACATACACCAAGCTCTAAGTCTTCAGCACAGGCTTTTCAGGATAAATATTAAGCAATTACGGTACTCAGATTTCTTTGCTGGATTGGGGCCTCATTGTCTGCAACCCAAAACTTCTCAGTAGCAATTTTTAACAAACTTGTACGGTCCTGTTCTTTCAGTGCCCAGGGGAGCCACTGGGGTCTATCACTAGTTGCCATTTTAGGAAGGGATGGACCTGAGATCCTGAGAACATCTAGCAAGGAGGTGCAGAGCTTTGGCTTTCCCTGGTTTCACCTGACTTTGGGGGTTAACCATTCAAACTTTCACTCTCATTTATCTGATCAATAAAACATTCATAACGTCCCCCTTCCAGGAAAGGGTTAAATTTAATTAGTTAATATTGAAAAGCACTTTGGAGATGAAAAGTGCTCGGCTGTGTAAGTGCTGACTATTAGCCATTATTAGGTCCTTTCTCGATTTTCATACATTAGCCCAACTAAAAGGCAACTCAAAAACTTCTTCGTTATAGGTAGGCGTGTGCCAATTTAAAGCAGCCAATTCAAAGTACCTTTAACAAGTAGGATTGGTATATTTTTAATGGCCCATAGCAGGTTTGTGGCAAAAGGGGCAGAAAGTTAATTTTTGTCTCTGCTTCTTTAAATTAATAGGATATAATTTGCAGTGAGGGACAAAGTTTCCTAAGGAAATCATTGTGTTGGCAAGGCTGGTTAAATAAAGCATCCTACACGAGCTAGGTAATAAATAAAAACCCTGCCTTCACAAGGCTTTGTCATTGTCTGGAAAGCAGAGAGAGAGAGAGAGAGAGAGAGTAAAATAATTAAAGGTGCTTATTCTAGTGTAGTAGCTCAGTAAATGAAGTATGCTTGGATTTTCCCTTCATAGGAGCTAAATCTGTGACCTTCTGTACCAGAGGAAAGAGTCTTTTGTGTTCTGAGCTCTAATAGCCTTACCATGGTTTCATTTGTACCCGGGCCCATGAAACACTTGCTATATTTATTTTCATTACTCCCATTCTTTCTCTTTTGCAACGAAGCGTTAGTTCAAACTTTGAGGAAAGAGTAGATTGGTTTTGGTTTTTTTACCTTGCTGGGCTGTATGCCTTTATATCTTTGGTTTATCTCCTGTGTTTCAGAATGTTTCTTTTACCTTGTGGAATACTGTTAGAAGTCTCTGTACAAAAGCAAAAGCTGTGGTTGCTATAGCAATAACCAATCTGATGAAGCTGTGACCTAAATCATGACTGAGAAAAATAGTACCTTTTCTATATCACCGCAGTTACTGCTTCCTTGGATTATGCTACCGTTATGCGAGATTTATTACCTAAAATGAACTCTTTGGCTCCAGGATACAAGAAAAAGTAAAGTGATACTTCTATAACTATAGAGTTGGGCTTAAATTTATAAGTGAAAAGGACTTCTGCTCTTGGTAGCACGCGTGTAGCTAGACCTTAGTGCAGCACAATCTATTTCTTGAAAATCCAGGGAGCTTTGACTGCTGGAAGATACTTAAATCAACATAATGTACAGCTCAGATTTATTGAGCCTTGCAGAACCAGCAACTTGCCCAACTTCCTGAAGTCTTTACTTCTGCCATGACATATAGTTATCGAGTGGGAAAGGAGGGAAACATTCTCTAGGAGCCGTTGTGTCCTTGCTTGCTGAACATCTGGCATGGAAATTGGTGCAGGCATCCAAAGACCATTACCTAAAATACAAAACTGGTGTTTTTTAATTGGCTCTGACCACTAATGAACGCCTCACCTGTAGGAGTTACATATGAGGTAATTTCTGCACATGCTTTACATTCTTAACCAATAAGGGAGTGTAACATGGTAACTAATATAATGAAGGATAAGATGCCGTGGGATTTATCCTATTGCACTTCTGAAAATTAGGCTTTGAATCTACGCTTATCATCTAGGTTCACTCTATAGTCAATGAGGAGTGTGGTGGGAGAGGTACGTATTTGTCCTCTCCTAAAACAGGCGCTTGGGATAGATGTAGTGAAAGTTTAGAAGAACATCTCTGTGCCTCTGTGGACTACAGAGGGGGCTTTGACGGCTTGCTTAGGGCAAACCCCTGACTTTTAGATGGCTGCAGTTACATGAGCTGAACCCCATTCATACTAAAGGTGTTATGCAGCAAATCTAGTATGGATAACCATTGCTGTTATAACAACATGATGGGAGAGAAGTGGTCAGATCTTCAACTTTAACAGCAGCAGCTTGCCCTGATCTCTACCAGAATCGAGAATAAGAAATGACTGAGCTGCAGGAAGGTGGGAGTAGAGGCAATATCGAAATTACTTGTATTGGAGAGGATGGGGAGTGGGAAGTTGGCAGAGTTAACTAAATCAGCTTCACTGGAACAGCAGATGCAGGTTGGCAATTGTGACTGCATTTAGCCTGACAAGTAGCTAGCTGAGAGGTACTTGTGCTGTTATTACCATCCCTACTAGTCCCTCACCCATGCTTCTGCTCCAAACCCAAGAGGATAAATCCTAAGGATCAAGAGACAATTAAATGTGTTTGATGATGCTCATCGGGAAATCAAAGTTGCTGTCTTTGCTGTCAGAGATTTGGACGGGAGATGCACAAGCAGTGAAGAAGCCTGGCTGCTGAACTATTTGGAGAGATCTAAAATTACCCATTTCTTATGGCCACCTGGTCTCTTCAACATCTGCTGCATGCTTGGCTCAGAGACTGCCTGCTCTCTGAAATCACACCACACATGACATAATGTGTCAGAAGCAGTGTGACACAGCAGTGACATTTAAAGGGACACGAGCTGGGCCTCCAGCTTTTCTAGGATGCATGCTCTAGCGCTTCCCCGGTTTCAGTTGGTGGCAATATACAAATTAGATCATTTGTGACCATTTGCAATTGTCTTGGGGTAGAGGACCATAGTTTCACGAGTGGTCAGGTAGAAACAGGAGTCACTTGTAGTGCAAGGACTTAGGAATCCCTTTAATTTTGCAAAAGCTCTTTCACCTCCTCAGCACTCACGTCTGATGGATGGTGGTGCATTTACGAACTGGAAATTATGTGGCTATTGGCCAATGAGCAATATGATAAAATATCACAGTGAGGAGACTTAATATTTCACAGCTAAAGAAGCTGAGAACTGACTCTTGCTGGAAATAGCACCCACGTACAGCCCTAACTGAGAACAATAATCCAAGTGACAAAATAAAAAGGGTCAGGGGCAGAGCACATTGAGGCTGGGCTGCAGGACCAATACTAACGCCAAAATGTTCAGCTACTCCAGTAGCTGCTTGAGGCACTGTGGTCTTCTGGGGCCCTTTGACCGCTTCTTCAAGAGTCCTTTTCAAGCAGATGCTCCCCATAATCCTTTGCTTAGCTTTTACTATTTTAGGCCACCGCACTTTTGTGCCTACAACAACCTCCTGTTTAACCTGTGGCAAGGGACAAAAACTGTGCATATCTGTGCCACAGGAAAAAGACTGGAGACATCAGGGGCATCAGCGGAGTCTTAGGTCCCTGGAAAAAGAAAGGATTTGTTAGGAGGATTGTCCATTTGATCCTTGGGAGTATGTTTGTGTTAAAGCTGGATCTGTTTGACAAATTCGTGTGTCCCTGAGGCGAGGGGTTTTCCGGTTGTAAACCTGCCCAATAACCTTTTTAAAAATAGCTTCAGGCTCCATCTGTGACCCCTGTTCAGCTTAAATCAGCTAATGTGTAGCCGTTTCAAACCACTGACTGACCTTCCCTTTGCTTCCTTCTTACATTGCTTCTTTCTGCTCCCTTGTGAAGACATTCTTTTAAAAGCATTTTGTAGTATTTTAAAGTATTAAATACTTTAAAAGCATTTAAAAGTATTCTTTATCCCAAAGTCAACTCTGATGGCATTTGGAGAGTGCCTGAGATTACAAATCCTCTCAGCTTTTCTAACCCATGTGCTTTGTTTCTATTGCATTCATATTCTCCCTTCCTAGACCAGAGCAAATGGGTGCAGAGATTCACCTGGTCTTGTGTTCACAGTCCCCTTCTGGGATCCTTAATAGTCAAATGTTCGTGTGCATGAATATAGAACGACATGTCTTCTTCCAAGAACTGGGACTCTCCATTTTTATCGACTGTCTGTTAGAAACAGAATTTCCTTCATTGCTCAACCTCTTTCTTTATATTGTGGCTGCAATACGCCATTTCAGAAGTGTCATCACCTTTATCTTTTTACATTCTGATGTAGTCTGTAATCAACACTAGCTTCAGCGACTCTCATTACTAGCTCTTGAAGTGATTCTTCAGACTCAGCAAGAACAACATCATCATCAGATTACAGCATCTGCTTCCTCCAATTTCAGTCTTGCCACTGCAGCCAACAACAACGCCACACATTTGCATTTCAGTGCACAGCGAGAGCTGATGCTGTGCCACCCTGCAGCCCGGCTGGACTTTCTTCCTGCCCATCAGCCCCTGTGCAACCTCCTTTGTTGAGTCTTTCTTTTCACTTGTGTCTGGTCACGTACAGCACAATAAATTATATAAATGTATAAGAAACTCTCCCCCAGATATTAAGAGAGCTCCGTGTAGCATTCAACTGCTTCTTTCTGTTCTGTAGCGCAGACCCTTTTGCACTAGGTTTTTCTGTGATGTTTTTTTTCCCTCAGCGTTATTCTAAAAGCTGATTTACATCATTGTCATGAATAAACTAGCCTGTGTTTTGTTCTTTCTGTGCTCAGTTTTGCTTTCATATTTTTCAGCCCCTTTCTCCAAACACTAAGCCCGTTTTTCCTTTGTGCGTTTGAATAGCAAGTGGAATTATTTGGCAACGTGCACATCCTCTCAGACTCCCCTTCTTGGAGCGCAGAATGAGTTTAGTGTCTCTCATTAAGTCCCATAGCCGCTGCCCTGTTTTTCCAGAGAAGTTTGCAGATCTTACGGGAAATCTTGATACCAATCTAGCGTTAGAGTGTTCTCTTCAGGTACACAAAGCAGGCAGGCATGAGAATATTTGAAGCACGTAATGGTGACTATTTGAGTTAATGATGACTCTGTCTTCCTGAAAGAATAATTCAGATAAAGGATAAGACAAGAGGTTCTGATGCTGAAATCATATTCTGATACACGAAGAGACTTAATCTGGCTTTTTTGTTTGGTAATAACATATGCACTGACTTAATTTCCTTTATCTCTGCAGTACTAAACAGGAAAGAATCTTTATAAAACAGTGGAGAAGATGGACAACCCTTGAAAGCAGGGTCCAGTGCAGACCCTGAGATGTCCTGCTGCCACTCTCAGCGTGTGCGTTCCAGCTGTGCTGTGTCTTGCAGTGGCAGCTGTTCCTCCTGCAGGTAAATGCAGGTAAATGGACTCACCTGAGATTCACAGGTGGTCAGATAGGATGCTATCCACATCCCTCCCTCATCGCATTTTCTTGCAGAAACTTGTGGGGTTTAATGCTGCTAGCCTGAAGCCTCACCTAGTCTTAAGCAAATGAGCTGAAATTCCCTTTTGTATGTCTACAGAGAACCTAGGAAAATAACGGGGGAAAAAAAACCCACCAAAATTTAAAGGCCAAATTTGAGAGTCTCAGTGCTTACTTGAATTGAGATGCATCCTCTGCGCGACTTCTGTGAGAGAGATGAAGAGCTCCAAGGAAGCTTCAGTGAGTTAAAAAACACGGAGAATATGGAACTGGTTGCTTTGGTTCCTGATGTTGAGGTTCATAACCAAGCAGGACGAAATCATTATTATTCTTTGCAAACAGAGCTTTAGGCCTGCTCCAGGGCCAAAGGAATCACTACAACCGATTTTAGATCTAGCTAATCAGTCACTGAAGACCTCTTATTGTAGAAATTAAATTATTAAATCCTTTGACTTCTCAGGTGGCAGCCCACTAGGAGCACCCAGTCTCGCTTCTTGTGCGATGCAGGCTGATGACTTTTGACTGGGGTTCATTTTCAAATTCCTGTTATTCTTCTAAAACCTTTTAATTTTCTATTGAGACCCTGTGAAAAATTCAAGCCTCATTGCATATTTCTATTAATTTGCCTGGGTTTTGCCATTTTTTTTTCCAGAGGTTACAGCATTTACATCTTCCATTATAGTGAAATTCTGTCATATCCGTTGATCTCTTGTAGAACCAAAATACTAAATTAAAGGAAATTTCTTTCAATTAGACAATGAATGCTTTTGCTTTTTGCATCTTCACATGCCCAGGCAAATTATGAGCAAAGTTAAGCCATCCTGCAGCTTAACTCCCATAAAAAAAATAGGAAAAACTCAGAAGACAGGTAACTAAGCTCTAGCTTTTTACCTTTCTTACCAAGTTTGTATCCAACATTATTAAAGGCTGACAGTTAGTGCTTCCAAGTGCAGCCCTGATCCATTCTGAGCAGTAAACTGTGTGAGAGGCACATCGGTACAAGTGTTAATAAAGTATTAATAAATCCTCACTATGTGGGAGTAATATTGCAGGGTAGGCATTGATAGAGAGTTCTAGGTCACTTACAAGGGCTGGCTGGGATCCATGTGCTCACCTGTCATCTCTGGATGACAGCTAAGAAATAGGTACCAAACTTCAACATAGGCGGCTTTAGCATTTCTTAACATGCTTCTTAATATAAGCAACAATTATTTGTACATTATTTAAAATATTCTTCTCATGTAAACATCATCTTATTTTACAGCATTTGTAAGAAGCACATTTATCCATCAGAAAACAGAGGGGTCTACATAAATAAAATCAAACCCAATAAAAACAAAAAACAAAACCCCACAGAAAAACAGACAGGAGAAATAAGACATTCTGAAGGGAGGAATTCTCATATGCAGCAACACGTAGAACATACTTTTCTTACAAGGTGAGGACACCTGAGGATTTTAGCCCCCACTCTGTCTTCTCCTGATGTTCTGTTGCTGTAAGACCCATGCATGAATGTAATATCCAAAAAACCTCAGGCTTCCATTGGCCATATTTGCCATCAAAAGAAATATTAAAGAGATTTTTTGCAAGATTTCTGGTCTGATTCAGTTAGTGCCAGAAGGTTTGAATGAGGTTTAGATAAGCAACCTGAAGGAAACCGTAACTATAAATATCTATTGTTTATCCATCTATCTAATAATATCTGGTTTATTAGATAATGACCCTGGGGATTGTTGCAAACCGTTGCTGTTTTCTAACCAGTCGTATGGAGTATATTACTTTCACAGGGTTAGAATCACTGTTATTGGAGGCTAAATTCCCGATAAGCAATACAGCTACATTGAGAATAGAAGAACATGGCACATGAGCAAACTCATTCAGAAAAAAAAATAATTATCTATCTACAACAGCTTAACAGAGAACGACAAGCAAAAGGGATCATGGTATCCAAATGTGGAGGTAAATAATGGTACAAGGTGACAACCCACAAAGAAAGGGGAGTTATTTGTGTTAGGTTAATAGCAGCAGATCTTCAGCAATCTCTCGGTCACATTCAGTACCTTAGAATTTCTCTCTGCAATATACTGCACTTGCATTTCCATGCTCTACCGCCAGGTTCATCCCACTGCAATTAATTGGGTTATACTGGCACAGGATTAGAGGGACGGACCAGAAAAACAACACTGTTGCAAGTGAAGAATGGAGTGTCACGAAGGGAACGAACATTCATGATCTTAAAGCCAAATGTAAAGTATAAATCTGTTGAATTAGAAATTCTTTTGATTTAGAGCCCAACAAGAAATGTACAGCTTGTAAAGTCTTTGTCAGCTCATATCAATATTTCATTTTGCCAGTTGAGGATAATTTAAATTCCATGTATTGCTAGAATTAAATGTAGTGATATAGAGTTGGGCAGAAAGTGAAAAAAATTAAATGTTGGATACCACTGTGCTAGACAGAGTTGTAGTTAAGGGCAAGACACATGGAAGGGTGTAAAAGCAATTAAACATGAGGTTGTCAGTAGGCAGAGAATTAGAGAATTCTTTCCGTGACAGGGACAAGAAGAGGAGGTTATTAAGGCACATGCTATTTATTTTAATATTGTTCATGATCTGTATTGTACTAAAATTATAAATAGGCTAAGTGTCAGTGACCCAGAACAGTTTGGCTTCTGTCCTAGCTGGATTTAATCGCGGTTCACGTTGTCCTCCTTCCTACTCATTTTCTGCCTTCAGCAGCAGCACTGCCAACATCTGAGATTTCTCTCCTGAGGCTTGCATCTAACCTTTTCCTTCAACATTTAGCACTCAGCTCCTGGAGTCATGTGTTTTTCATGATATATGGGTTTTTTTTGAGGGTATTTAAGTAGCACCTTGTTTTGCCAAACAATCCTTGCAGCTGTATTTCATGCCAATAGGCATTTACAAAATTGTACTGATGTAACTATCCTGGGATAGTGACTCCGTCACAGGGCAGTGCTTCGGCTGCTTTTCGGAGGTGAGTTAAATTATAACTTTGCCTAAGTTACATCAGCTAGGTCCCAGTGTGAGTGGCCAGTTGGAAGAAAAGGTTATACTGATCTAACAATATCTTTTTAAATTCACATGTTCGATTACGCCAAAAAATAATCCCATGTAGGCAAGACCTACATTTTTAGTCCTTAGGGCTGTGGAGAAAACATGACTCAAGTGTATTGAAAAGGCTTACATACCAGAAGGCAAATAAAAATAACCCCAGTTGCATTATTATTATTTTTTTCAATTTCATTATTTTTGTGACAATCTCAAGGTTTTGGGGCCTGAACTCTGGAATCGTGAGCCCTTGGGGATGACAGAAATATTGACTATAATTAGATGGCATAATCTTTGGGACAGGGACTCTGCCTACTTATGTGTTCACACAGAACTCAGCACAAGGGGCTGCTAACCAAATACAGGCTTTCTGGTCCTACCACAGTGCAAACAAACGATGAATATTAATACAACACATCCATCCCACTTCTAGGTGCACATCTGCTACATGTCCACAGTCTCTGCTCGTTTCCCTTATTTGGACTAAAGTTACGTCCTGCCACAGTTTGTTTTTATTTTGACAGAAGTCCTTACCTTGACATTTTTATGACTCTGTGTCACCCTTAAGTCTTTGGGGCACAGACTGCACGTACCTTTCTGTGAGCCTGGGCAATGTAGGGATGCTTTAACAGGTGTATTTCTACACATGACCCGCTGTGAGCTTACAGACTACAAGGGAAGAGCTAACTCTTCTGCAAGGAAAAGGGCAAAAACCCCTAACTCTTGCTGCCTGCCTAAACTTATCTTTTGTTATTTCCTATAGGATGAATATTGCCCCTGTGCAGATGGTTGCCATAAAACCCTGCACATCACTGAAATCATAGGTAATCAATTAACATGTGGCTGTAGAGCTGTGTATGTTCCAGTTGATGTCCCCTGTTTCTGTAGTAATGAATTATTAAATTGCTTAAATGTAAGGAGCTGGGTCCTTTTGCCCAGGACTGTACAATTACACCAGAAGATACAGGTCCAGAATTTGATGGAACTGCTATGGTGCCGGCCGCTCTCTTGTGACAGACCCTGTAGAGCGGTATTTCCTACTACAATTTCCAGCCCCGTACCTCATTGTTCCTGTAAGAAATGCATATGGACATTCCTAGGAGCCAGGTATTTTGTTTCAGGACCACTTATTTAGAGAACATAGAGGACAAAGTACACAACCACCCTTATGAGCCTGGAGAAAAAACCTACCAGGATCCCGAGTTGAGGTAAGTTTCGTCTCAAGTGCTCTGCACTTGTACGTAAGAGTCTCCTGAAGGTAAGCACCAAAGTTGAGCTCCAAGATTACTCCATCTCTCAACAGAGGTGTTTCACAGCATTTGTGAAATGGAGAAATTACTTTTCTGAAGCTATTTCAGCATGTCTTTAGTAGACAGATTGAGCGAAATTTTATCCCTTTTCATTAGTTAGTAGAAACAAAAATTAAAATGTTTATTACAGTACCTCTAGCAACATATAATCCGGTTGCAATTCAATCTAATCATAGTCTTCCAACCTCTTATTTTTATGAACCGCTTTACAAACATTAAAGGATGCAAAACTATCAATGCAGGTGTTTGTTTTAGTATCACAATTTTATAGGACTGATTCCAGAACTTCAAGCGTGTTTAGGAAACTTCAAAACCATATATTTTGTGCCAGACTGAGCGGACATAGTTACTATAAAGAACATTACGAACTGAATTAATGCTTTGATGAACTCAGTGCCTTTATCTCTTCCCGAACTCCCTTATTCTTCATCTATACTGAGAACCAGCACAGCATTTTGTTTCAAAGACCTCGCTTTTAAAAATAGCCCCTCAATAAAGTTTATGGAAAAGGACCAAAACACAGTCCATTAAAAAGCAAATGCAGGCAAGGCCGTATGTAGATGTTTTTCACACCATTGTGTTATCAGTAATAGTGAATTTTTTCCCTAGCAGCACCTAAGAGAAATCTTATGTGTTGCACTTAATAATTGCTGTCTTTATAGTGGCTGGGGGAGGGTGAGCGTTGTGTTTTGGTGTGAATGATTTCTTCAGCAGTAATAAAAGGTGGTATTAAAATGTCACTGCAGTCATTTAAATGGCTGTTTTCTAGGAAATGAATGATTTTTGCAGTTCACAGTCCTTAGCTGTTAATAATAACTGAGCTTGTTCTGTTGAAGAACAAGTTAAAATGGCATTTTGACAATAACTCTCCATTATCAACCAACATTTGCCTTCTGTTCATTTTGTGTAATTATCACAATCTTTATATTTTCTTAATCTATTCTGGGGGCTCTGCAAAGACGATAGCAGAAGGCCAAGCTTCTCAAGGACTAAGAAATAGTATTTGTTTTTCTCTTCAGGAGCAGCAGCTCTGGCAGTTCAGCTAGTTCTGGCAGTATGCTTTCCTTGGGAGTGTTTTAACACCCACACCTCAGGTGCCTGATCCCAAGCACCAGGGGCCAGATCCTGTGCTAGCGGGTGCCCGAGTCCAGCAATGGAAGAGGCTACGTATCGTCCTCAGTCTGAGCCTTGTACAGGGCAGCTTGTGAGCCACGACAGTCAATAAACCTGGTGACACACCTGCTATTTTGGCAGTTGGAGAGTGTGTGTGTGTAACACAACCTATATTACGGTAACTACAGATCTCTCGCACTAATGCCAGGAAAGTAGGATGTGTTCCCACTTCTACTGATGCCAACCAGCTCAAAGGAACTAGAGCTGAAAGAGAGAGTCGGACCCACAAACCAGATAGGTATAGACTTAAAGCAGGATCAGAGAGGTGTGGGAGGACCGGAGACCCCAGAAAACCTGATGGGCTGTGGAAAAAGTCCTAACTCATCATGGACACGTTTGCACAAGCAGAAGAAGCAGGGAGAAGCACTTGCTGATGCTTACCCTGACCCACTGAAGACCTGGAGAGGTGAGTCTCCAACAGCTGCACTGCCTCCCCATGGGGAGAAAATGGCATACCTGCCTGGGGAGCTTGGGCTTTAGTGACTACCAGCTCCTTCAGGAGTGCTTCGGTATCTCTGCTTATGAATAGATGATCATCATAATTTTTTTAATGCCAGCACATGCCCAGGGGCAATGGTCCAAGTGCTGGAGTTTTATGTGCCAAAATGAGGAAAGTTAATTCAACACCCTTGATAACAACAATAGTACTGTGTGCTTTTGATCTTCAAAGCACTTTACAAACATTAGCTAATTAATTAATCCTTACAATACTCCTCTGCTATTATCCCTGTTTAGCAGATGGGGAAATTGAGTCAGAGAAGTTAAATGACTTGCCCAGGGCTATGCAGGAGTTGGCATCAGGGCTGTGATGGGGAATTCCTGGCTTCTCCTTTCAAATCTCCAAAACATCTGTGGCTGCTGCTGCAGACGTGAGACTGCCTCAACTATAGACATTGGACTGATCAGCTGGGCAGGAGCACTGACTCTGGGGTGCACCTTGCCCAGCACATGTGGACAGGTTGAAGTGCCACCTATAAAGTTGCATTATCGTGCCAGCTTCAGAGATTGTTAGGCTTTGTGAACTTGAACATTTTCTTGTGCTCCCCAATCTACAGAGCTTCTGGGAAGGAGCTGACTCATGTCTGGCCAGCCTGGCCCTGAGCTTGCATCTGCCTGGTGCAAATCCCCATACCCATCCCTCACATGGGATTCTCCCAAAGATGCTGCCTTTACAGTAGACAACAAAACCCTAATCCTGCTTCATAGTCAGAAGGTAGAGAGACAAAGACAGAGGTGGGGAGAGCTGAATATAGCCCTTTAAATCTTTGATTGATGAAGTCCCCATATGAGGAATGAACTGAGAGGTGACAAACAAATCGCTACGGGTACAGATAACATGCTGAGGAAATAACCAAAGCTCTTAATTTTTTCTCACCCAGGTGGTTCTGTATCTGATAGAGGACCGAGATGGTAATTTCCTCTACTGCTTAGGGATAGGGTTGCTCAAGATCTATTACAAAATCAGGATAACAACAACTTAATATCAAAGGAACCATCTTCCTATTTTGGCTCCAGGTAATCTAGCAAACCAGTCAATACTACTAGATAGCAAGTATGAATTAGTCAAATTAAGCTTATTGAAAGTAATTGTAGTTTTAAAAGTATATTCTTGTCTGCAATGGATTACAGTGCTGGTTGTCATCACACAGCTGCACAAAAATATACTGTAGAATAAAATAAAGTGAAAAAGTGAATAAGGAGAATCTTTCACTTCTGCATGATTGTGAGAAGTATTTTTGAACAGAGGTATGCTGAGATACTGTGTTAGAGATTCTAACTCTCCAAAACATGGAAAGAATATCTAAATTAAAGAAGGCAGTAAACCCAAAGTATTCTCCCAAAATTGAGGGAAATTAGCAGAGAATGACAGAATGGGTGAGGTTGGGAGGCACCCCTGGAGCTCATCTAGTTCAACTCCCCTGCTCAGAGCAGGGTCATCTAGTGCAGGTTACTCAGTCATGTCCAGTCAGGTTTTGAGTATCTCCGGGGATGGAGACTCCACAACCTCTCTGGGCAGCCCATTCCGATGTTTGACCACCCTCACAGTAGAAAAAAACCACCGTATGTTCAAATGAAATTTCCAGTAGTTCAGTTTGTGCCCACTGCCTCTTCTCCTGTTCCCAAGCAGCACTAAGAAAAGCCTGGCTCCACCTTCTTTACTGCCCCTGTTAACTGTTTGTACACACTGATAAGATCCCCCTGAGCCTTCTCCTCCACAGGCTAAACAACCCCAGTTCTAGCAGCCTCTCATTGTATGACAGGTACACCAAAAGCTTCATCTTTGTGGTCCTACACTGGAAACACTCCAATATGTCCATCTCTCTGTTGCACTAGGGAGCCCACCACTGGACCCAGCACTGTTGTGCAGAAGGAAAGGATCACCTCACTTGACAGGCTGGCAATGCTTTTCCTAGTGCAGCCCAGGGTGGTGTTGGCCTTCTTTGAGGCAAGGGCACTTTGCTGACCAATTTGTCCAACAGGAACCTCAGGTCCTTTTCTGCAAAGCTGCTTTCCAGCTGATCGGCCCCCAGCCTGTGCTGGTGCATGGGGTTGTTCCTCCCCAGGGGTTCCTGTCAGCCCATTTCTCCAGCCCAGCCAGGTCTCTCTGAATGGCAGCACAACTGTCTGGTGCATCAGCCATTCCTCTGCAAACTTGCTGAGTCTGTACTCTGGCCCATGGTCCAGGTCATTAATGGAGATGTGAAACCATATTGTCCCCAGAAGCAACTCCTGGGGCACACAACCAGCAGCTGGCTTCCAGATCAACTTCGTGCCACTGATCATATCCCTTTGAGCCCAGCAAGTCAGTCAGTTTTCAATCCACTGCACGTGTCTTTTCAGCATAAAGGGCCGTCAGGTTGGTCAGGTGTGATTTCCCCCTCACAAATCCATGTTGACTACCCCCCACATTATGGTTTCCAGAATTATGGTTTCCAGAGGCACTTATTTTATTGAGTTGGATATTCTTATTGCCCAAGAGCCATGAGTTCAAAATGTACCAACCATGGCAAAAAAGAAGACAAATGTTTTGCTTAAATGAAAGTAAGTAGATAAATCTCTTGGGTTCAAGGTCTTTGCTGCCATATATAAATTTAAAACTTCATAGTCTGCACAGTCCTTACTTGACCCTACTGCTGAGAATGTCTGCTGAGAACGTCTCTCCTATGGAGAGGAGGGAGATTTCCCAAATCATGCAGAGTCAGTATCCCAGCACCTACACTCACAGAGGAAATGAGATGTTTTGAGCAGGCTGGATCCTAACTGGGCTCTTTGCCTTCTGATGGGAACCATCATCATTTGGCACAGGGTGGAAATGCTCACTTAATGTGACAGATACTGCAAAACCAGACTGTATAGCCAAGGTGACACAACCATCTCCTCACATGCAGGGTTGATCAGTGATTACCAGCTATGGATGAGACTGTTCAGACCTGTGAATCACCCCAGACATTTCTGTATTGCTATAAGTACACATTTCCAAGAATTCAAGAAAGGAGAGAGGGAGATTCCTCTTGGGGGTGAACAGCAAGGGGACGGGAGGCAATGAACACATGTTGCAACAGGGGAAATTCTGACCAGATAGCAGGAAAAAAATACTCATAGTGAGGGCAGTCAAATACTAGAAGAGGGTCCAGGGAAGTTGTGGGATCTCCAGCTTTGGAGACATTCACAGCTCAACTGGACAAGGTCCTGAGCAACCTAAGGCGGAGACTGGAATAGACAACTTACAAAGATCCCTTCAAACCTCAACTGTTCTGTGAGTCTATGAAATCCAAGTTTGCATTAGGACTCCACCCAGCCTTGGGGTAGGAATGCAGTTCAACCAGGAATGTAGGACACGGTGCTAATCTGCTAATATTTCCCAGCCTGAAGGGAAGGGAAATTATACCCTATCATTTCACAAAAGATGGTCAGGCCAAATCCAGAATAAATGCATAGAAGTTACGGCTATTCCTTATACTCCCATAACAATGGTTCAGCTGGCTTAGTAATTAAACTGCTTCCACCAATTCGTTACTTCTGGCATCACAGAAATTAAAGATTTACATGATATTAAATAATTGCAACAAATCCAAATATAGTGAGAGGCATATAGTACAAGGGAGCTTTACAAGAGACATGAAGCGTGCCCATTATTAAGAGCTTTTTGTATAGAATTTGTAATGGTGTATTCATGTTAAAAGGAGTTCAGTATGTTTTTAATGGAAAAAATAGCTCTTGGTACAGATAAAAATAAATTGGCCTGGGATTTTCCTTTGTTAGAAATTAAAGTATCTCACAAAATTATTAATAGCTGTGTGTCTTCATCGTGCTAGTGAATTTTTCTATGGAGATGTGATGTGGTAGAGGGTTCTGATATTTCTTCTTCAGCATTCTGACAAGAAAATAATGTCTTCTTCACTATTTATCATTTTAGAAAGAAAAAAGCAATGCTCAGCCATTTAACCTCAGAGGTGTCTGATGGCACTTTCCACAATCAGCACTGACAGTTCCAGGATGAAAGGTATGGGGTATATTCTAGTTACTGAAGGGTTAAAGAAGGTCCCATAAATAAATTATGGATGCATTTTTAGAGCACTTTGCTAAGAACAAGAATGGCAGAAAATATCACAAGGCTGTCAAATCAGATTAAAGCCCATGTGCTCTGAGTAATCTGTGGGGAAAACTAACAAACTGTATGGTTCTCACGTATTAAAGATATTTTCTTAAAAAGCTGGTTGGCTGAATGAACATAGAAATCCACCCTTGTTTTTTCCCCATCTCTCATGGTTTCTCTCTTATGCTTAGTTTTAAGTATAACTTACAAAATAATTGCAGCTAGCAACATATCTCAGGTGAG
Organism: Fratercula arctica; assembly: GCA_947846985.1. Classification (NCBI taxonomy): domain Eukaryota; kingdom Metazoa; phylum Chordata; class Aves; order Charadriiformes; family Alcidae; genus Fratercula; species Fratercula arctica. The sequence goes on along the minus strand of CANTUZ010000002.1, from coordinate 10,189,598 downwards.
TGAAGACTCTATGAAGAATAGAGCTGAGGAATTGAGTGTACCTATTAATCCATACACGTGGGTATAAATTCATAGTATGTATATACGTTTTCTCAGTAAGTTTTTCTAAACCCAGTCACTTGGGTGCCTTCAACATTTAACTTTACAACTTCTGCTGCTTCATATCACATAGGCAGAAGGCTTATTCTTGATCTTCTTATAGGAGAATTGGAGGAATTTACATACATCCCTCAGAAGGGCAGAACTACTGCTACAACAGTTTGCAAACCGTTAATCCTTTGTCCTAAAGATCTAGTATTCGAATCGTGTAACCTACATAAAAGTTAAAGATGTGATTACAGAACACGATGTCTTATCAAGTAATTGTGCCAAGAGGGATGCGAGGGTCCTGGTAGGAAGCATAAGCACTAACTCTGAATTTCTAGAGCTGTCCCAACTGGCTTTTATCATGGATGCATGCTCTGGCTGCCTCTGGACTGCCTGTTGGACTAATACCATGGCACACCCCACTGCATCCTCTCTGACTTGTTTTCCATGGAAAGAAAGCCAGTGCATGGACTAAAAGGATCAGGCTTGGCCAGGCTTTTGTTTGGGAGATAAAGTGCTTAGGTGTGCCACAGGCTGCCTGAGCCCAGCTGGGTATGGGCACGCTGCAGGCATAGTAACTGGTATCTGTCTTCAACCACCCAACAGAACAATTAAATTTTTCCTACATCAGTTTTAGGGATAAGAGACCTGCATTGGGCAATAAATCTATCTTTTCCACTCACGTATTGGACTCAGCTGGACTCAGGGGCAACTCAAAGTAAACAAAAGGCTTCGATTTGATAGATGAAAAAGCTCAGCAGAAAAAGGACAAAAGAAATAACTGAAACCCTCTCATTGAATGACACCTTACGATATGGCCCCTTGTAAGATGTGTAATGTGTTAAACACTTGAGGCAGAACCTAATGAAGTAATTAAATGCCTTCTAATTAGAGTAAGATGCCTATGATGCTCTTAGATCAAGAAAAGGATGTTCAAGTCAGCCTTGAATTACCTCTCTATTGGACTACATTGGAGACATATGTGAGATTTGGATCAGATCCCAAAGCTTTTTCATGCCCTTATCATCCTAGGCATGTCTGGATAGGCATGTCTCTCCAGATGACTGACAGGAGTCCAGGATATTAGTTATCATGAGGGAAAGTCCAAGCAGAAGTGTGCCAGCAAGTGCAGTAAAGCCCAGCAAATTTTATAGCCAACCTGGTATGATACTGTGTGTCTGGAGGAGGAGACTTGTGGTTTTTCTTTTCTTTTCTTTTTTTTTTTTTTTTGTTTGTTTGTTTGTAGGTGTTTTTAATATAAACTGGCCATTCAATAATATCTTTCACTGTTCACCGCAGGATGGCCCAGCTCCAAAACCAGCCTCTCCTAGGGTGAGTGTAGTTTGTGTACCAGAAGATAAGTTTCTAAAAGTTAAGGCATTCTCCACAGCTGTACATTTGCTGTATAAATGCTTTATGTGCTCTCTATATTCTATAAATTCTGTGCTGTGACTTAGTACAATAACACTATATATTTTATAAAACAGATCAAGATGAGTCTACGTCACTCTCTCTTTTGCAGGTTAGCCTTGATTTTTCAAAAGCCCTGAAAAGCATTAATGAACATTTCTCTCAGAATTCCTATTCATTTTAGTGGGATAAGGATTTCTCCCAGTAGTACTTCTGAACAAATATGAACATGTGCAGCATTGAGCCATGTTTATGACCCAAAGAATTCTGAACCCATTGGACCTTGAGTCACCCATTGTGGAAAACACCTCTCAGTACCCACAAGATTCCTGCTTCCCTGCAGTTGAATTCAAAGCTCGGTAAAACCTGTGGAACAAAATTATTTTATAAAATCATAACTACAGAAGTTTCTACCACACATGTAATCAGAAGCTTAAAATGCCAGAAATAGGGGTAGGAATGCAGATAGGAGAAATAATTTAAAGATTTTAAATAAATCTGAACAGCCATTAGCAAATGGCAACCTGAAAATACTCATCACTACAAAAGACAAACATTCATTAATTAATTTTTAACAGAGGGAAAAAAACACTGTTAAGTAAAAAATTTGATCACTTTGGTTGACAGTTTCCAGGTTATTTAAGAAAAATTCATATCAGAGAAATGGATTCTTGAAGTAATTTCAAGGAAAAGATTTTTAGAAATCAGTAACCATTGTCAATCTCATAATAATGGCTTGACTCCAGGAAAAAATACATTGACATATTCAGCCATACACTACTTTCATTAGAGTAGATGGGATAAATTCATTATGCCTGGTATGTTAAATGCTTTGTTGAAGGGAATACTGTGAACATTGTGAGGGTAAAGGTTGCGGGTACAAAAAAGCTGCCATTTTACCAAAAATGTATATGTTTTCAGAAAAGGAAATTGCCTGGCAGGGGAATGCAGGTGCTTGTGCTGATGGAAAGGACGTGAGCCACCAGGCATTTCAGATCTGCCTCACCATCTCAAGATGGAAAGCTCAAAAAACAGGCTTCCCTCTGAGATAAACACAACATCGCTTCAACGGCCATCCTGCACGGACACCGTGTTTTGCTTAATATGCTTCCAAGGGGGCAGGTTATACATAAGAAGGAACATCTCCATGTTTGGGGAGAAGTGGTGCCATGGGAGCTGCCTGCGTTCCCCATTTGGTTGCATAACTCTGCTGGTACCACCCTAACTAGGCCACCAAAACTCCGAGGGTATGTCTGCGCACCGTATTATGCAATTTCACGCAGGGATACCCAAATTCAGACTAAATGATTCTCTCTATTCAAGGCAGTCAGGCCGTGCTAGCACATCGTCCTGCCTTAGCTGTTTTACTCTTTTACGGGCTTATTGAAAGCCAGCTGGGCATTTCTACATGGCACTACACTGAGCAATACTGTAATTAACCTGGCATTATCCTGGTACATTTTGCTACCTAGAACTGTTTCTAGAAATTATCACGATAAAAAATACAGAAAAATGCTAATATTTTTTTCTTTTCATAGTGGCATTTTTTAGTGCCAGCAATATCAAAAAAGATCCTGGGAGAAGTGTATAAGTTTGCTGCATGAAATGAATTGCTGAATTTCTTTTCCCAAAGTTTGGACTTGTTCAGGTCTTGAATTTTGGCACAGCAGACCAAGGAGTTGCAGGTTTCTACTGAAATGTCACTCTTCGTTGCTGTTCTCAATTGTGTCTTATTTTTTTTATCAATTACAGCTATTCAAACTTTTTGTAGTTGAAGATATTTGTCATGTATAACACCATTTCCTCCCTAAAAACATTCTCAAGGAAATATGCATTAACAGAAACCCTACCACTGCTGAAAAGGAAAGCTTTTCCCTGGAAAAAAATAAAGGAAAAACATATTCAAAAAATTACCACAAGAAATTGTGTGTATTTTCAATGAGTCAGAGTTAGGCTCTTTGCTATTAAAAAATCATACAGAGGGTTATATATAAATACAGAACTTCTCAGAGTAAGGAAAGATGTAGTGGCTGCCCTTAAGAGTTTATACTTTAATTTCTGCTGGTACTGACAGAGAGTTAGGGTGCCTGGGGAACAGAAAAAGAGGAATACAAAGACCAGGAATTACACAGTCAAGCAATCTGCACGCCAAATCCAGGCCATGATGTGGTTTGTCTGTCGGCTTTGCAGGCCTAGATACAATCACTTCTTAACCACCTAAAGCTAGTTTAAGGATAATCCATGCCACAAAGATTGATGCTGTTAAGATGGATCAGAAAAAAAAACTATCTCAGGGTATAAATCAACCTGGTGATCTGGATGACTGCAGAGGACACCATGAAAACCCCTGACAGCCCTTGCCAGCTCTACCTGGCAAACAGAAAAAGTCTCTCCCCATCTCAAATCTGGCAATCAGTTTAGCACAAGCACAGGAGCAAGAGGCACTCATGTGGTCCTGAAATGGGATTCAGTCTGCTTTCTTTTCTCCTGTGAGGAAGAAAATGTGTTGGATAGCTTGAACCAACGTGTATTAGAAGATTTTATTTTTAACTCGGGGATGACCACGACTCATAGAAGTTCCTCCATGACCATGAGCAAATTCCTCCTTCAAACAATGTAGAAGATGGAAGGAGATGACTGGTGGTGGTGTAATACAAAGCCAGCGCAGACATGAATCAATATATTTTTGTGGATGGCAAATGCTCAGTGTCGAGAGAGTTAACAGAGCTTACTTTCATACTAATGAATTAAGTGTGCCTGACACAAACCCCCAACACGGAGCTCAGCTGCCATGGAAGAGCCCATATTCTGTTAACTTCCCTTAGCCTCCACAGCGGGGTGACTGTGTGCAAACCCCTTACTGGAAGCGGTTTCTGGCCCACAAGTCATACCCAGGAACTGTTTGTAAAAATGTTCATTAGCTCAGGATAAAACAGCTCCTGGAGGTTGGGCAAGGTGACCACAGGGGTCCCTCACAACCTTAATTTTTTTGTGATTTGTTGGTGCTTGAACTGTTCCTTGGCACTTCTTGGTGCAGTAGTGTAAATGTGTCCATAGAGTCCCTCCTAGGGAAAGTCAGAGGCTGGTGGCTCTCCAAGCTGTTCTGCATTGGAGAGCACCGGGCCCACCCCAGCCTGGAGTCACAGCACCATGCAGATGAGCATGGCAATCGACTTTTATTCATTTTCTGTTTCAATGGTCTGGAAAAATGAAAGGCCGGTAAGGAGGGACAATTCCTGACAACGCAAAATCCAAGAACAAGAAAACAGTAAATGAATTGGAGTCACTAAAGAGCAACGCCAGACAGGTGTAATTGCAGTTTGAGAGACAGAGATTGGGAGATGAAGTTATGGAAATGAAGTCAAGGATGAGGTGTGGAGAAGGAAAACTCAATTAAGCTCTTTTGATACTTGAATATAAACTGGTGAGCACTGGTTGTAAATACAAATCCAAACACTTCTTGTGCTTCTTGGGAACTCAGAAAACAGCTTTGCCCTGAACAATTTTTGAGTTGTTTTCTAGTGCAGAAGATTCTCTTTTCTCAAATTTTCAATGCAAAATTAAAAAGGAGTCATGCAAAAATAATACACACAATAATTGTTTCCAAGCATTTAAACAATATATATTTTCCTAAATTCTAGCCATAACTAATATATATATTCTGTCTGACATAACTTTTTAATCAGCTATTTTCAAATGTTAGGTCTTTTAAAAACATGCATGTCCATAGCCCCCCACCCCCAACTCCCTTCTCTCTGTTTCTCGTCAGTGTAAGTGAATGCCTCAATGGGGCAGGGAGGTAACTGCAAGGTGCCAGACACTCGGTTTCCATCGTTAAATACTGGAGCATTTTCAAAGAAGGTGGTAGTGAAGAAACATGCTTTATACTGAATTGATGCCCTGTGGCTCAAGAGTAAAATTTCAACAAAATGTCCTAACAGTAAGATTTTAAGTCTTCCCCACCCAGATCCCACTGTCAGGTATTTGGCACTTTAGAAGAAGGCACAAAGCTGGCAAAGCTATAGCCTGGTGACTATTTTGACCATATCCCAGCTACGTTACTCCCTTTGGTATTCTGGACATGAGAGAGTTGTACATGCCATACATGTCCCTTTCTTCTGGAATCTCCTTGGCTTTCATCACTTGCTGACTTTTGGATCTATTTTAAGGGGTTTTTTTAAGATGCTGTCACATTCAGCCATTCCCACTGAACTAATTTTGCCAAAAGATATGAGTGAAAAAAACTGGACAGAGTCAACTCGCTTTTTCCTCTTGAGTCACTGACAGATCTCTAACAGCTATGAACAACTGCTAAAATACAAGATGATGTAAAGATCTTCAGAAAAGACCATTTCTTTTAATTGTTTCAATACCAATTTTTTCCCAAGGAAGAAAACTTAAACAAACGTGAATAAAGCCAAACACCCTTTAGCTGCATTTGCAAGAAATAAAAAGAAAAGCTAAACTGTGGCTTGATCTGAACAATATCAAGCTGTGTACTCAAGCTGGGGCAATGTAGATAAATTTTAAACCGTTACCCACCCTGTCCTCTCTCTGTATACAACATCCAGAGACACATTTTTTATGAAAGAGCCAATGCTTCTGCTTTAGAGACAGGTCTTTTTTTTTTTTTTTTTGTGCTTCTACCAATAATAGAAATCAAAAATTGTTCTAGATGGTGTCAAAGATTTTGGTAGCTACATCAGAGGTCAAAGAACTTCACTGATTCACTGACACTTGAATCATTCCTTTCCACTTGTCCTCTCTGAAATTCACCCAATTAATTACAAGTACAAATGGTTTATTGTCCTGTAATCTAAATGATGAGGTTGGGTAGAGAGATGCCTGGCATTTGGTGTAAAAAACAAGGAAGAAATAATAAATAGTACATTAAAACAGGTCACCCTTGAATGGAAAGGCTACAGTTGACCCCAGGCCTTAGGCTGGCAGATCTTTATATTAGAGCAAAGACCCTACACTAAACTTGTCCAAGATCACTGTGAAAATAGAACAGGTTCTTAAATTTTTGTGTTGAGCATTTACATTCCAAGATTTTATGTTCTCTGGAGAATCTTCACTGCTCCAGAATATTCCCAGATACAAAAAGGATGTTAATAATTTCTTTTACTCAAATTACAATATAGATTCATCCAACATTTATGTGCTTATGCAGAACAATTTTGGAAGGGAATGGTAAGTGGAACTTGGCTTTGGGAAAAAAAAATATTAAATCATACATACACATATTTATGCAGATTTCTCCAACCGTGTGTTATCATACAGAAGTTTCCAAAGGCTTCAGAACTGTCAGGTATTAATGTAATCTCAAAATGCATTTTAAAACTTTGTGAATCACTGCAGAATTTGTATAATTGCTGGTGTTCCCATCTCAGTGAACACAATTGTCCATATTTCTCTAGCTGTACAAACAGTAAACGCAACATTAGCTGCAGTGCAAGTTGTCCTCCAACACAGGATCAGGAGAGTTCAAGAGGGATCAGGTGGGGTGAAAAGGTAATTCTTGCCACATTTACAAAGGTTAAAAGCATGTGCTCCAGTCAATCCTATGTGTAGAAAGTGTATTGTGGACATATATTCCCCTGGGAAACTGCCCTGAGGGACAAGGAAGCAGAACAGAGCTGGCAGATATTTATGGATGTTTTCCACGGAGTGCAAGAGCTTTCAGTCCTCAGCTGTAAGAAACCAGGGGAGGAAGGCAAGAGACTGGCATGGCTGAGTCAAGACCTCCTGGTCAAACTAAAAGGCAAGAAAGAGAAGCACAGGCAGTAGAAGCAGGGACAGGTATCCTGGGAAGAGTACAGGGACACTGCCCAGTTGTGTAGGGATGGGATCAGGAAGGCCAAGGTGCATCTGGACCTGAACTTGGCAAGGGATGCAAAGAATAATAGGAAGGGCCTTCCAGAATGTAAGCCTTCCAGAAAGTATGCCATCCAGAAAAGGAAGGTCAAAGAAAGCATACCCCCCTGATGAGCAAAACTGGCAAATGGACGAGGAGAAAGCTGCGGTATGCAACCACTTTTTTGCCTCAGTCTTCACTTGCAACGTCTCTCCCCACACCTCTCAAGTGGATGGACCGCAAGGCAGGGACTGGGGGAGAAAATTCCCTCCCACTGTAAGAGAAGATCAGGTTTGTGACTGCCTGAGAAACCCGAACATACAGAATTCTATGGGACCTGACGAGATGCATCCCAGTGTCCTGAGGGAACTGGCTGATGTAGTTGCCAAGCCACTCTCCATGATATTTGAAAAGTCATGGCAGTCAGGTGAAGTCCCCATTGATTGGAAAAAGGGAAACATTGCTCCCATTTTTAAAAAGGGGGCTTGTAAAAAAATGGGGACAAATTTTTTTCGCAGGGTCTGTTGTGATAGGAGAAGGGGTAATGGTTTTAAATTAAAAGAGGGTAGATTTAGACTAGATATAAGGAAGAAAGTTTTTACATTGAGGGTGGTGAAACACTGGCCCAGGTTGCCCAGAGAGGTGGTAGATGCCCCATCCCTGGAAACATTCAAGGTCAGGTTGGACGGGGGTCTGAGAAACCTGATCTAGTTGAAGGTGTCCCTGCTCCTGGGAGAGGGGTTGGACTAGATGACCTTTAAAGGTCCCTTCCAACCCAAACTGTTCTATGATTCTATGATATACTCTGATATAGACTAAACCAACTCATTCTACCTGGACTAATCAGGTACCACTTGAGAGCTGCCATTTTGAATTGATTATAGAGCTATTAGTTGGAGGTGCCAGTTTCTATAACCAAATTAGTCTTCTATAAAGCTGGAGGGAAAAAGCCTGAAAAATACGGTTCATTACACATTTGCTAAATTTATTTTGCTTATGTCTTAGTGGATTATCAGCATAAAGTAAATATCAGACATAATAAAATGTGTCTGAGCATTGCTCCATGCTTAACGGTTGCCTGCAAATGCTTCAGAGTATAAAGAAAGTGTAATAAAACCCCAAGCTTGCCATATTACTAACAAGTAATATGAATAAATGACCTGGATTATAGCAAAAATTGCTGACTGAATACCAGGGTTATGATCCAATAACAATGACTTACAGGGAAGAGTGAAAGAGTTATGATGTACGTGTACTAGTACAGGAACATCTACCTATTGCATTCATTCAGAGATAATCCAATTAGGGAAAGTAGTGAATCTACGGAGCACTTTTACTAGTGGTAGTGGAGGGATTAAGAACAATCACGAGGGACAATTCACCTTGGCAAAAAAATCCTCTACAGATATCTTAAAACCTTAGATTCTATCTAGAGCATCTCTTGGTGTAATTTAACTCTCTTTCCTTCTCATACAATCAGAGTTGATGGAAATCATGGAATTTTTTCTCCATCATGCTACAGCAGTTCTTGTGTGCATTGGAGACTGTGGACTGTCAAAGACGTGGCTGTAGCACTGTGGTTCTTAGATGCCCAGCCATGTGTTGATGTAAGGAACTGGAACAGCTTAAATTGGTACCACCACTTTGGGTCTCTGAGTGACCCACTGCCAGGGGGAACCGGGAAGACTGGGACCTTCATCTTCTGTGGCCCCATCCGTTCTCTCACTCCTTTGCTTATGTGTAATATACTTTTTGTTCCTTAAGGGAGGAAAGCCTCCCAAGGGCAACTCTAAGCTCATTGCACAGTCAATGAAAGGGCAATTCACCTATCCTGGAAAGATTTTCAAGGGTGGAACAAGCTATCTATCTTTGTTGACTAGAGGACATGGCTATTTTAGACCTGCCCACCTAACTTGTGGGCAGATAAATGTGAGACTACTCACAGTTTTTGTATGTGTCCTTAGCATATTCTGAGACCCATGTTGTGGTCGTCAAAAACTGTGTCTCTTCCTTGCACCTTTTTCTGGGATAAATGAACTTTCCTTCCCCACACCCTCTCTACTTAAAAAGAGTGATTTTTTTTTTTTTGCCCCGCAATGGGGTCAAGAGTCATAGAGCAGCAACATACAGGTTACAGAAATTAATGGAGGACTTTTCTTTAACCTTAGCAGATACAGATATCCCTGTCCCTTAAATTACCAAATGTGTCTTCTTTGGGGTTGATTCCACAGTTTGAAAACTCATTTGTGCAGGGACTGTATTCATACTGAGCTTTATACAATGCTGATCATAAAGTCAGCACGTAATAAGTTAATAATAATAATAGAATGACATATTGCAAGCCTAAAGGTTTATACTTTCAAGTTTTATTTTCTTTTTCAAGAACTTTGAAAAACACCTTCCACACTGTATTTTTGTTTTAAGTCTTAAGCCATAATTATGGAGAACTAAGGTACCAATGCCAGAGTAACAAGATTAATACCTTTTTGACAGAATTTAATAATATGGTTTTATAATATTTAATTTTGTTCATAAAATATCTCTCAGTAGGAAACTTTTTTTTTACTTACCTAAACATTATTGCTTTAAAACAATTTAATTCATATTTCCTGGCACAAAGAATTTATTATGAAGGCTTGTTGGGAACGGGTTTTTATAGGCTCGTGCAGGGATTAGCTTCAACTTAATTTGGATATTCAACCAATTTTGACAAGTATAGTCCACTGAATGTGGGCTAATAATACAGTCCTTAATTCATTTATCCTCTTTTAAATGTTCCAAGCCCTTTAAAATCATGTTATATATGTAGTCTGGATAACAAAACCTGTGTTGATCTTGGTTTTGATCTCTAGAGAAAGTATCCAGCCATCAGTGCAGCTGATAACGTCTTTGCCTAAGTGAAATGAGAATGAGGGCAGAACATGGACCATTCCATAATGTGTTGGCACAGAATGTCACTCTCACCAGAGAAAATTCAATCTACACCACCAAGCTTTCTGCAGTGCCTGGGAAAGCAGAAAGTCTTGCTTCTCTGCTGTGCACCAACAGTAAATATCTTCTGTGGTAAAACCAATTGCCAAGCAGCAAATCTCCATCATTTCCACCAGATTTGAAAGAAGGGAACATTGAACTTGCAAACCTCACTGCTACCTGTCTGGAAAAATGCCATAGTTTTTTCAGAGCTTTAACTTTATCCTTCTTGCAGTTGAGTTCCTCTTGTCCCCCATGGTACCATGACACAGCGTCGCTGCGTGGCGAGCCTCCACCTGCACAGGAGGTTGCATGGGGAAAGGGATGGCTCCAGTCATGAGGAAACCACAGCGAGCAACATCTGAGGAGGCTTTCACAGATCAGGCAGAGTTTCTGCTGTGTATCAGATAGATGATCCTGACTCTACCAGCACGAACACATGGATCCAGTCCTATTCACATTGATCCAAAATCCGTCCACTTGCAGAATCCAAGATCACCTCCACTACAAGATTCAGTTGAAAAACTGAAACCCAAGGACACCAAATGAACGCATCGCAGCCAAAGCTGTGATGAAAGAGGAAAAAATTCTATTGTCTTTCAGTTTAGGGGGGGTGTAGCTGTGTGAATATATACATATAGCCATAAAAAGAAAGGTGGAGTATGTCCGAAACCAAGTCAGGATTTTTTCCTTCAGTATTACGGGTGATGTGGAAAATAGCCCTTGCAGCTTCTGTGGGATAAACTGCAGCATGATCAGAGATATGGATCAGAGAAGCACAGAAAGCTGCTGACAGCATAGGTAAACTCTGGCTGCTTTCTCCTCTGACTTTACTTCCATAAGTTTGTTACCTTCCTCTAAGTTATAATGGCATAACTGAAGAAAAAAATTATTCTCGTCAGAATGTGTATAAAAATATTTGTCCAGAAAACTCATGCCAGTAAGCTTGACTATGAGCTTTTCTGCCAACACTAAGAAGAAAAACAAAATAAAGGTTTACACAGCTTTCTAAATCTTGCATGGGAAAAATAAATCAGAATGATTATTCCTCTTTACTGGTAAAACAGGAATTAATGGACACATGCAGCAGTCGGTAATCAGAAGATACAAAACAAATAAAATGAAGGATTTTTTCACTCAGTGAATTGTTGCACCATGGAACACACTGCTGCAGGATTTTCTGGATGCAAAATGTACAAAGCAGCTAAAAAAAGGCAATTAACCAAGAAACAGATAAAACCTCTGGCTCAGGAAGTCTGTAAACCGTGGGTTAGCAGAGCTGGGAAGGTACGGCTCAGGAAAAGGCACTGCCCTTCTCGCTCGCTTTCTGCAGGCACCTACAACCAGCTGCTGATACCAAGCACAGCTCCGGGCAAAACACAGACATTTTCTTTAGCCCAGAAGAATGATTTTTATATTCTTCTTCAGTACAATTTGATTTTCACACTCCTTACAGTACTGCAATTTTTCTGCCAGCAGAAGTGATACCGACTGCCGTTTGGCATTATTGGAGTCCTCCTAGCTGTCGGGGCAGGGGGGGATGCTCTGCCCACAAGTGATGATACATGCGTTGATCCTTCATGAGTTTTTAGTGCCATGGATGCTCTGAGTGACACAAAGACTTTTTGATGAACACCTGCTGCTCTGTACTAATATAGTGTAAAAAAATGGGGCTATGGAATTCAGGTATTTACAAAAATGAAATAAGAAAGACAATGCAGCTGGAGACATAATGCAGGAGAAGAAGAGCAGGAGCATGTCATTTTAGCTGTCTAGAGAACTAGACCATATGTGTGTATGTCTGTGATTTCTGTCTGAGGGATTTAAATCTTAATATCAGCAGCACAGTAATGTTTTTATTAAAACTGTACCCAGGCGTTTCCCAAATCCAGTATATATTTTTAATTACAGTCACTTCTATTTAAGCCCTCCATTGTATTTTAACATCTTTGCTTCTTGGCTTACTACTGAGTAGCATGAAGGTCAGTGCTTAACGCAGGCTTGCAGTAAATTACACTTCTTCAACTGCACCTTCAGTACACCTTCGTCAAAAAATCTAGGAAAACTGCCATTCCCACTAATGACAAATTTCATATGCTGGTTGGTCTCTGTCTCACGAACTCCCATTCGCTGCTAGCATTCAGAAAATGGCTCAATTAGTAGAGACTTTGAGAGATGTTGCTGCAGGAGATTTGTGAGGAGAGATGCCAGCAGATAAATGTGAGTCATTTTTCAGCTCGGGAGGCTTCAGCTCTGATTGCACAGACTGATTCTACTTAATTCATTTCTTTCTTTCCCTGTATGTGAGGGAGACAGCAGGTGAATAGTAAAATACAAAAACTGGAGCAAAAATGGGTGTTATTAAAGTGAATCAAAGTAACAAATGGATTGGCAAGTACACAGGTAGATTATCTGTGATTCATGAGCCTGTATTATTTTTAAAATGCCATTAGCCAGGAAATAACTATACGGAGATGCTAGTAAATCCCCAAAGTTTCCTGAGTTTTATAACTTTCACTATAAGTCTCTGATTTTGTACAGCTTTGTGGAGGTCTGAAGGCTGTGCTCACTTGGCTCTGAGGGGGGGGGGTTGGAGCACAGAACTCCCCTGGTCCTGCCCAGCCTGAATGACTCTACCATTAGTGTCTCCTGTTTAAAAAAACTCAACACGTTGTCTCTCCTGGGAGTGGAAAAATACATAGTAGAAAAACAAACTTTGGAGACGGCTCACACAATAAACACTGGATGTGGACACTAGAACTGAAGACTTCCCAAATACAACAGTCTGGAAAATACTGACCAAAAATGCATTTAACTGAGGGGATAGAAGTAATCAACTCACAGTCATCTATGCATATGGGGGAGTAATTTAGTGAAGAATGAAGTGCATCAAGTCAGCAAGAACAACCAAGCAGTACCTGACCAGTCTGCTGTCCCGTATTTTGAGTAAGGACGACAGGTTACCTGCTGGTAAAGACTAACATGTTCCAGGTGAGCAATGCAAACCCCATTTTAGAGTTTAGAGGTGGACTGTGAAACACACAAACTTAACAGTTTAAGATGTGAACTGCCTTAGTTGTGCTTGTGGAGCATCTGCGACTCCCAGCAGAGAGCGTCCCGCAGGAACTCCCCAAGCAAAGGGTGGATTTACAGTCAGAAGCTATGGTCATGGCTAGGAAGACATTAAAAGATTCAGATGCAGATAACATGGCTTACAGAACAAAAATGGCATAGCGTGCAGCCCTATTGAACTCACATTCCTGAGCTGTGGGGTTTGGTCTCCACTTTACCTTTTCATTTGCTCATTCCGGAGGGGTGAGCACTGGAAAATGAATGTGGCTCATCTTCTAATAGCATCTGGTTCAGTAACGATACAGGAAACTCCTGAGTTTTGTCCAGTTTTAGATTTCTTTGGTATAAAGAGTGTTGAACCTTCTTAGATGCCTTATGGGGTCCAAGTCTTGCCAGTCCTTTTTCATATATAATCAGAATTCTGCTCTTTCTTCAGATTACTGAGTTTATGCTGATTTTTTAGGAAGATGATTTCTTGCAGACTTTTCAATGAAGGTTTCTAAATTCCACACACCTTAGAGACACACACAAAAAACCAACCCCACTTAAAAATCTGCAGCATGAGTTTTTCTAGGAAGAATGAGAAAATATTGATGACTTCTACATATTCAGGAGCTGGCAGGAATTCCTGATGGAAATCAAAGGATATTCTTCTTGACTTGAACAGTAAAAAAAGATTTCACCTTGAGATGGTAAAGAACCACTTGGGGGAAAAAAAAAATAAAATCTGGCAGTAGGAATTTAAAGAGTGATTGAAGCTGAAACTTGCTTCAGAAAAGGAGTGGAATCAACAAATTTCTTAAGTTCACAAAAATTGGTGTTTTATTTGTTTCCAGCTGTCTAAACAATTCAGTTTAACATAACTATATGAGAACTGGATGTCTTCTGGGTAGAAATTATGTTTTGTTTTAAAATGTAAAGATAGGCATTTAGTGCGGTTAATATGATGTAAGCTAGAGTCTGAATTTGCAGTAATTTAGCTCATCTGTGGTAACTGCCTGTGGGGAGACTTTTACATGGTTATAAATGTGTGGTAATTTGAGGTTGCCTATCCCTCTTCTGAATTCCCCCTCTTGGAAGTAAATGATCTTACATTTACTGATGGGTAAGAAGGTGCACAGTTATTACTAAGTAGCCTAACACTTGTGGCAACTTGTTTGCAAGTCCTTAAGATCAGCTAATTACAGTAGGAAAAAAGAGAAGTGATTAGAGCCATAACAAAGAACTTTTAAATTATCAAAAGAAAATTATTTTATTTATTGAAATTTAATCTTCTATAGGTTTTCTATTCATGTAAATATCCAAGATTTTTTGCCATTCTTCCTGACTCACTAGGCATTATTCACAGGCACTATTAAAATTTTCAATGTTTTTAATCTAAAAAGCCAAGTGCCAGTCCAGGGTAAATATTCCCTTTTGCTTCTGCTCTGTCTCTGACTTACAGCTGACCAAAGTGAGAGAGGGTTTTTTTGTTTAGACTGTGAAAGCTTTTAGATGATTAATTGTGAACCCAAAGACTAGCTTCAGGTTTGGTCACCTGTTGACCAGCCTTCATCAAAAGAAGTGTTTAGGATTTCAGGCAGGAAAATGCACCAGCGCCAAAGTATGACATCTCTCCTGAAAGCCAGTAAGTCCTGTGTTCAAAACAAGTAAACAAAAGGGGTTCTCCATGCAGCAAGTAATGAACTTGGGATCTCCTCACCATGGATGTTACGTCACCAAAACCTTATGTGGATTCAAGGCGAGACCTGAAAATGACAGTGCTGCCGTGCAAGCCTGGGGCTTTAATGTCTCTAACCACCTTCCTCTCCCTTCCAGTGGATCTAACCCTAATAACCAGGAGAGTAATGAAAGACAGAAAAAGAAAGTTTGAGAACTCGTATCAAATTAAAATTTCTGGATTTAGTTCTTACCATAAAACACCACAAGAAATTTCACACATTTTCACAACTGTTACCAAATGTTACACCATTTATTTTCACAATTATTTAACATGGGTCTGTACTCTCCCTCCAGTAACAAAAATTGTTGACTAACTTTACCGGAAATCTCCTTTAATTAAAAGTGGCCACAGAGTTAGTCTTTCATACAAACATTAAATTAGAAGTGTCCACAGGGTTGCATACAAATCAGAATCCACGGTTGCCAGCCAAACCACACACTGTAGATGTGGCTTTGTAGGGAGAACCCAAGAATTTTCACTCTAAAACCACAGGTGCCTACCACTATCTTCTTTAGCTCTAGCAGTAATAAAGCTGACAGCTTGCACGGGAACCAGCAACTCTATGTCCACACCGTGGAAGACATCTAATAACCCATTCATTGGCTGGCCTTAGTGAACAGCCAAACATGCCACAACAAGGCAAGTTGTCCCTTGAGGAATTTAATATTGCCAGTAATTTATGTAATTCATGGGGCTGTTCTGTCTTCTTCTCTAGAAACAAATCACATACACATTCCCCATTTTTCTGTTCCACCTACATGGAATTATAGAGAAAGGGAGAGAAATTTACAGCTGATATTTCCTCCTGACTTCAGGTGCTTCCTAATTATTTTTTTTTACAAAAATTGAAAAGGAATAGGTGAGGTTGGAAAACAGGCAAAACTACATCTGGCCCAACTCTGCTGTGATCAGTTCATCTCATCTGAGCAAATTATTTTCACAAGCGTGAAGGAAGCATCTCCAAAGCTGGGGAAGAAGTGCTCCACTTCCTGCACGCCCACCAAGCTTGTAGCATCAGTCATGTGGTGGGAACCCGCCTCGAAGTTCTTGGCCTCATGAGGATCCTGAACACGCACTGGTATCGGATTCTTTCCCAGTGTTTCCAAAACACCGTGAGAGACCTGTTTCCTTATTCCTTTTCAAGTTGCTCCTAAAGTGGTGTAAAGCTCAGTTTGAATGCTTTGCTCCCACTAACCAATGCATGTAAAGGAAATATCCCCCCTGCTCTACATACACAGTCTTAAGGATGAGCAGTGATGTCTCCTGAACATCAGAGCTCGCAGACAGCAGAAACAAAAACAGCACGTCTTGTGGGGAAATAAACATTTCATAATTGCTAATGTTTCCTTTTGGATAAGTAAAAAGCCTGAACACATTAAATAAAAAAAAAAAAAAAAGAAAAAAGAAAAAAGAAAGATTTAATTTCTAGTTTAAATACAGCTGCAGTAATTCTTATACACCACACAGCTGTTCAGAGGCCTGGCAGCTGTCCATATCTTATGTGTCCTATCATGCGTTTTCCAATATTGTCTTCTTGACACATAAAGACTGTCTTTAACTCTTGGGAAAAGACTTCAGTCCTTGTCAGGTAGAGACTGCTGCGTAGTCAAACACATCCATGTCCCATCACTGCTGGCTTTTGCACCTGTCACGCCTCTTTACTTCTCTCCCCGTGACCGTGCTCTTGTTACAAAGGAGAATCATTTGGTTTTGCCATTTC
The DNA here is from genome assembly GCA_947846985.1 of Fratercula arctica. Lineage (NCBI taxonomy): Eukaryota > Metazoa > Chordata > Aves > Charadriiformes > Alcidae > Fratercula > Fratercula arctica. The sequence continues at coordinate 10,172,759 of CANTUZ010000002.1, read as the reverse complement.
TTTCGCTGACATAATCCTACATACTGGCGGCAGACCCCAAATTGTACGCTTGTTTGTTAGACACAAACCAAAATCATAGCTAACACACATTTGTATTGTGCAAATAACTGGGATGACAAATGTTTCGCCCAAAACACCAACAGATGTGTCAGTTCCACTGCCAGTGCGGAGTGGGAAGGGAGGCCGACAAGTTTCCCTGCCAGCACGTGATGTCATTCTGAATTCATTCCTTAGAGAATAGAATTTCGGCCTTTACAGAGAAAATGAGAATGAAGAACAGCTTACCCAGTTACCATGAGCATTTTTGTAAATAAGCTTCTCAATTTTTTCCTGCCAACTTTCATTCCAAGCAGAAATAGACGTGGTCGCAATGCTGTTACTCAGACTGCACAGAGAACGTGTATTATAACGTTTAGCTAAAGATATCGTGCAGCTCTGGGAAAGGTTTCCTCCACTCTGGCTTCTGACAGCTTCCAAAATACCAGTTACAAAACCTCACAAGATGCTTGTGCAACAGGGGCAACATTTTCCGTTTACAACTGGGGAAACTGAGGGCTGGAGACACAAAGTTCTCCGTAGCACATTGCGTGTCCATGCCTAGTGTTATTCCCTCAATACCATTGAAGGGTCACTTTAGAGAAAGTCAAAAGCAGAGGTAAGGTGCAAATTGGCTCTGGGCAATCTGTCTGTGCCTCCTCGGCTGGGATTTGACAGTCCTGGTGCAGTGGGTGCTTTGCTGCCCGCACATGTACATGGCTCCCAGGTTGGTGCCGGCTCCTGCCCAGCCAGCTCGGAGTACAGCAGAGGAGTGCGGTGCTTGCAGCTGTAGGTGCTGCTTATCTCCTCTGTTATTGTTAAATATAAAAATGACCTTAAAAGAACATTAAAGTTAAACAATAGACTAGCAAAAGTTTGCCTCCGTCATGCATGGCACTGAATCTATTTTTCCATTGTGCTGTTGTGTGGGTTTTTTTTCTTTTTGTAGAACCACAGATTAACTTCTGTATCACTTGTTAGCCCCACCTTGCCTCCTCCCATATTTGAATTAATTTCATTGTCCTCATGTTCTAGCGTATCAAAGCAAGATGTTTTTACATGATAAGTTCTCTTCTCTGTGTGCAATTGGGTAAATAGTTTTCCCAGAAATGTTTCACTCGCTGCTGTGTTACATACGTCACCCATAGTTTGTAGTTGAAGTAGAGTTTTACTAGGTAACTGTTGTACAAAGGACATTCCCTGGCTCTATTCACCCTTAATCTGGGAAACAACCACAAGTCGCTATTCCCGTGTACCTAAAGATACAGAGAAAATATTAGTTCAGACACAATATGTTATCATATTTTATAATGAATATACCCTTTTTGGCTATTCATTCTGGCCACAGGTAAGTTCATTTTTAACCTTAATTCTGAGTCCAATATCTTGTGGCATATGGAAGTATGTAGCACTGAAATCTGTTTACAGAGTTATTAATTTCCTGGATTATTTTGTTTTAATAAAGGAAAAGGGGAGGCCCTCCAGAGCTCAACAGCTGAGCAGCTCATCACATGTACCAGCTCTTCATCCTTTCTCCTATATCACGTATTCCACAACAAAAATGTATTTTGGATGGACTCTGTGCTTTGATTTTCAAATGTTAACAAGATGGTAAATGGGAAGAATTTATTTCCAGAAGAAAGCTGCACACCTCTCTTAGCCAAAAGTTATTTTCAGACAATTTAAGCTTGAGACTTCTCAGCCCTGCTTTACCTCAGGTATCCACAAGAAAGCATTTTTATAGAAATGGAGTTATGAAAGCTTCTGCAAGAGCAATGGAGATGGGATTAACCCATGACATCTTTCAACCACAGCTTTTTCACAGTAGCAAATTTTCAGTTTATTTTGAATCATAGGAAAGGTGCTTTGTTTTCTTCTTCCTTTCTTCACAACTAGGAAGCCTCTTTGGTCAAGCTTTCAAACAAGTCCACACCAAAGATTAGAAATATTCTCTGAGAGTGTTACTGTGCCAAAATATACTGCTGCAATAGTTTTACAGCCTCCCCTAGAGGTCAGTCCCTCAGAGTTTCCCTCTTGAATTTTTCCTGATAGACACCAACATATCCTTTGCTCCAGAGTTTCTTTCATAAACCCCTGCAACTACCTCCTCTCTTCCCTGGTGCTTACACCCTCCACTTACTCATAGGCCCTCAGCATGTCTCCCTTTAGCTATACATATTCAGTTCTTTTCATCTTTCATCATAAATCAATCATCCCAATGCTTAATCATTTGTGTTCTTTTCCCCGAAACGCTCTCCTGCTCCTCTCTCCCTCCCGTCAGTGTTACGCGCCCAGAACCAAACTCATTTTTCTAATTGCATGACCAGACAAAGAGTCAGCCAAAGCAGGACGGTTGTCTTATAAGTACATCACGGGAGTCAACTGAACTAGTAAGAATTTAAAAATACAATGTGTCTTGGCTGGTGCATCATCACTCTCTTTGGTAGCTGTCAATCAGTGGATTATTTTGGTGTTACTTCTTAAGAAAGACGGATTTGAGAAAGTAGCCGGGATGCAGACAAGGGTGGCATTTGCCACTAGTGTTTTGTTTCAGATATGGAATGACCCATGAGGCCCAAAGCCTCAGAGACAGTGTGTGAATTCAGATCCAAACGTGGGCTCCATGGCTCCCACCATTCACTTTTACTTGAGGGATTGAGCCTTGTATCTTCCCTGAAGAAGTCAGGCTATTCCCAACTTCCCAACTCAAGCAACTTCCCAACTCCAGTGAAACTACCTGACCGATCAGGACAAAAGTCATCCACAGGCATGAAAGCCACAGAGTTTTCCCTTTGAATCACAAATTAATCACTAGAAAAGGAAACAAAAGGAAAAGAAGACACTGGAAAACCTGTCAATTTTTATCTTCTTTATTGACCTGATAGGGAGAGGGACAGGGACTAAAATTGCAGCTCATGGGTCTCATGGAGCTGTACAAACCTGGCCTCTGAAGGTGCACAGAAGTGCCGTAAGTCCAGCAGCTCTCCTGGAGACGCTGAGTAGGGTCTGGGAACAGGACAGTGCTCCTTAGCGCACTGCTGTTGCTAGAGGAGATGCTATCACAGGTAAGGGCACAGTGCAGAAAGAGACTGTACAAACACAGATGAGTGTGAAAAGGAGACCATGTAGACACAGGTGAGTATGAGCACAGACAACGTCTGACAGGGGAGCTACTCCTAGTGGCTTCTGTAAGCAAAACAATTTTACCCCCTTCAAAGGCAAAACAAGATCCAGTATACTCTGTCTATAATTTGGGGGATTTTTGAAATCATAACTCTTTCATTGTAAAATGCCTTAAGCCCTCAGCCACAGCAATCAAGCCCTGCAATATCCGGTGTCATGTAAAGAAGCACCTTCTGTATTGTAACAAACATCATCAAAGGGCTTAAGTCTAAATCATGTTAGTTGTAAGAATGTACCGATGATACTTCTGATGAGTACATTTCCTTATCAAAAATTGTATGATTCTTGCTTTCGTAGTCATCTTCAATGGTCAAGCTGAAAAAAGCATCCCTAAATAGGAAAGTAGTCAAACGTGTGCTTACATTTTCAGCCTTCTTTTCATCCTTGGAACTAGGTGGGTCGGGGTCGTACCCATATTGTGCAGTGTCTCTGGTTCTGAGATGCCCCCGTGCAGTACTGGTGACAGTCTATAAATATTTGTCAGAATCAACTTTTTTGGCAGATCATTTTTGCAAATATATGCTAAACATTTCTAGAAGTACACTGCTGCTCAACATTTTTTATGACAAAGTACCATGGGCAGAAGAAACCCGCAACACATAAGACCTTAGTCTTACAATATAAGCAGAGTGTTGCCTTCCGTTAATTGTGCCCTCGTTTACTTGCGTGCACAGTGATGAGATCCAGCCTGTTACTGTCTGATAGTGACTGGAGGTCAGGGACAAAGTCTTAGCTCATCTTGGTGATATGAATCTGTACAAATATAACCCACCGCAGGTACCCAACAGAGCCTGAGCATTCCAGGCAGCCTGCTTAAATCACAGTTTTCAGGCAGAAGAAATTTTGCACGAGTGAAAGTTCTGCACTGTCGCAAGGGAGTTTTTCATGGTAAATATTAAGCCGTAATGTAACATGCTTCTGCGTGTGGCGATGTTTTAATGCAATACTAAGAACCCAGTCTGCAAGGATTGCAAATCCTGAAGTTTTCTCTTGCTCGTTTCTTGCTTATTGAAAGACCTTCAACCTGCACACTTTGTCTGCAGCCAAATCTTATGAGGTTTGACACCGCACCATACTGTTGTGATCTATTAAACCCGTATGTCTTCACAAATTGTATTCCAGAGGTGCTGCACTCCAGCAGATCCATCATCCCCAACCCGGCAGGATGTGGCCACCACTGACTGTGAGCGAGACTGAATTAGAAAGGTGAGAAATCTCTAACAATATAAACCAAAGCAAAAGTCCACAGCAGCTTATTTGTCTCCTGTAAATACCTAGGAATAATTTGAAACTAGCTTCTTGAGAGAAGAAAAGCTGAATAAAGAAACAATCTCTGTCAATGTCTATCACTTGACAGATGGCATACTGAGGAATATAACACCTACCTGTAACTTACACAGAGCTATCTCAGGTTTGTGAGAGATGCTTGGATGGGTATTTTTCTGTCTGTTGCACTAAGATTTAGAAGCTATATTTGGGTTTTCAAGTCACTGGTATGCTCTGAGAATAACCTCTGCAAAGATTACATATTTAGGAAAAGATCTGGCAAACTTTCAGGCAGTTTTCAAGATCTCTTGTATATGCAAAGAGAACTTTGATTTCATGATTAAGATAGATTTATAGCAGCAGTAGCACCTATTTAAATATTATGATAATGTGTGAAAAAAATATTTTATATTGCATTGAACTGAAATGACATCTGTTGAATGCTGTCAAGTTCAGAGGTGATTTCTCTCTTTCAGTATTTGTGGGTATTCAGGGTTTTTTTAGGCATAACACATTTCAAGAACAAAAAGCAAATAGATCTGATCTTTTAATGAGCTCTGTAAGTGTCATAGCTTTTCTAGAGTAATTTCATTCACAGAAAGAAGTTATATTTCTTCACCTTCTCTTTCAAAACCTGTCTGAACTTTTAGCCTACATATCTGCCCATTATGTTCTTCCACAGGTGAGGACCGAAGCCCTGACTGAAGACAGGATTTTGGCATTGCAATGTTCAAAAATCCAATATATAGCCATGCTACTGTCATCAACCTGGCAAAAGAAATGAGATCACGCTCTAAGAATTCATTGTCAAATTAATCTAGTTTTGAAATCAAACATTCATTTAGGCTCAGATTAAACTTGAAGCTAAGTGCCTGATTCTTAGGTGTTATGGTAGGTTTCTACTCACAGTAATTACTGATGTTGGATGTAAAGCTGCAAAGTTTATGAGAAAATACAGGTCCATTTTCACTGAGGGGAATGAAGATCACTTCTTCAATAGACACAGAAATACCCATAGCAGAGTCGTAAAAAGACAAAAGGAACTTTTCCCTGGCATTGTTTGTGAGTTTGAATCCTTTAATCTGTGCCCCCAAAATACATTGCTATGTGCAGATGTGTTGTGTGCACGGACAGTCATTGTTTTCTGTAAGAAATTGTGTTTAAGTAAATAAATAAAACACATATCCCTGTAAAGTTCAAGTAAGATGTGACATAGGGCTTCTTGAATCTGTCTTCTCTCAGCCACTCAGATGTCATTTTCAAAGCCCCCTGTTTTACTGTCAGACTATGTGACAGAATTAGGAAAAATCCCTATATTTTGAAGACACAGTGCAATTAAATGTTAACCGAGAATTCGTGGTGGAGCTAATTCCCAGCAAATCTGATGAAAACCAGGTCCAGTCTGATGCATAGATGGAGGAAAACTGCTCAGTCAATTGTAAAGGTGAATGTTCTACGTAGAGTAGGCTCAATATCATGTTTGGGTATTTGAAGATACATTCTCCCGCTGCAAGGAGACTCTTTTCTAAGGCTTATTAAAATTTTGTATCAACGCTACTTTGGAATCAAAAGCAGATTTTCAACTAAATTTTTCGTGCTGATTTTTTTTTTTTTTTTTCCCCCAGAAAACATCAAGAGTGGAAGTCTTCTCCCCAAACATAGATGACAGAGGCATAACTCTGAGCTAATCAGCTACATGGAAACATGGTCTTGTAGAGTGTGGTCCGTTTCACTTTGTATCCATATCAGCTTTGTAAATAGAGCTGATAACTCTGAAAATGTCTGTATGTCTGTTTCATTCCATGACCATAGGAACAGCTGTGAGGGCTAGGTGGTATTTGGTTATGCGGTGTGCATTTCCACCAGTGGGGAGATCCGCATGACACACATTTAGTTTCAAATAACTTTCCACTTTGGTGGAAAAGTTTTGACTTTTCTGTTAGAAAATAAACTCGTCAAAGCCTGAGTTTTATGGCCAAAAGCACAGAAAAACAGAAGGAGAATAGACTAAAGACTTGAAATAATTAGATTTTCACCATGAACGAAAGCCTTTTTGTCTTTAGGGAATATCCAGTTAAAATAAAACAGAAATAAATATTCATGTTTCCCAATGTAGATGTAGCAGTGCGTCACAGTTTTCACTACCCCATCTACAGATGCAAACCAAAAAAACCTCTTGTTTCTAATTCCTACGTGTTTTGTCTTTTTTTTTTTTTTTTTTTTTTTGAAACACATTCAGCCTGCTAAGACTGCCAGGAAGGCGAAGTTAATAAGCCAATTTGTTTCTTTTTCAAGCAGACATCCTTGTGTTTTATCTCAAGTTGCTTTTCAAGCTAGGGAGGAAGCACCTGTAAACATGTGTTGCAGAACTACCTCATTATCCTCATTCAGACTCTTTGCAAGCACCATTAGTCAGGCACTGTTTTCAAGCTGAGTCTGTAGCCGTAAGGTGCTTCGGGTGATGACTCCTTGTTTTTGTGTGCATTGTTTATAATCTTCTCTACAAGAAAGTATCTGCTGTCCCGTTGCATGAAGATGGTAAGTCAGGTAGTCAGATGGTCCATGATAAGACTACAAAAGACAACATGAGAAGGAACACTTTGCCTTCAAGCAGATGCGTTTCTGAGCTTAATATGCCTTTTCCCAATACATGATCCACTCATCTAAAGTGATTATAGTGCTGTAGCTCCTGTCCAGCCTGGTGGTCCTTTCATGGAAATTAGACAAACTATTTGAAGTCTTAATTAAGTGGACGACTGACAGATGCACAGACTGATCACAAAATATTTCTTTCCAAGGCACCTGATTCCTTCATGTTTCGTGAATGAAAGCACTGAGTTCCATTTTGGTGGCTTTTAGAGGGAACGACACCCAGACCACAGGGACTATCAAGTGGTTGGCAGGCTTTTTGTTCCTCTGATTTTTTTAAATTTCAGTGGGAAAAGCGGTCTTCAATTCCTGTTAACCTTGTTTTGCTCCATGAATCTATTTGGTATTTTACCTTTATTTCCCTAGGTGATTGAAAAATTCCTGTGGATCTAGATTGTGTTACTCCTTCAGATACACTTATTTTAAGGCAACATGTGCAACTGAAGACCTTCCTGGATGTCCCAATGAAAACCCAAAGGTATCCTGACTTCAGGGCCTGCAATGTAGCCTAACCTTTATCACTCCAACCCTTAAAACCTTTGTTTTCCACTGCACGCTGAGTAAGGTTTATAGCAAATCTATACTTCTACTTAAGCTTTTACGGTTCTGCTTGTCATCGTGTTCAGCCAGTTCTGTTCTCCTATAGCAAGGACAAAAGAAAATGGCAGTCAAATATGTCTCAAAAAAAAAAAAAAATAAAAAAAATCGAAGCAGGAATTCGAAATACTGGTTCAGCATGTCTCTCCTTAAGCACATTATTATTCCAGGTGGCAAAGTGAATTTAGGCAGAGAGCAATTTTTTTTTTTTTTTTTACCACATCATGGACAATCAATAGGTTCACATTGAAAGGGAGTCTAGGAAAGGGAATGACAGGGAAGTCCTGATGGGGAAAGAAATATGAAGAATGGACTGTATCAAATAGATCAAAATCCCAGTAACTTCAGTGGTCATGCCCCATGGTGTAGAATACACAAGAGAGACAACAATGAATTTCTTTGAAGGCCATTGCTTAAGTTCGTGGCTATTCACAGAGACAATACACTGATAGTTCATTGAGGTCTCAGAGCTCTCACTATGGATGACTAGTGACAGGAATATACACCCCTGACTGATAAAGCAGTGTCAAGGAGAGAAGAGTGAAGGCACTGAAGGTTTTATTGAGCAAGGATGTCGTAGCAACAGCTGGACAACAGGTTCCTTGTCCTGTTGGCTGGTGGCTCTCTCCCCACACCAAAGAGGCAGAGCTATTTTCCACCAGTCAGATCCAATGCTATAGACTTTCAATCAGCTGAAAAAATATTCACTTTTAAAAGATGGCAATTTAACAGGCAGCTCTCCTTACTTTCTATTTACTGGAATAAGACAGGCTATAAATATGAGACTTGGTACAGCTCAGGGCCAAGGTATGGGTCCGTCCTGGCTCTCTGTATATAAATACAGGTGAGTCACTGGATGTGCCCGTACACACCTTGAAAGAAAAATACCTGAAGTGATCACTGACTGCCAGGAACCTGTGCCAGATTGTTTGCAACGTCCTTTGCTTCTCCTTGGCTCATCTTCATTCATGACTGCTGAGCCAAGTTGGAGTCTGCCCTTTGGCTCATTTCATTGGCTGGCTCTTTGCTACAATGTACGCATTTTAAACGAAAGATTGTTTACTCCCATGTACATATACAGACACACAAACACACACAAATTTCCAACAGATTTCAGCATGGCTTGTCACAAGTTTAGTGGCTCTTCTTCCAAAAGGTGTGTAGAGAATTATTTATGCTCGTGACAGCAGGCACAGAAGTTTCTGTGCTTCCGAGGGTTTTACTTCAGTGTTTGCTCACTTGCTGCATGGAAGCCTGCCTGGTATTATTTTAATTTACTTAGATGAAAGAAGAGTCAAGCAAAGAACTTCTGTAGGTCAACGAAGTAAACACTCCCTTTTAGAGTGAAATTTGTGATCAAATGGTCCAGTTCTGACCTTGGTGATGTGGAAGTACTAAGTAACTCCTATTAGTTGAGTGGAGTTGCTACAGATGACCACTGGCATAGCTGAGGATGGACCTTGGTTTGCCACCCAAAAGAATCTAAACTGCCCCGTTCCTCTTTGTTGATGGCTTGCATGGTGCAAAGCGCTTTTTCGCTGTAGTGGGGTGAAAGGTGTTTTCAAAGATACTCTTGCAATAATAAAGTGAGTGTGTTGTACAGCCAGGGTTTAACTGGGAAACGCTCCACTTTTCGAAAAGGTTTTCTCCTCCTCTGTGCAAGAGCTTTGCCAAAGGGTGTACATGTTACTGTTGCAGCCAAAATTACTGTTATAGCCAAGGGATGTACACGTTTCTGTGTAAATGCGTTGCCAAAGGGTGTGCAAGCTACAGTTCAAAGTTACAGTTGAAGGGGCATTCCTAGCTTTAACGTATGTGATCTGCTTCTCCAGTCAGTTAAACGCGGTTTATTTTCAGATAGCTGAGGGGATTGCTCATGTTATGCAGAGCCTATTGCTACGGGAGCCCTTAAAAACAAGCTCCCTTTTAACTTTTTACTGTTATGCAAGGTATTACTGGTACTCATGGTATTCCCCATTCTTTGTATAACACATGCTTCTACAAAGAACAGCTTACCCCCAATTAAAGATGGTAAAAGTCCTGCATTTTTTTTTCTCTAAGGATGCCAAATATATTGCGAATTTGCCCCAGGCCACGCATGGCTGTTTAGCAGGCTACTGTGTGCAGCCACAGTCACATCTTGTGGGATTTTGAATTAATGGCAATTGCTCAGGAGACAGATTTGGTTGGCGTACTGAATTCTACAGCACAAAATACCTTTTCAGTAGACAGTGGGGTCAAAACCACAGCAAATAAAATGCAAGAAAGGATAGAGAATGGCTCAAGAATATAACACAAGAAAACAAAACTGGTTGAGAGCGTATGATGAATCCTCCATGTTTTCTGGCAAGCTCCACTGGAAACCTGATGGCTCTGGTGTGCCAGGTAAATGCTCTCTTTCGGGCACTAATTTCAGAGGGTAATGCATTACTGTTGTGTCGGAGCTCCTCACCAGTGTCAATGGGTTCGCCAGTTGTTGTGGGTGGTTCTAAACAGATGTTTGCATGCTGGAAGTCTGGGCAAGGTTCCTCTGGTCTATTTTGCTTCAGGAAGAAGAGTTGCATCAAAACTTCCACTGACGCTGTTCGCTAGATCTCCTTTGACCATACAGAGAGACCAGGGTGACTTCCTCATCAGGAAGAAGCCTTACGGCCACCTTTGCCTTTAGACATCTATAGCACTAATATTTGCCTTCAGCCATCTACAACAAGACATCAGGCAGTGCTAGGTATTCACTATATCTGAAGCAAAGAGAAATGTCTAATCTTTCTGAAACAGATACGAAAATGTTACCCTCTTGAGGTGCTTGTTTTTCTCCACAGACCAGTCAGAGAATTTGCCAGGGTTAAATCAGACTAGATTAGGTCTAACTTCTACATATTTAGAGTTAGATGAGATAAATCTCCTTGTCTCACAACTGATTCACAGCAGAAACAAGGTAGTTCAAAGAAAGACAAGCAAGATGAGTAGGAGCAAGGAACGTTTCTGTTTGACCTGCACATGATGAGAAATTAATTTAGAGGGAAAGCAGGTAAAGAATAACAATAGGGCTGTTCACTAGTAGACTGGAAGAGACAAAATGAATGCAGCTACTTAGCCCATCCCGGTCAGGATCAAGGGAACTTCAAATAGGGTGGAACAAACCTGAATATGGAAAAGGGGACTCCTTTCCTCCATACTGCACAATCATCCCATATCCATGACATAGCAAAGACCCCAAAAGTTTCAAAGGACTCAGAAAAAGATGTCACATATATGAAGACAAGGAGGATATGAGCAGTTGCTTTAGTTAGTGAAAAAAATGCAATTATTTCCTCAGAACGGCTAAAAGGATACCCTATTCTCTTATGATACATACAGATTAGTGCAAATTCGGTTGCTGACCTTCTTGTTAGTCATTATAAGGGAAAGAAAAAAATAGTGTTCATTTGCCCCAAGCTTATGTTTGATTGCTGTATCTATAGCCATATTTACCTAATGCTTGTAAACAAGCCAAAACTTGCTTGTATAAAATTGATATTTTTCTTTACAAATTTGTTTAGAATTTGCTCCTTATGTTGCATGTAAAAAGTAACATCGCTTTTATTTGTTGAAATGAAATCACTTCTAACTTTCTCTTTTATGTCTTCCACTTTTACAAGATGTTTCTTCTGGCAATATCAGTCAGCTTTCTTTACCTCATTCTTTGTTCCCACATTGCCAATATTTCTGTGCTGCTGACTTCTGCACATATCCCCAGGAGTTTTTCTGATGATACTGTGAACAGGAGACCCTGGATGTTTACCAGCTCCTTACTTATTTATTATACCTGGCTCACTTCCTAGGACACAGTGAAAACAGTGTCTGTTCTTGTTGATCGCTAAACAAACCTTGTAAGGAAACAATCCTCCAGTATGTCTAGGAACATCGCTTCTTCCTTTGGGACCCCATCACTGTCATCAAGGGCAACACCTGGAAAGTAGTGGCTGCTTGAGCTTTTCTACAAACTTTGCTACCTGTGTATTTATCCATATTTTTTTACAATATGCAAAGGACTGTCTATTCGGTCTTCTTGGTGTTGTCTTTAGTATATCACACCTCAAACTCTGTGACTTGTATTGCCAAATGATACATATAATTTATTGAAACATTCTCTCCTACATTTGGCCCAAATCTTAAATTTAAACATACAGCTTTGACAAACTCATCAGGATGGGGAAAGCTCCAAGGCTAGAATGAAAGTTTCTGCTCCTCGAAGAATCTCTGATCCTGCTGCAGGGGAATACACTTGCTGCTTTTCCTCGTGTAGTATGTCCAGCGTTATATAGGGCTGAAATATTCAGCACTGCCTTAGGGATTTGGGTACTCATGGCCCATTAAAACACCATCCTAGACATTTCCAGAAGACTTCCAGGAGTACTCATACACATATGGGTCTTTTGCCTCGTCTCTGACTGGCCTGCCATTTAAATGCGTATCCAACATTAAAACTTGCGTTATCTCAAATGCATCGTGTCGGACCTCCATGATGGTGTTGCCTTTTATATTGGTCGTAGTGAATTTCCAGCAACAAGAATTTGCATCTTTTTTTTTACATCAGACATGGAACTTGTGTTTTTCCATCTTTTTTCTTCTGGTCTGCTTCAATTTTAATGCAGTGATGTTTCTACCAGAACTCCTACCGTGTAGCTACTATTTTAAAACTGAGTAGTGTCTGGCAAAGGACAGTCAAAGCTTCAGTTCTGAAGGGCTTTTTAAGCAAGAGAAAACCCTGGCTGTCAACTTGCTACACAGCATTTTATATATGCCTCCTTCACACCACAGGTCTCTGGGGTTTGTCAGCCGTTAAGTGAAACTGTCCAAACACTGGAAGTCTTTCGGTGGAAAACACTGTTGGCAAAGCAGAAGAAAACAAAGAAAAGAAGCAGCAGAGAGGAAAGATATAAAAAAATGAAATCAACCTCTCAGCTGCTAATGGTATTTTTTTTGTAACTATGCTAAGTCCCAGTTCTCCCTGAAGGGGTTTGACTTCTCTCATTGCATGAGTGCAAGGTGCAATCACAGAGAGGAGCACAGTATCAGTTCCAGACTTGGACTTCTTGGTGTGCATCCCAAAGGGTTTCCTGCCATAGCCCCTGTTTCTACAGCCCCCAGCAAAACCTGGCGAGCATTCCTGAGCATATTCCTGAGTAGGAGGGTGTTTTACCACTGTCCTGTACCCACCTCACACCACAACCAAGAGATGTTGTGTTTCTCCTTGTCATGCAGCCGTCCAGGGCAAATGCAGACACAGGACCTGCTGAGTCTCCTTCAGTGATTTCACCCAAACCTGTTCATTCCTCCACACCACATGCCTCTAGAAGCCCAGCCTCTATTTCTCAACTTCTTATCACCTGACAAATTTCCAAGACCTTTCAGTTCACTCGGTCTAGCAGGAAAAGGATATCGCTTACACTCAAATTCCCATTACACAGACTGTGACACATGTCCCACTGTTCGATTCCCGACGTGACTGGGGAATCATGTGTAGCACTACAGCAAGTTTGTTCTTGCATCGACCTGCAACTGCAGGGAGAGCTGACTCTGTAGCACAAGAGGTTACACACAGCTTTAGTAACTATAACGCTGTTACTTTATCTGCCGTGTTGAATGTGTGTAATGGCAAATATGGAGAGCAGATAAGCATCCATGTGTGGTGTAGACAGTAAAGTCAGCCCAAGTGTGAAATAGATAATCCTGCTTACCTCAGCTGTATCAGCCTTGCAGAGCATCCACATCTTGTGTCTGTCTTCCGCCTGCAAAGCAGCATGAGGGCACCTCCTGGTCAGACACTTCCAACCTGCTTTGCAAGTGGAAGAGTCACAGCCCCACTCAAAACATCCTTAAATAGCGTAAGTAGGGGCTGGTGTTTGCAGGATGGGACCGAGCAGGGACACGGCTAATCCAACGTGAGCCGTCCACTGGATATGCTGGGAGTCAGCAAGCATCAGGGTCCTCAGCAGAGACTGTGTCCATTTACTGATTAGCATAAGCTACTCGCATCAGCATAAACACTGTATGTTTGTCTTGCTGTTAAAGCAACTGCCACTGGACACAAGAATATAGTCTTCAACTACATGTACCTTTAATTTGAACAAATACAGTCAATTTTACGATCTTTATGTTCTGAATGGTCACCCTACTTGTACAACAAAGCTTACCCTGCCAGAGAGCTCGAAAGTTGGAGAGCATTCCAGAACTGTTGAAAACTCTCATATTTTTTAGGTACTCTGGGCCAAATCACCCAACCTGATCTAACTTGTGTAAATCAGTGGCCCAACATTCAACGTCCCTGGGCCATTCCAGGCTTGTACTGGGACTTTCACAGCCCCGGATCTACCAGTGCTCACGTAAGGATTGTGGAAAAGCAAGCTCCTGGCCTCCCTCTTTATCTTTTGCAGAAGCTAACCACAATAGAAGTTAGTTATTTATACAATACTTTGGGCTGGTCTGGAAGGAAAAAAAAAATCAATCACACAGCTGTTTTGGGTTGTTTTTCTCTCTCTTGCTCTGATGCACAAATTAAGCCACTGATTAATCAAACAATTCATTGACAAGAACGCTGATTTATGTTGAGTTAAGTTACAGCATGCAAATATTTGCATAGTGCTGGATGTAGATTTAAACACAGACTCCATAAGTATTTTTTTTTTAACCATGAACATTTCTTGAGGATAATCCAAGTGCAAAACTCAAGCTCTTCCTCCTTCCTGGTGATTTTAATGGACAGACTGTGGCAAGAGTCAAACTATTTGTGTTAAAACCTTAATCTGATAAATAACTCTCAGGATGATTTTTAAAAGCACAAAGGGCAGTAATGTGCCTTGCTCCCACTAACAGTTCAACAGAGTCAGGCACCGTGCTCCAGTTTACATTTTTAAAAACCTCCTTTCTTTGTTCTGAAACCTGTGTTGACAGCAAGCTCCATTCAGGACGTTCTTCAGAGAGAATCCAACAGGCAGGCTCAGACCTTCCTGTGGACGTGCAAGGAACGGAGTAACTGAAGAGCAGGGAAAGAGACTGATGTGCTGTAAGCATGGAAAAAATAAACTTCTCAAGGTAAAGTTGTCAATAGCTTGTCCGTGACACAGAATCTGAAACATCCTTTAAAAAGTGACTGCACTGTAACATATATATAATGTTATTCAGGTACCAAAAAAAGATCTGCTAGGCTTATATTCTGTTGTCAAAAAAGGACCCAAGGATTGCTCCAGTTTGAGATAGGCTTTTGGAGACATAAATCCAGATCTCCATCCTGTAGCACTTTGTCTTATTCTGACACTGTTCTGTCCACCCTATGGGATGATGTTTATGTTTTTGTTTTAATGCAATTTAATTCATTCTATTCAAATCTATTATTTTACTACTGTTTAACCCATGGGTTAAAGGGATAGATTAAATAAATATTTGAGTCTTTGCTACAGCCTTTCAGTTGTTTTGAGGAGATGGATCTAAATCCTGTTTTGCTAAACCAGTGCTAGGGCCCAGCAGCAATTCAACCATCTCTGCTTCGGTTTCCTTATGCATTAGGTGGCAAGGATAGCAATTTTATTTATTTATTTATTTTTACAGATGCAAGCTGTATTGTTTGCAACATGGCATAGTTTGCCTGACTTTTCCTAATACATGGGAGCACGATGCAACTCCTTTCTTACCTTCTGTTAGATCCTGCGCCCCTCCAGGGCTCTGCTGGGCTCATCTCTGCGCCAGGTAATTCTCAGCAGACTGCTCTCTGGGCTGTTGCTCCCGTGCAAGCAAAGCTGTCGTGACACAAGAGCAATGCCTGCAAGGTGCCCGCAAACAAAGCCATTCTTACCGAGTTTATCTGCATGAATTGGTAGAGCTTGCCCATTCCTGCCCAGTTCTTTTGGCTCAGACACCTTAATACTGACTATATCCCTTGCTATATGCTGAGTAATCTGTTGTGAAAAATGCCTGCGAAGAGGCCCCATTATGCATGCCCTCCTACCAGGCAACATAAAAATCCTGCCTAAGTGGCGTGCTGATTAAAGTCCCATAACTTTTTGAATGATTACTTATGCTTCCCAACCATTATCTAGTGATTGTTGAAGCACCTTGCCGGAAGCCTTCTTTGTGGTGAGCACTGAAATAATGCAAATTGATGGGACCTGGTGCTGATTTTTAAAGGAAAACTGGCTTCATTGGATGACAGGATCAACGTAGTCTGTGTGAGCTGTTGAAAAGGTTTGTCAAGGGGCACATCATACACCCCATCGTGACAATCCATGAAGGAAGGCATCAGAGACCAAATGCCTTCTGACCCCTCTGGTTGGACTACCTGGGCAGTGTTGCCATGAGTATGGAAACAGAGGGGAAATCCTCGGTGGACACAAAACATGGAGAAATACCAGAAATCTGTAAAGCTTTGGCTTCACGTGGCTGCATGTGCATTGAGTTATGGATCATCATATCCCACAGATTATGTATTTTGCCACTATCCCAAGACCACAGCAGGGAAGAAATGCAGCTTGCTTGGACCTCAGGCATATTCTGTGGCTAGGGCTGAGAAAGGACAGGGTGAAGTCCAGGTGCACTTTAAGATTTTTTAGATAATTTAGGATTTAGCATCTTGGCAACAGAATACACGAGAACCTACCAATCCTAGGTTTACCACTTTGAACGTGATTTTGGCCAGCTATGGTTGAAGTCATTTTTCTCTGCACGGTGTTCCAGTCTCTGGTATTTAAAATGAACCAAGAGACAAGCTCAAGCCTTAAGACCACCAGCTTCATGGAATAATCATCTGATGAAAGTGAGAACAAGTGTCAAGAGAAAAAGCTGAAGACCTGAACTTATAATGCAGTTTTAATTATGGCTGATACTAGGATCTGGGGATACTAGGATCAGGGTATTAGGTACTAGGATCAGTAGCAGTGAAAACTCATAAGCAACTCTTTCAGGCATATTTCTGTTACCTCCAGGACTTTGGAGTAACCTCTAAACATTAATGAAAATAGGTATAAGAGTGAAAAGTAGCTCTTCATTTTTTTGGTTTCTCTTAGAATTGAGGGTGTTCAGTGTGTACTATAAGATGAACATTTTATTGGTTTCCTTTTCTTTGTTTGCTTCTAAGTTTAATTGGGCATTGTTCCTGTGAAAAAAGCTTTGACTTAAAGTTGCTGCATTGCAGTATAGTCTGTTCGGTTGCGAGGTTCAGCTCCCAAATGGCAGACTAGCTGAGATTCCTCCCAGCTAGGTTTCATCTAAACTAAGTCTGGCAAACAGCACATTTTTATTTTGGAGACAGACTTTGAACTGAAATGTTAGAAAAATATCTTGTTTTGAGTATTTAAATGTTCTTGGTGTATAAAGCTGTAGTTGACACCCCACTTCACTGTGGTTTTCCAATGTTATCTTGTCCGCAACATTCAGTGTGAGATCCTGAGAGCCCATTCTGGTACATTAAATTGAGCTGAGTCTAAGTCTAGCAGCCTTAGTCCAAGGAAATGATTCAGAAACCTTTACTTCCTATAAGAACACTGCATTTATTTGGTAGCTACATGCAGAGTGCCTGGGTTCCTGCAGTGAGGTCCTCAGGCTTGTGTGGAAGTCACTCAGTTTAGAAACTTAAGCAGGCTGTTATTTTTTTCTAAGCTCTGGGGACCCAGTACAGCATTTAAAGAATGGCTAATGTGCACAAACGTGATTTTTCCCAGCCCAAAGAAATGTAGTTGTCACCGCTGCCAATGTTTGCATTGCTGTTAATTAACCACATTTGGCTTTGCTGGTTTGCAAGAGAGGAATCAACAGCTCCAGACACCTGTATTAAAGAGCGTGCCCGTATAGCAGCTTAATAGATGGAGTTCATGGAGTCATAGAATGGATTGCTGAATATCCTCATATTAGGAGGCACAGGATGATGACACTCCAGCCATCAATATTCATCATATTTATACAAATCTAAATGAAAAATGAAGAATTGCCAACAGCTGTAGCCCTTACATTATAAAAAGTGCAAATACAATCACTCCTTGAAAATTCCTATAGTAAAATTTATGTCCATGCCAAGGATCTTAAGTGATAGTCTGTGGATACCTCTTGGACTGAGGAGTTAGAGCTCACAGCTACCACTTTCCAAAATAGAGCCCTAACGGCAGCATGTAGAATATTTTGGGATGTACAAGAATGGTGAGGCCACATGACAAGCAAAAGGGAACCAAACAAATGTTGACAAAGACATGGATTACGGACTTTATTCCCAAGCTCGTTTTTGTTGATTGTGCTTTTTAGCACAGAGAAATAGCTCAGATATAGGAGGAACCCATTGAGAACCTCTCTCCCTCTCCTGTCCATTTAGATTACACACACTTAGAGCCAGGAAGGGGACCTCATTAAATGAGACCATGATTCCACTTTTGATCTCTAATTGATGAGGACAATGGTGAGGACATGAAGACAACGGTGATATTGCTGATGTCTGTGTGTCTCTATCAGGCTCCTCAGGGATCCGAGGTGATTTCTGTGGAATGTGATGTTCATGATACAGTCCAGCATTTCTGATCTCTCTTGAATGTACAGCAGCACTGGAGCCTTCCCCTGTTTGCAGTAACGTGACTTTGATTTGCTCTCTGGCCACACGAATCACCTCTTTCTAGCTGTACACATAGTGCTTTATCGTGTGAAAAAGTGCTCCATCCAAACAATGTGAATTAAAGGTAAAGCAGGTCTAGAGAATTCCTTCTTTGTAATAAGTTATCCATTAAATACCACTTAAGCTTTTCTTGTTTTAAAGCATATGTCAACATAATCTCAAATACTTTTTATAAAGTACTAGTAGTAAGTCATTAAAAATGACAAAAATGTCTTTAATCTATAAAAAATATTTTAATCAACTGAGATATCTTTTCCAACATAACAAAACAAACACAACCCAGACTGGGCTATCTAATCTTCAGCTCACAATGGGATGACTTTACAGCAGAATGTCAGAATCACCAGCTAAATTCGTTAAGTGCTTACTGCTCTCAGGAGCTTTCAGGTATGTTTTCCTCACTACTGTGGAATATCCTAGTTCTTTTAAAATATTTACAGATGTTGAATGTTTATGTTTGTATTTCTTTGGGGCAAATGCTTGCACTTGCTGAAAGGTGGTGTGACTGAGAAACAGGAAATAACTTTTTGGTAGCCATTGATCAAAGGTAAGATAACAATTCAATACCCTCCCTGAGCAGCCGTTCAGAATTTCCATTCCCTTCATTCCCCATCCTGGAAAAGGCAGAGGAGTTAGGAAAACAAGAGAGAAAAGATGAACTGGTCAAAATCTATGAGAATGCAGTATTTGTCTGTTTGCTATGACATCGTTCTTTTCTGAGCTCGGTACTTTGGGACAGTTCACTCGCGGCAGAGTTAAACACCTGCCATGTTTAACTTCTAATTTTAGTTAGTTTAAACACACTTCTAATGCAGGATCTAAATGTTACAGTCTGAACTGCGATGAAGTCACTGTTCTGGTCTGATCTGTGCCCACCATTATGGAAGCTTTTCTTGAGTTCAAGGACAGTGGAAATCAGATGAATCAGCCTCTCTGATTTATTTTCTGATTTTGCTGATTGCTGTGGCCGATCATGAAGAAGAAGTGGGACAAAACTTATCTCGCAGAAGATGTAAGACCATGTCACAGAGCACAACCTCAGTGTGTCTCTGGGAGGTGATGGTTCTTGCTGGGGGTCCCACACTGGAGAGGGACCATGGGCTGCAGCCATGCTGCTTCACTTCAACCCCCTGTCAATGTGCCCATACTGTAAATTGCAAGATATCCTTGTGCCATAGGAGTCCCTCTGTCCTTCCACTTGAGACCAAAGACCTCATGAAGATCAGGAACACCAGCTGAGTCCTCCTGTGTAATGGTGTTTCACAAGGTGTGGGCCATGCCCATCTGTGAAGGGCACAGAGGTTTCCACTAGTATGGATCTTCATGTGTTAAGATCACCTCAAACCTTACCACTTTCCACCTTGAGCACAGGCCTTCTTTGACTTGCTTTCACTACTACCTATCTTAGCTACTTCAGGGACAGTTTGGCATAATCATATACACATAACATTAATATTTTAAATTTAATATTTATCCACATAGTACACTGCATAGCTGGGAAACTACATCAAAAGTTGGCCATCTGTTTTTAGAATTCCTCTAATTGAAGCTGATCTGTATTTTATATGGTGAGGCCATAATAAAGAGCAAGACTCAGCATAAAAGTTTATGATAATAATGAGTATGGTTCACAATGTGTGCTTGATCTCTATTCATATTCCATATTTTATTGTATCACTATTATCAAATACTTCTTTTCTGTGATACTTGTTTCCTTTCATGCTGCTTCTAATTGAACAGAAGAGATCTAGGCAGAGGGATTTCTACCATTTAGATATACAAATAGAGTTGGAAATCTCTCTGTGTTATTTCCTGAAGTAAATATTTGCTGAGACTTAGTAGTCACAGTGTCTAGCAATGGGCAAATTTAACTTCGATTCAGACCAGTTTTGTAAGCTGAATTTCATAGATATATCTCCTCTCCACAAATTTAAGCTATTTTTTGTTTTTAATGGAGTTTCTAATAGATAGCAGGAAAGTTTTACTCATCACTAAATGGACAATTTGATATTTATACTTTTTTCTCAGTAGAGACTTCCTGCTTTACTGTTTACCAGCAGTGGAATAATTAATTAAGCTATTATTAATTATAATGCAAGGGTGCTGCAGCCCATAGGAGGGGCTAGACACCTAGCACTGACTGATGGGCAAAGGTTTAATTCATTTCCTTGGGACCTGGAACACTGAGCAAACACAGGATCATCACCTGAAGCCTGAAGACCCAACTCAAGGCTTGTCCAGGAGAAAAAAAATGGGCATGAGTCATTATTTTTGCACCTGAACTGAATTACGGACATCACAGAGGACAGCCCAATGGAGAAATACAACTCTATATAGCTGCTATGGCATGTGGGGTGGCCAAAAGGACCAAGAGAGAGTGGACCTTGACCTTGCCTGTCTTTCAATGCACCCAACACTTTGCCCAACATTGTACTTAGGAAAGGTAGGGAGGACCAGATAGTGGTCTGTGCTTTGCTCTGCCTAAGGACAGGGGTCTGGTCCTGAGGTGGGGGTTGGTGGTCTAGTAGATCCTTGGCTGGGAGGGGTCACACACAAGTGACATCGTGTGCTGCTGACACAGTGTCTGACTGTGGTTGTCCTGGAATCCACCCCACATTCAACCCAAATCCATTCTGCAGGAAAGCAATGTTCTCTTGAACTGAGGGACTGCTCTGAAGCTCTCTCTTCATACCCAAAGATATGTAGGTGATAGGTTGTCGTGGCTTTGGGTTGTGTGATGGTTGAGATCTGTGGCTCAGAGTGTTGGGAAATTCGGCCATCCCTAACCTAGACTGGCAGGTTGTGTTTTCTGCTGTCCCTGGGGACCAGGAGGACCTATAGCTGTGGTACCCGCCAAGGCATCTTCAGTACAGGGAACAACATCCCGGCTTTCACCTCCTGAGAATTTGCAGGCACAAAGAGCGAATATCTTATTTTGGTAGTGAACATGTGACAAGGAACTAATGTCTGCATTTGCTGACAGTTGCCTGGTGCGGTGTCCTAATTCCTCTTTATTAAAACAGTAAGCACACCGTGTTGTGTGTGTGTATTTCCCACATGCACACAAACGCACACAGACCTCTCTCAGTACAGGCAATACAGAGATCAATCTCACATTTCATACCGGGGTCTTTTTATACCTTTCTTGCAATAAAGGGAGCTGTGTAGTGTAAAGGTGAATCACAGCTGGCAAAACCACATTGTTTATTACTCATTTTCTCATATACTGTGCATGCAAAGGTAGACAAAAGTCACTCTACTTATTTTATTTCCGAGATATATCTTCATAGCTTATTTGCCCCAATTTTCTTCAGAAAAGGGTAACCAATAGTTAAAATCTCTGTGAATTTTCTCTAAAATTGCTAATTTGTGTATGACTTGTTAGCCATGTCTGTTCTTGGAAAGTAGCATGCCTCCTCCACAAAACAGTATTCCAATAGTGCTTGCATTTCTCACCTCTGGGCCGGAGAGACTGTGAAAAGTATCTCCTTTTTTTAACAAATCTTTCAAAACTACTCAGCCCCTTAATTTCATTATAAATTGGGCTTGTACAAATCCTTACAAGTATGGTTGCCCTTTGACAGTTCTTCCTGCTTTAGTCTAAGAACAGCAATGGGAACAGGACTCTTGATCACAGCAGGAATGCGTTTATGATCATGCATTGCTCAAGTCTGTTTTTATTTCTCATTTTATGTAAAATGCTGCAGTAATCCCTTTAGAATTCCCCTCAGCTTAAATCTCAGAGACTGTTCAAGACTGCCTCTTAATGTCTCAAGAGCACTTCAGTTCACATAAGCCTCATATTCAACAGGTAAAGCCCACTTTGTTCTATAGAGATGGCTGAAGTAATGTAAAATTAAAGATTTAATCTTCTGTGGTAACTCAGACTGTCCCCAGTCCAACACAAAGACGCTAAAAGTCTGTTAACTTTTAAGTAAGTAGAAAATTCTTTGATTGACAGTGGTCTGCTGTATTGATCCCCAAAACTATGCCACAACAAATTTTATTACAATTGGGTGAGAAGACTTACTGCACACTTTGGGAACGCAAGGGGATTCATTTCACTATTAACAGGTTTTCTCCATTATAAATTTTAATTGACAGGATTTAAAAGCAATTATAGTTGAGACCAAACATTTTGGACAAATTAAGGACAGATTTTTTTGGGTTTTGTTGTTTTGTGGGTTTTTAAAGCTAAATTTAGACTGAAGCAGCCAAAAGAGGACTGGGCACTTGAGAGTTCAAATGATTGGTAATTCCATGGAACGGAATATAGTCTGTACACTTTCATTCTCATTAGGAACTTCACACAGGAGCTTAACATATCTTTATCTTTAATGTGTTTTCTCCTAGTTAGCAGTCAAATACTTGTAGAAGTTGGAGTAATGTAGCCTAGGCTGACATTCAAGGTGGGTTAATACGGACACAGTCAGGCTTAAAATATATTTCCTCAGCCAGAGATCTATCAGATACCTCCAAAACCTGCTACTCTTCCCCTCAGCAAACCAACAGGAGATGTTTTAGGGTTGTCTCAGCTGGTATCCCTCACTTCTACTAACAAGTTTGCCACGAAAAACAAATGCAGCTCACAGATGGCTCTAGAAGCAAAGCAGCTGGGTATTTTGGTGTTGCTGCTCTGGAAGTAATTCTGATTATTTCAGAGGTGCTTTTCTACCTTGAACCGAGACCAAAAGTTGAATTATTACTTTCTTTGTGTACATTAATATTCTGGAAAATTACAGTTTGCCAGGCACCTAAAATAAACTTTTTTTTTTTTTTTTTTTTTGAGAATAACTGGAATCAACCTTTTTCCACCGCTATGGCTCCAAATTCTCATCAAAGATATGGAGGACCAGGTAGGTACCTACTTCAGGGTGCGCTGAATAGCTCTTTAGACTGAATTGATCAGACCTTACATCAGACTTTCACTGACTACAGTGGAAGATTAGACAGCTCGCTCATGTGAACAAACACACATATACACACGTATTTAGACATCCTAATACATGAGTTGCATCATATCCAGGGTGGTTACTCTGCTTCAGCTCTCTACCTCAATTTGCACATGAAGACCACAACCTTTGCAGTCTGTCTATCTATCTCCTTTAAAAATGTAACATTGGATCACTGCTGACCTGATATTCCTGCTGTATTTTAAATTAAACATTTGGGAACTATGTCTCTTTGGAGCAAATTTCTGAGATGTTTAAAATAGATATAAAATATTACAAAGAACTGAGGCCCGTGGGTCGTTCATTTTTGCCTCTGTTTTGATAGATCGCTACCTAGAAGTATCCAGTGTTTCGCATTCTCCACCTTCTTTCCTCTGCTTTCTCTTGCTCTTACATCATGAATTGCATCCAATATGATTAATTCAGTATAAGACAGAGGAAATTAATAGCAATATTCACAGACCATTATCAGTGAAGCAGCTGGGTGGCCATGGCCTCATTCGGGAAGCACTTCCACCCGCAGGGTGTTTGGATGTAGTGCAGTGGGCCTCAGTCTTTCCTTTATTATTCTGTTTTCAGTAAAGCACTATTCTGTCATTGAGACAAAGACCGTAAGAACACCTCTCACTTGTTTGTTTTGGGAGATGTCCCAAGTCTGCAGCCAGTGGACACCTTGAGCATGAGAAGCACAGAGAAAGGGCTGCTTCAGCTGCTCCTTCTTACCCAAAACTCCCCTGTAGTGTAGCAGAAAGGCAGAAAATTTTTGGGGGTGCTGTCGTCAAAAACTGCTCTGGGCATAGGTTAGACATGGCTTGCACAATGAGGGCAATACAGACCCCCTTTACGTTGTAAGTACAAGAGAAGTAATACTATTTTTACTTTCTTTTCTCTTTCAGAAGCCAAAGGTATTTAATTTCAGTTTCCAAATGCCCACAAGTGAACAAAATTATGTATTTGGGCAAATATATCTTTTGACAACCCCCTGAAGCCCCTAAAGTAAAAACCCCAACACCTCCCCTAGGTCTGCTCGGCACCATCCAAAATCAGGCACTTCGCTGTCTCAGAGCTGCAGCTTCAAATGGCTTGCTGGAAATGTACAGCCTCATAGACAGTTTCATTTTGTAAATGTAGGCTCTGTGAGCAGTGCCAGGATAAACATAGGGCTCTAATTACTTAAAGAAAAGGCAAGTAAGAGGCGGTGAAAGTTGCTCTTCCAACATCCATCTCTCCAGCTTAGAGCTTTACACTGTTGCCCATCGCCAGAGCAGCTGAATGCCTGCTCTATGGAAGGTCGTAACAATATAGGAAGGCTGGGAAGAAAAAGGAACACATCTGCAAAATGTCCCAGCTACCATCTAGTCTAAAATAAGTAGTTTTGCAAGATCTTTTTGAATATACAACTAGAAAAACACAGGTAACGTTACTCTACTGAAAGCCAGTGAGTGAGACATACTGAGTCTGGAGGTCCTGTTAACTTGCTACTGCCATAAAGTAGGATCTCAGGTAAGTTTTTGTAACTTTTCAGGATCTTAATTTCTTATCCTCAAACTAAGACCAATTCTGTAGTTTATATAGCAGATAATACTGCATACAGGAAAAGCTTTGGGGCCAGGAACCAAAGCTGAGATCTCTCTCTGCTTAGTTCCCAATCACTGCATTAGAGTTGCTGTGTCCAGCTTTTTTCTCATCTCTCCCACCCCTACCCCCCATCACACATGCACTTGAATTTTGTACTCCTTTCACTGGTAAAAGGTCAAAAGGAGAGGTAGAGAGTGCCTCCGTAAAACCAGCTGGCAGGTGAGAAGCCCGCGCGCTCGTTGGGATCGGATGGATTTGATCCCCTCAGAGGGAGACTCTGGTCCTGGCTGAGCTCCCCAGTGTCCCGGGGAGACTTTGCTTCACTTTTTCATAAAGACCCAGTCTTGCGGTGTCTGGTGAACCTTTAGGCACTAAGATGACAGCATGAAAACCTGCAGCCCCAATTCCCTTTCAGCTACTTCTAGATGCCTAAAGTTTTCCTTCACTGTGGCCCGTGAAATCTGCAGATAAGCGCTGAAGTGCTTATTTGACTGTTACCCCTTTTGCAGGATGATGTTCTCACCTCATGCAAATCAATGTGTGTTTTACCACTGACTTCAAGACAGCTGGAATTTTTCCTTAATGTCTTAGAGCTAATAGCCTGCTACTTGCTACCAGCTATGACTGGGCGATTTTTGGTTTAGCTGCATAGATGAAATGTTCTTGATGCACCAGCTAAACTTTTTAATCAATCCAATGCAAAACCCCTCTTTTTCCTACTAGAATATTCTGTTTCATTCCTCTCCCTGGGAAATCCCATTATCTTCTGTCATGTGTCAAAATATATCTACTGAGTATTGATATCAAGTAATTATATGAGACAAAATCATTCATGTATGGTATGAGGGCAGAGAGAAATGACTGCATTCGGAGCTGCATCTCTTTGTAGCAATGTAGCAAAGGCTTCAAACTTCATATGGAAATGAGCAATGCATGTAAATTACTTTGTCTAAATGGATTTTCATTAGAAGTGGAATCTAAGCAGTTCAAAAAAATCACTAATGTTCACTGGCAGGAGCCAAATAGCTGAGTCAACATCACTTTTAGCCTTTAGTGTCTCTTTTCTGTAATGCTGAACCACTGAAATACTCTGATCAAACTTGGCATTGCGGAAAGTGCCCTGTGCCAGGTTAGTTAAATCATAGACTGACTCATCCTCGGGGTATGACAAATGCTAAATGAGCTACTGATCCTTTGGGTAGCTGGGTACAGCTCCATGTGAGATTGGGGGACAGACAGTAGGAGATATTAATAGCGGGTGGCTCTGTCTGTCATTCAGTTTAATTATTCTTATTTATTCTCACTAGGTTTCTCCTCTTCACCCTAGATGCTGATTGATTATTTTAGCTCTGGTAGAAAAGAGAAAAGCCCAACACTCATAACTAAAAAAACTAAGGAGTCATCAAGATTCTTAAAGTCATTTTGAGCAGGACTCAAAGTTTAGATCTTAAATCCTTCGTCTGCACATGCCACAACCTCCAGGATATGAAGAAAGAGGTATACCATACGCTCTAAAAAGGTTTATGCATTGAAGAGATAAGGACTGCGCTCTGCTGTGCATCCAAGAGCATCTCTGTGCTGAGAGCATGCCTAACAGAGCTGTCCCCATCAGACAGTCAGGCTGCAGGTAGCTGCTCCTCCGAAAGCAGATCCCTCACAGAAGCATCCTGAGATCCAAAACACAGATGTTGACTGAAAGCCAGAACTTGCAGTGCCCAGCGATGGCTTTTTGAACGTATGCATCTAAAGTCTGCTCATGCGTTTTAATAGGAAGGTATCCTGACATGCCTCTGTATCAGGTGCGGAACAGAGACAAGAAGCATGGAAACATGGTGACAAGGCTCTTAGCAGTCTTTCTTGCTGCCTCTTTCAAGATGCACAAGTTTTCTCTGTAAGTCTTAGCCTACGACTCTGTGAAAGGACTTGCAGCTTTCTGGCCTTGTGCTCTGCATTGGCTTTGCTCTGAAGAATTGCTTTGGGTTCAATCAGCAAGATATGCTAAATGGAAAGCTGTTCTCCTCCTAGTTATATTTCAAGGCAATTTAGTTTGCATTATTGGCCACTGGGGATGTTCTAATCATGCTATTTGTGTGCAGAACTGTTATAACGAACACAGCCAGGCCTGCCCCATCCTTGTTTCCCTTCTTTGTGGCATCCGTTTCTGAATTTTTACGGAACATAGGAATGCACAGTTCACCTTTACAGTACTAACTGGATGATTGCATTTCCGTAAAAAAAAAAACCAACAAGATTTGAGAGCTGGCTTGGTTTAGCTCTTTGTTCATTGCCAGAGAGTGACACCATTCTGCCTGAATCCACCTCGGTGATGCTCATCTGGTGCTCTCCTACGTGAAATGTGTCGGGAGATTTTTGCCATTTTAAAAATAAAACAGACAATATGTTTAACAGAAAGGGATGCTTTGTTACACTTGCTCACTTATGAAATGGAGGTCCCAGTCGTCAGCCCAAAGACAAAATATCTGCTCACAAGCCAAGCAGGTGGTTACACTGAGCTTGTGCTAAGGTTGTCCACGTTGTCCTGGCACTAGGTACAGATGGAAGCAAAGAACTGCAGCTGGAAAGCAATATCTGCAACAACTTGTTAGCTGGTTAAAGTCTTAGCCAGGTGATATCAAGCACTGGCAGCAGCCTCCATCTACTGTTACTGGCTCTCTGCCAGCTGAGACCGAAGGCTCAGGCGCAAGTGCTCCTCCAGCTTTTGAAACTGTTATGCAGGACAGTTTAAGCTACCTCTAAACTTGATTTTGCAACAGAACCAAGCATTTGAGAAACCTGGGCCTTCCTACTGGGATGCCTGCACGGTCGTGCTCCTCAGGCCTTGGGCTGTGAGTCCTGGTCTGCTGTTCCCCATGCCCATGGCTGAGACGGTGCTGGGGGCTGCTCCCCTGCCCAGCTGCACTCACCCATAGTTTGACTGCATGTTCGTGGGGCAGCTTTGTGCATATTGGGCTGTAGTATCTGGGGATTTCAACTTAGCAAATTAACAGTTACTTATGCAGTTCCCAGTTTGATACAGCAAAAGTACAGCAAAAGCTTATGGCAAACTTTTTTATATCCCAGAGGCTGTAGCAAACTGGGGTCAGTCCATGACAAGAGCTCGCAGAAGAATAACACAAGGGCTGAAGTGCGCTTGCAGGCTGTAGATAGAGGTTTGAATAGCACCTCTTGGTCAGCAATAACAATCCTTCACTACCTCAACCTTTGCCAAATTAATTCCATAAATGTTTCAGTATTAAAATATTGGTAAGCTGGAAAAATTAGATCTGGAGAATGAGGTATTGTCTTAGTTCAAGAAGGCATGCAAGCCTTTAATGAAGGCAGGTATGACGTCAAACTAACAATCACAAGTTTAGAAACTGATAAATGGTATTAAAAAACTGCTCACTGCCTTGGGATCTAGAGAGCATAACACAGGCCTAAAAAGTGAGAGACAGCTATTGCTACTGGTGGCTCCTGAAGCAATGAAATATGTTTGGCGTAGACATTCACTTTCCAGGTCTGTCAGTCGCACAGATAACCACATCTTGCAACGAGACACGCCTTGTCCAATAAGTTGACCAGGCGAGGTTGTTCATTTGACCTTAATTACCCAAGTGTTCACCCAATACTATGCAGACAGACAACATCAGTTGACACATTGGTCCTGCTAATAGTGATACTTAGCACTCCCTACCATTTTTCATCTTCAAAGCACTTTCCAAATTTTACTTAATTAATATCTTTGAAGATGCCTAACTGTTTGCTGATATTTCACTGAGAGTTTCTGCTCTTTCCAGAGCAGAGGACAAGATGCTATTTCCTAATTAGATTTCAGTAAAGACATGACTGACTTCCCCTTCTTCTCATCTGGTTTTCAGTATCCTTCTGTTTCCAGCAATCTGACCTCTTGCCAGTCAACACCTGGGGAATTATTGCCTTACTTGCCTTTCAAATTGCAGATAACAAATTGTTGCCAAAGTAAAACCACTTCTTTATTTTTTTTCAGGCAAATTTAAATGTTACACCATTAACTTTCAGAACTCCAACCCTTTTACTAGGTAACAAAGTAAGAGTCAATTAGTTCAAAAAATTAAGCTTGGTATTATAGTTTTTCTATCTTTTTTTAAAAGTTTTATAGGTAGAGTTTCTTGAATTTGTGCTTTTTAGACTCTTACAAACATTTATCAGATGCTTGAATTATGGTTCACTGTTTCAGCGGAAGCTTTGGCAAGTTGTTGAAATATGGATGTGATTCTGGACTTTTCATGCTTTGATGGATGGTTGAAAGCCACATACAGCATATTACATATCATCAGCGCTGCTGCATCTGTCACCATTGGAGGTGAATGGGCTGTTGGCAGAGTGCATTCTCTAAAGTCACAAACAAGCATTTCCACTGAGGTCATGAAGCCTGCAACTTTTATACACAGCAGTATATAAAAGTCCTATTTTGCAGAAAAATAAAAAGGTGCATGTATCTGCAAAGGATGGTTTTGTCCCACAAAATGAAATGGGGAACAGTGGAGTTTCAGTAGATGGGAGGACAGTGCATTGCTCAGGTGGTTTTACAAAGTAGACGAAGACCAGGTTGTTGGCTCCTGGGCAACTGGAAAATTATGCCTTACACCGCATTACAAAACTCTCCCCTGTTGAATTTTAAATGACCTAGACATTAAGGAAGATTAATTTCCTTCTAGTCCTTTTCTTTTCATTTTATTCCATCCACTCAACTATTTTTTCTAATTCTGCTCTAGCTGTAATCAACTTTCAATATATATCTGCCAGACACAGTACTGTCCATCAGTTGTCACAGCTTAAATACACACACACATGCTCCCACTGCACACACATATTTGTGTCTGGCTGTAGTTCTTTCATCTGCAATTCAGCACGAATTGAGCCTGCCTGCATTCTGTTCAACAAAGCACTTAAACATAAAAGTAAGGATAAGGCTGAGGCTAAGCACATTGCAATTAGCGCTAGGTTATTTACTGAAAGGTTGAGACGGACAGTACTTACTGATGCCTTATGAACTATAGGAAGAAACCTCCTTCCACTAACTTTCTGAGATGCAAAAAAAATCTATTTCAGTCAGACAGTGGGTATTTCTGCCAGCAGAAAATCCATCTGGCCTAACTCTAATAGGATGCTAAAAACAGTAACAGTGAGAGAAACACCCAGATCAGAAATACTTGCTAAAGACGCTCTCAGCAGCCCGCATACCCCTTGGGGACTCACTGTTTACTCCTCTGGAAGTATAGGGTGAGCTTTTCTAAAAGAATAAAATATTGATAAAAATATACCCACCCCACCCCTGCCACAAACACACACACACAGAGTGGGGAAGAAAAGGAAGAAAAAAGCAATTTGGAAGTAGAAGAAAAAAGGGGAGAGAGATCTCAGAAAGGAACAATTTTAAACCTACTGCTTTGCCCACCAGAAGCCATTCATGGAACAAAAAGCCTCTGAGAAGTTGTGGACTAAAAGAGCTCCTACAGGAGGTACGAGAGAGAATTTGTTTGAAAGAAAGACCTGCAAAGCAAAGGTAACTTCAAAGACTATGCAGAAATGGGGAATGTTGGCCTGCTCCTCCCTTTTGCACTGTGGTGTCGCCATTTTAGTGTCCTCTACCTTACTGGTGAAATTACTTCTAAACATGGATTATCTTGGGACCGTTTTCCTTGTTCTCTGCCCAGTTTTCAGGACCAAACTGTCCTCAGAGCTCCAGGACTGAAACACAGTATATTTCAGTTGTAACACACCCTCCTGCAAAACGAAATGGCTGTTTGTTTGTTTGTTTTTGCACAGTTGTATTTCTAATCCTTCACGAATATCTCAGCTGGCTGTTCAAAGCTTTTCTTCAGTTGTGCTTATTTTTCTGGAAGTGATCAGGTACATCCTGCGCTGGTTGCGACTGGATGACAAAAGAACGAGTGCAAGAAGAGCTTCACTGTCCTGTAGCAGCCAATATTTGAGGCAAACGCATACACTGTGAAGAAAAAGAGCTTTGTCAAAAAATTAAGAAACCAAAGGCATATTGCCCTTCCTGTTTCTGAAGTATTTTGGTTGACCATCAGTTTGGACTCCTCCTGAAAGCTAATTTTCTATTTCTGGACCATTCATAGTATTTCAGTTCCCATTTGGTGTAGCACAACACATCTCAAGGTGAGTCTCCGTTTGCTCCTACAACTGGGAAGGATGGAAATGTTTTGCATGAAAACAAGGCAGTTTCCTAAGGAAGTCTTTAATGGTTTCTTTTTCTAACCGTTATTTTTCAAGAACACAAGTTGACAAATGCATTGCAATCATCAGGAACATGTAAGTTTAAGTAAAAATTGCGCTGGAGGAAGGTTGAAACCTAGTAGTATGTGGAAAGCCGTTCTGCTTCTGTAAATCCTGTTTCTGCTAAAATAAAGGAGTCTGAAGAAGACACTACAGACTTTTACAGCAAGTCTGGCCCTCGCTGGCCATGCTCTAGAGCGTTGGCCCTTGGTAGCATTATCAAAATAGAAAGGAAAAGAAAAAGAATTCTTTGCTTGTCTTCTGCTTACCAATTCTGCAGACTTATTTTTCTCCAAGTATATGTATTGTAACACTTACAAAATGAAATCAGCATCTAATCCATCCATGAGTAATTTAACTTGTAGGAAATAGAGAACAAAAAGAGTGCTTTTAGATAAATCCTAATTAATTGTACATGCAAATGTCTTGGATGGATGTGGTCATGCAATTCAATTAGATGACTAATTATGTTGGAATTATAATACCATATTTAAATAGATAAACACACATAAAAGTGCCTGCCCAGGAGTTTGCATGCTGGAATCTGGGGATAGAATCATTTATTGGCTCTTTAGTGCCACCTGTTGAAAACTGAAAACGCATGCAAATGAAACTGTGCGCCAATTAGACGTCCATTTAGAAGGGCAATGTCCATTTGCTTGGCAGGTGTGAAACTGTCATAATCTTCATAAATTTAACAGCTGGGATGGAAGTATTTGAAACATGGTTGTCACCCTACAAAGGAAAGGGTAACATATCACTGGGGATGCTGGGAAGCAGAAGCCAAGCTCTTGGGACATGTGACACATTCATAATATCACATCTGTTCAAAAAATGAACTGGTTTCCCTTCTTGCCAGTAAGCTGTCACAGGGCACATATCTAAATAGACATCGTCATTACAGAAGCCTCCTCTTCCATGAGCAATTCCATTGCAGTACTTCTCTGCTAATTAAGAGCAAGATTACTACTGCCTTACTCACGCGGAGTTTTGCTGGAACCAGACTGACCACTTGTAGGGTACCGTGCTTTGCAAGATGAGTAGGGGAAAGTACCTGCTGTGTGCGTGGGAAACAAGCAGGAGTAAATTCAGTATAAGTAGCTCTGCCAATACACTGTGCCCAGCCATGACAACATGGTGGCCAAGTTGCTGACCTCATCTCTAAGGTCAAAAGAGCAGATCAGAATAAAAAACATCCCAGAAGTTCAGTTTTCAGAAATAGTATTTCTTGTCTGCTTTACTATTTTACTCTGCAAAGAGCATCCTTCTTCGGCTATGTTTCCCCTTGAGGTTTAATTTATGATCAGGTTCCATGAAAAATTCATAATATGGTCAGATCTCAGGCCTGGGCTGTCTTCTTCACCACAGACCAAATGTCACAGTTAGTAAGTTTGCCAGAGATGAAATAATGTAAAATTTCTTATTAAAGAAATCAAATCTATTTCTTGTGCAAAACCACTCATTTCATCCCATTACCTACAATGTGAAAGGACACTCTGCTAATTAAAAGAGAATGAGAGGCTTGACAACAGTACTCAAGGTAGCAGTAAATCACACGGCTGCTTCACAGACATCCCTTTGTAAAATGTGGCATCATGGCTCAGTCAAGTGGCACTTCAGGTGAAAAAGGGACATCCTGGTGTAGCAGGAGAAACCATGATGGAGATTTTAGAGAGTATTGAGGCCTACGTGATGGTGCAGGGAAGACAGGACAATTTAAGGCGTGTTCTGTGCTCCTCGGTCTCTCTCCATCTCTGGAGGAACACCAGTCAAGGAAAGACAGCGAGAGTTTAAGGACATCAAGTTTTCCTTTCACCATGGACTTCAAGTAGAGTTTTATGATGATAAAGCAAAAGCACTGTCTCAATCTCTTTGCCTCTAGCTCTGCTGCACCTTAAACATAATGGTTCATGCACATTATTATCTAGATGTTGAAGGACCAGGACCTACTACCAGAGCCGGGCAGAGAAAAGTGACCCCAAATTTTTCCGAGTATGTTAGATTTTCCAAAACCTGGTCTCATTCTCTATCGAAACAAGCCTCCCCAGATATTAAAATCTATCAAGGAGAAGGCGCCAGGCAACAGCCCCAGAGCTGTGCACCTACCTTCCCGTGGTAGGCCCTGCATTCTTTCTCTCGGGACACCCGTGAGGGGACTTGATGTGGCTGGGCAGTTGAGGGACAGCACTGAAATTCTGCCAATGCCAGGCTAAAATAGGACCTTCTTCATTTCACCACATTATCAAATTCCCACCCACTTTTACTGCATTTCTTTGAGCCAACCTTCCCCACAACTTTAAGCTAAACATATTATTAAATCAAAGTATTACGATTGTCTACAGCATTTTTGACCTTTCTGGTTGACTTTCACTACCGCTGACAGATTAGGCTGCCCAGATGTTTGTCCAGGTGTCACTTTCAAAAAATTGCCAAAATACAGGGTGTGTCCACCCATTTGGCTGGGCTTTCTAACATTTCTCTGTAGGTATTTGAAAGGATAATAAGATACAGAAATCATTCCACCCAAATGAAAGTAAACCTTTGTCTGAAACATCAACTTTGAGATCATGAGCAACCTTAAGCACAATATTTTTGGCACAAAATACTTCCTGTTTCAATTTTAATCCTTTTTAAACACTATTTTTTTCCAGTTAAACACCTGTTTTAGCCTTACAGAAGTTGATTCTGTAGAATTATATTCAATACCTATTATTCTTCCAAGTGGGAAAGAACTTCAGAGAGAAAAGTAGAATAGCTATTATGACAGTAGCACTTTATTATGGAGTAGCTTTTGGAAAAAAAAGGTAAGTCGGTGGCTTTGACAGATAATTATGGACTCCTATTACACAGCAGAATATCATAAAAAAATTAAAATATGTAAAATGCCTTTCATATTTGAAATAAATGTCAGCTACGTTTTTCTCAGTTAATTGACTTACCAATTTAATGAAGCAGAGTTCTTTTAAATGTAAAATATGCGCTCTTTGGGTTTCTTGCAATATTTATGTTAAAAATATTGTAAATATTGCTTTCATGCATTGCTTGTCTCTTGAGGAGAAACGTTTGGAAATGATTCAATACACTTAATCTTGTTCACCTTTGTCATGCAAAATGAGAAAAGATTTAACAGTAAAACACTCAACTATACCAATATTCTACTTCTCTACTAATTTTGCTTGAAAATACTTGTGATTTCAGCATTAAGCACAAATATACAGCACACATAAAAGATGTTTTGAGATTCCTTGTAGTGCATTTATATTGTGCCATCTACCTTCACTCATGAGAAAAGTCATTTGGAAATCTTTTGTTGCTGGATTGGTCTAAGCACTCCAGGGTGAGTAGCTCAAGCCACTTAGAAAAAGCCCGATTTGCAGAAACCAAAGGACTCCCTCTTTTTATCTACTACTACTTTTTAAAACATGCTACTTTTAAGGAGCTTCAAGTTGGATACCCAAAATCAATACTCACTTTTGAAATTGGAGGTCTCAGGCTCAGCTCCAAAGAGTGAAAGACCAGTCAGCAAGTGGCTATATCGTGCTGTCTCAATTTCTGGGCTCCCATAGAAGAAACCTTCAAGCTGCTTTTGTAGCCTCACGAAATGCAGACATTTATTTTTGCTAAAATGAATCCCATTGCATGATATGTCCTATCTATGTACTCCCTGCAAATTTCTCTTGAAGAAACATAAAATAACTTATTTCACATCTTCATCCCTATGTTAAGGGAGCTAAGGGAGCAATGCAGCTTTCACTGTATTGAAGAGAATTTTACCAGTACATCCAAGATATAGAGGGTTGTGTCAAACGAGACAAGATGACATCTCCTCAGTATTGCCCTTGGCATTTGCATTCGTATTTGCTTGGGGGTTTGTCAGCTGGTCCAATGTTGAGAACAAAGAATTATAACAGTAATGGGATAAAGCAAAGTAGCAGGCTAAAAACCCAGGAGTTCTGCCAGACTCAGAGATAGCTTGTTCCACCAAAGAACTAAAATGGAAAAGCTACCATCCTTCTCTCTTTTCTCCAAACACAGCAGTTATTAAGAGGACTTACTCTGAGCTTGTCTCTGCTGCAGTAGCCCGGTAGCAGTGGCTGTCATCTCTAGCAAAATGCAGGACTATCTCTTGCAAGACGAAGAATTGGAGGGCAACCGGTGAACAGTGTTTTGTAGCACAAATTCCTAGTCATTCACTGATTTCCTACCTTTCTATTTATTTTTTTTTTTTTTATTCCTGAAGGATATATCCTGGGAATAGCAACTCAAAAGATCACTTTGGACATCATCTGAAGAGGTTTTTTTATTGCTTACTGAGGACGCTGTGATCCTTGCCTGCTATTCAACAAGATAACAGTCCTGCTACATGATGGCTACCTGTTCCACTTCACAACAGTGGGATTTCACTGATTTCGGTTAAAGAAAAATTCATTATTAAATTGCATCTGCACATACTATGCACTAAAGGTAACTCACATGTTAATGGAGTGAAAAACCTTGGAAAAAAATTGAGCTACCGAGTAACAGGATTTCAGAGTAAACAGGTGAATTTATTCATATTTCGCTTTGCAGGTAGTAGGTTTACCCAATGCTAACTTGGACCACATCTACAAATGATGGTGATAAAAAAACACTCCTGTTTTTCATTTGATACACATCAGAGAACTCCACTACCAAACCAAAAAACCACACTCAAACATGTTCCTGGGAGAAAAGTAGGCTAAAGATATTGTCTCTCTACTTCCAGACAGGGCCTGTTCACTGTGGCTGGTGAAGATGATTATCTCAGATTCAAAACCAGTAGAAATAACCTTTCCAGCTGCCTGAAAGACAATGACTGTTCTTAAAAATATAGTAGCTATTGCCTATACACAGTTGTTTTCCAAGACATTATTAATTCGGGGAAGATTTTTTATTTTTTGGGTTTTGTTGTTTTGGGGTTTTTTTGGTTTTGGTTTTTTTTGTTTTTGTTTTTTTTTTTTTTTTCCAGTGCAAGAAGTAACTTTATTGCAATAATGAAGCATAATGGCCAAGGAACAGGTTTACCTCAGTTATAACTGTAATCGCAGTTGTATGACGGTATGCAGAGTGCTCACCTGCAACTGTGCTCACAGAATTACCCTTTTTTGAATGTAGAGAGTAATGGCACTATGCCAATAAAGACTATGAATCTCTTATTTGTCACTGGGATCTACCAGAACGCTTTCTTCTTGATTAGCTCTTCTCTCAAATTTCCTTGTACCAAATCCTTTTTGTTCTACATGGTAGAAACTGTCTGATGCCTTTTGGCTCTGTCTCCAGTCCTGTGGCAAGCTGCTAGGACAGCCCAGCAATAGAGAAGACCCTGTTCGAAAAGCATCTTTTAATGTACGTGATGTATGTCTCTACCTTCTTCTGAAGCAGACAAGCCACTGACTTGTGCGAACAACAGGGACAGCAATGAAATACTAAGATTTCAACAGCAACGCTTGGAGTATTTGCTCTAGATCATATTACTGACACTACATTCATCAAAATAAACAACTGTTTGTGTTAATACATATGGGTTTGGATTCACATACAAAGGAGTTTCCCTTCTAAACAAGATGGACTGGATTCCTGGTGAGAGCCCGGGTGAGGATGACTGCAGGAATGATGACCTGAGACGGGCAGCAGCAACAACCCCAACCTGATCCTGTGTTCACCGCACTTTCACAGCATCAGGGGAGTTTGGGCTGTTCATAGAGTTAGATGCAACCATGGATCTGAGGCTATCTTCACCATGAACTGGAAAAGATTTAGAGTAATCTCTCTCTCCACACCTACCCATTCTCTGCTTACACCTTTCTCTTACTCCATGCATTTGCAAGGTGGCTGGTGGAGACCTTACTTCTGCTGAGTGGAGGTTCGTTCCAGATTAATGATACAGCTTGCTCCCTCAAGGTGCTGCTTGGGGGCTCCAAATCAGAGTAGGGTCTTTGCCAGATACTGTGCAAATGCACAGCTAGAAAAAGTCTTGTAAGAGCGCTTTACCCGAGCCCACAAAGGAAATCAGAGACAGAGCAGAAGTGAACATAGATCCCCAGAGTCTCTGTGAGACCACTTCACCTCAGATCAAGATTTTGCCATGGATGTTTGCTTGGCTGCTTATAGATTTGCAGGATGAAGACATTGGATTCCTTTAGTCATAACTCAGTTTGGAACTGGCCACCACAAAACATTCCTTCCCAAATCCTCAAAACATAGTGAAAGATCTTGAAATTGTGTCAGCATTGCCAAGCTAATCATCTTCCCAAAAGCCAACTGTTGATTTTATACAGAATCACTAGACCATACAGGTGAAATCCCTCTTTGCAAATGGTACTTTCTCATTACCGCTCCTGGACCTTATTCCAGGCTCATTGATAGGACATTAAAACTTCAGGGGAACAGGACAGCAGCTTGGCCCCCCAGTGGTAGCCAATTTGCCCAAAAAGCATGAGTGTATTTGCCTCAAAAGAGTTAATGGCATGACTTGCTGCAGCTTTTTCATAGAAAGCTAATCTTGCAAACTTGACTTGTCAATCCGAGATGTTTTATCTGCAGCGGCGCAGAGTGGGTGGAGCGGAGATCACAGCTGAAACGTGAACTCTGACAAACGCAGACAAGAAAGCGTTTGCAGCCGCTGTCTGTTTGGTGCAAAGTTTTGGTTCATTAGCCTTGAAATGTTTCATTAACAGAATGCTTTTGGTATGCTATAAACAAACTGTGAGTGCCCTTGCATGCAACAGCACTCTGTCAAAAATGAACGTGGTTTATTCCCTTTTGTAAAATATTTAGAGAGTGAATGACAAAGTTAAGCAATGGTTATATTTGTGTGATCTAAACAAAAGAGTAACATCGTGGTAACAAGCACCTAAAAATACATTTGTTCGTTTCCAGTTCTCACAGCGCTAGGGTTTTGTTTGTGGCTCAGAAATACAGTTCTCTCTACCTTTTGTATTCTTTTTCCAAATGTTTTTAAAAAAAGGAAAAATACATGAATATATACTGGTACATTTAAGTGTTCTTAAAATTATTTAAGGCCAAAACTTCTTTCTACATTTGATCTGAACTAGTTCGTGCCCATCCCTGGTCTTGTACATAAAGGTCAAATATTGCAATTTTTATTCTGGCAAAGCTTTGGGTGAAGGCAGACATTTTTTGTGGTACATAAACACAAGCTCCAGCAAACAAACTGAAGACAGATGGAGTGTTGCCAGAAAAAAAGACTTTGTAAGGAGAGACTATTTTAGATCAAATAAACTTAAAGAAAGAAAAAAAGACATAAACAAACAAGCAAACAAACCATACCTGATCTGAATCTTAGCCTAGATTTTAAACTTAATCTTCTCTGAGATTAGAGAAAATTTTGCTCCGTGTCCCAGGCTTTATGATATTTGCTCACATATTTTGACAACAAATTGTCCTGGTTCAGGGCAATGAGGAAGCCAAAAATGCTCTAATACAATGAAGCCCAGTGTTCTCCTTGAAGTACTTGATCCCATGGAAAAAGGCAATTTTTTCTGTCTCTCTTTAGTTGTGGATAGCAATTAAGTTAATAAAAAGTTACCATACAAACAAGATCTCATAAAAGAGACTTCATAATATTTTGAAAATGTGTCCCTCTGTAGTGTGAATCTCTCTTTTTTAATGGCTTGAGTGACATGACAGATCCTAAATAGATAATCCTGTGTATTAACCTTGAGAGTGGTCGCAGCAGAGAGCATAAATCCAAGGAATTCCTAAATTACCTTGGATGACTCAGCTAGACCTAGGTCCTTTCTCAGCATTTAAGTTTTTAGGGTCGGCTAACACAAGACAGGCCTAACGTAGGGTGAGGGTGGTTGCTGAATTCATACATATTTTGCACAGATATCGGTCTCCCTGCCCAGGTTCAGCATCGTGACACTTTCTGAAATCTCCGCTGGTGTGCCCATTGCAGTGAGACAAACAGTGGCAATTGCCTTTCGGGATCTGTGACTATTTATCAGTGGAGGTATATTTATGACTCAGATGTACCTTTTCCCACCTGGAAAAGACTACAGTATCGGGGGTCACAGCAAGTACCATGAGAAACGGGGAATAACCCTGTGAGTCTTCAGTTCGGTTGTATTTCCAATTATGTCAGCAATAATGTTGGACACAGAACTGGGTCCTTTGCTATGAACATTTTTTCAGGAATTAAGCTGGATTTTGTCTAACCAAACCATTTTTGCTAGGGGTAATTTCGGTTTCAGATAACTTCAGAAGAAACAGGAATGGAATTGGGGAGGGGGATAGACAGGGGGAATTTGGCCTTAAGTCTTTGCTATAGAACTGACTGTATAACACTTTATTTGCATATCTAGCATTTAAAGGGTTACGCATGTAATTATTTAACGTAACTCCGAATAAGCTGTTTGATTTTCTTTCATCATGAGCCAAACGTTAGGCTTCGAAAGGAATTCCTTTAAACTTCAATAATATAAAGGCACATGGCAATGTGAAAGTTACAACTCCAGCTTAAATGAGTCAGACATAAAAGTATTTATGACTGATATTCTCTGAATATACCAACTTCAGACACTTTAAAGTCTAGTTTTGCTGTGCAAGGATAGGTACAGGGATATCAGCCATTGCACATCTGCAGAACTCTTACTTTCAAGCAAAGCAGAGTCCAGTCCCTAAACTTTTTTTTCCTGTTCTAAGTAAAAAAAACCCCAACATAGCAAGCCACACCAGGCCGTCAGCACCTGAAGCAAGTAAAAGCAATTCCTTTATGAACTTCCCACCAGTTATTTGTTTTGTGAGGCTCACGGAGAAAAAGAATAAAAAAAAGCTAGTGAAAAAACAGCGTGTCCCAGTGAAAAGCAGTGCACATGAAAGAGGGAAAGAAATGAACTGAATGTTGTTTTTTCTTGATGAAATAGCAGATTGGATCTTAGGCTTTTTACAAACTCTAGCACAGGTGATCATCATTTGTTCTGTCAAAAGCATTTTCAATGACATGACCAGAACAATGCGGCTGTGATTACAAGGATCAGCATGGATTGAAAGATACTCAGGGCATTTACCAAAGGGATATTTATAGCAGCGCTAAAGACATTCACTCTTTTTAAACAGACCCGCAAATTCTAGGAACAGAAGATTTGAAATCAGGGTCGCTCCATTTGGGTTTGTATTTGCCATGCTAACGAGCACAGCCATGTCCTCTGACAAATGAAGGCTGAATAAGCCAGTTGAAGTGTTATTGTCATGAAGTCAAATCCAAATGCTGAAGAGAAAAATTGAGATAGTTTTCATTGTGAACTTTGATGTGAAGCATCACAGCTTTTGGAGGACAGCCATACCTTTGATCTTGCAGAAATTGTGAGGAATCAACCACCTTGAAACCCAGTCGTTCAGCAGGTGATTTATAATGTTATAATATGACTTAAAGGACTTTTCCAAAAGTCATGTAACCAGCTAAGGGAAAAAAAAAAATGACAAAGATTTAACAGAAATTTAAGTAATTCCGGTAGCATGCAATGTAAAGTTCATAGTAAACTCTTCGTTTTCTGGCAGAAACTCTGAGACATCCAAGCTTCAAAATAAGCCTGCCTGACTTCTACCAGCACTGAAATAGGTAAATGCAGCCATTTGGGTGCCTCAGCCATGCAGACAGCCACGGGGATAGGACAGTGTTATGCAAGGAGAAGGCAGAGCCTAAGGGAAGCAGCATCTCCCGATGGCCAACCAGCTCCCCAAAGCCCGTCTTCAGCGGGAGGGAGCGGAGAACAGCTGCAAGGCAAAGGCTGCCAACTTTAATTCTCTCTATTAGTGGCTCATTATCAAACGAGGAGGTTAATGAGAGTGGGGTTTGCCTTTGCAGTAAAAGGTCTGCCCCGTGCACACCCAGGCCCCCTTCCCTGGTGGGTCAGGGAGCCCTCACTGGCAGCAACCCTCAGGAGCTGCTGCAAAACCCGGTGGCACTGCCACTGCCCGGCAGGTGGGGAGGTCCCTCCAGGACAGACCCTCTGGCAGCTGCCAGAAACATTTCCCCAGGTAGCTTGTGTGAGGGCAGAGAGAAGGGTCTGGGGTTTGGCATCTCCTGTCGGCAAAGCCTGGCGCCCCGTGTCCTCTGCTTTGCTGTTGACCACAGCTGCTCCCACGTACCCCCAACCACCGTGTCTTTCAAATGCATGTCACTTACAGCTTGAGGCCTTTCCAAATAGCTGCATTTTGTTTATGCTACACGAAATGTCCCTGAGGCACATTCTACTGTTTTCCCTGAGAAGGACGTAGTATGGGTGATCACAATACCAGCAAATACCAAACAAGATAGATTTTACATCCTGTCTCTGACTTAAGGTTAGAAATCTTTTGCCTCTCTCAGTGATTCCTTGTATAACTGAAGTGAGGGTGAGCAGAAGCTTTAGATTTGAGATATATCTTGTTTTAGAGATGCTCAATGAAATGAATTTCTCAATAGCATTTCTCCATCGACGTGAACAAGTACAGAGCTGGCTGAATAACTGTGTTTTCAGTTGCATGGGCAAACTAGAAGCATAAAAACAAAGACCGTAACATTAATCTGAAAGAGAGGAAGGACTCTGCTGTTATACTTTTCTTGAGCAACTATTTAAAATTCTTCCTTCAGAGCATAAGCAGTACCCATAATGAATTTTTATTCAATGCAGAACTGAAATACGCTTTTGAAATATTTTTTTTACTCAAAGTTATTCACTTTATTTAACCCAAATCCATCAATAATTTCAGACAAACCCAAACTGTATTTTGAGGGTACAAAATATTCCGACAAAAATTATCTAGCTCTAGTTAGAACATCAGATCCTTAAAAGCATACATGCATCATGGATTATATTGCCTTTCCATAGTTTGAACCTTGAACATCGGATCCTGAATTTCCTCATGACAAATATTTGTTTCTTGCACTTTCACACTTAGTATGTTTCTTGCGGCTTTGGATCTACCTTCCCAAATAACTTTGCTAGTTCAGCTTTGATATTTTTAGAATGGTCTGTTTGGGTAAAATTACTACCTGTAGCCTACAACAAATGTTTTTTTTTGATATCATCGCTTTTTTTCCTTTTTATTTTTTGGACATTTGTAGGATACAGGTAAAATTTAGCAACACAAAATTTCTCAGTGCTTTGAGATTCTCCTGCCATAAATTTTCCTGCTAAAATACATGCTAGGCATGTATTAAGAGAAATCATATACAAGAACATGACTTGATCAGCATCCCAGTGAGATACAGGATATTTTTCAGCGAGGGAGTTAATGGATGATGATACTATATTTGGCCAGCAAAAATAATGACACACTTTCCCCTGGTCTACAAGAACTACTCCCACATTGATTTTAACTTAATATCTCTCTCATTAGGAACCTGCACAGAAGTTTGGCAGAAATACCCAAGACACTTATTGGATCATTCACTGGTAATAATAGATATTGCTTTTTTTCTGAGAGCGTACAGGCTAATCATAAAAAGGATAGCATTGAAACAAAGCTTTTTACAAAATACAGATTTTTATCAACTCCATCACTGTTGAGGTTAAATATTTTATGGAGCTAAATAAAACTTGGACTTCTCCACTTTCACGTTGTGGGATGCAGTAAAAGCTTAAGAGCCTGATTCGCCCCACTGCAGAACAACATCCATTACGCATCAAATGCCCTTCACTTCACAGTGGACTCTGGCTGTGATACAATCAGACTCCCAAAGCTCAGGTATCTTGATACACAATTTCAAAATGGAAAAGTCCATGCCGATAGCTGGGAGTGGCTTTTCCAGGGACCTGCTGTGGTTGAAGAACTGGATCTACGTGCTCACTGGCCAAAATGTCACAAAACACTCATGCTTTTCCTTAAATTGAGCCAAGCATTTAGATACATTTCTACTTATCAAAGCAGCTGGTTTAATTCCATCAAACTCGACAATGTGCTAAACTTGAGCCTTGGACATGTCAGGCCAAATAAGTGCTGGCACCTGAGAGCTGTGAGCCCTTCTGATGGGATAATGAAGGGATCATCAGGCTCGTTCCACAGCCAGGAGACCAGGAGGACACTCATCCAATTGCTCTTGTAGCTAACAAAGCGACCAAACTATTTAATGGTGACACAATTGAGACTAATAACTTGACTAATAACTGATTGCCTGATTGGTTTTTTTAAGTGCACTTGTGAAAATTAAAGCTCTGGGTCTGGGGCATGAAACCATTATCTATACAACAGCTCACAGAGAAGGTTATCTAATAACATGAGAAATCTATTAGACTCGGTGGAAGCAAGAACTAAAGGAAATAAATCATGCAATAATGGTAAATCAGATCTCTAATTATGGCCCCACACAGGAGGCCAGAGGAAAAATACGTCCCTCGGACCACTACGTGGTATTTCTTGTCCTCTCACTCATGTTGGAAGCATTCAATCATATCCTCCTGCCTAAATTCCATCAATCCCATGGTAATTTCTGAACAAAACTGGCATGCTTGGAAAGGAAATGACTAGTGAACATAAGTATGTTATTTCTTACAAACTGCTCAAAGACAAGGATCCTCACACCTTTTTCTCTGCCATTGATGCTGGAAATTCCTGCATCTAAAGCCTATGAGGACAGAGGAGCTTCGAGCCCTGTGCAACTCCTTCACCAGAGGCCAACTCTGCCTGTGATGGACAAGAGCCCACTGCTAGTGTCTGTTCTTACACACTCTCTAGTTATGTCCGCAGGTGCCTTCTCTGCTGCCCCAGGGAATCTGAACCGTGGCCCAGGATGAGACACAAAATACAGAAGCGAGGGGAGCAGATCCATGATTAGCTGAAGCACATTTCACCTCTCATTTCAAAGGCAAAGGAGGAAAACAGCACATGGCAGTGGGACCCCAGAGCACCGTATTTTATTTCTCCACTGCTCTGATGCAAGGCCTCAGGCAAAGCCGCTCCTATCTCTGTTTCAGCTTTGAGGGTTTTGCCAGGTTTAGCACACAAGTATTCATCTGAGAAGGAAGGACTGTAGTGCTGTTCAGCACTATTTGGGCATGGGGTGCAGCACTATTCCCCGAGTAGCCAAGCCCACCACCCCTCCTTCCTACCCACCACCAGAGGCTGCATCGCATAGCGGCAGGCAGATGTGGAGGTGTGCGACCTCCTCAGCCCTGAGATCTGGAAGCTCTATGGGTACCCTGCTATGGTGGTGTCCTGTCTCTGAAGGACTCCCCACGGCGGTTGGGTGTATCTGCCCTGTGCACCGAGCTGTGCTAATGCAAACACACCATCAGGAGAAAACCAGTGCAGAGCACCAACAGCAGAGCTTACACTTATCTGCAGCGGTCCAGGCAAACATGTCTTGGTGCAATGTGCAGGCAAGGCATTAAGGGTCAGATTCATCTCATCTAACTTCAGTGTCTAGAAGGCAGGCAACATGACTTTCCATGTAGTCCCATTTCCAGAGGGAAATAATTTAATCTATTTGGAGCAGATCCTCCTGGAAACTAAGCTAAGGCACATGGAAAATAAGGAGGTGATCTGTGAGCTTCACTAAAGGCAAATCACGTCTGACAAATATGGGGGCCTTCTATGACAAGGTTACAGCTTTTGTGGATAAGGAAAGAGCAACTGACATCATCTACCTGGACTTGTGCAAAGCATTTGACACTGTCCAGCATGACATCCTTGTCTCTAAAATAGAGAGACATGGATTTG
The DNA here is from genome assembly GCA_947846985.1 of Fratercula arctica. Classification (NCBI taxonomy): domain Eukaryota; kingdom Metazoa; phylum Chordata; class Aves; order Charadriiformes; family Alcidae; genus Fratercula; species Fratercula arctica. Next base: position 10,127,903 of record CANTUZ010000002.1, on the reverse strand, counting down.
ACAGATGAACCACTTGGTGGATAAGGAATTCGCTGGATGGCTGCACTCAAACAATTGCAGTCAATGGTTTGATGTCCACGTGGTGACCAGTGACGAGTGACATTCCTCAGGGGTTGGTACTAGGACTGATACTATTTAACTTCTTTGTTGGTGACATGGATGTTGGGATTGAGTGCACCCTCAGCAAGTTTGACAATGACACCAAGCTGTGTAGAGAGGTCAGCACACTGGAGGGAAAGGATGCCATCCAGAGGGTCCTGGACAGGCTTGAGGGGTGGGCCTGTGTGAACCTCATGAAGTTCAACAGGGCCAAGTGCAAGTTCCTGCATGTGAATTGGGGCAATCCCAAATATAAATACAGGCTGGGCAGAGAATGGATTGAGAGCAGCCCTGAGGAGAAGCCCTTGGGGGTGTTGGTTGATGAGAAGCTCAACATGAGCCAGCAACACGCACTTGCAGCCCAGAAACCCAGCCGCATCCTGCGCTGCATCAAAAGAAGCATGGCCATCAGGTCAACAGAGGTGATTCTGCCCCTCTACTCCACTCTCGTGAGACCCCACCTGGAGTACTGTGTCCAGCTCTGGAGCTCCCAACATGAGAAGGACATGGACCTGTCGGGGTGAGTCCAGAGGAGCACCAAAAAGATGATCAGAGGGCTGGAGCACCTGTGCTGTGAGGACAGGCTGAGAGAGTTGGGGTTGTTCAGCCTGGAAAAGAGAAGGCTCTGGGGAAACCTTATAACAAACTCTTTACTGTGAGGGTGGTGAGACACTGGAACAGGTTGCCCAGAGAAGTTGTGGATGCCCCATCCCTGGAGGTGTTCAAGACCAGGCTGGATGAGGCTTTCAGCAACCTGATCTAGTGGGACGTGTCCTGGCCCATGGCAGGGGAGTTGGAACTAGATGATCTTTGAGGTCCCTTCCAACCCAAACCATTCTACGATTCTGTGATTTTGGACCTTTACCTTAGGATGCCATCATTCTCCCTGTGGATTGAGGAGGGGTCTTGTGCTTGTTTTTCCCACATCTACTGCATAGCTTGAGGACACATCCCTCTCCCAGATTTCTGATGTCAGCAACATATAGTGGGTGATCAGTGAGAGACAAGTCTATGAGGACTACAAATCAGAACTTGATACTATCTAGCTATCACGAGCATCACTAACCAGCACTGCAAGCTTTCTCCAGGAGCTACACAGTCCCACAGTAACTTTTTATTTTTTTGTTGGGACTGAGGACACTGCGTACTTGGGAATTGTCCTGGTTGGAAAGACTTCACTCTAACTGGATGGACCTGACTCAGTAGAAATACAGCATAAAAATCATTGAAAGCATCTAAATAAAAGTAAATAAACCACAGAGTGGCATAAATAATAGTGCTGAAAACATCATTAGACTTTTAATTTTATCTCAAAAAAACTGTTGAGGACCCAGTTTATTAGGAAGCAATGACTTCTTTTGCTGTATCTTAACCACTTTTGCATGCACAACTGTTTTCTTAGACACTCACTTTGGTCCAAGTCCTTTTCTAATTTCTTTCCACAGTAATCAGCATTTCTCACTGACAGGGGGCACCTCTGCAGCGCTGTGGTTTTCCATTTAGAGGTCAGTTCAGAGGTCTGTGCATTTGTAGAGCTGTTCTCAGATAGCTTCCTCCACCTGGGTGAAAGGAGAAGCAAGGACTCGGCGGGTGTGCTGCAGAGAGGAAGAACCATTGCCCCTCCTTGCCCTTATGTGGAAAGCAGAGTTAATAGAGGTTGTCTGGCTGTATCTAGATTGCTAAGGAAATAGTGCAATTCACGCTAAATAAAACAGGCCTGAGGCCAAATGGCATGATCTGGTCAAATCCATGTTGCACAGCACTTGGTCCTGGGTTTCTTCTGGACTGTACGGTGTTGCCAATGGGGGCTTATGGCACAGCGATCATCCTTTGTGTGTGCTTCTGTAGTTCCATGTTTTTCAAATCAGGTGAGGGCTGTGTTGCTGCCCATCAGGGTGGTGTTTTCACAGCATGAAGTCTTTGGTAAGAATTGTTTGGATCGGGCAATGGCATGTGAGTATGCATGTAAGGGTATCAATCCTGCTGGGATAGCGTTGGAGTACTGTGTAAGGTGGAGGGAACCAGAAAGTTTGCAATCTCACTCATACTGCCTCTTGGGAATGGCCACAGGTACATCCCATCCCCTGATGGGGACTAGGAAATGTCTAGTGGGGTGTCAATGTGCAATGAAACAGTGTGGATGATGGGGAACCACCAGTCTAGTCTGAGCCAGCCCTTCTTCATTTGCAAATGTAGACATATTCGGGGAGGTAAGGTTGTCATTAAGTACAAGCTAAGGCCAGTTTTCACTCACAGAAGAGATGACCAGTCACCCAACATTCCAAACGACGTGTTCAGATGGATACTGACTGTTCAGAAAGGGTTTGCATCCCTATTTCCAGTGAAACAGTTGTGCCTACAAGGAAATAACAGAAAAAAAGGTGGCTCTTGAAAGATGAAGTTTATTTCATCTGATGTACATTTTTAATGAGAAAATTATATACTTAGAACTTTACACTGTTTCCTTGCAGCAAGCAAATCTAGCTAAATCTTTGCACAGTATATCTGAAAACTGAAACAAAAAAAAGAAAAAATAATACTAACCCTTTAATTGAAACCTTTTCCATTTACACAGGAATGAAACAGAATAAACTCCACATTTCTACACTCACATATTACTGTAGACATAAAAATATTCCTGTGGGATCACACAGTCAGAAATCACCTACTCAAGGGGGTATGAATGATGACTTCAATAGAAGATGGACATAAATTTTAATTAGTTGGTTATTTGATCTTGTGTTGTTAGTGATGGAGGATCTCAGAAGGGAATTAAGTATGCTTAAGACTGAAATTGCTTAGAACCAAAACACACTGCAAGGTAAGTTAGATGCCACTAAATTAAAAGAAACTTCGCACCAATTAGAGATACAATAAAATAAAAATGGCAAATACAATTAACCAATCAAAAAACGCAAGTGAGATCAAACCAGTTATGGGGATAACTAAATTTATCCTTAATCTAATCAGACCTGCTAAGTGTTTTCAATCAGATCTGAGAAAAAGTGTTAACATTCCTGGGAACATTTTCTCCTGGAAGAGACAATTTTGGAATAGAGAAACTAGGTCCAGATTTTTTGCTTTTATGTGTTTCTCATTGCATTTCTCCTTCTATTTATATATCCTAAGCAAAGCATCTCTTGCATCATTTATATACTTTGCTTGCTCTCACCAGTATCCCAGTCTTTCTACCTACTGTTTATTACCTTATGTCAGGAATACCTCTAAAGTTGTCCCAGCTTCAAATAAAAAAGAGCAAATTATTTATTCTTTTATAGTTTTTCAATCAATAAAAGTGCGCATGTGCAGCTGAACATGAGCCTGGGCATGTAGGAGTGCAGCCTGCTCTGGGAAGCGAAGCAGGACCAGGAGAGATGCCTGCGCTCCGGCCAGCCATCACCCATGCCGGGGAACTGCTGGCTCGGCACGTGGCACAGTTTTGACCTGCGCCAAGCGTCTCATTTTTCCCTGACAAAGTCTGGGCTCATTTCAGGGGTTGGTGTAGACCGGGCACCACTGCCAACAAACAGCAGGGGATGCAGCTACTCTTCTGGGGGATGGAGAAAATTAAGCCGCATGGGTTTGAGCCATGCCAGGCCACGCCAGCTGGCCTCCGGGCCAAAGAAAACTCCCATTTGTTTACTACTGTATATCTAGCTTCCACACACAAGTGTTTAGACTGTCCTAGCAGCATGTAATGAAATCAGTCAGTTCTGCCCATCACTGGCACCCATTTTCCTGTTCTTCTTGATTTTCAGCATTTTGAAATTGCTATATGCAACATTACAAAGGAGACTTCAGCTGTCTGAAATTTCTGTGGCGTTGCACAGATACACATCAGACTTCTTTTTAACAATCCAGTCGGTGTTAGATAAATGGATGTTTAACAATGGAAAGTTGCAAAGGGTAGTTTGGACTTTTTGTCATATGCTTAATGACGAGAACTTATTGATGATTTAGGTGAAAAATTGTAAATAATCAAATCATCAGATAAAGCTCATGAATGTTCTACAATGTCAAAGAAATGAACTAATGAGCCAGAATCAGCATGGACAAACTATATTCAACTTAACTAGTGATAAGAGACTCGTGATCACTTTCATCCTCACGTATAGTTTCCTCTTCCCTTTCAGAAAAAAAGGAAAAAATTTGTCCAATCAACTTGGTACTGAGTTTGCATTTTTCATCCTTTTTGCCCCATCTTACATAGATCTGGCCATTCAGCATGCAAGACCATCACAATTTGTTGACATCCTTCTACCATGATCCCCTGTGACCTTCTTGTCTGGCAGGATGTCTGTCAGAAGCTACCTGCGTGATCTAAATCACAATTGTACTTCGTTTACCCTTTTGAATCCTCCTTTAAATATAATTTTTATTATAGGAACAAAACAGGCCAGTTCTATTTTCTAATAAATCAACAGATTAACTTTTCTAATAAATACCAACTTTTATAATAAATATCAACAGATCCCGATGCAAAAACACGAACATAATAAAAAAGATTCCTGCTAAATCTAAGTACCTAACACCTTTTCCTTTCATCAAATCTTCAACAGTATAGTATCAATTTACATCCTGACCCTACATGTCTACAAGCTTAAATACATGACAGTTCATACTTAAATTCACTTTTTTCCCCCATATTTTCATTATTATAATTCACAAATAGTATGACTGCTCCTTGCCTGAGGAAGGGAGGAAGACCTGACCCATCATCACTAGGGGAGAAAGGAGTCATTATTTCATTGTATATTATATTACAGATGTTGTTTTTCTCTTTCTGTTCAAAGTAAAGCAAGCTTCTAATGTCTGCAGAATTGGAGCTCTCTGGGCACTTGCTTTAAAACAAAACAGAGAAGTTAGCACATTGTTGGCCCTATATGTATTCCTGCACATAAAGGAGTGTATGTACACTAGTAATAATAATATGGAGGAACTGCAGTAAAGGAGTAGGAAAACAAAATGTCTTACCAAGCTTAATGTTTAAAAATAGCCACAACCTCACAATTATAATTTGGTAAGCAAAATGTGAGTCCCTGACAAAATAACAGAACAACTTTTAACACAAAAAAATCTGAACACATAGACAGAATAATAAGGTGACAAATGAATCAATAAATAAGCCCGAATTTATCTAAGGCTCTTTAAGAGAGCAGATTATGCCAGATGAACTAGATAGCAATTTTTAGTCAAACTGCTCCATTCATGGATGTTAAATATCCTAAAGTTCTTTGCAAATGGAAAACTTGCAGAAGAACCTCCAACATGCTCTTAGACACGGATTGAAAGCAAATGGCCAAATAGTTTTTTCGCACGTAATACAGACATGGGAGTGAAGGGAGTTTTGGCCAAATAACTGTTAACAATTTTAATCAAAATTGCTGTGACAGCTTTAAGTTTGATTTTAAAAATAAGTATGGGCAAATGCATGCACACAGCTGTATTTAAGCCTAACTTTGAGGAATCCAGCTCTGAGGATTCGTGCAGAGTAGTTAGGACATAGGTCGTTAAGGTCTTATCTAAAAGATAATCTCCCTAAAAAATAATGGAAGCCTATTGCTCCAGTCACCCAGAACTGGACAAGGCATTGAAGAACATGCTTCAGGAGTAATCCTCTACTGGCAGGGGAAGAGATTAAATGGCCCAATAGCTTTTTCCATCTTTAGTTGTTATGATGCACTGTAATCCGACTAGTGCCACTTGCCTGAAGAGGGGAAGAAGACCTCAACCTTGGGGGTAGGGAAGGACACAATATTTCATTGTACACAATATTTCAGATGCTATTCTTCCCAGAGAGCTCCTCTCAGATTAGTGTTGTTGGGAAAGGTTTATCATTTGCATTCCCATTTCTGCAGTCAACCCAAGTAATATGATTGTGGCATTAAACTTATCCTACAAAAGGTATTTGTTTAAGACATTTCTTTTCCATTATTACTCACACAATGAATGTATGCACTAGGTTTCTAGAAGTCTGCACCAAAAACAACTTTTAAGCCCAGAATCACATTTCCTCCTCCATCGGCCTTAATTCCTCTATTGAAACTTTTTGCTGACTAGTTGAAAGGGGCCGTTCACTCACTTTGCAAAACCCAATATGCGATTTATTCCCACATTTCAAAGGAAGAATGGGAAGCTTTTAAATCTCTACAAAGGAACCGAGAAATACTGATCAAGCCCAACTGACAAGGGGACAGATGTAGGGTGATGAGTGAATTCTGTAAGACGCTTTAAAATTTGGATCAGTGAAGACAAGTATCTTCCAGGAGTAGCAATTTGATTCCCCCAGCACAGCTCATTTGGCTGAGTAGAAATGCAGCAATTCCTCTCAGTCTTCAAGAAGCACAAACTCCATCTCAACAAGGTGGACGTGTTGTGGAGATAAAGCATACTGCGAAAGGACATCACCTGCGTTGTAACTTATTAGAGCTTCTAAATCCAAAAAGCTTGATCAGCAAACGGATTTGAAACCCTTTCTCACTCAAGAATACTCTTGCTATTGCCGGCTCTGGAACTGTTTATCAGCTTCATCTACATGTTACTCCTCGTGCCCCAAGCTTTCTCGAGTTCTCTCCACTGTTGTGTTATTCACAGCATTTTTAACAATAATTTCTCAAAAACACCCCTCTCAGCTCTTCATTACATCATGTGGTGCTTCCAGCCACGCAGCAGCATCAGCTGCTCTCGTGCTTTTAGCTCCCTGCAGAGCCATATTTTGGTTCTTCTGTTATAACCGAAGGATCTGACTTGGCACTGTTTTGACAATGAATTTTACGCAAAATTTCCTATGAGATTCATCCCATTAAAAGTGGGCAGGTTGCCATGACCTGCTGGGTCCCTGATCTACTATCAAAGCTGGTGCATCCCTGAGCATTTCTTGTCCTTTGCTGACTTCGTTGAGGCTCTGATCAGGGTAGGAACATGCCCGCACAACAGAGAATAAAGATTTTGGACCCCATACCAAAACTGTGAGACCCAGCCTTGCTAACATCTTAAATCCAATTCATCATTACAGTTGCAGCAAAAATAACAATTCTTACAGGTGCAAAATGGGTGTAGTGGGAGTCAGGAGTATTCTACCAATATAAGAATGGTCACAGTTTTTTAAACAGTTGCAAACCACTGGAGAATTTAAGTACAGAAGCAGCAAGACACAAATGAGTTTGGCAGTTATTTGTACCCAGCAGAGAAGCTCACTGCAAGAGTAAATAAGAAACTAGCTGTAGAATTTATTTTTCACCTTCTGGCTGAGGACAGTTGCCTCATTTTCAGCAAACACAGAATTTACAGTGTTTTTCCTTGAGTGATAAAAACGTCTGTTCTGACATTTCTGCTACAAAAACAAGCAGGAAGATATGTTGCCTTGACTTTTGGGGAAATACAGGTAATTATTGCAATAAGATTTCTGAAGAGGGTTTCTGTATATATGTTAGAACTCAGGACATTTGTGCGTAATTCATAATACATTTTTACTGTATTTCCCTTTTTGAAGAATGAGTGAATGATTTCAAAATATCACAGCTCTCCACTGGAAGCGGTGCAAATAACACAGCCTTGCAGCCTCCTTTTGCACGAAAATAAACAAATCTACAACAAACAACTTCCCCTTGCTATCTTAAAGGCTCTCCTTTGCTCCACATCCTTATTATTATTTCAGTTATTGTACTGTAACAAGTGTGGCGAGGACTTGTCGTTTTTGGAGGGCAATGTAAACTGTACTTCCTCCGGCGAACTCTGGTGCGTGTGCCCGAGAAAGGAACACAGCGAGTGATGGAGCTGATCTGGCACTGCGGGAATTGTCCTGCCGTCTCAGACCTGCCTCGCACAAAGCTGCCTCATCCTCCAAGGAGTCCATCCTGTTTTGATGTACAGCCGTAATGCAAAATGTGTAGAGTCCTGAGGGCCTCTCTCCATTTTGGCCTGTTCAGCTGAAGCAAATTGAAATAAAATAGGGACCTTAACCTTTGAAAAACAGGAGAAATTTAGATTAGTTCCATAAATGGAAATGACTTATGGAAAAAAACCAGCTATAAACATGAAGGGAAGAGGTAGCTCTTTTAGTTTGTTTTGTTTGCTTACCTTCTTCCAAGCGTGCTAAGGGGAAAAAAAAAAGATAGGCAGACAGAAAGATGCAGACGGAGATACAGAATGTACCCATTAAGTATCTGCGAGGAATGCTTTATCAGCTTGCTCGTCGGCTGCCGAGTTGTGCATTTGAGGGCATTAGATTCCCAAGAGCAGGGATCTATAGAGGATTCCTACCTTTGGAAAAGAACAAAAACACAGAATAAAAGCCTTAATCTTATAACCCCCAATCTAGCCAACTAAATCCCCAATTAGCAATTCAAACAGATTAATATAGTCCTTCCCTCCATTAAGCATACCCGACATCATGTGGTTGTGTATTTTAAAGTTACATTTTTCTTGTGTGCAGCTCTCTTTCTCACCAAAGTTGACAATTCCTTTCAGACCATCCTACTTTCCCATAGACTGGGAATGGACTCTTTTTTTTTCCACTTTTTTTTTTTTTTTTCTTTTAAGTGCAGTCAGTCTTTTTGATGCACTCTGGCAGAATCTCTTAAATTAATGCTCTCCTTTATTGTGCATGTCTCCAAATGTCTGTCCACCTTGCCGTTTCCATACTGCGGACTGTTTGAAGAGTTCCCACCGAGAGCCATGCAAAGGGTGGAAACGGCGTACTTCTCGTGCTTGCTGGAGATTTCATTCTTATTCCCATAAAACTCATGCGTGTTGTAACTTTAATGACTCTTTCTCCTCTTGCCTGAGGAGAAACTGAAGCAAGGGGCTGCCCCAGTTCAGAAGAAGCACTGCTAAAGCCTCCCTGAGCAAGGCAGGTTGGATCTTTCCCAGGTTTCAGAGAGTAAAACAGTCAGTGCCAAATGCCTTCAGACACACCAAAAGTATATTTCTAGAAAGTACGAATTACCTGCAACTCCCAGCGACCACTAGAGGTGGCCAGCAGTCTGTTGACTGACCCTACTGTCCTCCCACTTTTGCTACCCCGTTGGGGAAGGTGTAGCAGAAGACCATGTATGTCCGTGGTCCTCTCCCATCCCTCACTCCCCTGCATGTAAAATGGTGGGGGAAACTTTTTGATGCTTCTCTGCCTCCCCCCATCACCACCCTCTCATGCAATTTTCCTTCCTAAGTAAAGGTAAGTAAAAGCTGACCATTTTTTCTTATATTTTCTTAAGTAGACAGTTTTAAAATCACCTCCTTTTCTGTCAAACTGCTGTAGATTACCAGCAGGGAGGCTTTGGGAGGAAAGTCAATCTTGCAACAAAGCATGTCCATGGCCTCCCATAACCACCAGCTCTGTTAGGCAATTGGTTTTGGGAGCATTGGGGTTCTTGCCCATGCTACAGGCTTTCCTTGCACACAGGTGCAATAAATCCTCAGCAAGGGTGAATGAAGGTGCACAGGCTTTTTGTCCTCTTCCACGTGTCTCTGCTCTGCTTCAGACAGGTGACTCAGAGGGAGACTACTTGGTAAAAGTAAACTTGAAAGGTTTAAAACTCTTACAAAAATATGGTTGGTGCCAATGTTTCTTTCACATCTGGTCCTGCACTCCAGCAAAAAAAGCAAATAAGACACGGTTTCGTAGATAAATGTAGGCAGACAGCTCATATTTTTTCAGTTCTTATCTTTGTGTCTTTGGAAATGAGCAGCAAAACTTGAAAGAAAGTTTAATAAAAGGAACACAGGCGTGAATATATGGAGATTATTATAATGATCAGCATTCTGCATGTTTCCAATCCATTCTGCATATGCCTGATCACAGGCAACATTTCACAAATACTTTGCTACACTATCTAACATTTTACATATACAGGTGTGCTTATACCGTATATAGACAACAATAGGGCCCAGTCTGACTTGTGAAGCAGAACAGGAATAACAAATACATTCCTGTACTGCTGTACTTGGATACCAGGTGGAACAAAGCTTCCCTAAACATTTTTGATCAAAGGCACTTCGCATCAAACAAACTTTTTGTCTGTATTTTAAAAGTTTAACTTGACTTTTCTATATTTTAAGTTTGCTTTAGTTTGTTTTTTCTTTTTTTCATTTTACTTAGGGTTTAAAAATCTAATAGTCAAGAGAAGGTGGTTCTGCTTTAGAAAAATAATAAGTATTTTTAATATTTCTGAGAAAAAACTATAAAAATTTTATCAGCTCTTGTCTTCAGCTTTAAGAGATTCATCAAATAAAGAACTCCTGTTCTGGTTGAACTTGCCTTGAAACTTTGCTGCCACATATCAGAATACCCCATATTCTTTATTTTGTTTCATGTCTTATGGTCACTGGTGACTTTCTTAAAGCTTACTCTATTGGAATAAGCAGTTTGTTCCAAAATAACCATTTTCTCTTTCTATGGAAGTCTTTAGCCCTTAAGACTTAAGGATTAAGATGGGAAATGTGATCAGAATGTATCTCAAACACTTTGAAACTACACAGCAAATAAAATTACCTGAATGGATGTTTGTTGTATTTAAATCTTATCATTTATTGGTAGCTTCACAGACTCAATGTTCTACCTTGACCATACTGAAGTACCAAGATCAAGCTTTATGGAAAGTGGGTTGTATGGCTATAACAATAACAGATGGATATGCATAAAGATGTGGAGTTCAGGGAGGGCCTCTGACCTTCTCACCATCCAGAAGACCAGGTGGTGAACAAAAGAGATGGGAGAGGACAATAGAGAATAAGTAGATGTAAAGACTTCACATCCGATGAAATCCATGTCGCCGCAGCTCCTGGCCAGTCTGGTTCACCCATGGTCCCTTTTCATGGATGGATCAGCACTCCACAAACAGGGACACACAGGGCACAAACACAGATGAATTTGCAGTCTCAGCTGCACGATGGGTGGAAGTATCACCTGGGGTAGATGGGCGCAGGCTGGCCCTGGGGGCATGAGCGGAGGGAGAGGGGAACTGAGTGGGGATTTCCAGCGCTAAGCTGGAGAAAACAGGCGAGAAGGAGGAAACATTGGCTGAGCCAAGCCGTGTGGCATGACTCCCAGAAAAGGAGTCAATATCACAGGGATCTGGAGGCATCAGAGGTGGTTTTCAACAGCTGGCTTTAACAGCTGGATCTACCTACTCTGCCAACTGTGAGACTGCACAGTAGCAGGGATGGGAGCAAATGACCTCCTGGCTATCCCAAACGCACGCGGGCTGGCCAGGGAGGAATTGCAGACAGCCAGAGTAACTGGGCAGACGGGCTGATTTTTAAATGGAAGCTCAACACTTGCACAGAAGTCAAGCGCACGGGCTAAGCTGGCTGTGGGCAGAGAACCACATGCTGTACTGATACAGCCCATGAGTCATGGGTAACATTTTCACCAGTAGCAGAACATGACTTTTTTTAATAACTCCATTAATAGGCACCCTGCAAGATCAGGCACACACTTCTTCTTGCTCAGCCTATTTGCTCTTTGCAGGAGTATTCTTCTTATGCCCAGTGAGCTCTTAATTTGCAGTCAAGTTAAAACCTGACCTGGTTCCTTCCACTGTCAAAAAAATAGCAATGTCCTCCGAATTCCTTGTTGCACAGAAGAGCCAAACCTCACCCATATGCTGGCAGGTTGCTCATTTTTGACAGCTAGTGGCTTGCAGCAAGCACACTTTCCTACCGTCAGGAGCCAGGTTAGGCCCAACGCTGCTAACACTTGGTACTAGACATAGTCCTTACTCACGGAAGTCAACAGGCATAATTCATTGCAGGAAATACTACAGCTATTAGTGTTTTGCAAACCCTTTTTGCTCAGATACTGATAGAAAGTCTCAGGTGTTCTTATTTAAGAATACGTTTGAGGTTGTGTTTCACTCTCCTTTAGGTGTAATGCCGTATACAGCTTCATTTATCAAGGTTTAAGTTCGTTCTTCCTGAGATGTTTGTATTCTTCTAATACCACTTCTACAATACAACCCACCATAACCTTCTTTGTGAACATATTTTAATAATAGAGTCAATAAAGACTTCAGTTGCAGATACTGAAAGTAACAAATGATAAAAGTCAGCAACATACACTTTGTAATTTAATGAAAAAGTATTTTAATGAATGATAGTATTAAGGGGAAAAGAGTGCTCATAATCCTATCGTAATATCTCTAACTATATCTTCTAAACCAGCAGATTTATGTTTCAAGAGGCTCTGATGCACAAAAGGGGGGAAAGCTACCAACATCTATCAAAAGATAAAACACAAAGAACCTAATAAAGGAGCAAAACAGCAATGAAAACAGTAAAAATGACAACACCTTGGTGCGCTAAAAGCTGTGTAAGTTACCAGAGGCTGCACTATATTATGGTAATAGTTTTACCAAAACATATGTAAATATTTTGCACAAAATTATGTCATCTGCAATTTTTCCTCTTCTCGTTTTTCTCTACCCTGTCCTACTATGATGGATTTTGTGTCCTAGCTATTTCCAGATCTTTCTAAAGCAGGGTTCATCACTCAAGGACACAGACATATACATAGATACAGAACGTGAGAAGTCTGCACGTTTTCACAGAGGTAATTTTGTGGATGGGAGGAGGACACAGAGGCTTTGCTAGCAGGCCCCCATCCAATGGAGACCGGGAGTCTGATAAATACAGAAGATGGCTGGGCATAAACAGCAAAGAGATACAAGGCTTAATGGAGCTAATTTGCATCCTCAAGCCATCACTTTAATTTTCCTTGTCTCCTATCTCTTTTGGCAGGAATGTCTTCAGGATACAGGCCATCTGTTATGGGTTTGTACGGTGCTGTGTCCATTGGCCTTCTACTGGGGAATTCTTATTGCCCTTTGTTGTGCTCCGGGATCCTCATTGACCTCCCCGTCACAACCATGGCTATATACACCTCAGCTCTGCATTGGCTGATAGATTCTTTCTCAGGAAAGCCCCAGTTCAGATGTGTTATTCATGTCAGGGTCTGCTCCTGGTGTATGACATAGATACAAGCCTACCTACCCATTCAGCCTTGGGAATGGGAGCCATTCCCTGACATGGGTAATGAGGACAAGTATGATATGGAAAAGCTGCCCTTTGAGTGTAATGTTGGGGTTACAGAGTTAGAGCTTCACCCCAGGACTCCCAGCCCGGAATAAACTAGGGAAGCTTTTCCTAGACTATTTGCATGCCTCCTCTAAGAGTAACCACAAACCCTTTGTCCAGCTCTAATCATGAGTTTTGGTTGGGTGACTGGGACCATTCACTCAGGCAGAGGCTCCTGGGCAGTACGAGGGCTTTTTGTCGTCCACTTTTTTTCAGAAAAAGTTGGTCTTTCAGACTGGAGAAATCTGCATCTCAGGGGTGACAGAGCTTTCCCTTGAAGCTCCCATCCTGGCAGCAGTTTCTTTCTCTAGCCTGATCATGCACCCCCTCCATGGTGGCTGATATTCCTGGAGGGCTGGTGATGTCCGACTCTTCCTTGGTCATCCCCTCCAAGTTCTCTTTCAGCCCTGGTGGCATCTGCCCTGGATGTCCCCAGTGGTGCTGAGCAGGGCCACGCATGCTCACTCTGTCCATCAGCATCCTGGGGTGAGGGCAGCTCTCCCAAGGCTCCTGGTGCAGCTGGTCGAGCTCCATCAAAGGGTAGGACAAGCAACGCCTGCAGCCTCCCACCATGGCAGGGGGGAATGCACAGGCACCCAGCCTCACACGCTTTCTACTTGTAAAAGTCACAGGCTGTTTTATTAGGCTTTTTCTTCCCATTTTCTCACCCTGTGGTTATAGCAGCCATGGATAAGACAGGACATTTAAGTATCAAGGTTATCATCCCTCCCACCTCCACCAAGAAACCTCCCACCCCTGCCTAGACACGCTTTCTGACATCTCAGAGCCCAGTATCCTCTTGATCCTTTGGCTAAACAACAGACCTTCACTATCACTCAGGAAGCTGAGCCTTTGAACTCAAATCATGTATGTTTAAGGTGGGGAAAACCATATCTCTGTGTACGGAAAAAGAACAAGTTTTCTTTTTTTTTTCTCTCTCTTTTTTTTTTTTTTTTTCTCAGTAGCAGTTTTAAGGTCTGATTAAAATAGGAGGAAACAGAAAATCCTGGAAAATTTCAGGTTGGATTACTTCTCTGCAGTAAGAGGAAGAATCCTAAAAGAGAAAGGACACCTGACTGTCATTAAATATTCCGCAGTTTTGGCTCAGAGCACTAGCAATCACAGAGCTGGTAACTTGGCTCTCCACACTATTACTTTTTAACTCCTGCACATGCAGCTTCTGAAGACAAAAACACATGTATGCACACACACAAAATAACAGTGACCTGATATCACCACCTTTATGAAGTTACATACTTCATGTAAAGATTTTTGAACTGATTTTATTGCATTACTTGCCTTTTTTTTTTTTTTTCTAGCAGCAGACAATTGCTACTTGGAGAAGGATCCCTTTAAATATACTGAAGCACATTCAAAAGGCTGACAAGTTGTATTTGTGGTTTTCAAAGAAATAATTTTTGAGTAGAGCTACCTTTTTTGGCATAAAGTAATTGGAAAGTACCATAGATATCTCAATAAAACACATCAAAAGTAACTTTCTATAGCTTGTTTTGACATGTCCACTTGTGGGTTGTATCAACTTTAACTAAACATCAGTTTTTCCCTCTGTCAGTACAAACCATTAAAAATATTCAACAGAAAAAGTAAATAGAAATAACTTAGTACTGCCTATTTTCAAATAAAAGGAGATACAGAAAGGAGTGGTCACTGCAGTTGAAAGTGCTTTTTTCTGATTCATATATTTGCTGTAACTATTTGCATAGGATTTAAATGTCTAAGAAAAATACCCAACCATTTTAAAGGGAATGCTGCATTTGAAAAACCTGAAAATGCTAATCTGGTTTCATATTTACAAAGGTTTGTTTACTGGATGTGTGATCAATTCACCAAATGACAGAAAACTTTGGCAAATACGGTTTTGATGCCGAGACTCTTTGACCTGTTTATGGAGGAATAGGAACCTTATCTGCTCTAGAACCAATCCTAAAGGAGCACATTGTGCTGATTTCATTTGAGATCTTATCCTTTCGCTCTCTTTCCTTCTCTCTCTTTCTCTCCCACCCTCCCTTCTTATGAACACTGAATGCTAAGTTATTTCCTTGTCAGGGCTGCTTATCAGGACTAGATTTACACTCGATATCATTTTGTAAACATGTAGCAAATGGTTTATACATTAAGAGAAAAAGGGAGCAGACAGCGTTTGCATCTGAAGAGGAAACAAATCTCAAGAAAATATATGGCTGTTAATTAATATTCTAATAAATAATAAATAAAAAATCATTCAATCACAGAACAAGCCTAGGAAACAGGCAACCAAATTAAGACTGAAAATAGATCTGAACACTCTTTGTTTATCCTGCACACTCAGAGGCACTTTCTGTGCAGTGGTGCCATGCAGGTAAGTTAAATGTGCTGTGGGGAATCTTTTCCTTAGGAAAAAAATAAAATGTCTCAAACATTTCAGTGCATGAACATCCTGCCACTGCTGCAGCAATGTTTAAAATGACAATGATTGTCTTAAAAGAGAAAAGCCTGTCTAAGGCTTCCTTATACCTAATCCAAGGTAACTGCATCATTTGCAAAGTCAGTAGGCAATTGGGTTAGGAGTTAGTCAATGAGAAAGATGGAGAGATAATCTGTACTGAGTGGGCTCGCGTGCTGCCTCTGACCTTTGTCGAGCAATGTGTGCATAGACACACAGATTGTCCCAGGGACCTCAGTGCTGAAAGTTTCAGTGCTTAAGTATTCCTGTATCTTAAGTGCTTTCACTGGAGAGAGACCCGCGAGAGCCCAAAGCTTATTTCAGGGAAGCAGAAGCCTAAGGTTGGGCCAGCACCTACCATAAAGGCAGCAATAGCATCTTCTCTAGTGTGTGAAAATGAGAACCACAGATGTTTTCTGCAGACTTAGATGACCCTAAATGAAGAATTCCAAATGGTCCGTTACAAAGAGATGAATCTGTAACATATTCCTACTGAATAACACCTAGGTAACCCAAATAACCTGTAAAAACTTATTACTGAATAAAACACCTACAGTGTTTTTCCATTACTAAATCCTAAAATGCATCACGAGCATTTTGTACTGCCATGATCAAGGTACGGGAACGTATTATATTGGATAAGGCTAAGTGCTAAATGTATAGTACATTAAGTTCTCTGCATTAAATGTCCGTATTCCTGCTTTTCTTCTACAGTTCATGTACATTAGTACCAGGCAGCCAGCTCCTCAACAGGCTGGCTGGTTTCCTCAACAGGAAACCATTTATATGTGCCCTTCTTTGGGGACAGCATGCTGGGAAGCAATATTCGCCTGTCGTCTCTGCTTAACCCTGGTAACTCCCTCATGGGCTCAGGTTGTCTGAAGCCATCCAGGGCACCAGGTCCCCTCCCGTCATCCTCCGTGGACTTAGGGAAAACAAACAAAAGTGCAGTGATCTCACCTTGCCTTTCAGATGTGGCTGTCAATGGATGAGAGGGATCTAGGGCCAGGCTTGAGCCAATTCCTGCAGCTTTGGAGAAGAGATCTTCTTTGCTGTACAACACTGAAATCCTAATTCTCCCTAGGTTATGTGCTACAGACTGCTAGAAAGGGAAAAGTAGATCTACTCTTCGCTGCTCTTTTCTGATCTGTTATGCTCTTCTCTCAACCTGCTCCCCACTTTCTCTCCTGAAACCTGCATTATTTCCTGATCATTACATCTCTGTTCTCTACTAATGTATTTCTATCTTTGTCCATTTTCTTCTGCCTTTTTCTCCTTTTCCCTTCTCTTTCCAGAGCTGTTCTTTCAGCCAAGCCTCATCCTTTGCTTCCTATTGTGGAGTGACCGATGGGAACCTGAGGATGAAATTCCCTCCCAAGGAAGGTGCAGAAACCCGAGGATCTCACAATCTGTTAAAAAGAAGTTGCAGCGATGCAAGATTTCCAGTGTCTTCTCCATTAAAGCTCCCAAGGCAATTCTACGAGTGAGGCAGAAGGAAGGTAGCCATGACAACTGGAGGCTTAATAGTATCTGGTGCCTTCTGCTGATGAGCCGCTTACGGACCCCAGAGTGGAAACTAATGATGCCATCTCCAGGATGATGCATATCCTCCACTATGACCTAATGGACTAGAAAAGAAAAGGGGCAAATCTGGCATAGAGAGCGTTCTTTTGAATGCAAGCCAGAAAGTTAAGATACACCATTAATCATTAACTGAAAAGGAGATACCATGCCCTATTCAGGTCCCAGAGAGAAGTAGAGGTTGCGACCAGACCACCTAGACTAAATACATAAATCAGAATTTCTGTCTGTCTCTCTGAGATGACTGGACAAGGATCCAGGCTCTGCAGATTGGCAAGGCAGTCTGCCTCATCAGTCTCTTGAATGTAGATGACACTGAAGGTACCAATTCCAATGCCAAGTGTCATTGCACATGATCTGAATACACTCCTCCATGGCCCTTCATAAAGAGTGAATGAGATGTTTCAGAACGTGATCTATGGTGTGGTCACCTTAGAAGAAAAGCAATATGAAAACAGGAGGCCTAAAAGTGAGCCAAACAACAGACCCCACCGGTGGGACACTGCTTCCTTCACACAGACTATCGAAAGAAAATGTGACTTCCTTATGATGGTGTCATTGTGGATTCCCAGCCGTTCCCCTCTTCCTTGCCAAACTCTGCCTTTGTGAGTCTGTAGTATTGGGAAGACTCCCAGATATGACCCTAGGAATTCAAGTGGTGCTTCTAGCCTGTTGTGGAATCCAGCCTGGCTGACCAGACTCCCAAGAAGCAGATGCAGAGAAGGTGGGCTGAGGTTCCATGAGGCAAACCAAGGCAAGAAGCAAACTGCTCCTTAATATGATTGACTCCTATTAGTGGACCTTAGTCATTGAGCATGGAAAATAGATGAAGCAAGAGAAGAAACTTTATTTTTTAATAACTCAATTAAGTTGTGCTTGATTTAAGATGCTTCTGACAAGAAATGCACTTAGGAGCTCTACTATTACATCACACCAAGCAGCAATGGGATAAAGGTTAAAGTACTTAGCTTCCAAAATAGTACAGAGCCAAGATCAATCAAGTGGGAACAAGTCCTGTCTAACACGCCTGCCCATATTCTTCATAGTATAGTGGTACATAATGCAAAATCAGATTCCCCTAGTTAATTCCAAGGGTAACACAGGCACTGTGCCATATAGTGCCCCTGGTAATTTCTGAGCCTTATACCATGGAGCCAGATGAATCCACAGTCAATCAGTTGTGATTTTAATTGCGCTCTCGAACCGATTCAGGTAAGAATTTAGAAGATGTGCTCAGGACTCATCTAGTTTGCTGCTCTTCATGAAAAATGTGGGGCAAGTTCTAACTAGCCCTTTGCTGCCTTATTCTTCATGGGGCACTCACATTTCATAGATTTTATCTCCTGATATCTGGTCATTTCTTAGGGATTCTGAAGTCACCTGTCTATAGATTAAAATATCTGGACTCACTTTTCAGTGACATCTTCTGCTTGTCATTGAAATTCATACTTATGAAAGAAACCTTCAGGTCACGTTCAAAGTCTTCCTTCACACTGTTTTACAGGATCTTCTGTTGTAGTTAGTAATCTAAGGAAAACCCTGCCATCTACCCTTACACTAGCAAATTGAGATGGATAGGGACAACTCCTGCGCCCTGAAGCCAACTAGCACTGCCCAGCTTGCTTTCTATGAAGGCAGAGCCGTACCTTCAAAGCAGGTGGCCACATTGAAACTGCCTATCATGAATAACTGCTGGTCTGTTCGATCCAAACTATCCCTTTGCATTTTCTTGGTAAGAAGATTTTCTCACAGTAGGCAAAGGTCAAACCCATACCAGGGACTAAACTGATAAATTAAATGTGACGGGCCTCCTGCCTGTCATCTGGCCTGTCTAGTTTACTAGTATAGGCATAGCCACAGGGTCAGAAAAGTATCCTGCTGCCTCCAGCAGCATTTAGGAGTGGATATTCAGGAAAGTGCTTAAGAAACAAAGTACAGTATGACGCTACCATGTCATCTGATCTCCAGTTCTGGCAATCAGTAGATAAAGGTCTCCATAAACCAGATTTGTACATGGATTATCATTTTTAATAGCCACCACTCTCCATTTTGACTAATTTGGAATTTTTTTCTAGCATTTTTGAACCCACTGCATTTCTGCACTCCACCACATCCTGTAGCAACAGGTTAGTACTTTACTATTGTGCAAAAAAATTCTTCCTTTTTTGATTTTGAACCTGCTGCCATTATGAAAATAGTGAATCATCATCATTTCCTCTTCAGGTTCTTCACAACATTCATGGATGTTTAGATCTCTTATCATATCCTTTCTTTATCTTCTCTTGTCCAAATTAAAGGAACCTTGTCTATTCAGTCTCTGCTTGTATGCAAGTTGTTTCATTCCTCCAGTAATTCTTATTCCTCTTCTTATCACCTTAGAGAAGGAGTTACCAGAAGTTCATGCAGTACACAAGACATGCAAGGGTCAGGGGTTTATAGAGTGACAGAAAGATATTCTTCATTTTTCTGTGATTTGTTCTGTTCTCTACATTGTTGGCTTGTCAACACTAATAAAGGATGTTAAAATCAGCATAATCTAAAATGGAGTTTTCAGAAATGTTGAGGTAAATTGTGAACACAGCCTTCACTAACATTCAGTGAGTGCTGTGATCCTAAGATGCTCTTAAAAATTGCATTATTATGCATTCACACATCTTTTAAAGATTTCAGCCCTTGCTTTATTCTCTCAGCCAGTCAGATACTATTAGGTGTTACAAGAAAAGCCTTCTCCTAAAAAAGAAATGGGAAAACTCTTACAGACTTCATTAAGAGACAAACAAACCTACTTGACCTATTTTCACAGTCTTCAGATAGAAACACAGTGAGCTCTTTGCCCGTATCTCTGCTCCCATCTCCATGCTTTCTATTATCTTGGGATGACTCTGAAACCATGGGAGCACGGAGTGAATCTTGTCCAGCTGGCCCCAGTACATACTTTGGCTCAGAGAGACCCAGAAAGATAACAATGGCTTCAGCAAGTGTAAAAAGACTTCACCCTTACAAAGAATTTAGTACATTTTCGCACCCTGTTAATTAATTCAAGGAGAAAGTATTAGGCAGACTTGTGTAATTGTGCTGGTCCACTAATCTAAGGAATAGTATTTGTTTTGACTTGCGAGTAATATATGATACATTTTTTCATAATTATGAACTTCATCATAAGGATAGGCAAAGAGATTTTAATCTCAAGTTGATAAATTTTGCAGGGCTGGGTAACAGGTGGAGACATTTATCTCTGTACTAACTTGATCGTGTTTATGAACCAATTGACAAATCCCTCAGAGGAGTTCCAGGCCCGTCTTGTTACTTATTTGTTAACCACAAGGATCCATGGGAATCCAAACTGGGTTTACAGTGCAACTTGATTATCCAAAGCCATAGCTGTCCACAGTTCCCTCTTCCTCAAAACAGAGATTTATTCCTGCATGTCTATTAGTTACAATGAACATCATCTCAATGGTCAGAAGTCTCAATTATCCAAACAAATCCCTTATGACATTGGGATAATTGAGCTCAGCTACTCTTGTGGATTGTTGAAATACCAACATTCCCATGTAATTTCTCATTAGGATTTAAGTGAGCTTAGATTATATCTTAGAAGTCCGTCTTTGATCATAGAGCTATAATGCAAACATACAGATGACATTATTCCCACACAATTAGTCATTTTCTTAAAGTGTATTTTAAATATTAAGGATGATATGTCTTCTTGTAAACTCTCCCCAGTTTACCCAGAGAACTTAACTACTAAATCAGTACACCAGAAGACCAGGATGGTGACAATCTATTTTTTATCAGAAAAATGAGATACCGTAACACAGCGTAATTTAAAGCAAGCAATAGCTACTGTCAATGGAAACAGGAGCTTCCAAACAAATCATACAATTATATTTCTGAAATTAGATGAGAAAATTAGTTTAGGATAATAGTACATCAAGTTCGATGTGGCTAGAAGATAAGATTTTGCCTCAGTGAACACAAATTGATAGTATAACCCCACTGAGAAAAGACCACCAAGGAAAAAAACATTTCACGAGGAGCTGGACTGTTGCTGAGAGCTGGTGGGACAGTGCTACAGGCACAGTCTGGTGTACAGGAGTGGAATTTGCCCTTTGTCAAACACAGACAAAATGTCTAATCTGCACCTAAACCTGTTCTCTGCGTGTGTGCATGTCTTGGCCTTCGATGCAGTGAAAAGGACAAGCAGAGAGACCCTGTGGCCAGGAGAAGAGCGGGGTTTGTTCGTGGAGTCCTGGAAGAGAAAGGTGTAGAGTGGAGGGTATGAGGGTATGGGGCATGGGCACTGGTGGAAGACACACTCATGGCTTTGGCCTCATTTGACAGCAACACTAGGGATGGTTTCGTCATACGGGTCGGGGCAGAGTTCTGCGCTCAGGGCAGGGATCTCAGCTTGGGAGCGAGGAGGAACAGGGGTGGATGGTGGGAGAAGAGGGGAGAATGGGTGGGGAAGCTAGAGACAAGAGCAAGGGCAGGTCAATAACATCAAAAGACATTACTTGGAGCACCAGAGAAGCAAGCCCAGCATAACCTCTCAGTTCATGACTCTTCCTTCCTTACTTTCCCCACAGGCTTTCCACCTGACTGCTGTCTCCCTAGACTTTTGCAACACTTTTGCAGCTAGACTGGGATAAGCTTGTAAAAACATTGTTATAATCAACAACATAGGAACATCTCCAAAAATGCTCTGATCACTGGTTATTTTCAGAATGTGGCCAGTCACCTGGCATCAGCCAGTCCCTGAACACTGTATCAAACATTTTAAAGATTCTCCATGGATCTGAAGTCCTGAATCAGATGGGCACAGAAAGCGAAATTCCCAGGGCACTTGAGGAAGTGTTGGTGTGTTATTTCAACTTGCAGAAGCTCCCTGTGGCAATGCTGTTGCACACATCTCCCACCAGCAGACTCATGCATGCACGTGTTAACCAGCTGCTGTGGCTCCCTCCAGTTCATAGACACTTACCAAAGATGTCTCGGGTCTGTCCATTTTGCAAACACCTGAACGGACTGGAAGATTGCTAGTGGTTGAAAGGGATAGAGACAGACTTCTTAAGCTCAATTCCCACCCACCCTGCTGCTCGAGCAGGGTGTGCCCCAACCGTGGTATTTCCCGAGGCTACGGAGCAGGCTGAAGGAGTACTCATTTTGCTCCTTCCACTGCTCAGCTTGCTCAGGTCTCTCCTCTAGCTGTTAGCAATGGTTAGGCATAAGCCTCTTCCCACAACAAGGAATATAAAATACCGCTGGAGCCGGTGTGTCTTGGTGAGAGTAGGCAGCCATGATAACAGCACAGGGATTGGTGAGAGGGCTCTGGATAAGGGTTTCAGCTCACACCATCCTGGGTTTGAAGGGTCTAAGGGGATGACTACAAAAGGGACTTTCCTACTGTCAGCTAACCCTGCTTCAATGATTGCTCTACAGAGCGTTTTCTTCACCCTCATCAGTGGGAGTTGTTATTTCAGAGGCTGGTGAGTGGCAATACAGTATCGACTGGAGAGACCTGGGCCACCTGGCAAATGTTCTCCTAGAAGAAAGAGGGAATATCCACTCTTACTTTTTTTTCTCCTACAAATATTTTCCATATGGAGAATCTTTAACAGTTTTCCCCTGTAGCTGATCAAATTATCCTATAGGACATTTCCAGGAGGATGGCTGCTAGAAGAACCTGATCATTTGGAGGTAAATGGCAGAGGGCAATGGAGGTTGCAAAGGAGGTGATAAACAATCCACCATACATTGTAATCCTAAGACTGAAATTGGGAAAAAATCAAGCAGGAGGATTCTGGGCTGGGGAAACCAGTGACTGTGAAGCTCAGCATGGATGAAGGCCTCTTGCCTTCAGTGGTTGATTACAACTTGTCTTTTAAGGAAAACAATCATACGGACTTGATATCTCTTTGGAAGCCTTCACCAGCACCAGCCTCTTCCCACTGGCTTTATGGGACACGCACCTGCAGAAAGCAGTGTTAGCCACCTTCTAAAGGGCCCTTTCTCGCACCGATGTCATAAGGTGACCGGCTTAGACTAGATACCTTTTAGGCAAATGAATCTCATCCCAGGAGCCTCAACGTCAGGCACAGCTCTAGGCGAGGTGGCTACACCCAGCTGAATAGAACTCTGACTTTGTGTCTTTTTATGGAGCAAAGACCAGATCAAGAGGCGGGTGAGGTTATTAAGGCAGTGTGGGATTCTGCATGTTCTCTCAGCTGTTTCCATTCACTGAGCTCCTGGAGAGCCCCAGTGGAAAATGAAAGCTGCCTTTGCTCCTCCGCAGTATCCCCCAGGGAGGGCAGGAAAACACCTACCCTTCTTCACAGCAAATCGCCCCTCGGGCACAAGGCCTGGCTGTCACCGAGGGACAGGATTCACCTGCTGTCTTGGTACTTAAGATGCTCCTATATTTTTGAATCACCCAATTCTATCAAAGTTGTGGGGAGAAGCAAGAGGCTTAAAATAGCTAAAGCAGAAAATTCCCCGACTGTCAGTTTTATAATTCTTAAATCCATTCCAGGAGAGCTAGCTTTAGCCTTATTTCCTGATCACTCAGAAAAACTGAGACGATCAATTAAAGTTTTCCCATGCACCCTCTTGGACAGATGGTTGAACCATTTTAATTAAGTGTATGTATTGGACTGACAGAGTTGATATATCTGACGTGACAGACATTTTCTGTGTTCATTTAGGTTTTTAATCTTTCACTCTCTTTAGTATGCCCGGAATTGTGCTGTTTGCACTGTGCTCTCAGAAGAATTATTAAGTACACAGTCAATCGCTTGGATTATTAGATTTTTATTGCTTGTTATTGTTGGTTTTGTCCATGATGAAAAGCTCCTTAATAGCAATTAGCTACCACTCTGGCTCTAATAATGAAAGGATATAATTTTGGAATTCTCTGTTGGAAGAAGAAAGAAAGGGACAGATTTTTTAAGACATTTAGATGTCAAGAGGGGCAAATAGAGGCCTATTGAGGCTTTCAAAAGCACCTAGGTGCTAAATAACTCAAATTTCAATGGAACTTAAAAGATGTTGAGCTGGTTACCTGCAGCTCTAGACACCTAACCACCTTGCAAATCTGCCTTGCCAAGGTGGTGGATACTCTCTTGGGTTCCCATTTAAAATTAAATTAAATTAGCCAGGTGCTCTTGCTCCAAGGCATTTTAAATTGAGTCACGTGCTTCTCTTTTCTTATATCCTTTTACATTTGGTGGCCTTGCACAAGGTGCATGTTATGGTATATGGCACCAGTGGCCTTCATAGAATCATAGAATCATTTAGGTTGGAAAAGACCCTTGGAGCCATCGAGTCCAACCATCAACCCCACTCTACACAGTTCTCCCCTACACCATATCCCCTTAAACACATTCAGGGATGGTGACTCCACCACCTCCCTGGGCAGCCTATTCCAGTGTCTGACAACTCTTTCCATGAAGAATTTTTTCCTAATATCCAGTCTAAACCTCCCCTGTTGCAGTTTGAAGCCATTCCCTCTTGTTCTATCGCTAATTACCTGTGAGAAGAGACCAGCACCAACCTCTCTACAATGTCCTTTCAAGTAGTTGTAGAGAGTGATGAGATCTCCCCTCAGACTCCTCTTCCTCAAGCTAAACAGTCCCAGCTCCCTCGATCGCTCCTCATAAGATTTATTCTGCAGGCCCTTCAGCAGCTTCATTGCCCTCCTCTGCACTCACTCCAGCACCTCGATATCTCTCTCGTATGAGGTGCCCAAAACTGGACACAGTACTCAAGGTGTGGCCTCACCAGTGCTGAGTACGGGGGACAATCACCTCCCTACTTCTGCTGGTCATGCTAGTTCTAATACAAGCCAGGATGCCATTGGCTTTCTTGGCCACCTGGGCACACTGCTGGCTCATATTCAGCCACTTGTCAATTAGAACCCCCAGATCCTCTTCTGCCAGGCAGCTCTCCAGCCACACTTCCCCAGGCCTGTAGCGATGCATGGGGTTGTTGTGGCCCAAGTGCAGAACCTGGCACTTGGCCTTGTTGAAGCTCGTTCCATTAGCATTGGCCCATCGATCCAATCTATCCAAGTCTCTCTATAGAGCCTCTCTGTCCTCATGCAGATCAGATTGAGAACAGGATCCCGTGGCATATAGGTCTACCCCTTACATGACTTGAAGGGTGGGAGCTGGGTAAGAGCATGTTCCTAACACATACAAATAGTCTCACAACTACAGCTCTCTTCCTCAAGTGCATTGGTCCGTAAGTTTGTTGTAATATAACCGGTCCATAATAATGTTATAATGCATATATGGAAGCAGAGAATTGTCAGCATTTTTTCTTTCCTTCCCACCCAATGGGTATTTGTACAAATATTAGACATTGCTACAGTATGTCCAAGCCCTCTGACTTTACTGGGCTTCTTCACATGATTTTTTCAGTCCTGTTTTAATATTAATGGACATTAATAGGTAGATTTGGTATTAATAGAATCTACTCTCTCTAGCGAATATCAATCAAAAGCTGCAAAAGTACCATATACTGGAATATTGTAGTGGCTACAAATACTTTTCTTATTTCCAGTGCCTTTACTGGCTGACATGAATGATTGTTTTCACCTAAGATAAGTTCCTGTGCTCTTAGGTGTTTCATGGCAGAAAAAGCAGTGTCTCCTGCTGGTGGGAAAACCATACTGGAAAAGTACTTTTACAGAGATCTGGTGATGCATTTGGTATAGAAAAGAAAAATAGTCTTTATCTTCAAGACTTTCCAAAATCATATAGCCAGGATCCCAGGATCCCTCAGTTCCAGGAAGTTTGATTGCCTAAATGGTCTTCGAGGAAAAGTAAGTAGAAATAGTAAAAAGAATGGATGTGGCCATACACCTGACAGTTTTGGAAGGTATTATATTTGTGACATAGCAGACAAGTAGAAAGAAAAGACTAAGGAAGAAGTCAGGTTGTTCTGTTCAGGGAATGCAAGAAGACCTGAGGTTTAAAAATAAATATATCCTCTCCTGGATAGGCAGAGTGAGTGAGAGAAAGCCCTAGGTATATTCATCTTTTAATAACATCTATGTATAGTCCAACCAGTGCATGTACAAACCCTGCACTCCTCCACACACTTCAAATACCTGCAGGCATAGATAAATACCTGGATAAGCACATACCTCTTTGCTTGCTTACATGGGAGATTTTGTTCACGCAATAAAGGCTGAGCACCTCTTTTGCAAAACCTCATGCTACATCTGCATATGTGAGTATTCTGGGAAATTCAAAATAGCCACACGTCAAATGTCCCAATAACATGCACTATGGAGGGCTTTTGGAGAGTGGGCTAATGAATTCATCGAATCACTAACAATTGCTTTTGAGAGGTGGGGTGGAGAGGCAGAAAGTGGTGGGGGAAGGGAAGGAGAGAAGGAAAGAATACCACGCTGCTCTGCAAAAAATGGTGAAAAGCATGATCTTGGCAAACACTGATTAAAAAGCAGAGCACTGAGCAATCTGCATTTCTTTTCTAGCAACAAATCAGAAATGTTAATATTTCATGCAGTATTACAGTGGGTGTGATACATTGCACTGTCAGATCCACGCACATGGGTTCAGTAAACAGATTCACTCTTTCTGACCAGAATCAGCAATAACACTTTTGATTTACTGAGAGGAGCATCTGATCCGATCTAAGAATATCAAAAGGAGCCAGTAGCTCAGACTGACATTATTACACAAGCAGTCACATTTTGATATTTAAGCTTGTACATTCCTTAAGCCTCAGTCGAATTTCTTGGCATTGTCAAAAAAAAAAAAAAAAAAAAAAAAAGAGAAAGAAAGAAAAAGCAAGCCATGCTCCTGATGAAAGCAGCTGTCATTCAGCACTAGGACTTGCCCTTCGAACAGCTGTACTTGATCTCAAAACTCTCACCTGCACAGCATGGTAGGCTGAATCAACTCCGCTCTTTGTCTCGCTACCTCAGATAAGCCTGTCATCAAAGTGAAGAGATAAAAAAGAGACAATCATAACTCTAATGTCATATTTGACAGAGGAAGCTGTTAGTCAAGTAGCTTTAAACTGTTTCTCCTCTACATGTATCGAGTGACGTCCTGGCACAGCGACAAGAACTTATCACGGTACTTTTTATATGAGAAAGAAGAAAAAAAAAAAATACCAGAACAGATGTGTCATAATAGACACGCCTTTTAGTGGACCTTCAAAGCGAAGAACTGGAGAGGCTCTTTCATGAGACAAGTGTCACAACAACTCCGTCTTCCTAGAGGTGCCTACACAGGCCACTGCAGACAGCACGCAACAGATTACTAGAGGTAACTGCGCTAATAAGGAATTGGCTCAAAGTGCCAAGAAAACAGGTTTCGTAGGGCCAGATCCTGAATTTGCTACTCAGGCAAAATGCTAACTAGTGTAGGAACTGGTCCAAAGGCAGCTTCCTAATAAGAAACTGAAAATAGCTTGCTCATCATAGCTGGCATTCCAGGAAAGGTGAGGAGGAGAGTTAGCCCCAAATGTACAGACCGGGGTGTAGCAAATTTAGGTTGCTGACTACTCGCAAGACAATCATTAACTGATCCATCATATCACATAATTATCAAACCTATATTTGGGTATCATCAAAGTTCCACTTTTAGTAGTGCCACAGCTTAAATAGTACCATTTGCATGTACGCACAGCGTTTAACCCAGGGATCTCGCAAAGCTTGAGAAATTATACTCATATCATTCTGGTCAGATGGAGCTTTTGGGTACAGAAAAATGCTTATGCTGGAAAAGCATAAGCACAGCCCTGGGCCTATGGGGCCCTATGTTGATATAAAAAGGAGATGAGTTGGACTTAATTCAAGAGATTCACAGTAATTTTACACACCTAAACTACCTTGTGACTTGTTTACCTGCCTGAAGCTCCCACAGTGATCTTACGCAAAACCTTCAGCATCTAGGAGTTTGCCTCGACTGGGAGCTTTTGTTTTCGGCACTGTGTACCTCTTCTACAGGTTTCATCTGGATCAAGGTCAAGGAGAAGAATAAAAGTCAATGAATTTGGATCCTAACCCTTTAAGTTTTGACTTAAAAAGTGCCTAAAATGCAGATGCAGGTGGTGCTAGCTACCAGTTATATGCATCTATAACAATATTGTACAGATAACTCCAGTACCATACCTCACCCTAGTGTTGGATTAATCTCCTATAAATTAGCATCTCATCTAAGTCTTAGATCTCAGATGCCCCTGAGGTCAGTGGAAAGAGTCAGAAACCTCCATGAAGCAAGTGACCGTGTGCTGAGCTGGGTGCCTGTTGCAGGGAGGCTGCTTTGCCCTTTGACGGGGCTGAGTTCCTGTGGGGACGTGAGCGAGAAGGTTTGCTTAGGTTAGACACGTGTCTTTTTGCTGCCTAGTGTTAGGTGTGATGAATCCCATCCATAGAACCAGATCTCTAAATGTCTCAAGGTCCTTCCAGTGTAAGCAGGCAGAGGGATTTTCAGAGGTTTCTGGATGCCCAACTTCCACACAGCTCATCAGGAGCAAGGGATCTCTGGAGTTTTTAAACAAGTCCTGCAAACATCCATCTACATGGTTAAGTGTTAAATATCTTCAGGTGTCTGACTCTAAATCTCAACGGAAAAACAGGAATGACAATCAATTGAAAAACATAGCTACTTCACAGAGGTGCTGGGGCAATAAATATTTGTGCTGGTTGAGGATGACCATGCAGTGTGAAATTAATTTTGGGCTTTTGAAAGATATCCCTTCTCAGTAAGAAAAATGTGACCAAATCACTTGAAATGTTGTAACGTAATGAAAATACTTATTTTCAATCTCTCTGATTTTTAGTTGCTACCGACAAAAAAAAAAAAAAAATCCAAATCATAAGCACTTTTAACTTTTTTTTTTTAAAAATCAGTTGTTTTTCCAAATACCAACACATTGTGACCTCTGTGTTAAAGCTGCTGCATAGCTAGTAAGCGTACGCGCAGCTATGTGGTCCATGATACGCAGTTTTAAGGAAAAATGCTGAACCTGATAGCCGGTAAAGCTCCCTCTCTGTGGTTTTTCACTCATACCAGCATAGCAAATGTCCAACTTCTAACCTTCTCATGGCTGCTGCTGGATTTCAAGAAAGTCCCTTGGGCAATGTGCAAAATTATCTAAATGTTCTGCTGCTATTTCTCAACTTATTTTAAAGGAGTTTTTTTTTAATTTTACAAACTTTACACATTATAATTATGTATAAGCTACCATGTTATTATGTCCCTATAAAAACTAATTATGCACCTGGGAATAAGGAAAGATTGGAAAAGAAGTATTATTCCACCATCGGAGTATTTCCAAATTGGAAACGATGTCGCACACTGTAGCTGAGTGTCATCTGAGCACAGTACCCACAAGAAATATTCCATGAAGCACCATCACGTGACAATGTGGTGGAGTCACAGTGTTGTATGTGCAACTCAAACTCTCATGATCAGCCCAGAATGACAGTTCAATAAGTTTGTTTTACATGAGGCCGTAACGGAAACACCACTCACAAACAAAAAAATTCAATGTTGAGGTTAATGCTGATTTTTTACAGCCACCTGTTAATAGAAGGCCCTGAGCTTTTCTAGGCACTGCCATCCCTAACAATTGTTGCCCTTGGTGACATGGACTAATAGACACAAGGAGGAGCAAGAGTGGCTATTAGGAGTGGAACCCTGTTCTGCCCCGTGGTACTGCCTGCATCCCACATCAGGGATGCAGCAGGAGGTCTGGCCGGCTTGCTCCTTGCACTGCCCCGTGCTTGTGGGGTCAAGGGAGAACCTGAAGGGAAGGGAGGAGATCCCCTTTCTGAAGGTATTGGGTCTGGCTTTTATCTTGGCCAGTGAGCAGATGGATGGGGACGTGGACAGCCCTGTGAACAAGGAAGGGGAATGAGCACTGAGTGCCAGGTACACCCTGCGCCAGCCCCTCTTTCTATTGAAGCCTCAACATACTGCGAGGCAAGAGAATTGAGCCTTGGATAATATTTACATCTGACCTGTGAAATGCAGGTCACTCAGCAAGGATGAAACATAATACTTCCTAAGACCCAGAGAGAAGAAAGGTTATTCCTACTGTGTCATAGCAGCTAAGCCACAGGAAGCTGTTGAAACACTCTGCCAGCTTTCCTGAAATAAAACAGTTTTAGTTTCATGCATGTGAATTTTTACCTTACGCTTCTGAATTTGAGCCATAATTATCTTATCTGTAGGGTGATTAAACAGCCTATTCTCTTCCCTCCTTTACTCCTTAGCCCATGAGGACTCTTGATGCCTGGGAGCATCCTGCCTTTCCTCGCAGCTGGTGGCTTTGCATACGGGTGATGGACTGAAGCATGTTTGGGAGAGTTTGCTGCTTGGGCAGGGACCCCGTCCAGGTGCCGAGTTTTCATTGATAGCATCATCACCCGAACATGCTGTTTTGCACCCTAGGTTATGTTGTTCTATGGATTTACTTCCTCCGTATTTCTACCAACTTTACTTCATGGTGCTATTTTTGAAATCACACTAGATCAAATTCTCCACTCAGTTCCTCTTGCATAATCTCTGCAGAGCAGCGTGCATATAAATGAGGGCACGGTTTAGCCCACTGTGTATAAATTAATGTGAACTTGGATATTAAGCACAGGTGACTTGCAGTTTCCCTGTCATATAAGCAGACTCTGCTCTGAAATGAGAGTGAAATAATTACCTTTAGGGTAGTGCAGAACTCAGCAGTTTTCCACCTGCTCGTGCAAGTGAGTAACTTCTATTTGTGTCATCTTTACTGTTGCCATCAACGGTCAACATAAGATGAAGACAACGATGATGTAGACACAGGGT
Organism: Fratercula arctica; assembly: GCA_947846985.1. Classification (NCBI taxonomy): domain Eukaryota; kingdom Metazoa; phylum Chordata; class Aves; order Charadriiformes; family Alcidae; genus Fratercula; species Fratercula arctica. The sequence goes on along the minus strand of CANTUZ010000002.1, from coordinate 10,096,880 downwards.
TTACCCACTTGCTAAAAGGAAGACCATTCCTGTGGATATAAGAAAATTGCTGTAATGAGGATATTTTAGAGAAATTTTTTTTAGCCATGCCTTTCTGACACACCTTTATGGTGGGTTGTTGGGCTGAAAATAGTAACTCAGGAAAACTAAACCAGAGCCAGCTAACCCCGAGTCTATAAACACACATTCCCTGTGTGATTAATATCTGTGTGTAACCAGTTTGGGTCTCGGGTAGGCAGGGACTGCTGGCAAGTAGGACTTTTTCCTCATCTTGCACTGAGCAAATCTATCTTCCCTGCAGCCTTGGACTGCTCTGAAGGAGCCGTGAGTCCATCACTGGGTTAGTTATTTCCTTTCTCTCAAATTATTCTCCTGCCAGGCTGTTGCTTCGTCTGTTATGATGCAGCAAAGGGATCCTTTCTAGATCCGTTTGTCTTCCTTAAGCCTTGAAGTCATCAAAACATGTATTATGTAGGGAGTGTTTTATCCTGTATTTCCAAAACATGACAGAAGCATGGCTACTTTCTCATCCCTGCTGTTTAAAAGCTGTGGGTGACTCTGCCAACTCACAGCTTGCCGTAGTCTGCTTTGTAACATCAGAAAGAACATGAGAGTGTGGCATCCCCTTACTGCTCCCTGAAATACAAAACTCATCTGATGTTTGAACTTTAAACTTGCTAGCCCAGAAATAACACACTTAATGTAAAACATAACTTGCAGCTCGAGGCCTGGGCATATTAACGTTGAGAAGACTGACAGCCTAGCGGCTGCTGCTTCTTACAACCAGATCAATGGCTGGGAGATGACCTGTAGCTCCTTGGGCCCCATCAGAAGCTTCATTAACAGTGCTACAGGTCTCTGAAGCAGCCAATGTTATCGTGAAGCATTACCCATATCTAATACAAGCTATGAATGAGCGTCATTATCTTTGCTGTCTGGTATATCTGCCTTGACCAGATTCTTCTACAGGACCAAGACTACATGGAAATTTTGCACGGTATCCACCTGATCACTAAAAACTATCCCAAGAGTACATGGACTCAAGTCTACCTTTGATATCAAGCAAATTGGTCTACGACTACATCAGCTAGACACTGAGGAGGCCAGTGGTGCCCTCCCTGTTTTGGGTCATTTAAGCCCTTGCAATGTGGCATGAAATGCTGCTTCTCTGGTCTGAGAGCGATCCAAACCCACTTGCACTATGCAAGATGTGATCCACTGATGAATCAGATCAACATTCTCCACTCAGATGCATGAGACACACGAGAAAAGTTCCGCCTGTGAAAACTTTAAATGCACAATAGCTATTTGGCTGGTAGAGCTAAAGAAGTTAGAACATCAAGAAATCAGACCACAAATTCAAGATCTCTGGCATTTGGAACTACTTCACACAAAGCTACATTCTCACCGCCCACTCTCCAAACACACTCAGGTGCTGGCATTTTCACCCAGACTAATTAACAAATAGTGTGGCAATTAAATCACATGGCCTCACCATTGAGTTCAGAAAACTCCCTTACATTGCCGCAGAGTATAGCAACATAACTCATAAAATTATTTTATAACAACAATTTAAGTGAAGCAAATATCATGAAAATACAACACAAATGTGATAATTATTCTAATTTATGTGATAACAATGTTACATGTAAACTAAACTGTCTTCCCAAGTCCATCCAACTTCAAACAGCTTCCCTGCTCCACAAACATGCCTCCAGCATCCAGCAGTGTGTGTGGAGTGGCATAGGGGGACTTTTCTAAATCCGACTTTGCAAAGCCTCCCACAGCAGCCTATGGGACAACAGCCTTTTTAGAAGATCTTCCAAGAAGGAGAGATTTAGCTATCAAAAGGGTTGTCCCATCTCACCAAAGAGCTGGGAAACATGAGAGCAAGGCGGTCCTTGAAAAATACTATGCCCCAGTAAATTCGGCACTGCCAGACTTCATGGTCTGCTTCCCCATGTTGTATTGATTGGTAAGAGCCAGGAGGGACTGATCAAGGCCAGGATGTTGTCAAGAGCAGCCCTCGTGTGGTTTACAACCCCAGAGCCCTAAATGTAAGGAGTGTCTGCTATATTTGGTCAATGAGACGTGTGCCTTCCTGTTCCTCAGATCTTGACTCTTGGACAGCTGCAATGAAGATAAGAAAAGCCTCAGGAAACTAGAAGATACTCATTTGGAGAAGGTATCTAGAGGGGGAGGTTAATACACAAACAGAGAAAAGGCAAGTAGTAAAGTAAAAAAGAAAGGCTTGGGGTCATTTTTTTTTCTTATTTTTAAAGTAGGGTTATTTAGTGGTGGAGAGATATCATTTCTATGAGGGGAAAATGAAAAAGTCCACTAATTACATACTATATGAACATGAGTAAGCCCAGCGTTTTCTGAGTCACAACAAGCAGTTATAGAGTGACAGGGAAATCTTTTTAAGTGATGATTCAAAAATAAAAAAGGCATTTGGAGTCATTGAGCGTGCAGAGTTAGCCCAGGTAACCACATGATCTTATCATTACTACCCTTCATCTGTCTGCCGCCCTCTTCCCACCTAGCGTTTGATACACTCACTTGTTGCATCTTGTCTTGCAAGTGGCATGACTTCAATTGCACTAATTGTGTGCATAAAGTTAACCATGCATGTAAATGTTTGCAAGATTGGAACCTCAGATTATAAACACTGGGAGAGGGCTCATCTCCTCCAGTGTAATCATGGAGTGCAGGATGCAAGGGGGACTCAGACATAAGAAGAATTTATGCGTATTACAGAAATTACATCATTATTATGCTTTAGTATTTATTTTTTTGATTCCTTTTGTCTTTGGTTATTTATCTCACATCCTTGCTTCCCTTCTGTGTTCCTTCTTTTCTTTAAAAACATGGTGGCAGAAAAGGAGCTGTAGGCATTTAGACAATTCCATTTGATTTCAGATGGAAGGATTATTGTTGTGTATTCTCTTATCTGAATGTGCTTCTCCCAAGGTAGATACTGTGCTAATATACAAAATTGCGTAGGTGTTGCATGAGGCTGTAATTTGCACTAGAGGTTTAAAGGTTGTTATTATTTATTACCTGCATCACGGCAGTATCTCAGAGTCTGGTGGGGAACCAGCGCGCTGCATTCTGCACAAACACAGAGCAGAAGGAAAGTCCCTGACCTAATACCAACCGTGAGCTCCACAAGCAGATCAGAGAGCATCCAGGTGGGGCGCAGGGCAGCGAGCCAGAGTGGATTGGGCCGCCCTTTTGCGAGAGACTGGGGACATCGGGGTCCGAGTCTGTTCAGGCAGAGGAGAAGTAGCCACCTGCCAAAATGGGCTCGAATGGCAAACTTCCCAGGAAAGGGGGGAAGCGATGGCAAGGAGCGAAACTTGCTGAAAGCAACGTTTAGCAGCAGATTCCCACTGCCCAAAGCAAATCTGCCCCTAGAACAACTTGGTCCCCGACCCACAGAGCTTGCACTGGGGGACCGTGGGCAGCACAGGAGTGCAGGCAGAGGGAAGGGTGCAGGAGGTGACAGGACAAGAGCGGCCACTGCACAGGCACAGGGAAGGCCACACTATAAGACACTGTAAAAGAGACCCCTCTGCCTTAAATTTACAAAATGACTCACTAACCTATAATAACATTACCTAAAACTCATAGCGAGCTCTTCATCTTCAAAGCACTTTACAAAGATTAACTAATTAATTTCACTGTCAAATCTTTTGCAGATCTAGTAATGCTATTTGGCTCTACCTCAGAGAGCAATTTTTTCCAGGTACTGGCAGGGTAAACATTCATAATGATATAACCAGTGGGAAGAACGTTTTTAGCACTTGAACGATATTTTAATGAGAGACAAAGGTTAGGGATTGACCCTAGACCAAAGGGCTTCACTGGGCCACTCACTTTGGAATTGGGGCTCCCTCTTGTTCCTAGACTGGTGCCAGCACTACAACCCATGTGGCTTGTGCGTACTGTATTTTAGAAAAACCCAACTAAAATGCCAGTTATTTACAGATGTATACACGGGTAGGGCTGCTGTTCTCAGGTTTCTGCCTTGTGTTCTCAAATGTTTTCCCTCCTGAGGACTCACTACCTCTGTCTGTCGCTGCTCTGCCCACCATGGGTCCAGCCTGGACCCTCTGCCAGCCCCACTGGGAATGAAAACGTGGGGAGAATCCGGCTCACACAGACGAGTTTCACTTTCAGTCTCCTGGCTGCCTTGCAAAGAGGCAGACCAACTCCCAAAGGCATCTCCTGCCTCCCCATCCAGATGCTCAGTGAACACGGGCCTGGCATGCTCTGATTTATGGAGGCAGGGCCTGGCTAACAACGTTCTTCCAGAACAGCTATATTGGCTTCTGTATGAAATATTCACCTCAGCAGCAGCCAAAACTAGGCTGAAAAAAAAAATCTTCCACGTGGACACTGACAGGAGAGATTTTATCAGTGTAGATTACATTGCCCAAAGAGTTATCTACAATAGTAGAAAGTCATCTTCTGCTACATGCTGCATCAGTATTGTGAGGACCTGCTGGCACTGCTGTGGGGACAGAGACCTTCCTGTAGAAACCAGGACAGACACAGATATAACTGGTGACTTTTGATGTGTTAAACCAGACTGTCAGAGTTTACCACATACTGAGAGCTGCCATTCTGAATGAATACAGGGTTTTTCTTGCCTTCCCTTCTTTAAAATTAATGCTTGTTGGGAACTAGCAAAAATTAAGAAAAGTTGATGCCAGATCATGCATTTCTAGTCATTAGTTAACAAAATGTTAGGTATGTACAAGAACCCTCTGATTGTTTCTCATAGAGTAACTTATTTCTCTTAGAGTAACAATTAACAGAGAAAAAAAAGTTACCGGTACAAAAACCCATACAGCAATAAGTTTGTAAAGGAACCGAAAAATTATCTATTCCATTTCTCTTTGGGAAACAATAACAGAATATAGCTATGGGTAACTTGGAAATGAGATCTTTGATTTCTAGTGATGGAAATGGATAAGGAGAGATGTCACCGCTGTCGTGGTCATTCTATCTGAGATGACCAATTTTGTATGCTGGGAGTAAAGAATAACTTCACAGGCTGCTTGTTAAGGTTCGACACTTGGGGAAAAAACACCTGAAAGTTGGTGACAACTCCTCAGACCAAGTGTATGTCAACTATTTGCACTTCACATCTCAGACATAACGAGATAAAAATGTTACAGGAGGTAAAATATCTTGTCAAAACATCTTGGTCTCTCCTTTTGCACCTAAATCTCAGTATCGTCTAGATTATTCATGACCAAGTACAGCCCTCAGTTACAACTGTGAATCTCATTCGACGGGCTAATATAAACAAAATCCAGGGCAGAATTTCACACAGCTTAAGGCGTATATTGCTAAAAGTTGTCACCTTCATTTTCCCAGTTGCTTCAGAGGGTAAGGTATTTCTGGAAAAATGTAGTGGAAATGTCATTACATACCCTACTTCAAGCTTGCCGCCAGCTTTTCCTTAGAGCAGCAATGGCACAAACATGCCATTACCAATCACAAAAGCAAAGGTGCCCAGTGCGAACTCAAGACCCCAGTTGAGAGTTTTCAGTGCCAAGAAGGGACAAGTTTGGGTGCAGAATATTTGACAACAGCTGTCTGTGTCTCCCTGGGTTGGCTGGGAACAAAGAGCAAATAACAGCCATTTTGGGCCACAGAAGAAAAAGCTCTGTAGGGCATTTCCAGACTCTGAAAACCTCTTTGCTGCAATGAATGAGGTTGTGCTGCTGGCCGAGGAGCTGTTGACCCTTGCGTGTCCTCTGTTACCGGTGCTATCTTGGAATGCAGGGAGACTCCAAAATAAGAGTGTAGTGTTTCTCGGTGGCCAAGAGAACAAAACTTTCAGCTTCAGGAATGTGAAGTGCGGTTGCAGAAAGCCATCAAGTAGCGATAGTAACAAAAACACCAATGGCATCTGTTATGGATTGTAGCAAAGAAGATCCAGCTAAAACACACAGGATCATTCTTTCAGTCAATACAACCAAGACACAACTGCACATGCCTCTGAAAGCTAAATGAAAAAGCAGTGCTAGTGTTATACAGCGAGTTACAGCAAGGCATCTGCAAACATACCCTTGTTCTAGTCTACATAACGTCTGTGTGGTGATTCGCACCTAAAGCATAGCCTCTGCACCCCTAAACTCGCCTGCCAGATCCCTCAAAGGAGCAAAATCTAAAATGGAGGCATCAACTGTTAGTTCATAAGAGTTCGTAGCCAGTGCGCGCTAATGCCTTTGAGCAATCAGGCCCCCGAGCCCCCCTCCTCCTCTTGTCTTTCCGTATGCATTCTGCACTTCCCTGCTTCAAAAGGACTTCAGTTTTGTGCTGTTTGATGCCCAGACTGTCAGCCTTGGTGCCACTGCTGAGAATTGTCAGATAGATGAAGACAGCCACAAACCCTGGGAGAAAAGTCATCACTGTCTCCATGTTCTTGATGTCCTAGTTCAGCAAGCCACATAAATATAGGCATCATCCATATGGGCATCCTATCTGCATCCCTGGGATGGTTTATGCACTGGAAGATGTGATAGCGCTTATGCCCATTGCTGAATCAGTCCCTAATTCATCCGAATTACACATCAGCCCAACATCATGGATCAAGAGTGAAAAAAAAATGAAATCTCTTTATTGACTTTGATGGCCCCAGGACTTGGTGCAGTATTCTGCTGCCTTAACACCCCTCTCTGCCCCTAAGTTTATCACGGCAGAATAGTGGTGTCTTGGAGTCTTGTCTATGGGTGCACCCTTCGAATTGCCCACTGCAATAAGGGACTGTGGCACGTGGGAGGCTAACGACCATGTCACTCCCAGCCTTCTCCTCCCTCCTGTTCCCAGCCCTGAGCTCACTGGGCTGCTCAGCCCGGTAGAAATTGGGCTCAGGCATTGCCTTATGTCTTAATTCAAGACACTGTTTGACTCACTGTCTCCTTTCCAGAGAAAGCAGAGCAAAGTGTGTTATGAGGTTGTTTAAAGAGAGGAGGGAAAATAAATAAAGACAAATTACACATTTTCATAAGATATTTTCAGTATGTTTCTTCAAAAATGTGCTGATTAAGTAATTTGCCTCCAGTCTCAGAACTGTGAGGTTTAATGAAGCTGACATTTCTTCCCCTCCAATGTTATGTCAGACTAAAAACCTTTTCAACTTATAATAGATACGTATAGTAATAGATATCTGAATGAAAGATCAAACAGACATTAAGTACTGCAGAAATAGCCTGCTAAAAAGATGAAGTCACCCTCTAATGACATTATTATGACATACAGATTAAAAGAAGAATCAGTAAAAAAGAAGGATGATAATGCTATTGTGTTACTCCACTAAGGTATTTTACCAGTAAGATGAAGTTACTTGCTCTCTGCATCTATCCACTCAACTGACTGATGTTTTCAGAAAAAAACAAAAAAAGTACAGGAGAACAGAACTGTTCTTGAAGAAGAAAAAAGCCCACCAAGAAAACCCTACCTGTATTTGGGGTTGGTACGTAGTATCAGATGAACACTGCATTTCAAGCGTTTGATCCTGTGCCTCCAAAAACTACAAACACCATAAACCAAAATTAAAAACTTCGCCAGCAGTCTAGTACACATAGTAGGTTCAAACTGAACCCCCTTGAGGAAAGGATAATTACTACCTTGTTGTAAAGCAGATGCATTTTTGGAAGCAGATGCGTGCAAGGTGACCCTACTTTGGGAAACCACATTTGAAGCAAATATTTATTTGTATAACAAATGGAATACTTTCTACCAGCCCATTATGCAGCTAAGATTAGCTCAGACCTTTATAGTGACACTACATAGATAATAAACTGAAAGTGAATTTCAGCTGGTGCATTTTCGCTAGTTCTTCAGCTGTCCAACAATGTGTGGGTCGAATGGGTGGAGAGCAATGTCACAGTCTGCCAGCAGTAAAGCCTCCGAGACAAGGGGCTGTAAGGGCAATTCCACAGCACAGGATCAGCAGGATAACTCCTCATCGCCAGGGAAACATCTTGGAAACTTTCCTTGAGTAGACTCGGGCTTTTCTACTTTTGTGCATGTAGAGAAGACCATTCCCTAAGGAGATGAGTGGTTGTGGACACAGCCCACCTCTACTGCAACCTATTTGTATCTGCCATACAGACAGAGGACAACGTGATTCAGATGTTAATCAGTTTGTGGCAACATTGCACAGCCTGCTTGAGTAAAAAGCAGTGTAGTCCTGCAGCTGAGGCAGAAACACACGGGGCTTTTTTGAACCCTCCTACTACAAGTGCCTAACTGAGGCACAGTGACTGCTTCTATCCACTGGCTGCACAGGGAGCCGAAATCGAACAGACCTGGATAGTAGGCGTCTGGTGTGCTTACGGCTTTATTGAACTAAGTTGCCATAACAGTCATGACAACTGAGCGAGGCACCTATTGTAGGTGCTCTGAACACAACGCACATTGCCCTTCATCTACTCCTCCCCAAGCCATGAAACCAAAACACCACCAATTTGCTACAGGTTGCTGAGAAATGAGAAGCTATTTCCCCTCTACTTGCCTCAACGTGGACTTTAAATGCAACTGCTCTCTTAGAAGTACCTGCAAAAATGGCATTGCAGGGTACTCTATCACATTAGTCCTATTGCATGGACTGTCACAAAGACTGCGGGTTGCATGTGCTCACTTTGTGTGTAAATGGTAATCTTTTTCTAACTGTCCATCCAGTCTGAGGACTATATGTGAAGGTGGGTTCTCTTAGTGTCTCTTGACATTGCAGAGGTGATTCTGCAGATCAAACTGCCTCCTAAAGTCCAGGTCTTGAGGAATTCAGGGATCCTGTGCAATCCAGCTTCCCTGAAGTAACTGATGCTTTGGGAGGAGCAGAAACTAGCAATGCATCCAGTCCTAGGTGCCTAGGACTTGACAGGCAAATTCTAGACTATGCCCTTTTACAGCTACTTATGTGTGTGCCCAGGAGCACAAGGAGGTGCCGTTTTTTTGCAATGACTTTTCAGAACAAAGCAGCGCCGCAGATGGACAGATAGGCAGCAGTAAGTTAGGTTCACGAAGCATTTCTTCCTGTACTGTAGGAGCAGCATTTTAATGAAACAGTCAATACTTGACTGCTTTTTTCCCTGCCCTGATCTGCTACCAAAGGCTGAACTGGTTGAGTGAACTGAGTCTCTGTAGCTCCTTTGGAAACCAATATCTTCAGGTTCACTTTGAAAAGGTTTGTGTTTGTGATACAGTAGTACTGTTACATCCACAGTAAGTATTGATTCTCTTGATGTAGTCACATTGTGTCTACTTGCGCTCCTGGGCTTTACTTATCTCATTTTGTATTTGCCTAAATAAAATGCAACCATAAAAAAATCACCATAGTGATTACATGACAGAAGTACTGCTTTTTGAACCTAAAATGAAACTCAGGTTACCTTTATACTATTTTATAAAAAGAGGACAGGGATTATTGAATAAAAAGCAGATTGACCTCCAAACCAAGCAGTAAGGCCCAGCTTCACCCATGCAATTGGCTCTTGGTTTCCTTTGGGCTTCATTTGCTGCCTCCATGGCCCTGCGACACAATATTCTTCAGCTGCAAGTGTCTGAAATGATGCGAGGGGTGTGCTGCAGCCTTGTCAGACTGATGCTTTCAGAGCATGAAAAGGAGGTTGTAGGTAGACCACATGGCAATGGTGGAGAGCTGTGAAGTGGTGAACCATATCTGGTGCATCCCTGTCCCTGGACTAACTTATGGGTCATCTTTCCCCAGAAACATGCCCAAGCAATGTCTAGGGGAGTGGTGTTTGGCACATACACAAACCCTTTCAGGGAACAGGCCAACAACTGAAACATGTGGATGATCAGCAGTCCAGTGCCTGGGCTCACTCCTTGGGGATGCCTGAATTATCTGAGATGTCCAGAGTGATGTGTGATTAATTATTCTTTGTCGGTGCCTACTTTTCTCCATTGACTATAAAGAGTTTGAGAAGTTACTTGCTTAGATTTAGACTCTAAATTCCAGATGGCAAAGGAGAGCAGATGAAGAATGCCCTTTACTGCTTCATTGATACCAAGTGGTTGATGTCTAGTAAGCAACCATAATACGCGTGGAATCTGGCATTACAAATGATCTGTGTCACAGTAGGTGCTGCAGAGGATTACAAGGCAAAGATATATGATCCTTACCCTGAACATCTTAGGATCTAAGTGAACAGCTTATATGCATATTCCTTGATGCATTTTATGACCATAAATCAGTATACAGTTTTCTGAATTAACACTTTTTCAAGAAAATAATTAAATTAATATATTAAAGATCAGCATATTTCATTTCCCTATAAGAAAGGAACAAAAATGTAAGCAATGCATTGATCAGGAAATGCTGGTTGTCACATTTGTCACAAGCCTTTCAGTGGGCCAAATTTGTCAACATAGCAATAAAATTTATGTTAGCATCAGCAAAGAAGAGCAGGAATCTGATGCAACCACTTTCTGATGCAGCAATCTGTGGGGCTCAACTCCCTCTGGAGCCTTGGCCATTGCATCCTCATTTATATGAGTGTGTATTGATTGTACAATGGCACAAAATGGAAAAGTGGTGATTCATACCAGACCTTCATCCATTTGACAAACTGGAGGGCACTAGCAGATTGTGATCCATAGATCTCTGGCAGAATTTAAATAGTTCTGCAGTGTCCAGGGAAGGTTGCTAAGAAAAATGAGATGGTCCTTACCTTGCACTTTGAAAGCAAATCGAGAGGATTCTACACTTTCATTAGACATAGGAGACATAATGAAGTTGACAAGACAAAAAAGTCCAAACGCCACTGCAGTAGAAGTCGGGGACATCCAAGTCTACACTGCTGGAGGCCTGATGCCCTTGCTTATGACAACAGTGTAAAAAAGAAGCTGCTCCACAGCAGGCAAACAGGTTATGCCAATTCATCGATGCTCGATTGCCCCAATCCCTAACCCTTGATCAGTACCCCTGGATTTACCAGGTGTTTTTCCAGCCACTGTAGGTCTCATGTTTTTTATGTTTTAATCTCAAAGGTAATATTGGGAGTGGGGGATGATGAAAAATTTCATCCATTTTTGAGGATAAAAGCAGCAAGTATCATCTTAAAGCATGCTCACATCTGGACTGACCTGCATACAGGACTCCGTGATAGGCAGTCCTGATTACTGTTTAATCCATTTCTTCACCATTTAATTGTGCTGAAATGCCCCAATCACTGAGCATGTGATCAGCAATTAAAGACCAACAGACCTTCAACCACAATAAAAACCATGTTGTTTAAGTTGTCTAGATAAATTCAGGGCATTTTTTTGTAACAGAGGTAATCACATACAGGGTATGTACAAATGTACATGGACAGAAGAGGAGGGAGGAGCTGATCAAACATATTAATAATGCAACTCCAACAGAATTCGACCTTATCGCTAGATCATGCAGAGGTGGTTAAGGCTGAGTGGGATTTACAAATATTATTTTGGCCACCAGAGGGTTCCCATATTTTTCCATTTGTGCGATTGAAGCAGTGAGAGAGTAAAGAGCGTAGAAAAGACACTTTAAAAAATGTTTGAAAGCAATAAAGATCAAACAAAATGCATCCCCAAAGTAATGCCAATAACCTACCTGCAGGTCCAACTTCATTACTGTAAAATTCAGTGACTGCATTTTGCAGAAGGAAAATAGACATTTTCTGCACTGGCTGCAGGACCCTCATTCTTATTTGCACTATTGCGCATGAGATCAGGATTCAAGCAGCTGACGATAAATTCCGTGTATGTAGGACACCTATTAAAAGTTTCATGTGATGTTAGAGTGAGTAGGTTAGTACAAAAGAAACCCCATAAAGTAAATAAGATTTCAAACGTTGTGGTATTGTCAGGGCAAAACCCCAGATTCCAAGTCAAGTTCAATCCTGCAAAGCTAGTAATGGCAGTGCTATTTTCCTAACTTGGCTTCAGTCACTACCGTGACTCTCGATTCTCAAATAATAGGTGATTCATCTTAATGTTATTTAGGGAAGGAGTCACAATGGCTTTGATAAGTCAAATGATGGTCAGATATTTTTCTTACAGCTCATTAATTTTCCCAGGAAACAATGGGCCAAATCCTGCTGTCAGTTATGCTACCAAAGTCAGTGTACTGGAGATGCTTTTCAATCTACGCTAGATCTAGATCCCCCCCTGACACGTATAGGATGGGCTCTTCGGTTTGTGCTGTCTGACATGCTTTATCAGACCTCTTGAGGCTCTCCTGAAAAGTCAACCAGAAATATGTCCGTTGCAGCAACCTAGTAAAATCTCAGTCCAGAGAGCGTTATCAGGAACAGCCCCTGGTCTGAACGGGATCCTTGGAAAGTTTATTCAAGGTTTCATAGTTCCATACCAAGACTCAGAGCCCTGGATGGGCAAAAAAGCTCCTCGTTGCCTGAAACGGCAGTATTAGAGCTCAGAGGGCTGCAGCAACTTTCCTTCGGGGTACAGACATAAGGGTGCCCTTATTGGTAAGTGCGGTGGTCAGAGGAGGCAGCCCATGAAGGTGTGCTTGTGGCTTTCCTTGTTTTGCCACCAGCAGGAGGAGGCTGTATGAGCTGTGCAGCCCAAAGAGCAGCTCTTGAAAGGGACCGACCGTTCTGCTCCTTCCTGAGATAACTCATAAGTCTTAGCTGTTGTGCAGATTTCTTCTTCATCGGCATACCAGGAACTCCACTGGCTTGTGCAATATGGTCCAAAGGTTCAAATGAAAATCTCTTTCCTTATTTGAGGTCAGAGCCCGGTGCCTTCAATCACGGCAAAGGAAGACTTACTGCACAGTCCACTGACTTCAAGGAAGCTTCTCATGAAGAAATCTATTTATTCAGCTTGAATAATGGGCACAAGAGTCTGGCTTTTGCTAACACAGGCACGGCAGCTTCTCAGGTGCTACAGTGTTCAGTATTATTCTAAATTTTCAATTTTTATTTCTAATAAGATGCTGACCTTCTAGACTTCATATGATGCATTATAATTAGAAGACTTATTGAGAAGCCTAATATAATATTATACCCGCTGGGGAGTCAAAAGTGCAAATAGTAAAAATATCAAATCTCAATATTTAATTAATTGAAACAAATTAAATTTCAACCTATTTCTCATTTCTGTTGCATATGAACTTTAGAATTCATGCAGATTTCCCCACAGAGGTTCCGAATGGGAATTTCGAATAACTAAGATCGTGTTTATAACCACAATTTTCAGCTTTTCAAAGACCTTCTCAACTAAGAGCTTTCAGGGCTCTGTGTGGGAGCAATTCATTGAATACGACTGCTGTAGTCAGGTGCCTAAATGGGACTCAAACACTTGAAAAAACTTGGCCTTTCTTCTTGGTGCAGAAGACTTCTGGAATCCTATATTTTAAAGCTCCCCAGTCAGGTTACCCAAATTGTTTCAGTGAGACAGTGAAGAGCAAAAAGCAAATAGAAGCAGCTTTCACAAGAGATGGGGTGACTTCCCTCTTTGTGTCATTTCTGACCTTTATTCAGCGTACAGAAGGCCTTTCTTGCAGACAAATGGAATTGTGTGAAAAAAACTGAAGAGCTATTGCAGGTGTATTATCAAATCACAACAACAGTCTTACTTGTCCTCATTCCTTGTAATGATATCACTACCGGGACTGCATTCATCTGGCTCACTGCTGGGTAGTGATTTGTTGTTAAAAATATATAAGTAAATGAAAACAGGCACTCGGTAAAGATGGACCTGCAGTTCCTCTGAGGAGTTTATTATTGCTAGACAGTCAGCACGGCTGCAGTTAGTCTGTGGAACGGCCATTCTGCAGTTGCATTTCTCTGCAGTAAAGAAAATTTACAGTACTCAATCATATGCCACAGGTCCTTTGATTAAATATGGATTTACAGTACATGATAGCCCACAGCAGCTTAAGTACTGTACAGTGTGTTACATAAATGCACGTTCAGGATTATTACACACACCAGAATAGACACGTACTTGATAGAGGTTGTTATGGTTTACAATTCCCTTTTCACTTTCCCTCTCTGTGGTAATAACTATACATGTATTGGCCTTAAACACCTACATGTTTTAAGTACAGGTTAAATTACAAAAGAGATTGCAACATCTTCTTTGTCCATCATCATCTAATAAATCAACAGGTCCATTTCTCTGGATTGATGTAATGGCATTTATGAGCATTGGCAAAGTCATATCCACTTAACTGATGCAATTAAGTAGTGCCGTGCTCTTATTATAATAATAATGGATTGACTGATGAGTAATTTATTTCTTTCCAATGTAACTGACAAAAATAGATTATATTCATAGACAACGCAATGTATTTGGATCATAAAACTGCTGCCTTCTCCGATCCACCATTAGCTTAGATTTATCCTCACCAGAGAGTGGCGGAAAACACTTTAAATGCAATACCACGCTTAATGAGGAATCCTGGCCCTGCTGCCAGCAGCTTCAGTGTTAAGTCCGACAGAGGTGAATACTTCACTAACTATTTCTCATAAGAGAAGCGCTGCTAAACACCGTCGTAAAGAACCAACTCTTAGAGCTGCCAACTGAACTCCCTCGTTTGGGGAAGGAGATGGTTGTGTTTGGTTTAATTTTAGCTGAGTTTCCAGGAAAAATATTTCCTTATTGCCACTTGTTACTCCATGCATTCTCCCTGACACTCCTTTCCTATCAATATTGCCTGGAGACCTGTGCAAGTCAGTGCTTTCATCACTCTCAACATGACCTTCTGGAGTATCTTGTTATTTCCCATGTTTATGACTGTCATTTACACATGTAAAGATTAAGGGCCAAATTATCTGCTGGCTGGGAATTGGCAGGGTTTTGCTGACTGCAGCGGAGCTGCTCCCATTTGCAGGCTGCAAGGGGGCTAGAGATGGGCAAGAGCAAATACCTCCAGGCACCCCAGAATTTCTGCACTACAGCCTGTTCCTTGCCCTTACTCTATCGCTGGTTTGGGTATAAAATCCCACAGTTCTCAAGGGCATATTACATCCATTTCCATCATAACTCCCTTTAAATTACAGCAGCAACAACTCTGTCTTCCACTAAGTACAAGCCAAATGTTCTAAATTCTTACTTCACAGTTTCACAGGGTTCGAGGACAAAAGAAACCACCAAATTATCTCGTCTGACCACCTGTATGACACTGAAAGAACAGAAAATACAGCCTGAGATTCGTACATTAGCAGGGAACTAATTAGGATAAGCCCAAATGATCCCAGCAAGATTTCCACTTTCTGGGGAACAATGGAAGGGGAAGGATCCTGCCTTTTGCAATCTTACCTCATGGAAAATACCTTCCCAACCCCAAAATCTGGAAATCAGCGTCACCTGAGCCCATGAACAAGGCATGCCAGACAAGACTTAGGCCAGGATGATTCAGCGTACCACCTGGGAACACTATACTGTGCCATCTGGGGTCCTTTCTTTACCTGTGGGGTATATTCTTTATGTTCCAGTATGTGTGTGTGAGTATGTGTGTGTGTGCGCACGTGCACGCAATTCTTCACCAAGGGAAAATTCCTTCCTTGGTCCCTGAAGCCTGAGGTCCAATGTTTGTCATTGTTTGAAAGTAGTTCCATTTGTCAGAAAGAACACTGGGGACAGTTCAGAGCTTCCTGTCCTCTGCATGGGTTATGAATGGAAAACTGGAGATTTCACAAACCTGAAGGCCAGCAGAGATCACCACAACCGCCCTGTATGTCTGACCAAGGTGTCTGTGACACCCTCATAAGTGGGGAACAGCTCTGTTGATGGGGGCAAAGATGTCCACTGCTAAAAAAAAGAGATGGGACCTCTATTTCTTTCATTGAATGATGGCAAATACCGTAAGTTTCCCAACACTGACAGGCTCATCTTAAGTGTTACGCCAGGAAGCTAAAGAGATCTTTCAAATGCCCAGCATGATCACTAACATAAAAGTAGAAGATGTGGTTAATAGTATTGGCCGGCCTAAGAGGGAGAGAGAAAGATCTGCAGAGGTTTATTTACTGCTATAAGTGTTAACAAAGTTTGAAATCAAGGTGTTTTATGACTAAAGACAACAAATATGTGAGTTTATGCTCACGGTATCCAAATTTCTAATGCAAGGTTAACTCATTTTCCTCACCCCAAGGCATTATGTATTTAATTTTCAAGACACAACTGCATGTTACATGATGACCAATAAGATCATCGATGCTGGCTTTTATTTCTGCTCTAAAACCTCTAAAAGAAGAGAAACATCTGGTCTCTGAGAAGGTGTGATCTATGCCTGCACTCATGCACTCATAAATTATTTATCTTGATCTACAAGTGATGTCTTATAAAGGGGTCCATGGAGGAAAATAAGAGCCATTTGTGCTACCTTTCATCAGAAATGTTTATACAGAGTCCTCTCTCTCTGACCACAGAGCAGACATCTCATTCCTGAAACTACACCTCCTCACAGGAAGAAACACTAATCGTTCTCACCGCTGCAGAATGCCTGGTTCTCATTGTGACCTAAACTCGTGGCTTTAAATGCTCCTTCCTCCTCGCAGATGATGCAGCCAATACCCTTGCAGACTACTGATGTTAGATCTTGAAGCACGAGCCTCCTAATTCCCCTCTGGACCGATGCACATGAACAGAAGGCAGGATCTTTGTTATCAAATAGCTATTAAAACTGGTTACACTTCTTTGATAAAGCCCTTTGGCACAGGAGAAAAACAAACGTGAAATAACATCGCAGTGGCAAAGGTACAGTGTCAAATGCTGAATCATGAGAAATTCCCACGTAATGATACCCAAGCGTGCCTCTTCTAGGTGCAGTGCCAAGATGTTGGCCTCTGAAAATTCAGCAGAATGGATTCACTGTACTGGTGACCAACATGAAGCAGGACAATGATAAGAAAGCCGAGAAAAATGACGCTGATGGACAGGCATGTGATCCAATGAAGAGAAGGTTGCAGCTTCTGGCTCATTTATAGTCCAACATTTTTCGCAGTGCTGCCTGGAAGTTGAAGAGCTGTTGTGACACCACAGTCACCATACAGTTAAGGTCTGGAATGCGATGTGCTGGTGAGTTAAGAAAAACTTTTTGATTACCCATGCTTTGCACCTGGAATTTAAGCCAGGGACTGGGTATGAAATAGTGCTGGATGTGCTTTGGAGATAAGAGCTCACTCACCGTGCTAACAGTGTTCTTTTTGTTGTTGTTGTTACTTTATTTTTTTTGTGGCATTTATTCCAATTCGATTAAAATAATTGAAGTTAATTTTGAAGACATATTTAGCTTATTGAAACTTGAGAGACATAAAAATAATTGGCAATGGGTTTCAGATTTTTCTGAAAGAAGAGCGATCAGTCAATTTGCAGTAATGAAGCAGTTTCTTACTACGCGGTCAAAGGGAAGACAAAAATGGTCATTCCTGGAGAAGAAAGGGATAGTTCTGTATGGGTGAAAAAAAGTGAGAATGAGATGGAGAAACGTAGCAGAACTATTTTCATCGTTGATCAGTAGTGTCAAAGGAGAATCATATTCCTAGCCTGGGAAAATCGACAATATGAAAGATTAATGTTTTTCACTGCTGGGTAGGCTACTGGGTCCCAGCAAACTTCATAACCTAGAGATATGAGGGGAAAACTTGGGTGAAAAAAGAGAACATTCCTGATTCTCTGGCTACTTCTAAAATTCTGTCTCTGGTCTTCCTGCTTAGTCAACATCTCTAAGAAGGCCTCAGGGATCAAAAACCAAGACAGCTGTTGCCAAGAACTGTGTGCAGAAACAGGTCAGGCTTGAAGGATCGGTAGATACTGAGTCTGCCAGAAGATGTGCATTGCTCTGAGATGCTGTGCCTCTGCCTATGGGTCCTGGAAAGCCAGACAAGCACGAATAAATTGTAGCGCACAGAAAAGGCGGCAAGGAATTTAGAGGGGCTTGGGGGTGACGGAACTGTGTTGAGATAGGACATGCAGCTTTTGTCTATTACGTGCACAGCTGGAGCATGTTGACAGACGAGGTGATACAGACTAGATTTGCACTGCCTTTTGCAGCCATGCCCGAAAGGACCTCTGTATTTTCCAGGTCAAGTAGCATTGGTTGATTCTCTTCTGTTCTGTCCAGGATCAGAGTCTTTTGGGGTGGACGTGCCACATCCATCAAATAGCGTGTACCACGGCACGGTGCTCAAAACAAGATGCTGGAGACTCAGGAAAAGGCTAAACACCAAAGTCCCCAACACCACCTGCACCACTGCAGCCGGCTGAACCTGCCACAGCTTGTGGAATCTGCTCAGAAGAAGTGCATACAGGCAAACCCAGTCCCACAGACCACTTTTAAGTAGCCTGACGCTGCCAGTTCTCACTTCCAGTATGCAAGAGAAACCCAGGAAGCTGCTTACACTTCATATAAAGAGAAGTGCCACACACTAATGCTTGGGTCCATGTTGTCTCTGCAGTATTCCCCGCCCTTGTTCTCTGAAGAACTCTCTTTCCTCCTCTCCTGACCCATGCCCCACTCCCTTTTTCTCCCACTTGAATATTCTCCTGCACCATCTCCAAGTCTGTGAGGAACAGACAGTGTACTGCTGGCTAGCATGCTTTTTAGGAGGCCCCTTTCAACCCTATTGTCTTCTCTTTATCACGAAGACACAGTGTACCTGGCAACAACCTCTTTTCATGATCATTGCCTTTGGAGGGAAGTTTCTCTGTTTATCCAGACACTAGACAGCCTGGACCAGGGAACACTTTCTGTAGAAGGCCAAAATCTATTGGGAGATGAAGGAGAGCACATAGCTTTGATTATGGAATGCATTTGTTTCACAAGTGAGAACTAAACAGGATTGGCCAGGCCAGCAAACCAGAAATTCTAACCAAGCACGTAATACGAATATAGTGAAAAGGAAAAAGAACAGCACAAAGGCATAGTGACCAGCAAGAATACCTTCAAAGTGGGACAAGATACCAGAGGTCCCACATGCTTGCCCCCTTTCCTTCTCCCTACTGGTTCTGTCATCCATAAATGGTGGCGCAAAAGGTAAGGTGTTGGAGCATCTGTGGTGACCAGCCTCTGCTGCAAGTGGTCCTGGCTCATATCGAGTGGCAAAGCAGTTACTGATTGTGTAGGTAACAGCTAACTGACAGAAAGGGTGAGCATAGCATTAGTGCCCTTGGGAAAACCTCATCTTTTTCTCTGAGCCTCTCTCTTTCAAGAAATTGAAATTAAGAGCGTCCATAATATCACACTGCAAGAGACAAGCTCAGTGGAGTGGACGTGCCCATCTGCCCAGTAGTGCAGACCACACTGAAATGGGGATAGAGTTATTTTCAGGTCTTTCCAAGTTCCTCTGAAGGACTTACTGGGTACCCTGCTTTTGTTTGAGTGTGAAGATTGGTGGTAGCTTGGGAGTAGACAAGTCTGAGGCATCCCCATCAAAAATGCCTGAGTTTGCCCCTGCCTCTTGCATCCTGAGGTCAAACTTTGCCTGTGGATGACCAAGTTAGACCTAAGATGTGAACTGACTTCCCTGCAGTGTGGACTGTCAAGGGGCGAGGAAGAAGAAGAGAGCACTGTGACATGAGAATACAGCTATTCCCATACTGCACTTAGATCCCCAACATTTGCTATGAGGTCCTTCACTGACGCTGTTTAGGGAAACTGAGCATTTGTAGGTAAAGAAATTCTTGTGTTTACCAGTAACTAGATAAAAGATGGGAAAACAAGACTAAGAATGGATGGTCAGGTTTTACCATGGTGAAAATTATCAATGGAGTTTCAGAGAGATCTGTCCTGGGACCTATGTTATTCGAAATATTCATTGACAAACTGGAAAAGGAGCTGAGCAGCAAGATGACAATTTTTTGTGACACAAAATTGATCAACAAAAGCAATGGAAATTAAAAAGAAACAACACCAAAAGCCAAAGTAAAAGCAAAAGAGAATTGTGACATGCTGCTGAAGGATTTCATGTTACTTGGTGACCAGCTGATGAAAACTGTCAGATGAAATTTAGTGTTGATAAACGTAGGATAGTACCTATGAAGAGAAAGTGCCCTAAATATAAAAAAGGTTGATATGTTCTAAATTAGTTATTACCACCCAAGAAAGGGGGTATCAAGGAAGGATATGGAATAAAATTATCAAGTAGCAGATTTAAAACAATAAAAAAAAGGAATTTTTTTTCACATGACGCATAATTAAACTGCGGAACTCATTGCCACAGGATGTTGTAGAGGCCAAAAGTATAAATGGGCTCAAAAAGCAATTAGACAAATTCCTGGCTGAAAAATTCATGGAGCGTTACAAAACGCAAAGATGCAGATACAATCTCTGTCTCATGATGCCCCTAAGGCACAGACTGCTGGGAGGGTGTGCCAGAATGAAGTATCACTATATGGTTGCTCTGCTTTTACAGTCTTCCCCGAAATACCTGCTACAGGCCATTGTCAGAGACACAACACTGAGCTGAGGGAGGATTTCTGCAGCCACTGGTATGGGAATAGGTAGTTATGCATAAAGTTAAGGGAACAAAAGTAGGAACTGAATCCACGTAGGGGCTGCAGCATTTGTGACTGCTGAAAAACTGAGTCAGAGAGGATTTGAGAATCATGGAGTGAAAAGCAATTGCAATAGAAGGAGAATATCAGTTTTAGCATATGGGCTGAGCAACATATAGAAAAGAGTTATCAGTCTTATACTGTTGGGTAGAGAGGAGGCTGTTAAGTGGCTTGTGAGGCTCATGGAGCCATAAACCATGTTAACAAATGAAGTCCACACAGAAATACTTTCTAAGACATCATTTAGCGAAAGACATCTAACAAATCTGTGGAGTTATAAATGTCACTGGTATATTTCCTGAAGCTTACCTTGTTTTTCACTAGAATCCATGTAAAGCCATTTGTATTTAAATGACTGTAGAAGTGGTGAATTGTTTCATTCGGGAGTTTAATAAATGGTTTGCCCTAGTTTGTCAGAGTTTTCCGTAATTTTACGTGACTGGCCACATAAATTTGCCGGAAAAGATCAGATAGGAGGAGGTTGGCACAGCAGAGGAATTCCAACAGAAGCACAGAGTTAATGAATCTCCACCCATGTCCAGACACGCGGATGGGGAGAAGTCCAGCCAGCAGCACCCAGCTGGGTTCCTCCGAGCCGAACACAATGACTGTGCAGCGAATTGCCTTTGCACTGGTGATGGCACCCGCGGGGCGGTGGCAGAGACTGGTAAGAAATGAGGTATATCCAGCCCTCTCTGAGCACGGCTCTAAAGAGTTTTCAGGACATAGAATTATAGAATTGTTATGGTTGGAAGAGACCTTTAAGATCATCGAGTCCAACCATTAACCTAACACTGCCAAGTTACCACTAAACCACGTCCCTCAGCACCACATCTACATGTCTTTTAAATACCTCCAGGATTGGTGACTCAACCACTTCCTTGGGCAGCCTGTTCCAATGCTTGACAACCCTTCCAGTGAATGATTTTTTCCTAATACCCAATCTAAACCTCCTCTGGCACAACTCGAGGCCATTTCCTTTGTCCTATTGCTTGTTCCTTGGGAGAAGAGACCGACCCCCACCTGGCTACCCCCTCCTTTCAGGCAGTTGTAGAGAGCGAGAAGGTCTCCCCTCAGCCTCCTTTTCTCCAGGCTGAACAACCCCAGCTCCCTCAGCCTCTCCTCGTAAGACTTGTGCTCCAGACCCCCTCTAGCCATGTCCGGAAGAAAACTATGATGACGCTGAAAGTCATTCGTGTAGTGGACACAGGCTGCTACATTATATCTCCTGGTGTTAAAAAGCAAGTTCATTCTGGCAACTCACATCCACCAAGACACCGCAGTGGAGGTGCCCAGCTCCTGCTGAAAACTCAACTGCATCTTCAGCTGTGTGGGGACCATGGTGCTGGGTTGAGTGGTTGTCCTGGTCTCCCCACAGCCCTCACCCCATGTGCTGGGACCGAGCAAGGTGTGCTTCAGCTCTCCATGGGCCGTGGCTTGGCACGGTGTGGCATTTCACCTTCCTGTCACAATCTGTCCACACTGAAAGCGTGTGCTTAGTTCCTGGGTTTTAAAGCATCTCATTAACTGTTTCAGCAATGAGGTAACTTCTTTTTAAGTCCACAAGTCCGTTATTCCCCTTAAGATACCCATGTAGAAACTCTTCCTAAAGTTAATGGATTTGAAGGGAAAAACACGCCCTGAAGTGCCTGTGATTTCTGATTATCCACATTGTCTGTGCTCTGTGAATTAATGCACTTGAATCTGGTCAAATCTGTAGCCAGATAGGCTGAGAAAAAATAAATACAACAGAGGTTTGAACTTCTTTCATACATCTTAATAGGGATATTATGCTTAAACCCCTTTGTGACCATTTAAGTGATAAGATTATTAAAACCAGTGGCAAAAACAGCCTTCATCATGAAAATGCATTTTAAGTGTCTAGTCGATACAGTGTTAATCTTACCTATCAGTACCTTTGCACAAAAAACCACAAAATCAGGAAAAAAGCATTCCTAGTCCCAGCTTACTACCTGGGGACAGTTTATGCATTTTTCCTACTTAGTTTTGATGAAATGCAAAAGCTTCTACAAGGACAAGAATCTTATGTTTAGTGAGAAACAAAATATAACAGACATTTTTTTCCCTTTTTCCTCCTGCATATTTGGATTTCTCCTGCTCACAGTCTATGACTTTCAGCTACAGGCTATGACTGATCCCTTGACAACTCTAGTCTCTGCGATAAATTGTTCAAAGTCAGACCTGGGGCTGTGTCAGTTCCTAGAATATCTGGGTTTTATATCTTCTCTAGCCTCATTTTAAATTTAAATGATAACAAATGCAATCTGACCCCAGATGGAACAGAATGTATTTTTACATCAGACTGGTGTTCTTACTAATACAGCTTTGGTAAGCATCTCAAAGCCCACAATCATTTATGCTGAACCCCTACACGCTTTCTTAGAAGAAGATGGGCCAAGCACCACCACAGAAATGATGCACAATCCCAATTAGAGGCTGGCATTGCCTTTCAGGGAAGCAGTGCCATGGTCTTCTGGGCACATCTATTCCCACTTTTGTCCCTTGTTTCTGAGTTGGTTTTAGGAAATGATTTATTTCTTTCTTGTGTATGTTGGTAGGGGGATTTAAAGTGATTTTTTTTTAAGTGTTTTGCTTTATTTGCAGATGTATCTATCGCATTTACCTGTGCTTTTGAAAATGTACTGCATAATCTATGCTATTCCTGGAGTTCCACTCTGACAGGATTTGAACCCAAAAGGTGGGCTATTCCCTTTTCCTTCCCCCACACCCCTTTTTAAAAAAATAAAAATAGAAATCTGTAAAATACTTTAAAACAGGCTGCCCCCTCACCTCTGTTGTTTGGAAGAGATGGTCAAGGAGAACCTGAGGCTGGAGAGGACAAACCTGACCATGCAGTTGCATGGCAAAAAGGCTCCTCTGTTTTTGTGGGCAAAGGGAAATGGCTGGTGGCTTGGGCTTTATGGTGACAGAGCTAATGGTCTGAACTGGCAAGGTGCTTCTTTCAAATACTGGTTGAATTCACAAGCCTTTTGCTCTGGTATTTAAACCCAGTTCTCACCTGTCACTAATCCCTTTCCCATTTTCAACCAAAGGAAAGACTTGTGCGGTGAACAAAGGGGAAAGACGCCACATATTAGTAGCCAAGATAAGGTACCAGTATTTAAACAACACCAAATGCTCAGTTCAGACAAAGAGGGATATCTCTGAGTCCAGTGCAAATACACCCCCTCACATCAACTGTGGTCATCTACGGTACCCATTTTGATTGGATTTTTTTTTCCCTCTTTGACCCCTCATCACCTCTTTATTCAGTCTCCCCCAAGCAGAGCATGATGTCTGAGTCAAGCTTTTGAACTCGCTGCCTGTAAGTAGGTTTCAAAGCAAACAAGCTCATACATCCCTTGCCTGTGTAGGTGTGTTCACATATTTTTATTTATTAACAACAAAATAAAAACATAATCTGATACAATTAAAGATGTGTTGCAGAGAGTGGTCTGTGCTGAGAAATGCTTGCACCTGGTATCGTAATTCATGTTTAAGAAACAAGTTGGCATTAAAAAGAATCAATCAAATGACAATGCAGACAATAGGATCCAAAAGTCCCTCCCAAATTACCAAGCAGTAGAGAATTGGATAAGATTCTGTCTATGTTTCTAATATTTTAGAGTAGTGGTTGCCTGCTATGCTCAAGCCTTTGATCTCATAACTTTGCCAGCTGACAATGAGATAATAAGTGTTAAGGACAATACAGCAAGAATAAAAATCAGTGCATTTTCTAGGAAGGCACTGAGATGTGACATGATCGGAGAAGCAAAGTGTATATGAAGGGCAAATTTTGCTCTCAATTGTCTAATATACATGCAGAGTTCTGAATATGGCCCGTTGCAGGAAGATCAGTTCAAAATGTTAATTCAACAAATGAAGGAAAAAGCAGTTATTCAACCTTTTTTTTTTATTATTCCCTGAGCTGATGGGACGTCTATTATGCACAGCTCTTGCTGCATCTGTTTGTTAATCACGTAATATGGCTAACACTGCCAAAGGAGGACAGAAACTATATAACAAAGCAACTGAAAAGCTAGCCTCACCCAAAAGAAAAAGATGGAAAACCAGATTCCCATTTTATGTATATTTTCTGGATTGAGTGAAACAAAAATTCATCAGGTCTGTAAGACATCATCTCAGAGTTTGGGAAAGACCACGAGGCAGAACTCTGTCAGCCATTGAGCCTGGAGAAGGCTTGGGCGTCCTGAGCCCTCCAGACCCTGGTGAGACAGTCACAGTTGTGCCCAAAGTGAGCATGGAGGTTGAAGGTGGATGTGTAGCCATCCCAGTGTCCTTCTCAGAAATACTAAGCAGACAGAGATGAAGCAAATGGGAGATGGACACCACAGAGAACAACTGGGTAGTTTGCATCCAGGGAGCCCTTGGCAGCAGCCAGTGGAATGGGGACGGTCCCAGCCATGGGGAGGGAAAGCTCCTGTGTGGTTGCACAGGTAGCACACGCAGTCCCTGCCTGCATCTGCCCTCAGCCTCTGTGTGTCATTCAGGGGGGAATTTAGATCACAAGTTGCACATAGATCAGAGTGGTGTGGAAACAGCAGTGGTCAGGGTCCCCCACTGCCTCCGCAGGGCTGTGCCTCCGTCTCAAAGGCTGCCATGCAGGTGTGATCGGGGCTCAGCCTAGCAGGACTCCTGCCTTTTTCCTCTTCAGCTGTAGGTCAAAGCAATGCTCATCTTATGGACGAGCCACCTAGTTCATCTCCTGGTCCTTTCCTGGGGCTGTAAGCCTGCCCGGGTACTCCCAAACCCATCAGATTTTGTAGTGAAAAGAAAGATAGGAATCAGCGAGAGAATCAGCTGGAAAAAGCCACTCTGCTCTCCTGCTTCGTTGGCTGGTATGCTAACTGCAGGCGACCGGCTAAAGTAAGTGGATATTACTGGCCCCTTGGCTTGGTCAGTAGAGGGATACATTCTCCTTCTGACTGACCTTCTCAAACGCAAAGTCTTCTGTAGGTAGTATTGTACGTATTAAGATGAATTAGAATAAGTGGAAAGGAATTCACACATACATTTTTAGTGGTATTATAGGAAAAAACCTTTCCTTTTTCTTGCACCAAAGCCACCACTGATGCTCAAAGACAATATTCAACAGAGGCAGAAAGAACTCCAAATACCAAAGACCTAAGACGCCCGTTTGCCACCCCTATGGGATTTTCCAATGGCGTGTGACTGAAGTTCAGCCTAGAACTTAGCTCTGGACCAAAACCAAGGCCAGCAGAGCCTGAGTTTGTAGTTTTTTAAGAGATCCTATCCTACCATATGTTTACCAGCAATATGATAATTGTCTGTGCAGTACTCAGTCTGCTATGGATTTTGCAGCAGCTGTCAATAGCACTCATTCATCACGGGCCCAAGATAATTGAAGCGCTCCATCTGCTGCAGGGCCACTATTATCAGTAGTGATACTTGTGTCAGTAACTTACTGAAGAAGGGCCTGAACTTGCTCCTAGTGAAAAATCAATGGGAGGATTCCTGTTGGCAGAAGTGGAGGCGGCCCTAACCCTTTCGGTACTGAAACCCTGAGCGGCTGCTCAGCATCGGATGGCGTGGCACCTGTCCCTGTTCTGCCCCTGCATCACTGGGAGGAAGCAAAGGCAGGAAAAGCTCTGCCGTTATCACAGAGCCTTTGCAAACCAGCCCCGCAAAGCACTCCTGAGCGCAAATCCCCGCCGAGGGAAAGGGCAGGCAAAGTAGAAAAACCAGAAACAGGCTGAAGAAACAGATGATGTTAGCTCACATGGATGAGAGAGGCAGAATTCAAGATATGCGTTCAGTTTAAAGCCCCTGACTGTATCAACAGTCAGGCATGTTTACAGGAAAGTGCTAAAGGAATTAATCTGTTACTCAGCAACACTAATCAAGACTCCTACCCCATGCAGTTCATAAAGTCCTGCATCCATGCATACCTTTATATTCATGTTCACAGCCAGCCCCATTCCATCTTCTGTCTGCTGTACAAAGAGAAGGAAAAAAACCAGGCAATAAAACCAGTTATTGCAATACAGCATTATCTTTTTCTCAGATAAAACAATTATTTTCTATCACTTGCAGTTCTCTTTTCTCCTATTTTTATCTAATTATCAAAAAAAAAAAAAAAAGAAAAGGAAAAAACAAACCTCTTTTTCTTCTTGGATTTTCTTCCAAGAAAAGAACAAACTTTCAAAAACCAAGGCAAGTTATGACCTCTTTAACTAAGAGGGGAAAACAGAAGTTGTTGTCCTGCTGTTGCAAGTGCAGATGGGATCAAACCAGAACTTTAAATCAGAACACCCTTGAACTTTCAAGGTCAGGTTCACATCTAAACTTTACTGCTAAGGCGAGTCAAAGCCTGTGCTCAGATGGATGTGGATGGCTCCCACTGAGTTCAGTCAGCATTCGTTGATTGTAACGGTAATATTTTTGTTGCGTTTGTTTACTCCAGTGCAGATTCTCAAGGATCTGACTTCATTTTCATTCTTTCTTGTTCGTACCCTGGATAAGAAAGGCCACTTGCTTGAATACTTTTAGGTTCTCTTTATGTGCAGAAGGATGTAAGATTAGGAAAATGAGAACTTTAGTGAGGACAGCCGTCCTTGCAGTGTCACTTTGACGGCGAAAAACAAAGAGTGATGAAGGTTCAAAGAAGATAACGCTGCAAGGTCTCAAAATACAAAGCAAAACCATGATTTCACTTTTCATCAGAGGAGCACAGAAAGTCAGGCACTCTTCTGCTGGGCATTAATTCAGATTTTTTTTGGAAATATTTTGTTGTTTGGTACATTCTAGACCTGCAGAGTTTTAAGGGATAGGCACCATTTTTTATTGGAACAACGGGAATAGCTGAAAGGGCAGTGCATGTTTGAATTCCCCACTAGAGAAGGGACTGAGTCCCACAGATTATTCTACAGCACCACAAGATGGAGGAAGGTCATAGGAGATCTCTGTATTGAGGTGACTGAGAAAATTGTAAAGGAAGTTTCCCATGTTGTTGTCTTTGTCTTCTGAGGATGTCTCTTTTACTTCTTCCAATACACAAGGAGTCAAGGTAGGGTTTTTTTAAGCAAAATTGGCAGGGGGAAAGAAAAGAAAAAGCAACAATGAGGAATGTTTTGATGAGTGGCTGAAGTCAAAATAGAGATGACCCCAAGAAACACAGACATATTCCTTTGCTAAAGAGAATCATTTCATACCAGAAAGAAGACATGAGATTTTATTTTATATAAACTTTGATTTTCAGAAGAGACATAAATCTTCTGCCTAAAAAAGATACCTTTCTTTTCAATATTTAATGAGCCTTTATTTTTGTCCATCTACTTTCAGAACATGAAAACAAGCCTCTAACGCAGGAACACACTCTCCAGCTGCAGTGTAACAGATGTGCAAACCATTAGTATCTGCTACCCATTCCAAGTCATTAAATCCAAAACCCTGCAGGAGGAGTCAAAGGTACCATCAGGGGACCTGTGGCAGTTATGGTGTTTCTACTTAGCTGATTTCACTGGAAGGGACAGTGTTTTACCTTGAGGCATAGAAGAGAGAGTAGGGAACTCAGAGCTGGGTTAACTGTGGACAAAATGACTATGAAAATGTGCAACTTGACTCATAGGATCAGTTTCCTGAGCCCTTCACCATGGTGAAGGGGAAATGAATGGTGCTCCACTGACAAGGGAAGGTGTAAATAGGTTCCAATGAACTTAAAAACAGGATGAAAACAGAGAAGACCCTGAGCTAAAATGCTCCAGTATGTGAGGAAAAGGGCAGTGCCAGGATTGTGATTCATGAGAGGTCAGCTCCAACAGTGAAGTGACGGACAATCCAACAGGGCAGCAAGGGAAACCTGTTCAGAGAGTGGTTAGTGTCCAGGCAGGGTCTTCATCCACGGGTGTGGAGATCCGGGATTTGGGAACCACCCTGTCATTTGCATTCAGTGCTCCTGAAACAATCACCTCATCAGAAGCCAACCAGCACTGCAAAGGGACAGTCCAAGGACTGAATGGAAAGGTGCACCTTCCCATGAAGCCAACGTCAGTGCAGGCCGGGGAGTTGAGGTGTCTTCAGAAATCCTCCTGGCCCCTGCCTGCTGCGGACACCGACAACCCTGGTGGGTGCTGAAACTGGACCTTGGCAGAACCTGACTGGCCAAACAAGAGCAGAAACCTCATGCATCTTCCAGAAACCAGGGCATCTCAGTGTGCCTCAGGCATCCAAATCCCCTTCCCCATTCAGAAGATGCTGCTTCTACTTGGACAGAATTTCTTGGCCTTAGAATGCCCCAAATTCACAGCATTTTTGCAGACTGCGTGGCATTCTGGCAGCCAGCTGACTTTCTGATGTTGCACGTGGGTGAGCTTTTGCTCACTCTCTTGCCATCTCTCTGCAAGCGGCGGGAGCCGCAGCGGGGCAAGTGTCACAGGCAATATTCAGAAGCAATTGCGGAAACTTTATTGCTCAGAAGTGGCACTCAGCCAGCAGAGGAGGAAGAGAAGAGCTCATAGTTGTGTGCTTGCACACACTGACAAAACTGCTACTGATGAATCAGAGAGAGAAATCTGCAGAGGTGACCTTGGGAGGTCACAGAAGACTCGTTTTTGCCAACAAATATGAACATTTGCAATCAGACTGTGGCCTGGTGCCAGTCACTGTTTTATGTGCTATCTCATCAAAACATATGAATTTTCAATAGCTGGTTTAGAGGCCTACTTGCTGCAGTATTATATCTCTCCAACTCCTACAGGTTTTGAATTGTACAGATACAAAAGCAGGGTATTGAGGAAAGCTGGCACACGGATTTGCATTGTTCTCGATGAACATTTTCCTGCATTCTGAAAATCGCCGACTGGTCAAGTGCCGGAAGGTCACCAAGCAACATGGCAAAACTGATGACAGAAGGGAGGCAAAAAAATCTCTGGAAAATGAAACTCCTCCATTGTCCGGCCTGGAAGGTCAAAAATTGCCATTTTAAGATTGCTTGTGCTAACGGAGGCTCACCCACCATAGGTGTCAGCCCTTCAGAGAGAACTACTGTAAATATCACCATCTGTGATGTTCCTGGTGAAGGACTCTGCTGATGTAAAGGTTATTACTCATTTATAAACATATGGCTGTTGTAATCATTCGGTCCTCTGTTCGTAGTGGGATTTGTGTTTTGATGGAGCTCGGTTTCAAAATAAAGCTGTTTTTTCGCTACTCAGCACTAAGGGGACATTATCAATTTAATTTATATTAATAAAAACAACAGCAGCCCACTGTGGCAAATTCTTAAATCAATAGATGTGATCTGACATTAAAAAAAAAATCTCATTGAAAGCAGTCAGTCTGAATGAGCACCACCCAGTGCAGTCTGAAATCAAATCTACAGTGACCGCAAAAAAGACTGGGGACAAAAAGACAGAGGGTTCTGCTGTTCACCATTGTCCCAACACAACAAAATAATAAAAGCTAACAGAAAATGTGTGCCTTTTTGGCATTATTTCCATTTTGAAAATCTAGAGAGCTAAAATACTGAGGTTTCAAGTACTTGAGCTGAGAGCATCTTTTTAGCGATACAGTGGTAGCAAAGGCTCTGAAAGTGTGTTTTCAAACCATGGATTTTATTGCCTGTGTGTGTGATGTGTGAATATTTGAGCCTGTGCGTTTGTGCATATACATGCCTTTCAAATGAGCCCTTTAGATCTAAGATCCCATTTCCTCCATATAGTCAACAAAGACCGTAAAGCAATTTCTGTCGGAGCAAGAGTTCACGTAGAAGACCTGAAAGCTAAAAATTCCCACCAAACCAGTTCAGACACAATGCATAGCTTACCTGTTGTCTGTCTGCTTCCAGAGGCAAAGGGACCGCTTCATCTGACTTATTGTAAATGTCTAGCTCAGGCTGAGATGAATTGCTTCCTGAAGTCCACTGACTTTGTGGAGAGTTTTTATTAGGCCCTTGATTAAGAGTTTTGATGACAGTAGAGCCTGTGTTTGCATGGCTGTCCCTAATAGTATGCAAACTTTGAAAAAAAGGTATTTTATTCATCACTGTACTGAGATATCTTGCAGTAAACCACGCCTCCATCCACAAATAGGCACGGCTGGGTTCCACATACCAAGACATCTCTCTCCGTACTTTTCACCAGCAGATCAAATGAAATAAGAATTACCAATACACGATCCTGTCTCCTGAGAGACATTTTTCCTAATGGGAGACTCATCTGCCGTATTTTAGATCATGTTTAAAAAAAACCCTCATCACTGATATTGCCTTGGATTGCTCTAACATAATACTTTAACACCCAGCCCACTTTTTGTCATTAACAATATTTATGTAATGCAGCTGCAAGGCGAAGCAGCACGTTACATCATCGCAGCTGAATGAAGGGCAAGTTGCACTTTCTAGATCACAGCGCTGTGATGTTTGCGTTACCTATGCCGAAATTCAACAATGAAAAAAGAAAAAAAGAAAAAGGAAACAGTTATGTTGGGTTTGGGATTTTTAGAATTAAGCTTGGGGAATGAAGATGAAAATGTACTTCAGCATCAGGGGTTTTTTTTAAATTTTTTTTTGTGTTTAAATCAACTTAAAAATAATTTTGGTTTTTTGGAATGCTGAGGTGGTTATTTTTATATGCAATCTTAGTTTAGGACGTATCTTGAGCCCCTGAAATACGGTGAAAATCCATTGGAATCCACTGGAGAATCCTCATGTCCATGAGAAAGCTTCAAATATGGAGATCTGGATTTTTTTTTTTTTAATGTGAAAGTGTACAAATATCCCTGATTTATGGCATGTGAACACCAAACTGCCACGGTTCTGCCTGGAGAGCTGCGGGACATTCGCAAAACTCCCTGCACTTTCTTGTAGCAGAACTAAACATATCAGTGCAGTTAGAAACCTCACTTAGAAACTTTGGTTTCTAACAGTTAAAAGTTTCTAACAGTTCGTAGTTTCCGACAGCTAACAGTTTCTAACAGTTAGAAACTTCAGTTTCTAATAGAATGTGTAAAATTTCCAGGATCTGTATTTTTTTGAATGGTAACAGCTAGTATGTCAAAAAACTTCACCTGTACATGTTTATGTTTTTCCTCTAATACACATCATTCAGTCTTTGAACCAACATGATTTCACCCTCACTACATGCCTGGCAGAGATACATTAATTATGGCTATTTGAATGGCAAAGAATAGAAGCACAGAGAGGGTAAATGACTTGGCAGAGCCAGAAATAGAATCAAGATTTCCTAAAACCCATTCCAGTGCCTCAACCACAAACCCATTCCTGGGAAAAACCCAGGAAGTATACCATACTTTCCACACTGCCCCCCCCCCCCCCCTCAATTTATTCCATTAAATGACTACAAAAGGTCTGTGGACATTCTTGCTACAGTTTAAATAGTAGCTTAATTCAGTTTATCTTGAACCTGTTCCCATTAGGCTTGAGATAAATCAAAGCATCTGTGCAATGCAGGTATAAGTTTTAGTTTTAAGCCTAGTGTTTAACTGTTGATGATTTCTCATAGCCCTGAGACATGGGTCTGAAGAATTCAGATCTGCTTCTCACCCTTTGCAAAATTCAGAGATATTTGGATTTAGGAATTAATAATTACAAGCAGACCATTTGTTACAGATCTGCTTCCTGGTGAATTTTAACATTACACTCTTAGCGACAACCACTCTCCCCAAAGCCCAGAATAATGTCGGTTGTTTAAAAAAATTGTTTAAACTCATTGTTTAAGAGTTTTTACAAAACAGCTCCAGAGGCAGTTTCGTCATTCCAAGGCACCGTGACTGCGAGTCATTTATTATTATAAAATGCCTGCAGTATTTCTTTTACTTTTCTCCCCAAAAAATTCCATAATAAACACTAGAAGTGAGTTTGCCGAGTCTGTACTTAGAGGCGTAATCTCCTATTGACACATGTGTAAATTACAAGGGGAGAAGCCCTATCCAGTCACAGTGTAACGCTCTATCAGTGAGATTTCTGGGATTTTTGAGCAGTGTACTCTGTATATGGCAACTGCTGGCTAGTGTTTGCCTATTCTTCACTTGCTTAAAGCCTCTGGTTTTGTCTTGAGGGTCCACATAAGGTCAACTTCCCACCCCCCAACAGTGGCATAGAAAAACTGCGCTGAAGGTGGAAGAAAATGCCTCTCCTTACTGAGCAGCCAGTGTTGATAAAACAGCTCTCTGTTAGAATAGCTTTAAGGGCAAACAGTGAGGAGGTTTACCCATTCAAACAAAGTTAAGAGTGAGCAAATTCTCTTAAAGATGTACCTATGTCTGAGATCTTTGTTTCGTTTTCAGTTACTTGATAGAAAATAAAGATAAAGCCAAGAGCATTGAAAAAAATCCTCTGTGCTCCTGAAAATGTTTCTTTTGTGTTCAAGAGAGAAACATAAGAGGAGGCCACCTTAGTTAAACTGGTATTAGTATTTTTTTAAAAAATAAATAACAACCTCTCGTTTTTTGCTTTTTTGGGGGTTTTTTTTGAGCCCTTTTTAGCCTTGGCTTTAGTTTTGGAAAGGAACAAGCATGGGGAATCCACATATTTTGCCATGTCTAATTTCCTCGCTTTTATGTGCTCAGGGCTTAAGAGAAAGCGATCAAAGGTGAGGCTGTGCGGTTTGTAAACACGAGACTGTGGTTATATCATGAAATTTGCATATAATTCTGTCACCCGCTTCCGTTCACTCATCCTCTCCTGGAGCTTTAGATGGCATCTCGACAAGGACTTCCCTAAGAACTTATCCATTAATGAAGTAGGACCGTGGGGTTTTCTTAGGGGCTGTCTGGCTTGGGGATGGGATTTGACTGGTTGGTCTGGTTTCAAATTTAGATGAGGGCCAAACTGGAAATTCAAGATGCCGTTAGGAGAGGATCAGAAACGAGGAAGGAGTTGAGCCCGAAATGTGGGGGCAGCCCAGAACTGCCTTTGCCAGGCTTACCAGGATCAAATAATGACGCAGAGCTCCCTGAAAGAGATGCCAGTCAGGAGCCTGTCCCACATGAAACACACCTCCTCCCGCTTCCAGGGGTGCGTCCTTTGAAGTACATGTCCTGATATTCATGCATATGTCACCAGGGATGTGGACAATGGCTTCACATGCAGATCATATTTAAAAGGGAGGAAGAGAAATCCCCTGCATCTCTTACAGCCTCAGCTTCAGCTGTTTTACATTTTCTGTTCCTTGGACATGGAGGGCTCATCTCTGCCCAGCCATATCATCTCTTCCATGAGGCTGGAATCACACTGAGGGTTTGCTTTTCTCCCACACAGAGCCTACTCTAGGCTAAATCAACAGGCAAGCGGTGCTCAGCAAGAGCCATGTTGTAGACTACTCATCCTGCTACCTGTGGCCAAATCTTCAAATGCATGGAAAGGCTTTAGTAAACAGGCTTTTGTGAAGGGTTTTGGGGTGACCTTGGGCCTGGCGGGACAGCACCTTCCCCCGTGCTCTTCCCCAGTGGCCACCCAGCCACAGGGAGGGAATAGTCTCTGCTGCTTTTGCTCAAACACCATCAGTCCTGTGATGATAACTACAGTCTGAGAGCTGTGCTCTGTGTTGTGTGCCTGGGCTTATTGCGACCCTGCAGCCCCTCGACATATTTCCATGGATGGGTCCCGCATCCTGCTCTGCTCCACTTGGATCAAGCTCTCTTCAACAAAGCCCTTCCACAAGCCTACTTCTGCTGTTGGACTACCTATCCCATGGCGAAAAAGCACACTATTGCCCTCCCAGTACAGGTTGTTATGGGGCATGCCTATTTTTTTTTAATTCCCTTCTAGGTGTTATCTTCCATGGCGAGGAGCTCAGACCTCTTCAATGAGAGCAGGAAGGACCGCATCAGAAAAGGCAGCACAGATGGAGAACTTCACCTTCTTGAGAGCTATGAGCTCATTTGCAGAGATAGAGCACTTAAAATGAATTAGCGTATTCCAACACAGCAAAAGCTATAAATAGAGCACTTATAAATAAACTAGTTTTGTCCCTCGCGCAGGCACCAATTCAGCAGTCTCTCTCTCCGTGTCTAACACAGGCGTGCACTTACATCCCACTGATTGCGATGGGATAAGGTGCTTGCCTTCAATTAGGCATGTTTTTTCTTAATTTAAGCCATAATGCTAAATCTGTCCAGGTACCAACCCTTCTTTCCTGTTAAATCAATAGTGCTTAGGAGCCTAACCCCCCCTATGAATCCAGATCTTACATTTTAGGATAATTTCAATGTTTTATGAATGAGGTAGATATTTCCTCCTTGAAATAATTCTGTTCATGGTTCCTAAGTGACTACTCTTCCTTCCATAAGGGAGCTACTATTTGCATAGGACATCTTTCTTATTCCAACACATAAGCAGCCTCCTTATGTTGTGAAATAAAAAACATCACAACTGTTACAAATCTTCTGAAACAAGGTTTAATTTGAAAGCAAACACGTGCAGTTATCACATGTAAGCAGCTCTAAACAGCCAGCACTATCATATCAAACACATGTTGATAGACCAAGCCAAAAAACCCCGAGCCTTCCAGAGATGTGCGTTTCTGGATTGGCAAGAAGAGCTAGAACATATGGTTCATACACGTCGGCTTGGTCAAACATGCTGAGGAGAGCGGTGGCATACTCAAGGAAGTGGTCAAACGTTGGATACCACCCCATGCACGCTTGGATACAGGTTCACGCCACCACTTGGCACCAAGTATGTGCAGACTGAAAATAGCCACCAGCCGTGATTGTGCAGAGGTGTTTGAGATGCCCAAATCAATCTCTGAGCCTATAAGCAGTTTTTTACACAGCTGACAAGACGACCACAGTGACTCAAGCTGGGAGCCTGCTGTAAGTGGACAGGGTTTGCACCACAATTTCTGTTCGAACATACCAGCTCTGCGAGCAGTATCTGATCTTGCAGTTTAAGCCTGGCTTGAAAGCTTACACTGATACAGAGAAATACCTCAGGTGATAAATTAGCTTAAATACAGCCTTTCTTTACCTGCTAATTGCAAACATGGTTTTGCCCTTGCCATGTTTGTTAGCTCAAGGAATGTCATGTGGGTATGCGAGACGCCTCTGAGCGCCTGCCGTCAGGTCACCAGCCTCTCCGATGAGTCTTCCTGCCTCTTTAACCATTTTCTCCTTGGCTGATCTTTGCGTCAGAGTGTAAAGCTTTTTCCTTGCAGAGTGGTGCGTGTTCCTGCTTGCTGCCCTGTGTGCCTTTTAGTTTCTTTAAATTTAGCTGCAAGTTCATTTTCTTTGCTTATTTTCACATGCTTTCTGTACATGCACCAAAAATACAGTCATCAGTGCTTTGTTTTGATTTTAAATACAGCAGCTAGTTTCAGAATAAGCTGGCACAAGACAAGTGAGAAATCTACCACATTTACATCAGCTGAGCAGCAGGCCCAGAGGCTGAAGACAAAGCAATGCCCAACACCAAAATAAGATACTGGGGTTTGAAATGTTTGGGGTTTATTTACCCAGCTTTAAAAGCTAGCTCTTCTAATTGAACCATAGCACTGAGAAGAATTCTGTTGCTTTGAAGAATTCTGACATAATTAATGCCATATATTAAGCTTAACGGTGGAGCTGACTTTATATACTATGAAGTCATGCATTTAAAAAAATTCACTTCCCCTACTAAGATGCCAGAATATGTTGAACTTCAGGCTGCAGAGCAAGACCTTTGTCGGGGCAAGTGAAGCAAATTCTATATTATTAATTATTTCAGTTTTTTTTAAATGACAAAGTTACGTGTATTTCTTGGTACACAGGGTAGGAATGATTGCAGAATCACATAGGCTGCCAGATGGGCACGGTTGGGCTCTTCCACCCTGTCTCTGAAACTTTCTGAGGTTGCCACCAAACCTCTATGCAGAAAAGTTTCTGTGGAACCGTCTTGAAGCAGCCGTTAAGTTCAACTGTGCACCCCACCATGTAAAATCAAGCCATTTCTTGGAGGTGATGCTGAAGGTCATTCCTGTCTCTTGTTAAAAACTGGGGCAATAGGGAAATAATTTCTTTGTGTAACTTTGACTTTTATTTTTTTTAAGGAAAATGGTAAGAACATTTAAAATAGTAGAACATTTCATTTTGTCTTGGTCAATGCTCAAAAAATCTTACACTTTAAAACAAATTTATAGTATCTTCCAGCCATGGTGTCTGGAGATGCTAAAAGAATCTGCCAATGTCACCTGGACCTTAAGAACAAACACATTCATCTTGAAAGAAGACAGACTAAAATAAAGGGCCGAACTCTACTCCCACAGAAATTTACCCAGCAGAAACATTTCTGAGGCACCGAACAAACCCTGCGGTGGCTGGGTCCTCAAATATTCTGTATTAAGTACTGTCTCTGGAGAGGTGCTTAAAAATTCATAATACGGTGTATCTATTGATGTATTTAACGGAACTCTGGAGTAAGGAAGTAGAACTCTCCACCACTGTCAAGATAACACTGCCAAATTTTCCTTTGGATCTGTACACCTCCAGATGAAAACCTGAGTTCCCTTGGGGCCCAGATATTATAGTTGGAGCTGACAGCTTGGATCTCTATTGTAAGAAATTATTCATGATATTAGCAGTTCTTTCCTCTTAAGGTAAGCATGTGAAATATTACATCTTCACTCAGATTTCCTGCAATAACCTGATACATAACTCAATATTAGGAGACATTCATCAGCAAGAACAAACGTGTAAGCGTTAGCGTGGCAATATAATATAACAAAACTCGATACCAGGATGTAGCTGTTGAAGTGAACTTGCAAAGAATAGCAACTATACAGACATTACATCAAGTCAGGAGCCTTTTAGGGAAGGCAGCTAGATACACGCATTGTGAGGCTTTCTCGCTATATATCAAGTCCTTCCTCTGCATGAGAGGAGTTCGGCTTTACAATAGAGCTGCACTCGCTATTGCACTGTGAAAATATTTGCCCTTTTTTATCTGTTACCCTAGTCTAACACGGTCAATTTGTTGAATATATGGGAGTAAGCTGTGTGTTGCTATCAAAATGCTCCATCTGAAAACTCTGATATCAAACATGCAAGAAACAAGAGGGAGGTTAAAGCCCTGCCTTGGGACAGGGCAAGGCTTCCCATTGAGCGTAGCTCCTTGGTTGATGGGTTTCTGCTTATGTGACTCCCAGTTCAGAATTATGCCATTGAGGAGTGGTGATGCACAGGGAGAGGAGACATGCTGGGGACGCACATTATACATACCTAAATGAAAGCAAATTTAAGTCATAAGGGAGTCTC
This sequence comes from Fratercula arctica, assembly GCA_947846985.1. Taxonomy (NCBI): domain Eukaryota; kingdom Metazoa; phylum Chordata; class Aves; order Charadriiformes; family Alcidae; genus Fratercula; species Fratercula arctica. The sequence goes on along the minus strand of CANTUZ010000002.1, from coordinate 10,059,095 downwards.
AGCTTGCATAAAGTACAAATTAAATCAACCGGCATTATTCTCTACATTTGACCAAAACCTGACGGTGCCTAACATGCTCTGAATACATTCTTAACATTTAACATTCTTAAATGTTAAATCCTGCTTTCCCCTGACAAATAAACAAGGGTGCAGTTGATGATCTGATTTCAAAATTTTTGTTTCAGGTTTCACTGTGCAATCGTCTTGCAGAGCGTAGGCTCTCTCCTTGCTCAGGCCCAAATTGTTCAGGCTTTGAAATACAAAGAGCTGTAAAGACTGAGTGCAAACTCTTCTAACTTCAACACCTGAGTCATCCTCTTCTCCTTCTGAAAAGGAGATTGAGGTCTAAAAGCAAATACTGTCCTGTGGTCTATACAATTTTAAGTAATCATAGGCACATATAATGAGCAGCTGTAAAATCCTAAAAAATGAAGCATCTTTTCCCATCCAAAGCTGAACAGCTCTGAAGTATTATTTGATTTATACTTTTCCAGATATGCTTGATGTGAGAGGTATAGTCCATAGCCCATATCCACGCTGGATAGCTTTATGCGGCGTCTGCTTTTCCAGAACTCAGCAATCCCTGAAGTGTCCAAGCAAGTCTAAGGTCTCAAGAGGTCACACGTGCAAAAGTGTTTAACCTGAATTAGTCCAAGGCTTCTCAGCACCACCTTAAAATCAACTACTGCTGGTCCAAGGATGAGGGGCAGGAGGGATGCTTTTTCATGGGAAATCATGGTAGAGAAGTGGTGGATGTACCAGGGATGGGAGGAGATCTGGTCTTGGGCATCTATAATGGTGGAAGGAGTTGGGGCAGTTGTGTCTGCTGCTTCCTGAGAGGGATCTCCCCCTTTCCCAGCAGGAAAGCTGCCATGGCCCAAGCCCCAGTCCCACCAGCAGCCAGGCTAGCTCTCCGGCATTCTGGCATGAGCAAAGTGGGCACTGGGGCCCTGGCAGCGCTTGGCAGTCCTGACACAGACAAATGGATGCTTTGCTGACCCCAGATGAATTCACAATACTGCTCTGAAGGGAGCAACATTTTTTCTCTCTTTTTCACAAAATTACAAATGGAAAGATTAAAGAAATTCCTTATGACTTATCTTGTGGCAAGTGGCAAGAATGAAATGTGCACTTCCTGTCTGAAAGCCATGCCTTTACCCATAAGGCCACCCTTGCATCCCACTGACATAGCTGAAGAATTACATTGAATGAGTCACCCGTAACTATTTATATTTGAGGGCTCAGAGCACATGCTGTTAACTAGAACACAAAAGTTACGCTGGGCTGCTGCAAAGAACAACTTGCGATGCCCAGGGAAGGTCTCACTTGTATTTCCAATCCATCCTCCCACACTATCTTTGTCATAGGGCAACAAGTAGCACAGTGGCATTTTTATGTGTTGTCTTTTTCCCCACCCACTCTGATTTCCGCCTCCAATTTGACCTTTTGTCTGCCACAGATGTCCATTGGAAAGCCAACTGGGTCGCCACGTCGCCTAAGACCAGCCCTTGCCCATTTTGATGGGCAGAAGTTCAGTGGTCTCCAACACACTTTTCTACTTCTTTTCTACTACAGCTCAAAGATGTCGGGAGGAGAGCTGAGAGGCTTGTGTGGCCCATTTTATACAAAAATGCTCCATGGACTCATGCAACATTATGGTTTACAAAGAATGAATGTGGTAAATTATGTTTCTGTTCTTCATACAGTGTAACACAATTTCATTAAGAGGTTTAAACAACAGCACAAGAAGCTTGTCTGTATGTATATATTTGCATGGACTAGACCTTTGGTTGGTGTAAACCTACATAATATTCTGTAATTCCCATGCACAGGCAACGCAGCCCTCTCCTGGTGTGGAGTTTACTACGGTCTATGCATATTAGGTTAAAAAGTCCAGATTCAAATGGAAAAACAAATAATTGAGCATTATGTTAAAAGCTATAATAAGGCTATGATTGATTATTAAGGTACGTTTAATAAATGGTGATTCAGTTGTTAGAGTCCAACAGGTTTCATGTAACCAGAGCTTACAAACATCTATTACATTTCCTTTTGATGTGCTTATAACCATCTATAATAATTATGTATGTAACACACTCATAAATCTACTGACTCTATATTAAACCTCTCTGAACCCTTCCTAAATGGAATCTTAATATAAAGAGTGAAAAAGGTACTCCATTATGGAAATAGATCCAGAAAGCAAGAAACATCTAACGTTAACAATTTCAAGTGCATGGGAGGGAACTACAATATTTTGTCAGTTGTGTGCAACTATGTACACAAAACATTCTAATCGAAACTGGGGAAAAAAATTCAAGAAATACATTCTGAAGACAGAGTTGTAGAGCAGTAGGTATCAAAATGCTGCCCTAGTAATGTATATCTCACTGTATAGACCTATTAATACATACCCGTATTTGTTCTTTTTAAAAAATTTTCTTTTCTAAAATTTTTTTCCTTCAAAACCAATAATGAAAACACAATCATAAATGTGTATTTCTAAACATAAGCCAAGAATTAGGCCAAATCCTGCTCTTCACTGCAGCCATTTTCCTGAAAGTGAAATCTGAGCGCTTTGTAGAAAAAACACAGTATTACCTTGGAGAGAAGTTTGCGTGAGAGTAGCCATACTGATTTAATAAAATGCAAGTTTTTACTCTCCCCTGTGCAAATTTGTTCCCGTAGGCTTCAGTGGCCAGAAGCTCTAACACAATTTGAGTATTTTAAAAAGAAACAAATAGATGGATTAATGCAAAAGCGAAGTGCTTAGACACTTTTGCATAGGTTTGCATACTGGATTGTCTGTAGAAGCATTTCACAACCTTTCTTAGTCCCTGACTAAGGGGGGGAAGGAGGCATTTTCATTTTTCAGTGATGCATTTATGCTGTGTAATCCTGTCCAAGGATCACCTAAGCTTGATTGTTTAATCATTTCTTTAAAACAATGCAAATGGGAGGCAAAGTTATTTTGATCCACCACCACAGGCTGAAAGGTCTTGGCTGAGATTTCATACCAGACAATAGAAGAAAGACTGCAAAGAGATAACAAGGAAAACATGATTAAATCACAGAAGTGACATAAAATCAATAGAAGCAGGCAAGGATCAATAATTCTTTGCTCTGAGTAACAGTCAGTAGCGCTTGTACTCATTTTCAGATTTTTCCAAGATTATTTCCTATTTGATTTGTGTAGACAGAGACTTTCTTTACAATATTGCTTTTTTAGCATTTTTATTAAGATTATTCTTTTGTAGGTATTTATTGCCTAATTCATTAAATACACTGGCTTCATTTGTGCTGGCTTATACAGGATCCTATGACTAATCACAAAAGAGAAGCGTATAGCAAGTATTTAAGAAAAGTTGATGTGAATTTACAGCCACAGTAAAGGGAAATTTTCAGCTTTTCGCACCTGTACAGTAGGTTTTGTCTAGTTCTTCATTTGGTGTGTCAGTTCACAGTATTTGTTACTAAAAATCCAGAAGACAGTGACAATTCATTAAGTCAAGACGTCCTAAAACAGAGCAGCTGAAGCAGAGAGATTCACTGCCATGGAGTCAGAAGGATCTATTGCATTTATGCTGGGGCGAAAGAGGAAGAGCACCAGACAAATTGCATTTCGCAAATTGCCTGAGTTGTACAAACACATCACAAATAAATGTCGAAGCCTTTTTCTCAAGCTTTCCTAAAGTGCCTGTTACAAAGCAGCCCAAGCCCGTACAATACACCAGCGGAAACAACAGTACAGATGCAGACCCGGAACACCATGGGTTCATCCCATTACGGGTCAAGCAGTGAATATATCTGGTCCTAGTCCTGGGTTAACAATTAACACAGTGCTCAACCTCAGCCCCTGAGAACTTCATGTACCTGATTGCCACTGGGTCTAAGGGTGCAGCTGCCCCATGTGTTATGCCCTGCACTTTGGGGTCGCTGTAAAGTTGTAAGGTGGTTGCCAAACGTTCACGGACCCCAAGCTGTGGTAGCTCTCCCATTCATGTCAGCTTTCATAAGTATCCCCTGTGGAGCTACCCTACAGTATCAACAACTCGGAGTGTTTAAAAATCACCGGTCAGGCTACAGAAAATGTTAAGTCTGGCTTGCAAACCTCAGGAGGTTAAGAAAAAGTTATTTTTCTTTGCAATTTTATTGCGTGTAGTGGTAGGCTTCGTTCCAGTCTAGTCTCCCTTTGTATGATCAAAGGTTATTTCTTCCTCACGAAGGAAGGAAAACACAAAGTTCTTACCTAGATGAGTCTCATAGCTGGTATGTAAAACACCATCCAACCCCACTGCAGTTGACCTGTGTTTCAATAGAGGGCCAGGAGTTTGTCCCAAAGACTTGTAAAAATCATGACAGTTGGTAACATCAAGCTGCTTTATGTACTAGGAGGATGTTGGCTTTTGCATTTAAAACCTGTGAAGATCCCCCTCAGTTAATTTTGGTGGCTCTCTCCCATCACAGCGGAGTAATTGAAAGGGCTTCCCTTCAGTGACAGCAGCATGAAGCAGGAAGAACACTATGGCAAAAAGAGGTCCCTGAAAAGGAGTGTGAGGGGTTCGGGGATTTTACATGATCTATCTCCAAGTATATCCTACCGGCAATAATCTACTAACTCTTGGTGTTCTTTCCCTCAGGTGCTTTGGTTTTAACTACTTTCAAATACACCTGATAGTCTAACAATAAACTTACTGAAATTGCAATGTAATGGAGCTCTTCACAATCCAGCCTTGATCCTCTGGACAAGTGAAACAGAAGGGCAAAAAAGCCCACCCTGCATTTTCTGGAGGTGGCAGGAATTTTAAAAAAAAAAAAAAAAAAAAAAAAAAGTTGTTGGAAGGACAAACAGAAAAGAAAAATCCCAACAGCTCTGCAGATGGCTATGAGGTTCACCTTTAAGTGTAAGGAATAGGAAGCCATAACACAATCCACGTACGCTCTGGGTAGCTTCTCCCTAAGGAGAGCGCAGCAGACATGGATCTTTCCTGGCTCAGTCATCATCAGAAAGGGTAAAAGAAGAGAAAATCAGTTGAACTGTTTGATCGCCGAGATGCCCTAGCCAGGTGGAGAAAACAGCTGGAATAAAGCTAAAGTGGCAGGACTGTCAGCTGTGTGCTAGTGTTGCCTATTTTAGGCAGCGATGATGCCTTCATGCTGGCATCAAGGAAATTCACATTTCTGCACGTGCAACAAGACTGTGAAAGCCCTTGAACACTCATCAGTAACCGGGTAATATCCAAGTACACACCAGTTGATCTCTGAGCGCGATGGGCACATGAAGTAGGTACCAGAATTACTGAAGGCAGTATGCTGAAAAAAATTATCCTCATTTCAAAATATTCACACTCAGTAGGGTGTGGTTCATTATAAACAAGTATATTATTATCAACCCAAGCTAGTGAAAAATATCTTGTTAGATCTTGTAATCATCTCACGACATTTCCTCTAAAGCCCATGTCCAGTGCTAGGTACGGTCCAGACAAAGTGAATAGGAGATATCAGCAACTGTCAAATTTTATTATTTGGAAGGTCTCCAAAAAAAAAGAGCACAAGTTTTGGAGGTGCAGAGGAGCTCCGCAGACACTAACTTCATATAACCTTCCCTTTCAAGCCTATTCTTCTAGTGATTAAAAAGGCCTTTGAGGATGGAAAATGCAAATTTGCAACAGGGAAGACACAGCTCCAGCACATCCACTGTTTAGACAGGACATTAGTATTTGGCAGGGATATACCAAATTACACCAACCTGTGTGAAATCCCTACCATAAGAGAAAATGTAGGACAATTATGAGATTTAAGCAGTAAACAGCTCATGGAAAGGCTCCGCTTCTCTGTGCTTTTTCAGCCTGTTTCCAGATCAGGAATGTCCACGTACCCTAGCAATAGCATTTCACAAACTGCTGTAACTGCCAGGGATAAAACTTTACTCCTGTAGACGACGTGACTACAATAATGCTGGGCAAATGACCTGGGACTGGATAGTGACAGTAGTCCTATCAAGACTTACAGGGTACACCAGCAAAATGCCATGCAAAATTCAAATTCAGCCTGCCTAACTACCCCTCTCACCTCTAGCCCTCCCCGTTGGTGGCAAAAGTCTTTGGTGGCCAACACAGCCGTGAGACACGAGAAAGAAGGAAAAGTGATGGGAACGTGATGGGTTTTCTAAAGACTCAGAAAATTCTAAAAAAAAAATCATCTGTGAAGTATGTAACAAACAACATACAATTACATGATGAGTTGTATCGCAACTTCTTTTCACCGTCAGTGGAACAATTCTTGAACAGTATAGATTGATACACTCTCATATATACCCGCAATGGTACGACAACGTAGCACATACACATACCTATACGTACATACCCAAACATACAGGTTTAAATGGCATTCCTGGACTGTCTGCACCTCCTTGCACTGCTTATACCTTGCAAAGTCAATCTAAAATTGTTTACACCTTGGTCAATGTCATCACATAACAACATACTCAAGGAGCATTTTGCAGGTAATATTTTTCAGGTATAGACAGTAACATCTCAGGCTAATGCCAGGCTGGGAAATACTATTAACTGATAGAAATGGCAATACAATATTTGCAGAAACTACAACCCCAAAATGGAAAGAGACTCTTTTATTGTGATACCAAATAAAGTTGTTTTCCTCTTCATTAGGACCTATAGGATTTACGTTACTTCTTCAACAAGGAGCACTCGGGAGAACCCCAGGTTGTTCTGTTGGTCCACGGTTCTTCTAACAAAACCTGAGAAGAAGGTCTCTTTCTCTGGGCTGAGCACACACTGGGTGTATAAATAATGAAAAAAGACATCTGTAGCTGTTGAAGAGTGGTAGGGTAGCACGTTTCTAAAATACTCCTTGTGGAAAATCCACAGAAAACATGGATTTCTAGAAGTTTCCTTTGCCTTTTAGTATGAAAAGAGAAAAATAAAAACAACTATTGATTTTTTTTTTCAAAATACCATATTTTAGCCCTTTATATCTTGCTCTGATAAACAGACACTGCCTTCAAGCTGAAAGTTTTAATTTAACTAGTTTTTAATTGCAATCAGAAGTTTATAGTCCAACTATAAATAATGCCATAAATCATCATTAAAATGCCTCCAGTCATGAAACAATGACCAGAACAATAATCACTGTGTATATCAAAAGTGAGAGATTTACACTCCAACCGAGACAATAGTACAACAAAGCAAATGTTTGCAGTCTTCAAGAATATCAATGTCATTTATAAAGTATGAGTAATAAAATCAATACTGTTGATATTAATCAGTATCTGGGTGGACCTTGCTCTTGGACTTAAGACAGGCTTTCTGATAAGATAGTCAGCTATTCGTATTCCTTTTTAGTAAACAAAAATATATTTCCTTGAAGATATAACTTTCCAGCTATAATAACACACCGGTGTGCTGATGATTTATAAACATATTATGACACAGCAAGGCAACAGCTGTGGAAATAAAATAATCAGCCTTCCACCTCTCTGTTACATTAGGTCAAACCTCGTATTTGCCTGTAATGACAATAAGGAATAAATAAATACCCCGGTACCTGATGAGGGGGGTGAGACTGGCCATTCTCGAGTATGTGCCCTGCATCGCAACCAATGACATGTACTGAGGGAGCTGAATGACACATTTAAGCACTCGCTATTTATAGGACACGTTAGAGGATGTCTCTTCCAGAGACTCTTACCTAGGCTGAACTAGAAAGGCACTTATAAAATTGAATCTGCTGCTCAAGAGCTTGGGCTCTGCTGCAAATGACAGTCTCTAGTTCTGCCTGGCTGCTGGGCCATGGTGAGCTCACCCAGCCGCCCGCATCCTCGCTGAGGCCGTGGTTTCAGTTTGCGTTTGATGCAACCAGCCTTCTATGTCGGACGCACACACAGACACACACGAAATAATCATCAGCAGGCGGAGGAGCACGTCACCAGGAAGAAAATATTTTGCAAGAGCGGCTTCTAAAAGGATGTATGACTTCGCCTGCGCAACACAGCCCTGGCTCAGCAGCCCTGCTGCGGTCTCGTAGTCGTGTTGGGAGAGTTAATCCAAACTGGTACCAGCGTTATGAAGAAAAGAGAGGAACTGGTCCTTTGCAGGTCACAGTCTTTCTCTCTGTTTTCCCTCTCATTTGTACCTCTTTTATGGGCCTCCGTCACACTGTGGCATTCGCAGGTCACAGTAGCATTCGTTGGGTGTAGCACTTATTTAAGCTTATCTGCAGAAAAGAACCTGGCAATGATCTACCTGGAGCCCTTTTACTGCTGGAGATGATCCAGGTTTTCCTTTCCTTCCTTACCTCCCCCCCCCCCCCCCCCCCACTTCTCATCGCACGAAGCAAATACTAAACCTACCCCACCGAGCCTGTATTTTGCAGGAAGGGGACTGAAGGTTCAAGGTCAACAGAACATAACTTCCTTCAAAACAAAGGAATTGTGGGGGCTTTTCCATTGAGTTACAGAGAGCGGGTTTCAATCCCTCAACCAGTACTGGAAATAAATCAGAATCATTCAGCTGTTCAGTGAGACACAGAGCACACCAGGTAATTCAGCTGGCTAGCAAGATGCAGCAAATAATAAATTTGCATTTTTGCTGTTAAAATCAATTAGAGAATGGTATATTCAATTCAATTCATTTAAAAGTCTCACAGTAGTGCTTGCATGCTTCCTACCTTTTGATTAAAGTCACTAGGAATTATCCCCATTGTGCGGAGACTGGCAAAGTAAAACTAAAATATTAAAACCTGTTTTGTCTGCCAAGCACAAATAAGCGTTAAGCTGGCAGAGCTTGGAGCCTGCCAGAACCTCATGATTTCAGTACTTGTGTTTGTCCAATAAAAATAATTCTGAACATTTTAGATCTCAACACAGCAACTCGCAGCATAAAAATAGAATGCTTTGGGATATCAATTTTGCAGGCAGACATGCACTTTGAGGGAAACCAGCTAGATCCAGCAGAGCTGGGACTGCTCCTGTGAAAAGTTCACGCTCATCTGAGTTCAGCAGCCCAGAACAGAGGCTGCTAAAGCAGTGATCTCAGCAGCAAGATTTTTTGTCTTGTCTCACTCCACCAAGATGGAAAATACTGTAGATCTAGAGAACCACTGATTCAAAGTGTGAGTTGGCCTGGATGATTTAGAAAGAAATGAGACAGGTCAGCCTTTTTTACTGATGCACCCTCAGAAATATAAATCTTGATATGGGGCATGCATATATCTATATACATATGTACCCACGCATGTGCATCTTATAACCCTAGAGGTACTTCAGTGGTCATGTGTCCAAAGCCTTTCCAAGACAGAAATGTAGTCTTACAGCCAGATAGATTTATTATTGTCATTGTTGTTGCTGTTTCTCTGAAGATAAATACATGCCTATCTTGTACCACATTTTCCTCTGTACACAAGTCTTATCCAGGAAATGTGATCAAAAATAACGCTTAAGATGAAAAGGACAAGAAGTTACAATTCAGCTAGAAAATTAGATATGACAAATCCAGCACTATGTCTGTGAGCTGGTGGGGAGGAGACCTCAGAGGACTCACCACCACAATTGCCTTCTCTTAAATAATTCTGCAGCAGGAGCTCCATTATTTCGGTGAGACCAACAGGTTTCTTCCTAGCTCCCCCTAGTGAACCCAGTGACTGGCTCCTGCTTCATCCCACTGGGATACCCTCAGCCTAGGCCAGGGTATTTTCCTTTAGTGTAGACACTCCTTCCATGCAGACATGGATCTTTTTTTTTCCCTGAGTCACCGGTGGAAGAAGATGAGGCCTTTGGAAAATAAGGGTGGGATCCAGTCATCTCATCTCTAACTATAGCCCATGAGAAGTTAGACATTTACTCTAAACTAGCTGTCTGAGCTCCACCTACATTCAGCATAAAGAGACATAAACACTTCCAGAAGGCCATTCATTGCACTCTATCTTTTTTCACTGACAATAGGGGGACCCTAGACAACCCATTTAGATTAGATAGCTAGGTGTCAAGGGGATAAATTTAGGTGAGATTGTGACCTGACTTCTCAACCTTGACAGTATCTTCAAGACCTCACCATCCCTGCCCCTTTGAAAATGTATATATTTGATATGGCAGGCCAAAACCTGGCCCTTCTTTCACTCTTATTGTTAAAGCCTGTTCTTGTTAATAACGTTTGTTCCTAGCCTTGGTCCAGAATTGTGAACGATTTGATTGAACAAAGTGGAAGCAAAGAAGCCTTCTGAGAATGATGAGCCCAGCACCATCACAAAGCAGGCAGTAGGTACCCACATCTCTCTCCGATGGAAAACAGGTTTTGAATGAAAATACAGAACATTTGAATCCACTGCAAGTTCAGACAACCTTTGAACCATTGACGTAGAAGCGTAAACGTCCAAGAACTAAGCAAATAGTTGCTGGCATGAGTTCATCCTTTCTTCTTCTGTGAACTAACCATAGGAAAACATCTTCTTGAATATCTTCTCGCTTTCACAGATTGGGTTTCTACATGTACCTAATAGACTATTCATAAAAATTTCACTCTGAGAATTGAAACAAACTGATTATTAAAGGCTGCAATGCAGCAGTACCCAACGGCACTGACCGAAACTGAGGTGCCATTGAGTGAGGGGGTGTGTAAGTACCTTGGGGCCAGACTCACGTACTTTTACTCCCATTGGATAGTCCTAAATAGTCTCACAGAAGCCAATGGGATTGCTCAAGGAGTATGTTACTCAATGGGAATAGATGTACCAAGATCTGGTTTACCCTGAGGATCTTGCAAGCCTGAAGAATATGGGTGAAATATTTTGTCCCATTAAAGACAGCAGCAAAGAAAACAAAACAAAACAATTAATTTCAAAGAGCAATATTTCACCCAAAGAACAGGCAAAGGGAGGAGGACACATCGTCTGCACGATGCAGTCAGAATGGCAGCAAGCACGGCTTGGCTGCCTGTTTTCCACTCCCAAGGAAAAAAACACAGAAACATATTCAAAATTTGTGGAGAAACAAGCAATCAAAATGTCTGCGAATGTTATTATTAGTATACCGCGTATATGTACACTTATGTCTCCTTTGTACACTTCTCCTTTAGTTTGCTTTCTAATTTGAAAGAATGAATTACAGCGGTTGGTTAGATCACACAGCATGGCATTACTCCTCTTTCCTGGCTGCGTAAACTCACCCGTAGTCAGAAATGGGTTTGATAAAAACATTTTTCCCTTGGAAACCTCCAGTTAGGTATAAACAGTGCTTGTAAGAGAAAAAGCAACCTCATTCAGTGATGACACTAAGTCTGGAGCAGAGTTTTTGATCGAAATAAAAAGTGTGTGTGCATGTGTGTGTATAAGAAAGACAGAGGAAAAACCTTAATAACCTAATGGCTAGGACATAATGAGGGATTATTAAAAAAAAAAAAAAAGTGGGATACTGTCCCTACGGTGATTAATTATTTATATAAATGATCAAGTTCTCACAGGAAAGACCGAGCAAATTCACTTCCCAAACAGCTCTCTGGTTAGGACACACATTGGAAATATGGGAATCCCAGTCCTCGGTCTCTGCTCTCCAGCAGGCAAAGCTAGGCCTTCCTGCAATCTTCTGCATCCCAGGTGCAGATGGAGACTGCCATCAAGTATGCTTTTCTGCCTTTTTTTTTCATGTGAAAAGTCTGCTGGCTCTTACTTTCATCCCAGTGTGGAAAGGGGTTGAAGTTCTCATTACGCTTTATGGTGGGAAAAATTCTGACCAGGTTCTGACACTGAAGACTCACATCCTTCAGACACTTGGGCTCATCTTTGCTAGGGGAGCCAGCAGAAAAGCAAAGTTACTGTATTTTGGGAGGAAATTGTGCCATTTCTAGTATCATTCCTTTTAGAAAAAGCAGCTCTAGACTCAACCACGTAATGGCAATTTCCTCATTTAAACCTTCAGCAGGGCAGGTAGGAGCAGGGCCCAGGAGTGAGCAATACCCACTCTGGGTCATGGGGTGGGGAAAGGACAGGAGTGCACTATTCCAGGAAATACCTGGAAATGCTGGGGCTCCTTTGAATATGAGCACTGTCTGATTGCACCATCGCACCTGCCAAAAACCACCCTGACTCTCAAACAGAATGATGCAACTTTTGTCTAAGTGCTACAAAGGTACCCTCTAATCCTTGCCTGGGTTAAGTGCCTTCATGTCAGGATTCTTAAAAGATGTTTGCTGAATATTATCATTCTAACAGCCTTCTGTCCCGTATGAAATATGCCACTCACAGTGGAAGTAGCCAGGTGTGGGGAAAATGCAGCTTTCCACAAGGATTTCTTTTTGAAATCTCCTTCACTGAAAATCAACCACCCGCACATGTTACACAGCAAAATCTTCTGGACTTTGCAAAGTTCAGCTTTATTACCAAAAAAAAAAATCAGTCAATGGTAGTATAAAAATGATAACAGATTGCAGATTTTTATTCATAAACTGGGAAGTTACTGGAAATATTAATCAGGAACACAGTAGGGGAACACCTAGAAAGTTATTGTTTGATTAAAGATAGTCGTAACTAGAGAGAAATCATGTGTAAACAAATCAGAATTCTTGACTTCTGGATGTAGCACCATGTGAAAGCATAACATCATACATAAGTATTGGTTGAAGGGCAACCCACTCTGTTGATAAAGAACTGGCCTACAGATTAAATCCATGTGAAATCAGGTCAGGATAGGAGGGGAAAACTCAAAAGGGTTAGCATGTGGATGAGAGTTGCTGATACAGGTATGCCAGTGACATTAAAGGACCAATGAACCAGGCGATTAAATTAGCCAGACTGTACCTCCTTCAAAAGATGGTCATTAAAGAGTGCTCCAAACCTGGGATTAACTTCTTGAATTAAGAACACGAGATGAATGAATCTGAATGCTATAGAGGATATATGCGATATAACAGAAGCTATTACTAAGGACAAGACAGAAGTATTAAAGAGTTGGTCTAACTCTTCCTTTTCAATCTGGGTGAATTTTAGCACTATCCTTGGTGGCAGCAGCTGTTGGTGCAATGCCATGTTAGAAAAAGAAGGACCAGGTTGCTGTAGTGGTTGGTGGCTCCAGCATGAAGTTTAGAGACCGAATTCTGCAGGAAACTGGACAATATGAACATGAAAAATAAAAATAAGAAATAAAAAATATCCACATAGCTCCAAGACTGCAAATCAAAGGAGACAGGTTTCAGACAGAACAAATGTTCTGCAGTAGTGCTTGTAGAGATGTAGACATATATACAGGCCATAGAGCTCTGCCAACCTGAGACAGAGACACAGTAGGGACCACTAAAGTGGATGGTGAAGTCCCAAATCAAAGGGAATATTGTCACCACTGCCACTGTGCAAATCACTTCTGCACTTGAGTTACAGTAACACCCTTTCCCTGTTGTATTTGTTTAAACAACACGGTAGAGAGCTGTTTGTGATTTAACATTTAAACATAGCTCAAAAAAATGGGACCATGATTTCATCGATGGTTTGTGTTTGGCATTATAACAGAAATCATAAGAATAAATGTTCATTTGTTTTAAAAGGATGCAACAGAAAGAGAAGCAATCAAGGGTACTCGGAGCAATACGTAGATTCAGGAAGTTCATCTGCATCAGCGTGTTCAGAGAGGGTTGTTCACATTCATTATAAAGGAAAGGACACATACGGCACATGTGGGGCCTGATTCTGTGTCTTTTAAACTGGCAAAGTTCTTCTGATATATTTATTGTAAGGTTTCGGTGATGAGAGAGTGTTAAAAAAGTCTAAGCATACTAGGGATGCCAAGAGATTGTCTCCGTTATTGATAGACCTTTCCTGAAGACAAAAAAAACTTGAGAAGACAAGGCTGAAGATGACTACTGAAAGCATCCTCACCTAGACTTCTTTTTGCAGAGCAGTTGTAAACAGGAGCTATAACTTACAACTCAGACAGGATGGATCCAGATGGGCCCTTTGGCTTCCTTCCATCATAAAATCTGTAATTTTCCGAAAGAAAATAGCAACTTCATGCACATGCTGCTTACTTCAGAGCAAAACTTGGTTTACAAACTCAAGTAGTTTAAGGATTAAAAAGTTTAGTCTATCTCTGCAAATGAACTTTATCAAAGTGCAGGTAAAATCGAGCCTTCAGGTAAACAGGAGCTTTTGCCAAGTGGAAATCCCAGCTCTTTGTATATTTAGTAATGAGTGAAGATAAGATTTCTTTTTTTGACAGCATGATGGATACAATCATAAAAGGAATCATGCTGCTGTAACAGAGTATACTTGAAGAGTGAATTTGATGGCTACGGCTTTATTCCCAAACATGTCTTACCTTTCTTTTATTTAAAGTACATGAAAGCTAGTTTTTCTGGCATGTGAAAATGTTAAAGTTCTGTTGGAGTTTTTTCTTTACTTCCCCCACCCCAATACGGACGTGTTACGTTTAATTGTCAAACTCAGATCTGCTTCCCAGTTCAATAATCACTGACTCATTTAAGCATATTTATTTAATTTTTTTATAGATAGAAAGGTACGGTAAGCAAAGAAACACAAGCTCTTGGACGAACACAAGCTCATAAATTGTTACATGTGATTCTGCTACTGTGCGTTAAAGGAGAGGGCAGCACCAAGAATGTGGTGAAACCAGCTGGTTTGAGCCCTGGTATTTCAGTATAAAAGCCACGTTCAAATCTGCCATAGATTAAAAATGAAATGAGTTTATTGGTCTCAGCCTGTTACTTTTTGGGTGCTTATCCACATCACAAAACCAATCAAATCTGACGTGACTGGCACTCTTTGCTCAGAGAAAAACCTTGGAGCTGCTAGCCACTTCTGACTGAAATCTAATGACCCAGCTGTCCTGGGAAGCTCATGCAGACATAAATTCTACTGTACTTTGCTCAAGAGGTATAGCACCAAGATAACTATCTTTAATTAGTCTTAGCATTCAGATGAAACTCGAAGGTGCTTGAAGCACTCACACAGAGGACGTAGCTAAGCGTAGGTTCCAAAAGTGTGGTGGGCGTTCATCATAAGGGATGCTTTAGTAATTTGTGGGGGATTCTCTTTTCCCTCAAAGATCTGCAGAAGAAAGCCCAGGGCATAGTAGACTCATAGAATAGAATCACAGAATGGTTTGGGTTGGATGGCACCTTAAAGATCATCTAGTTCCAACCCCCCCTGCCATGGGCAGGGACACCTCCCGCTCGATCAGGTTGCTCAAAGCCCCATCCAGCCTGGCCTTGAAATACTTCATAACACTAAGCTCACAAATCGCACACGTAACAGAGGCACCTTCCAGGTGTATCCTGGATCCTTCCTCCTTGGATCCTGGATGCATCAGGAGATCCCAGCAGAAAGAAGACAAAAGCATGAAAACAGGTTACCCCACAATGCAGTGATAGTCTCTTGTTCCATGATTGTCCCCAATATGAGGCTGTGAAGATGAAACTAAGACTTTAGCTGATGTCAGCAGGCCAAGCCAGTCCAATTCATCTAACCAGTAAAAGGTCCCACAGGTCACTGCCGCCTGTGCCTTGTTCTCTGTCCATGGAGGGAAGGGGCCTCATCTGAGCCAAGCCACATCCTTCCACAGCACGAAGATCAGGAAACAGACATTTGCAAGGTTGAACTTCTCTGTGTTTAATCTCTGATCAAAGGGAGATCCAGGACCCCAACCCAAAATAAGATCTACACCTTCATACCAAGCGCAGTCCCAGCTGAGGTCCCTCACAATCTGACAGTTGATTGTTTACAAATAAGTAAAATGTTCTTATATAGCAGGGGGAAATGCTGCTTTTCACTCTAAGTAAAATTTACCATTCTGAAAGGAAAAACCAAGATATGTTATTTTTGACCATATTACTTTTTTAAATGTCTTGAGGTTCAAATCCTCTGCATTTCTGAGAGAGGAAGAACATAACAGAGTTCTCAGAAAAACATAGGTTGAAAACATAGATTTCCATTCTTGAATACAAGGCAAATCATCCACAAAGGTACTCATTGCAAAGGGTGGTACCTGCAGACTTGTGTTGCTCCAGGAACGATGGTGAAGGAGGGCAGCCCAGGGATGGAGCACTGGTAGCAGCACCCCAAGCACTGGCAAGAAGTTGGCCTTTAGTTGGCACCTAATAGGTGCAAACTTTCTTGTCTAAAATACAATGTATTGGGAGATTTCAGTCACTACAATGACAGATTGGAGATGAACTTATTAATTTAATTTATAAAAAATTCCCGTCATTATCATTTTAAACATTGCTTTTTAAAAAATGATCAGTGAAAAAATGTTGGGTTTCTATGTAAAGGAAAATAATTTTAGATTTTGATCAAAAATGTCTGTGGCTTTGCTGCTTAGAAAAAGGTCTTTCGAGTTGAGGTCTGCATTTTAAAAAAAAATCTGTATTTGTTCTGGGAACTCTAACGAATACAAAAATAAATAAGTTGATTGGAGGGGAAATATTTACAATCTCTCATAAACTATATTAGGCTCCAATAACCCTCATGGGGGCATTCTGTGGGCTTAGCACATATAGAAAATCTGGTCTAACAGAGTCACACAGAATCACAGAATGACGGGGGTTGGAAGGGACCTCTGGAGACAGGTTTGTACAGAGAGGTGCCCATGAGTTCAGTAGATATCCTTCCCACAAAGTGCTGTCCTCACAGCGCGGTGAACGGTGTGAAGAAAATACTGATTTTTCTTTCCAGTCTGGAGAGAAGCAGGTTTTGCTTTCATTTCCCTTGATCTCAATTTTTTTGTTTTGAAGGTATTCTATAGAAAATCAAGAGTAAAAATAACTTATCTTAAATACTGTAGCATAGAGCTTAGAAACTATGCCTTGTTTTTAGAGGGCCTCTCCAAAGTCATTGTGGTATTTTATGGAAATATACAGTACAGATTCTTTGTCAAGAAGAGCTCTGCCTTCCTAGAGCCTGTCAATGCGTTGCACTAACATAATCAGAGTTAAATTTTTGAAATGATATAGTATGTGAATATGCCAGGTTAGGATATTACTCTTACAATTATTGACACTATATGAACTAAACATGACTTCTATGGAGTCATTCCAGTGAATTCTGCCAATGCAGATCAGGAACAGTGTTCTTTTGAAAAAAATATGAGTATATAATCCTCAACAGGAAGTTATGCATTTTCCTTAGGGGGAAAAAAAATTGCATAAAAGGTCAAAGAGTTTGAAGAGGATATAGAAGAACACTTCAGCCCTCTTCCAAGAAGGATGCACGGCCAGCAATTACCTATGAAGTACCTGCTGCTGGGGGATCTGCAAAAGGGCTGAAAGGGGATGTTGCAGTTCTCTCTTGACGAAGCACAAGAGGATGCACAGTGTTGTAGACAGTGCTTCTAACATGCACTTGTTCCAAAATCTGCATTTTTAGTAATGAAGCCATCTATATGTTTAAACAGGTGATGCTGATCTGGCACAAGAAGCAAAACTAGATAAACTTATTGGGTCGTTCCTGATTCTATCCCAAAATTGTGCTAACCAGAATCTAGGGGGTTTTTTTAATAGCAAATTTGAGGGGTTTAATATTTTTTAACTTTAGGGGGAAAAAAATAAACAATAAAAAAGTCTGTCCTTTAATTCAGGGTATGAGAGTCATTTAATATATTAAAAGGACTATGGTTAGAAGTAGCAACACAGGGCTTTCCAGCATCCCAGCCAGCTGGACGCGGCTTTGCAGCTCTCAGACTGCATGGATCCCAACAGAAGTACGTAGGTATAAACAAAGGCAGAATTTAATTACAAGCGCACATTTTATTGCACAATACCCTCTCAAAAATGCCTACATGAAGTAGAAACTTGACGCTTAGTTTGATCATTTGTTCGAGGCTCTTTGTTAAACAGAATGAGTGCAGTGTAATGCGCGTAATACGCTGACATCTTCTTATGGGTCTGATATTTACTAAGGTAATAAATTAATTATGTAAATGTATAACAAATGTATTCAACAGGAAATAAAAAGTGTACAGTGCAAGAACGAAAAAAATCTTGTTTTTCTAAGTGGCTGTCGCACAGAAAACTAAAGATCTTAGCAGAGATTTTTTGGAGGCTGATAATATCTTATAAGCATAGCTTGAAAGAATCCTTATTTCTAGTGAAAATATAATTTCATGTAATTAACTCCAAGACATCAGATTAGAAAATGGCAATACAAGTTAAAGATATGAGTTGTCTCTGTGGTGTTTGTGACTTGAAGAAAGAAAGCTGTGGAGTCCTTTTTCTTCTTTCCTGTAGAAGACTTGCCATCCACAGTCTGATTCTTCATTCAGTGAACAACTTGGACGTTTTCATAACTAAGTGACATTTTCCAAAGCCATTTATGGATCTGTAGGATTCAAAGAAGCACTGTGGTGACAAGGCTGAATTAGTTACCATGCTGCAGGTCACCCACGCATGCTCTCCTAGCTTACTGCACCTACCACGCAACAGGAGCTTGCTTAGACTGTCCCCTAATGAGGATCCCCCCCTCAGACAGTCACCATGAAGTGACTTGTGAAGCTGTTGCAATTCAAACTTGTGCCAGAGCTTGAAGATGCCCAAGTCACTCCTTAAGAAGGGCCTCTGTGCTACCAAGTCACCAGGGGTCTTTAAAACTTTTCCCCCCCTCAGCTCTGGCCAGGCCCAGTGACTACTGTTGGCTTACCCTCAAAATGGGTATTTACATGGCAAGGTGTTTAAAGGGAGAGTTTCCTTCTGGCTCCAGATAATTAATGGAAGTTTCTGTCAAAAAGTACTACAGCTCGCACATCATTTCAAACTGTCTACTCAGCGTAGATACTCCAATTTTGCGAGTATCCAGTCCTTTCTGAAACACTCTGAATATAATTGCCTCAGCGATATCTAGGGAGGAGGTTGGCCAGAAAGCTTTACAATGTGTGGATGAGACCTTCAGCCAAGGCAAGTGAGGTATTTCTCATGCTACATCCTTTTAACAGCAGCTGAGGACTTTTACGAAGTTTCATTTTGCTACGTCAGGTTGGAAATCTTAATATACCTCATTCTGGAAGTTGTTCCACTTACTTCAATGGGTCTTCATGCAGATAAGGTGAAGTACAAACAGTACAAATAAAAGGGGAGGTTCTTTGAAGAAGAGACCTTCTTGGATTTGTTTGGGTAAAGCCTGATAAAATGGTGCTTGATTCTCTCTTGGCTTCTAAGCTTTGCCACAATAAACAGAAATGAATAAAAATAGCAGTATCAAGCTGCACTGATGTCTGCAGCCTGCTTGGCTTGCCCCGGGACTCAACTGGATACTAATAGCAAGAAATACTGATTAAGGCTGAGTAATTTTGCCCCAAATTGAATTCATTTTAACAGCGTAGAGGAAGGGGAAATATTATCCTGCTCTTTGCTCAGCATATTTAGATATAATGACATAATATGAACGCATTCCAAAAAATTGCCTGTCTTCAGGTAGTGCATTTTGGAGTGATTTCAAAATTCCCTTAGGTTATATCAGTGAAACGTTTTTCCCTGTCTCAAAAATCACTGAGCTCTCAGTGCCCAATTGTCTGTGTCACTTACCTTGTTTACATGGTGGGTTGTTTTCTAGCCCTATTTTGTCAAGCTGCCCTTATGCTACTTTGTGACTATTTTGATTTTCAAGCCTCCATGCATAAATTATGATTTATTTTGCTTTCCGAAAGGAAGGCTGAGTGAAGTAATAGAGTGTGGGGTTTTTGGTTTGGTTTTTTTACTATGAATATTTCAAGAGTGTGTTTTTTTCTTATGAAGAAAACTCTGCACTTCCAGCAAATTTAATTTTTTCTTCTATATAGAAAAAATATACACAGAGAAGAGCTGAAATACAAAGAGAAACATTATTCTCTGTTCAGACCAGGAGAGATGCTGAGTTCTCGTAACTCCAGCACTGGAGTGAAAGATACATCATACTCCTCAAAAGTGGCCTTCTTTGGTCATTAACGTTACTTTAAATATAGCTGGGGACACTGTGCCTACAGTGCTGTCAATGCATTGTTATTGCGTGCCCAGAGAGAAGCCATGTGCAGAAAACATGGTTATAGGAATAAAAGAAGCATCAACATCAACACTGTCTGATTTTGAACACTGAAGTAGTGAGGCGTATTACTCTTCAAAACTTACTTAGCTGTTTTTACGATAGCGAGAGCCAAAAGATGAGGGCATAATTGAACTATTGCCCAAAGGCAATTACTGATTGAAATTGATTAATTCTACAAACAAATTTGACCAATGGATTAGTTGTCACGTTGTGGCAGATTTGGGCAATACTGCCGCAGTTGTGAAGGAGACGTAACCGTCTAGCATGAATAGTTAATACAGTTTGTTACCCTCTAGAGCTGCTTGTGGAGTTACCCAAAGAAATCTCAGCAGGGAACTGAGCAGGGCATGCTACTTTGATGCTATAAAACCATTGTGTTACCTCTCTGCTTTTATGTATGAATCTGAGGAATTGTTAACAGCACCAAGAGCAGTTTGCTCTGAGCAACACAAATGTAACGGACTTAACATCAAAGTGACGCAAAATCCACTGAAAACAACAGAAAGGCACCGGCTGAATCCAGAGGACTCTGAATCAAGGCCTACCAGGGTCAAGTCTGCTGTCCTAATGGGTTTTCTAAGGGGTTCCTGTGGGAAATTGGAAAAGGGATTCCAATATCTTGAATCCAGGGATTACTAAAATTTCAAGATACTGTTTTTGCAAAATCATTGGTTCAACTTTAGCTTCTTTCTCCTTCCAGCCTGTGACACAACAGCACAGGAGCACAGAGCTTCACGGTTGCACAAAGGACCCTTTGCACCCAAGAACCCTTCCTCCCTCTGGCCCCCCAGGAAAGATGCTCTAGAAAGCCATTTGAGGTAAAAACAGTGGATGCTGCTGCTGTATACCCAGGAAGAAGCTGCACTAAAGAGTTCCTTACATCATCACCTGACAGAGGCTGGTGGGGGTCTAGATGCAAATCTTTCTACAGGCACCCAGACCTTCCACGCATGGAGATTAAGCTGATGAAATGGGAATTTCATTACATCATTTCCGAAACCAATCTGGAACCTGAAGATGATGTGGAGTGTAGCGGTCTGCTCCTACTTCTGTCTTCACACCGATTTCACAGCTGTTACTGGTGACTTAGTTTGAACAGATTTCTACACAAAATTCAAGGCTTTGGTTTTTGGCATAGAAAGCCCCATGAGGCTTGAAATGAGTGACCAGAAGACTTCCTGAACCGTCACACAACCCAGTTGCAGATGTGATTGATGAAAGAGGTTCTCCTGAGGTTTTCTGATGTTAATATAAGTAACTTCATGAGTTGACTGTGCAGAGGATTGGGTCCTTCTCCGTTCACAAGCATGTATTAGCTGATGGAGCATCCCACATGCAATTTCCTGAGCTCTCATATCTGCTTCTTGGCTTGGAAAGGACAGGGTTTTGTTAAGCTTTCAGGAACATTTCAAAGCCTTTTTTTTTTTACTGTCAAGGTGTTTTAGAGGGAAAGGACATAAATGAGCAATGTGATAGATACAGGGAGCTCTTATTTTGGTTGGGCAACAGATGAGGCATATGGGTAATTTATTGCACTATAATTGTGTTATGTGATATCGATGCTGCAGTATTAATGACTGCAAAGTGCCCAGATTGATTCAGATGGCCATTTACTGTCATTATTACAAATCTAAATAAATAAATAAGAGCAATTGAACTGATGTATCCAAGAAGTGTTTCAAAGTCACCCGGTGACATATATGTAGGCGCTTGTGAACAGAGAGCGACTCAAACAGTATCAGGGACATTTTTTATTGGGGTCAGAAAGAAATAGAACAATTAAGTCATTTTCAACCATATACAATGTATTAGGAACTGTTTTAACAAGCGCATTGCTAAACTGACTGGCATGAACAAAGCATTTTAAAAAGCTGGGGTGTAAATATGCCAGGAAAAAAGAAAGAAAACATGTAAACTATGCTCAAAAATAGTCTGCAAATGTAAGGAAACAAGAAAAACTAAGACAATCATGCACATACCTCTCCTGCTGCCATGGCCCAGTGAATACAGTGGTTACCATGGCTGGATCTGGCTATGAAGTGGACTTTAGAGGGCAAGCTTTGTTTCTGATCTCTGCCCAAACAGAGCGCCTTGATCCAGTCTGTTGGTTTGTGTACTTTGGGCAAGCCAACCTCACACTGCAAGAGCCAGCAAGCTAAGTTTGAATTTATCTCATGCCTTCGGGTTTCTCTTAGCATCCCCTGTCTGGCTGTCATATCATACAGACCGGGAGATGTATTATCACTCCATATTCCAAAATATGACTCTGCACTTTTTCCCTAAAATGCAAGAGCAGTGCAAGTCAGACAGCCAGCATTACTTGCATTTCACAACGCTATTTATGTATCTGCCTTTTTTTTTTTTTTTCTGAACAGAAAATAGTACCTTTAAATGTAGATCTTGCTAAAAGGTAATTCTTCCATTAACCATTTGTGGAGAGTATCAATGTATCAAACATAGGATCTTTTTTTACGTTAAACACTTTTATTAGCTTCAATAATCATTGGTAATGAAAGCAATGAGAGCAAGCCTGTTAAAATAAATTGCTTCTTCATACTCAGAGGTACATTTGAGAATAGGTGGGACCCCAAGACAGCCAAGTGAGAACCTGCTGTTATTGATCTGCATGAGAAAAAAATCTATTTTGGCTCTTTATACACCCACAACCTCTAATGATCGTTGACTCAGTTGCACAGATAAATTCCTTGGATAAACAACCAAAGCACAAATTTACATACTAACCATTAATAATCCAGTTAACAATTTTTATAACAACAACAACAACAACAAGAAAAAGATTTCTTTTGAAGGTTTATTCTTAGCGATGTTTACGTGATGCAAACATTGGATCTAAGTCACCTGCCAATGACCAGGAAAGCAAGTCAACATTACAACTGGGGCTGAACATTGGATATGCTCGTACTCATGGCTGGTGCTTGAGCAGCTATATTTCAATATCTTTTAATTTTATGGGTCATCAGAAACTTGAGAAATACGTGTCATGATTACTGCTCACCCCCGTGCGCTTGGATAGGCTCACACACACCCCCCACAATTCAATGTACAAGAAAATAACTTTCAAATTCTATAAAAAAATGCTATTAAAGAAAAAAAAATCTTCAAAACGTGCTCATTTGTTGTGGTTCGTTGCTGCTTTTTTTAAACTTAAGACCTGCTTTCAAGCTTCCACTGCTGGGTACTGCAGAAAGCTGTGTAAACGGTGAGGAAGATGCTGGGAGGTTACTCCCAACATCGAGCTCCCCTAGTGGCTGCTTCCCTCCCACCTCCCCTGCCTGGACAGAAACACCTCGGTTGGGATTTTCCCCACTCATGATCAGAAGGAAGTAGCTGAAAAGGGATGCGGATCACAGTCCAGGAAGGGGGGGGAGAAGAAAAAAAAAAAAAAAAAAAAGAGTTCTAATCATTCCTACCTGGGGTTTTTGGTACGGGAAAATGTTGGGTTATTCAAGGAGAAGCAAAAAGACCGAGAAGAGAAATCAAAGAGTCTCTCTGTAACTCCATAATCAGACACCATGTATTGCCCTGCTGAGGATACAAGGAATCCTGTGGGAAACTCTGCTTTAAAGTAAATATACAGTCAGAACATAGATAACAATGTCTTATGAATCATGCTGCCTACGTTAATTTTGCATGTATGATGGAAGGCTTTATTGGCCATATTCAAGCCCATGATTAGCATTAATCCACAAGCAGATGGATATGAAAACTGCAAAATCAATGCACGTAGACACAGTTATTCTACCATTTTGTGCCTCTCCATAGGCACAGAATATTTTTTCCTGTAGTAGAAATGCGTATAGACTACTGCCAGACTAAGGGCACATTGACGCAGATACTGAGCTTCAGTTGCGTGACTCCCTAAATTTTTCTGACAAACAAAAATAAGTGGAAAACTAGGAGCTTAATTTTTCTTGTTGATGCCAGGGCTTTGGTTTTCTGGAAGGAAATTCCAAGGAATAAGACTCGTTCTGCTTGTCACTCTAAAGGTATTGTTGCCCGCTAGCCAGTAACTCTGAGCTAAAATTTCTAAGTTGATTTTAAAGATAGATTTTGCAATACCACCAGGGTAAGCAATGAGGGATGTGCAACAGTGCCTTTAAATAAAATAGTTTAACATCTTCATGAAGGAGGGTGGGGTATATAAAAGAAACAAACAAAGCTTCAGATGAAAAGCGTGCCTGAGTCTCCTTCCATTTGCATCAGTTTTACTCTACCATAACCTCTGATTTCACTGAAGTTATTTGTGATTTACTTCTCCGTCAGTTATCATTTTCGTACCAAATTTCTTGGGAAATATCATAGGTGCAAAGAGGCTATAGGAATGAAGCTTTAACACCCTAAAAATGGATAATTTATTAAAAACCCCTTATATTAAGGGTGAGCACAAATGGTGGATGTTCAGTGTGATAAGTAATTAAGACCCAAAAATTTGCCTCTCCAGTTTTCTGAGGGAAACATCCCATATTTTGGGATTCATCAGCCAAAATATATCAGTGCAAGAAAACTCAGGGAGCTTAAAATGGCCAACAAGCAACCTCGCTAGTGCGGTCTGATCCTTCCCCTGGCTTTATGCAGAGCAAACAGCCGGCAACAAGTCCAGATTTAAAAAAAAAAAAAAAAAAAAGAAGACAAATAATAGCTGAGATTCTCAAATAGCTTGGCCTGGGTCCTGGTGCACCCCCTGCTGCCCCTCCTCAGCCCGGGCCCTGTGGAGATGGCCCGGGACACTGTGACCCTATGGCCCCATGCATGGCTCTGCAAGGTGGGGAGAACCTTGGAGCTGCCACAGGGTTTGGCAGAGCCACTGGAAGATCCCGTACATCAGCGAGGAAAGCTGGGCCATGGGGTTGTGATGGGTACTTGCACAAGGGCAAGAAAAATAGGACTCTATGGAGTCAATGGTAGATGCTCCTGGGACTGCGGTGCTTGCTGCACTCAGGAGAATCAGGGGTCCAGGTGAGCCAAGGGGCTCCCCACTGCCCCACCAGAAGTTTGGGGACCAACAGGGAGGCCAGTGGCCACTCCATGGGCAGGGGTGGTGGAGCAAGTGAGATTGCACCCAGGGGCCCTCCCCGGCACCCTCACCTTGGGCAGCCCTGAAGGCACCCTGGGGGCTGCTCCCCATGGGGGACAGCAGCGGCTTTGGTTTGTGGTGGCACGGGCAGAGGGGTGCAGAACATCTCACTCCCCCTCCAGCAGACTGGGCCAGCCCCAGCCTCTTTCCCAGGGAGCCAAAGGGCGGCCTACAGGTGTGGGGGACACCGGGATGCAGCGCTGATTTTTATAATCCACAACCAAGGGATGAATCCCTCTGAAGAAGGCATCACTGCTCGACGGGTGGCTGCTGTTGGTGCTCGGTTTGGGGGTTTTGCTGTTGTTGTTGTTGTTGTTGTTATTGTTAAAGGGGTTGTTAAAGGGGTGGGTAGTTAAAGGGGTGGGTTGTTAAAGGGCATTGATGCTCCCCTCAGCAGCGCGGGGCTGGGGCGGGCGGCCGCGGGCGGCCGGCGGGGACAGGGAGAGGGAGAGGGACAGGGACACCTCGGAGGGAAGCGCTCTCCGCTGCCTTTGCCCGCTGGTGGGAATCTGGGGGAGGGTGGAGGGAATCGGGGGGTATTTTTCCCCAGAAGCTATGGTATTTAAAGAAAAAAAAAAAAGAAGAAGAAAAGCTTAACGTGGGTAGGAGAGGCAGGGCGCATCCCGGAGGCCCGGGGAGCGGCGGGGCGGGCGGGCGGGAGCGGCGGCCCGGCCTCCCCCCGCCCCGACTCCCCCTCCCCGACCCCCCCCCGGCTCCCCCCTCCCGGCTCCCGGCGGGGCCGCGTCCAGCTCCAGCCTGCGCTGAAACTGAGCAGAGCCTCCCCGCACCCCCCAGCTCTGCTTTCTTTCACATCTAATTTGATAGGAGGGTGATTTCGAGCTTCCCACAGTTACAACTTTTCTTGATTTCTCCCTTTGCCCCCCCCACCCCCCACCTCCCCCTCCCCGAGCATTTATTACTTGCATTTAATTAATTCCTTCTTTGCGTTTCCTTTCCTGTTAATCTTTGGGTGACTGCTTTGTACATATGGCAATCTGATAATGAGGGAGTTTATCCTTATTCTCTATACTTCTTCATTGCGATGTCCACCCGTCTAGTGCCTGGGATATCGATCATCTTTCCCTGGGGAGGGGGACAAGGTAAGAGGGGTGATAAAAGATTTGCAGTATCCCACACCATTAAGAATAGCTTTTATTCCTTGGCACTGTTTAATCAACTGTTATATCAAGTCATGCTGTTTAAGCAACCACATCAAAAGAACATACCCTCTTTTGTATAAATTATATATTCCTTGTATCTGTCTTCTCACATGCACACAGACAGGGAGATAAAACTTAAGTTTGTTTTTTAATAGCATGAAGCAGGTATTTAGCTGTTATACAACTTGTTTCTGCAACTGAGTTGGTTGATAAAAACCTAGAAGCCAAGCTGCTGGCTTTCTAACTTTTTACCCGTTCTCAAGTCAAAACTCCTAAATTTACAGCTCGGAAAGAGAAATCAATGATTCACTGAAATTCTACAAAGAAACATAAGTAGCAGAAGAAAAAGATAAGCTAAAAAAGAGGGGAGAGCAGCAGTTACAGTCGGTGTGAGAGCTTCGGATCACTTCTTTCGGCTATTTTCTGAAGTTTACGTAAAAAGACCACTTTGTCCCTTGAAAAGTCCGTGCTGTCCTGCTTGCTACAGTTTACGGATGTACAACTTTTTTACTACCTAAAAACTAATTTTAAAGTCCATTTTCACATGGTTTAAGTTGATTACGACTCAACTCGATGTCACAGACCGGAAAACTCCCATATAATTGCTCGCCCCAAAGAGCTTTTTTTTTTTTTAAAAAAAAAAAAAAAAAAAAAAAGAAAAACTTAAATAAAGTTGATTTTTTGGGTGGGTTCCCCCCCCCCCCCCCCCCCCCAGAGTGGACTTTGAATTACTTCAGCATGTCGTCCTGGTGTTTTTAAGAACTCCTAAAAAACTCCTGAAAGTTTCTAGATCCTAGGACAAATTGTATTTTCTTAGGAGCAAAAGTAAATGAGCTCTTTACAGGCAGAGAAGTGTTTGTTCTTATGGGACCCTGCTTTTCTGTCTAACCTGCTCTATCAGCCCCATCTCTGCAATTTTGCTCGTCTCTCAACACCTTTGTCTGATTAGTAGCTTTTGGAGATCGGGATAAAGACATCACTTGCCACGCTGCATGAGATAACAATTAATTTAACATTAAACTTATCCCCTTTCCATTCACTTTGCTTGGATCGATCTCTGTTAATTGTGTTTGCGGATGCTTTCAACACTATGCTTTTCTCAAAAACTTAATGACACCCCGCAAGGAGGTGTAAGAGTCTAAAACGCTCCTCTTCCACTTCGACCAAAGAAACAAAGAATATAGCCCCAGCGTGCTCAGGAGACCATCTATTTTTAATCAGTTGACTTTTCATGCACTTCTGAAGATACAGCATTATTTTAAAGTGGGCGACAGTCCTGTTTTGTTGTTTTGGTTTTTTTTTTTTTCTTAAAGTGCCATTTAGATCTCTCCACATTGCAGTTGTGTGATACACAAGTCACGCTGACTTCATATAGCTGCCGCCTCGCATCAGACTTACTTGTTTCTGCCTTTAAAGTAGCCATTTATCAGCTAAAAGGCGAGTGTGTTTAGAAATCGGTGTCTTTAGGAGGGAGAGCAATCTCCCTTTCCAGGGGGAAGAAACCTGTTACAAAGCCACTTAGGCGGGTGCGCTCTTAAATGGCACTTTTCCCACCCTGGGCGTTAATATTTCCCCAATACGTTTCTATTTGCACGGCTTCCCGATAATTCGGCATTTTATTTAACCGTAACTGCCCTTAGAAACTTGACTTGCACTGAAGCAGCCTGCTAATCTTATTTATTATTTTTTTTTCTCTTTCACACAGGCATCTGTTCCCCTTGCTGACAAATGTACCATTCTGCCAAGAAAGTTTTTGAAAAAAACAAAACAAAACAAAACAAAAAAAAAACCACCAGCGTGTAATTGATGTTATCCCAAGAAAGCGCGATCTCCACCCCTCTCAGCTCCAAGCCCTTCAGGTAAAAGGAAAAAAAAAAAAAAAAAAATCTTTCAAGAATTTGTTGCCTTTTTGAGGGTTAAAACATCAGAAGACAAGCTTGTCTCGCCTTGGCCAATCAGCTCTCGGCCCTGGCAGCTATAATATAGAACTAAAGGCAGACTCCTCTCACAAGCGTCTTGCTTTGCTACCATTAAAATCAGACCCTTTTTTTGTCTCTCGATTGCTGTCTCCCGACCAAACTCCGATGTGTTCCGTTATCAGCGACCTAAAGCCAGCCATTCCAGCACCTGTCTTGCTAGGGATCGGTGGATAGTATACGATTCAGAAAGCAGACAAGGACATAGGAGGAGAGAGAGCTCTAGAGAGACAGCCAGGGATAGGCACAGAGAGCTTTGAAGTAATTGGATTCAATGGACGAAATGCTGCTGTTGACAAGAATTCTCTTGGTGGGCTTCATCTGCGCTCTTTTAGTCTCCTCTGGGCTGACTTGTGGACCAGGCAGGGGCATTGGAAAAAGGAGACACCCCAAAAAGCTGACCCCTTTAGCCTATAAGCAGTTTATTCCCAATGTGGCAGAGAAGACCCTAGGGGCCAGTGGAAGATATGAAGGGAAGATCACAAGAAACTCCGAGAGATTTAAAGAACTAACCCCAAATTACAACCCTGACATTATTTTTAAGGATGAAGAGAACACGGGAGCTGACAGACTGATGACTCAGGTAGAGCCACAGAGATACCTGTATTTGTGTTTGTTAACCTCTCTGAGCAATCCTAAAGGACGCATCTGTCTTAGTATTTTTGAAAGCCCCCCCCCTTTCCCTCTCCCCGTCCTCCCCCCGCCCCTCCAAACTCGGCTAGTTTCCCCCATTGAATGTAAATACCATCTATCCAGACAAGTTAGCAGGGGCTGGAGCCGGAGCTATCTAGATTATTTGGTGGGGGAATCTGTGTGATACTTACAGTCATTACCGTGCCATGGCGTTCCCTGTAACTTGGTTAGAGATTGCTGTTTGCATTTGTCCCCAAGGATGCACTTTGATCAAACGAATTGCATACAGCTCAGAGGACCCCAAGTGTATAGTGACCGCCAGGCCACTCACTCGTTATTACAAACGCAGTCCTCGGTTGCTACGCCTGCTGACTTGATTTTATAGATATATATTTTGTTTTTATTTCATTTCTCTTTTTTTGTTGCTTCATTTCATTTTAGCCTTCATTATTATTATTATTATCATTATTATTATTATTATTTCTCTCGCGAGCGTATTCTAAATTTAGTAGGCATGCAGTCGTGCACTCACAAAAGGCAGCTGAAGCCGGATCGACCATTCCTCTCCTGATTCAGTATTATATAGCTCGTATTGCAATACCATCATTTGCAATTGTGCCCATCAGAGCGTAAATATATTGATATTTCTTTAAGGATGCTCGCCACCAATGCTCTGGTACTTCCATAGGGGAGGGACTTGCAACTTATCGGCATTGCATCACCTTCTGTTTTAAAAAATCTGATGGCACAAGGTTTACAACTGGGTAAATATTGGATCTCGGGTGGAATCAGATTGCGGAACCATTTTATGCAAAAAGAGAGAGAGAGAGAGAGAACCTCTCCGAGAGTCACCTCATAATTATTATTCATGCTCAACAGAGAGCTCGGTGAAGTCAATTGCTCTGCCAATCCCGGAGTTTCTGAAACTACATGCAATCTAGACACTGGAAATGGGTTTCCTCCAAATATAGGTCAACAGCGCTTTTTTAATATTAATACATTTAAGCCCCACCTTCAGTGCTAGAACAGGACTCGCCTGGAAGGACTAGGCGGGGAGTGGACGCGGGGAAAGGGGGGGGGGGGGGGGAGTGGTGGTGCGGGTCGGGGCGGGGGGGGTGTGTGTGGAATTTCCCAAACTCTCCCCGTTCCTCGGCCTGATTTTCCGCACGTTTGCCGGGTCTCCCGGGGGCGAGGGACCAGCGGCCGCCACCATCTCCTCCCGACCACCTTAAATCGCACCCTCCCTCCCAGCGCGGCGGCGCGCCTCCGCCCGCCGCTGCCCCGCGCAAGGGGTGCGGAGCGGCGCGCAAGCTCCGCGGCTTTCCCGTCTGTATCCTCTGCCCCGCACCCCTTCCCCCGCCTCCTCCACCCCGGCTCCGCGCCCCTTCTGCGCACCCGCGCTCCTCCGCCCCGGCGAGGCGAGTCCAGCCGCATCTCTCGCATTTTCAGCTCCACTTAACTCCCCCCTCGCGTATCGATCGCGGCTGCTCGGGTTTCACCCTTCCCTCCGCAGCCCGGCGGCGGCTCCGCAGGAGACGGGGCTCCCGCCGGGGCCGCGGCGCATCCCTCCCTGCGCGGCTGCGCCGGTGCGTGTGCGCGGCGGCAGAGCGGGGCAAGGCGCTGGGGGGGGGGGGGGGGTGGGCGAGGAAGGGCGGGGGGGGGAAAGACGGGCGGGAGGCGACCGGGAGAGGTGGGCTGCGGGCCGGGGGGCGGCGTGCGGGCTGACCCCCGGCCCCGCGGCTCTCCCGGGGCACGCCGCGCCGGCTACGCGGCTGGCCGCGCTCTCGCTGCATTAGCTGGCAGCGTCTGAACTCCTGACCTTCTGTCAACTTCCCTCAGACGAACGAAACGAAAACAAATACTTTTTTTTTTTTTTTCTTTCTCCTTCAGTGCTTATTACTGTGCCTTAGACACAAAGGGGGGGCGAGGCGGGGGGGGGGGGGGGGCTGAGGGCAGCGGGGACCGGGAGGCCGCAAGGCTGGGTACCCGGCGGCAAAGAGGGGAGCGAGGTGGGGGGAACGAGCCGGACTCCGGCACCCCTGGGCGAGGCGGCGAGTGGGGCTGCCCTTGCCCACCCTCCCCCGGGCACGGCCGGGTCCGCAGCGCCCCGAGGTGCCGTCCTGCCGCCGGCCTCCGTGCCTCGCTTTTCTCTCCCTCCCTCCCTGAGCCAGCAACCTCTCGTTAAATCCCAGCCTTTAAACGCCTGCTTCGCGAGCCCTTCAAGCATGGAGAGATCTTCCCTGAATAGAATCGTTAAACTTGCAGAATAGTTGCCGAATGCATTAGCCGCTAGTTAATATTAACTCCAGAAGGGGGGGGGGGATGTTGAAAAAAAAAAAAAAAAACGCAAACAGAGGTAGGTAAGTCAGGTTCTCAACTTTGCAGGTGACAACAGCAGTTTGCTGAAGGCTCCCCCCTTCCTCCCCTCCCTCCCCCCCATCCCAGCCATTGGCTGGATCCGGGGGAGAGATAAGGAGGCCAGGTCAGTATTGATAAAGCTGGAATTTGTATGAAATAAAATAGCAATCGTGTAATGCAGGCACACAACCGGTGCGTGATGTGAGGAATTTAGAGATCAACTTGGCATTTAGGAAGCCCACCAGGTTGTTTACACTGACAGGTACCTGTTAAGTGTTTCCTTCAAGCAATTCATTTGTGAAGAGATTAGGAGCTGGCAGGAGAGGGCTTGTTGAACAGCTCTGCCTCCACACAAAGCGTTAGTGGAGGCAGCCCTGCTGAGCTTCACGGTGGCTGAACAGAATTGGGCTTGATTTGTGGCACACGACCCAATGAATTAATAAATAGTCTGGGCTTCACGGCTTTTGACTCTGACAATCCAGCTCAGGCAGTATAAAAGGGAGGAAAGTCCTTTAGGAGGTCGTTTCTTCTTTATTTCGCCTGAAGCCGGGAGCTGGTGCTGGCAGGGCCGGAGCGGCGGGGATCCCCCTGCGCCGCCCGCCCCTCCGCGCCCGCTGCTCGCCGGCGCAGCGGCGGGGCAAGACATCGCCGTGTGGCGCAGGGCTGTCGCCTTATCGGTAGCCGAGACGTTTGATCCTTCACCCCCTCTCCCCTCGTAAATCAGTGGAGGAGCGTTTCCATCCTCTCAGGTGTGCGAGGGAGAGAGGAGGAAAAATAAATCAAACTCAACTTCCTTGTGCTGCTGCGCTTTGCTACCGGGAACGGTGCCGAAAGCCAAACACCCGGCTCTTTCCATGAAACGGTAGGCCACAGAGTCCAAAGTGAGCTCAGGATTGCATTTTATATCTCTCGGGGACCTGTGTATTGCTGGAATTGCTTTTTATGGCTGTTGATAGACACACGGGAACTTTCTTGTTGAGCAACCTTGTCATGTCCCTAGAAGTGTCGTCGCCGGGATAATGGAGGGGCTTTGCCTTTCTGGGAGCTGTGAAGGCGGCCTGTGCCGTCTGTTACTGGGCGTGCTGGGATCCCGCTGGGGAGAATGGTCCTGCAGAAGGCCAAGCATCCCAGTCAGGCCAGCAAAAGCGAGGGAAGAGCACCTTACTGCATCCCCCCGTGGCTTTAATCCACATCGATATTTGTATCAAATGGGCCACGTCGTGTATATCCACGCGTTATTTTCCTCTCAAAAAGGAGGGAAAAAAGTTGGCAACGTGTGTGTTTCCAGCTCTGTACTTTTGGCCAAACGCTTTTCAATGTTTTCGGTGCTGATTTCCTATTTCGGGGGTGGGGGGGGTGGGGGGGGAGCTGCGAGTCATTTCTCCCTATCGCCGGCATGTTTATCCCTCCCTTGGCTAAAATAGGAATTCCTCCCCCACAGACTTTGAGGGTTTCACGTAGAGCTCACCCCTCTTTCACGTAGAGATGCAGCCCTTCTTCCCCTCCCTCCCCCCTCATCCCGCCCCCCTCATGTGCTCGGTCCCTGCGGGCCCCCGGTGCTGCAGGGCCCGGTTCAGCCCTGGGGAAGGCCGGTGGCTCCGGAGGGGAGATGGAAAACCCTGTAGTGCTTCTCCACGGAGTTGGAAAACGTGTCACTCCACACAAAGGGTCACCTATCTTGCATAGCATCCCTGCTTCGCTTAACTTCCCTCCTTGGCCCTCCCTTGCTTTTCATCTTCCCACTAAGAGCTGTATTATTGTATGGATTTGCTGGGCTTTGTAGGCGAGCGCGGATGTATGTTTGAAGCGGAGTGAATGCTCCCGGCCCATGCTGCTTTGAGGGCTCTAATGAGTGATGGGAGAAGGGAGCGAGAAAAAAAAAAAACACCAAAAAAAAACCCCAACACCACAACAAAACACCCCTCCCTCCAGCACATAAAGGCCGTTAACATGTATTGAGACCCCTTTCAACACAGAATTAGAGCTGAAAAGACCCGGAGAGACATTCCGGGGGGGAATCCGTGACTCCGAGATACATGGCGAGTGTTTGTTCTCGGCAGAAACTTTGCTCTCGGGAAGGGGACAGGGCACTTAAAGGCAGGAATTTGCTCCGTACAGATGGCTTTGAATCGCCACACTCGCGTCCCAGCGCCGGTGATGGGGTGGGGGGTCCCCCTGGGGCGGGGGGGTCTCCCTGTCCCGGGGGGGGGGGTCTCCCTGTCTCTGCGGCTGATGCTGGGGGAGGGGGCTGCTCCGTCCCGGTGGGCCTTCGTGGTGTTTCATCCCCTCTTCCTCCCGTGTCTCCATGTTTCACCCTCCTCCTCCTCACCTGCCTCCCCGTCCCTCCCTGGCAGCGGGGGAGAAGATGCTCAGCCCTGACTCGGTCCATCTTGCTGCGCGTTTTGGGGGAGGGGGGAACCTGCCACCGATTTGGCTGGGGAGGGAGGGCAGGATGCGGTCCTCTGTGGCGGGGGGGGGTGGGGTGGTGGTGGTGAAGGGAGGTCTGCCCCTGGCTGCAGCACCCCCCGCAATACGCCCTTCCCCGTGTGCCCGTATCCCCGCAGCGCTGCAAGGACAAGCTGAATGCCCTGGCGATCTCGGTGATGAACCAGTGGCCCGGGGTGAAACTGCGGGTGACCGAGGGCTGGGACGAGGACGGCCACCACTCCGAGGAATCCCTGCATTACGAGGGCCGCGCCGTGGACATCACCACCTCGGACCGGGACCGCAGCAAGTACGGCATGCTGGCCCGCCTGGCCGTCGAGGCCGGCTTCGACTGGGTCTACTACGAATCCAAGGCGCACATCCACTGCTCCGTCAAAGCAGGTAAGGCGGGCAGCCCGCCCAAGGACACGTCGGGGTGTGGGGGGACAGCCCCAGATCACGGCTCAGCCCCCCAGAGCCTTCCCCGCCCTGCCCGGTGCCGCCCGGCTCCCTTCTCTCTGTCCCCTCAGGGTCCCCATCCCTGCCCGTCCCGTCGGGGCTCCACCGGGGATGCGGACCCCCGAGGGCTCAGTCTACATCTCCCCCCCCCCCCCCCCCGCCTCTTAGCGATCCCGTCGGTGCAGGGGTGGGGGAAAGGAAGCAGAGGGGGGGAAAAAGGGGGGTGGAAAAGCCCAGCCAGCTGCAGCACTTTTTGACAGCATCTTTCTCTGGGTGATTTGCTTGCCCAGCCTTCCCATCCAGCGCTGCACCGCAGCCACACACCCTTCTCCTCCCCCCGTGGGATTCGATGCTTTCCCCATCCAAAGAGCATGTTCAACACAAACACTAGTGGCCGTCTCCAGCCGCCCCGCTGGCTGCACGCCTTACTCGCGATCGCTAATCTCCGAGTGGGAGCCGGCCAGGAAAATAAATAAGGAACGTGGTCCCCTGCCTTCTTCAGCGGTAGCCGCTAGGAAATTCCCAGATAGGGATACACATACATATAATTTTTTTCCCTCCCCTCCCCTGTGCTTACAACGCCACACGCTGTCTTAACCTGGGAACAGCTCGCAAGAAATCCCCGTTTTACCGGGTTAATTTTCTTGACACTTTTTTGGGGGAGCAAAATGGTTGGCAAGTGCCAGTCCCCCCACCCCCCCCACCCCCCATCTGTATGGCAACTACAGTGCTTTTTAACAGCGTCCTCTAGGGCAGCAGCCCGCTGGAAGTGTCAAGAAACACTTGGTTGCAAAAGAAAATAATGGGCTTTCTTTAAATATAGCCGTTTGCTTCAAAACCAGCAGCCCCACGGCAGCAAAACTGGCCTGGCCTGGCCATGCCTGGACTGCAAGAGGGATTCATCCTGCCACTCCAGCCCGAAGCTCCCCAGGGGCTGAGCCGAGGTAGCACCTCTCCCGGCCCACTCAGGCTTTGTCCTGAGAGCCTGCTACCGCTTTTGTTCAGCTCCCCGGCCCTTTCTAGCCAAAAAAAGGCCCTGCAAAGCTGTCAGCCGCGCGGTGATATGAAACATCCCTTTCAATAGCAAAGATGGGCTTTAGAGCACAAGGTGTCCGATTGTGGTGCGCAGTGACCTTAGCCCGAGCGCACCCCTTAATCCACCCCCACGGGTATTTCATAGGAGAGGAGTAACCCCAAGCTGCTCATTGAGATTCGGCACACACGGACTCGGGGGCAATATTTAGAGGGTGTCAGGCGGGGTCGTGTGACTGTACTACGCGGGCTGACAGGGAGCAGGCTTGAATTCCACCCGCTCAGCCTGATTTCAAACTGTCCAAACCTCGTTTCATGACAGAGCATCTTATGAGAAGATTAAACCCCATAAAGCCAGGCAGGAAGATTCTTTATCTCGATCTCTGTTTGCAAAAAGTATGATCCCGGAGACTGGAATGCAAAGAAGAGTTCCCCCAAGGCCTGAATTATTGTCACCAGGACAGAGGAGGGAGAGGCAGGGGTGGTAAAAGGGACATTGATAATGCGCTACAGCAAGTATTTAGAGCAAGCTTCTACATTTAAAATTCAAATACACATCTTGAGTGCCTTGGAAAAGTGGCTCTGCTGTGCAAATAGTGCTTGGAAGGTCCTGGGTTTTTTGGAGAGTATGTGTGTGAATTGGCACATAGGGTTTCTGCACCTGAACAAATAGGGAGGGGGAGAAAAGGGGGGGAAGAAGCTGGGAAAAAAATGGAAGTGTCCTCTCTTCCAAGAGTGTCTGCATTTATTACATGAATCAGAATGACAATGCTGATCCTTTATTGGATTTTAATTAGAGAACCCAAACAAGCGCTGCTCAAAGAAGCAGATTTTCACACCTCTGCCAATTCACTGGCATGTTTGTAGAGCTGCTACACTACTAGATCTATTCATCAAGTCCCTGAATATGCAAACAAAGCTCAAGCCAGACCTTTACCGCCGGCTTGTAGGAAGGTGTAGTTTGCTAGCGAAGGGCTCCACATAAAGCACATAGCTTGTTTGTTGCCATGTCCTCCCTGAAGAGGCCTTGGAGATCTCGCTGCTTCATTTCTGAAGGAGAAGTGATAAAGTCATTAGCAAATCAATAATGGTCTAATTTTCACCCTTCCTGTCCTTCCTGAGAAAGTCATTTGGAGACGCTCCGAGGGTTTATTTAAATCATAAGAGCTTCACTATCAGCCACAGAGGCAAAATATAAAATCTGACCACCTTTAGGAGATAAATCACCAGGACTCTAAACTGGTATAGGGAGTAACTGGGAGAGACCAGGGAAGGGCAAGGGAGGCATGAGGAATGTCAACAGCTGTAGAAAAGACACTTTGCTACTGTGACATACTGTGGGCTACGACCCAATATATACAAAATCAGAGGTTTTAGGAACACCCCAGAGTCCCTCAGTTAAGTCAGAGACCAGCTTGGAGAAAGGCAGAGATCCTCTCCCACCGCCCCACACGTGGCTGAACTTCCAGAAAAGTATTTGCAAGAGGGACTTAAAAGTCTTGTCATCATTTCTGCTTTCTTTAAACCTGTAATTATTCCTCTCAGGAGCACCGGAAAGCAGCAGCAGAGCCACAGCATTTAGTAGCTAAATTCTGAGTCACTCCGAGAGCAGGAGGAGGTGAAGGAGGGATGTGCGTGGGTCTGGCACAGGCATGGGGCTGCCCAGGGACCACGCGCCCTGGGACAGGGAACAGCATCCTCCTTCCAGTGGCATGGGAGAGGCATTTTTTTGGAAAGAGGGGTGAACTGGAATGCTGGGGATGCCAGGTAGTGATGTGACAGAAAGTGATGTATGCCCCAGCAGCCACCATGCCGAGCAGGAGGGCTGGAGTGCTGGGGGGCAGCATAGGGTCATACACAGGCTGGTGGAGGGGGGCTTGGAAAATCCAGGCTGTTGCTTTCCAGTGGGGCGATGGGCAAATCCATGTGCTCCTCGGGGAAAGGCCTCCTCCAGCTCTCTACTCTTTGTTGCCCTACATGAGCTCCTTGCGTAAGAGCTATGTGGGAACCCAAAGCATTGTGAGCACAGACACTTGCCTAGAGGAGGTGAAACCTTATGCCAGCAAAACCACTCGTCTTTGAAAGCCTGCAAGTTATCCAACATCAGGTGTTGGGTGCAGGGCAAATGTATCCAAGTGGGAAGCTCTTCCAGAAGAGATTTATAGAATCATAGAATGGTTTGAGTTGGAAGGGACCTTAAAGATCATCTAGTTCCAGCCTCCTGCCATGGGCATGGACACCTCCCACTGGACCAGGCTGCTCAAAGCCCCATCCAGCCTGGCCTTGAACACCTCCAGGGATGGGGCATCCACAACTTCTCTGGGCAACCTGTTCCAGTGCCTTGCCAACCTCACAGTAAAGATTTTCTTCCTAATATCTAATCTAAATCTCCGCTCTTTCAGTTTAAAACCATTACCCCTCGTCCTATCATTACACTCCCTGATAAAGAGTCCCTCCCCATCCTTCCTGTAGCCCCCTTTAGGTACTGGAAGGGGCTATAAGGTCTCCTCGGAGCTTTCTCTTCTCCAGGCTGAACAACCCTAACTCTCAGCCATTCTTAATAAGAGAGGTGCTCCAACCCTCTGATCATCTTCGTGGCCCTCCTCTGGACTTGCTCCAACAGGTTCATGTCCTGGAACAGCTTTTTCAGGGGAAACATTTTGGCCCATTTCCTCAAAGAGACAAAGGGCCCCTGTAACTCCTAACCCAGAGTGAGATGCACCAGATGAAATTTGGAAGGGGGACTCTCCCTCAACCCATTGAGTGCAAGTGGGGCAAGTTCATAGATGAGGGTGGAGGAATTTCAGTGGGGAGCAAGGCCACATCCTGCACTTGTGCCTCCTGCATGGGTCTGGGTTGCCAGGGAAGCGGCACATGTCCCTGTACCCCCATGCCCTGGCCTGGTGGGTGACCCCACTAACCTCTCTGTGCCTCTCTCCTTGCACAGAAAACTCGGTGGCGGCCAAATCGGGGGGCTGCTTCCCTGGCTCGGCCACGGTGCACCTGGAGCAAGGCGGCACCAAGCTGGTGAAGGACCTGAGCCCCGGGGACCGGGTGCTGGCGGCCGACGCGGAGGGCCGGCTGCTCTACAGCGACTTCCTCACCTTCCTCGACCGGGAGGACGGCTCCCACAAGCTCTTCTATGTCATTGAGACACGGCAACCCCGGGCCCGGCTGTTGCTGACGGCCGCCCATCTCCTCTTCGTGGCCCCCCAACACAACCAGTCGCAGGAGGGGACCCCCAGCAGCCAGGCGCTCTTCGCCAGCCGCGTACGGCCAGGCCAACGGGTCTACGTGTTGGGCGAGGGCGGGCGGCAGCTCCTGCCGGCGGCCGTGCACAGCGTCTCGCTGCGGGAGGAGGCTTCGGGGGCGTACGCCCCGCTCACCGCCCAGGGCACCATCCTCATCAACCGGGTGCTGGCCTCCTGTTACGCCGTCATCGAGGAGCACAGCTGGGCGCACTGGGCGTTCGCTCCCTTCCGCCTGCTGCAGGGGATGCTGGCCGCCCTCTGCCCCTCTGCAGGGGGGGCCTTGGTGGGTGCCCCCACCTCCCCCGGCATCCACTGGTACTCTCGCCTCCTCTACCGCATCGGCAGCTGGGTGCTGGATAGTGACTCTCTGCACCCACTGGGCATGGTGGTGCCGTCCAGCTGAGAGCATCCCGCACTGCCCCGGCCACCCGCCGGCCACCGAGGGAGAGACAGAGACACAGAGAGAGAGAGAGAGAGAGAGAAAGAGAGAAAGGAGAAAAAAAAAGGAAAAAAAAAAAAAGAAAAGAAAAACCTAAAGAAAAAAAAAAGGAAAAAAAATTACATATTTTTAAAAGAGAGCACGGATTAAGACTTAAAAAATAATAATAATAAAATAATAATAATTAAGTAGGACAGTCCAAAGTAGACTTTAAGGGAAACAAAGACCCCGGGAAGTTCTGTTCTGTTTAGTTTATAAATATATATATATTTTTATTTGTTCTTTTGTTTTGTTGTTTTGTTGTTTTGTTTGTTGTTTTATTATTTTTTTTTCCTCCTCTCCTGGATATTTATTTCTTTGGTATTTTGAATAGATGTTTTAAATGATATGAACCGGACCTTCAAGAGCCTTAAATAGTTTCTTTGATAATTTATTATCATGTGAACTGTACTCACAGGGGAAAAAATTATTTTGTGAGGCCAAGCAAAACTGCGCAGAGTCTATTTTTCTACATGTCACGTGTGTCCTGACTTTCAGAAAGCGAAATTCTGTACTTTCCCATCTCTCCATTACATTGCTCCTTCATTTCAGCAAGCCTAAAAATCAAGCAAGCAAGCAAGCAAATACACACACACAAAAAAAAGGACAAACTTCATGGGGGTCCGTAAATTATATTTTTATACACAGAATTGTAAATTAGATTTTTTTGAGAGATCAATACTTAACTGAATCACATTTCGTTTTTTGAAATAGTGTAAAATATGAGAATATATTATTTTAATTTAAATAGTTTCAAATGTAATGTCATTTCCTGTATTGTTTTCCATGTTTTGCTTTGTAAAAACACCATTTGGCCACATTCATGGAAGTCAAGACTGTTACACAAACTTTTTATTTGCAAAAACCGTAAGAAACTTTGTTATTTTTAACTTCAAAAAAAAAATTTATTAGAAAATAATATTTTTTAAAAAGCGCACATGGCGGCAATTCTGTGACGATGGAGACGGTAGTTTGTACAGAGGGGAGAAAAGGATGTTTTGCATTAATAAATTGAGAAATAACTGCTGTAAATTTACTAAAATGTATTTTTGAATATTTTGTAATAGTTTTAATAGTTTTATAGAAATAAAATGTGCCATGCACAGTCTGGTTAGTATATAATAACTAAGAGTTCCTGGTGCATCCCATTTTTTTTTTCCTTTTTGCTTATTGATTTAGGAAACATGATGCCTAAAGGAGTGCCCGTTATTTTGTTTAGATGTGTTGCTTATAACTTTTAATTTTGGTACTTTAATTAGGGAAACAAATCCATCACACCCGTGCGTAACCTGGAATCTCTTGTACTAACAGTAGAACCTCACTTATTCGCACGAGTGACTGGGAGACGCGGTTTCTCTTCGCCGGAGCCCCGGCTCCCCGTCTGTGCTCAGGTGATGCTCCCTCTTCCAGCTCCAGCCCTGGCTCCAGGTCCACCTCCCAGTCTGGTCCAGAGATCACAGACATCTCTTAAAATTGATTTCTGAGGGCGTTAAATCAAGTTTGCTCTTTGAAGCATGTTAATCTGAAGGCAGGCAGCTGTCTTCACCTTGCGGCAGCACCGGGATTTTAATCGGCTTTAATTTGGGTGCCCGGAAGATGGAAACCTGGGGGAGCGACACTGACTTCAGTGAATTAACTGGCATTCGTGTGGCTGATGCTGGAAGAAGGAGATCACCATTGGATTTCACTGGCCACCTCGCTGGAATAAAGATGTGGGGCTTGTGGCCATGGAGAAAAGAACAAAACATCCTTCGCAAAACAAAACAAAAAAGGCATAAAAATTTATTCATTTATTCTAAGAGACATTCCTTAGCTGTAATGCATCAGAGTCCATCCTGAGCCATCAATAGGTGAACGTTTTGGAGATGTGTTTTAGATGAGTGGTGGGGCCAGTGCTGCGTCCCCTGCCCGGTCCCAGCTCCCAGCCCCACCGAGGGTCTTGTCCTGGCTGGGTGCCGATGAGTGAGGTTCTGCTGCGCCGCGTGCTCCTCCCCAAAGGGTTTCCAGGATCCCTTTAAAAATTTTGCAAAACATTGTGTGTGCGTGTGTGTGCGCGTCTGCGACAGGACCGTGCCGGAAGGGAGCTTTCCTTGAATGTCTTCTCACCTTTTCTTCAGTTTCCATTACTCGCCGGTCTAGGACGTTCATCCATCGGGCAACCTTTTGCTCCAGAGACACAGCCACGTCCTCCACCGAGATGGACGACAGCTCCAGCTGGCCTGCGGGGATGTCCCTGCCTGGGGCCACCTCCAGAGAGTGTAGACCACGCTCTTCCACTCTCAAAGCCTGGGATCTTCCAGAGCGGTGCCAGGCTCCAGTGGCTGAGCCCTGGGCACAAGCACCCCGTGTCAAGCCCTAACAGATGGATGTGGTCTCTCCTTCTCGGCAGCTTCACATGGTCACCTCCATGCTCTGAAGCTCGATCATGGTGAGACTTCGGTATGACGCTTGCGTGCTGCAGCGCCCGTGTGAACCACTGGGACAGGAACCAAGCCACCCTAATGCCCACGTGATGTGGGGCATCACAGAGGACTGCGGATTGCCTGGTGGATGCCAGGGACCTGCTGCCCACCTGGGCAAGGACTGTGCCACCTCCATGTCTTTGGGATCTGCTGGTGCATCGGGGGCTGGTTTGGGGCACGTAAAAATGTGATCGTGGAACAAATGAGTCTCTGCTGTAAGAGTTTGGCCTTTGTATGGTGCTGTCTGGGCATCTGAGCTCTCTTACCCCTGTCTCTGAACAGCGGCTGGCATTTTGTAAGGCCTTTATGGTCAAAAAACGACTGTGTCAGAGCCTACCTTCTCCAGAAGTCAGGCGGTGGAGGTGTTTAGGGATGTCAGTGATAGACCTTAAGCCATTGGCTTGGGGGCTTTGGTCTAAATGGTAACTAAGATGAAAAAGATCCATTAGACCAGAGCCCACGCTTGTGTCAGGGGAGGGTACATGCCCCAGTAGGGACCATATGAGACATTGCCATGTTTAATCTTCATTGAAAGGCCGAGACGAGCTCAGAGCTTTGCAGTGTGAGAGAAGCTGAGATGCTGTCTTATAATATGATCAACCTGTTTTGCCAAGCAAAGAAATGCTGTGCCGTGTTCTCCATCACACCTGTTTCATGTGACTGTATGCCTCCCTCTCACCATATATTTATTCCATCTCTTCCTTCGGCGCCTCACGTCCGGATCACCCCTCCGTGGTATGCATTAGAAGTGCTTCATTAGATGGACCGATCCAACCTATAGCTACAGCTCTCGTATGAAGGATGTACTGTCATAACATTGTGCAAAACGTCTAGGAAATGTCACCGTCCATTTTCAGGGTCCGAGTACGGCAATAGTTTGTATAAAATGTACACATAGTGGTGGCTACAGAATAGTTTATGACTAAATACATATCTATTACTGTCAAAATAATGTATAAGAATGTACTTGAAGCTATTATCCTTGTGCTCTGTTGTCTGAATAATTAAAGAAATTACAGAGACTTCCTGAAATGTCTGTTATGTGACGGCATTCCTCTCGCACACTCTCAGCTCTGTGGTTTTTACCCTGGTGACATTGAAATGGGTTGTGGGGAGCCCAGCGCTTGGTCCTGTGGGATATGGCATGGGAGCCTTCAAACACGGCAGGAATTGTGCCCGTGCCGCCTCATGGGGTGGTGGCATCCTCCCTCTTCTCCCACCTAGGGCCACGTAGACAGTCTAGCATTTACCTGCGAAATACTGCGTGGCTCCGCAAAGCCAACTCATTTGGCAGGGTTTTGTTGAGGGGCAGAGACGCGCTGAAGGTCAGCCCACCAGTGGCTGTGTGTCCTCCCCAGCCTCCCCCATCCAACCCAATGTGAGAAGTGACCCTAATGAGACTGGGGCTAGCTTGTGTTTATCTGACCAGTCTTTCACACGGTGCCCTGATGCTCAGACACCAGGTAAACCAACCCAAGGGAAGCTTGAATACCCCAGTGAAAAGAGGATCATGTTCACTATGTAATTAAAATCCAAGCAAAGCACTGGAGTAACCCATGTCTTTCACAGCCAGGTAGCCACGCTGTACCGCAGCCAACAACTCTTTGTGCCTTCACATACGAAAGTTTTCTTAGCTATATCATTTCATATACATATGCACATACATGTATACATATATAATATTATTATCCCTATATTAAGAGCTCAGCATATCCTACTGGCTATAAATATATTTACAGTGGCCCTCCTGAGCATTCCACATCACGCTGAGGTTGAGCAGGCGGTGTAAATCAGCCCAGTTGGGCGATAATTGGGCAGCAGATTTGCATCTCCAATACAACATCTATTTCAATTACAGGGGGAAGGAAATCAGAAAGAGCATTTCATTTTACTCATTACTGCAAGCCATAAGGGACCATTAGGTTTCCTAAGCTTTTGAAATTCTCTCTTCAGCAATTTCTGCTTTAAAACTAGTGCAAGTTATACCAAAAAAAAAAAAAAAAAAGGTCAATTTTCCATGTACAGAACATTTCAGAGCTTTCAGTGGAGCAGTGTTAACGCAATCCTTGGCCTACGCAGGCTGGAAGGCAAAAATCATCTTTAAAAAGTGCATCTTTACAAGCGATGGAATTGTCTCAGGTTTTGATGGGAGCAGGACGAGGCCCACAGGCACTGTTTATGCTGAGACTGTTAAATATCATTTTTAATACTTTGCATTTGGGGTGTTTAGGTTTACGTATTTAAATAATTTTGGTTTTCGGGACTGAAAAGAAGCAAGCAAATCCAGGAAATATGAGTTTAATAATCCTGTCCTCGTGCCAGTAAAATCAAGAGCGGCATCCAGAGCTGATCCGGGTGCACAGGGAGTTGTGCTGTCACCTTAAAGCCCAGTGCAGGACCCTGTATAACTTCTTTTCCTTCCGTTTTTAAGTGAGAGCAAGCCGGCTCTTCGGACAAATGCTGCTGCAAATCAGGAGTGAAACCACAAGGTCAGGAAATCTGTTTGGGGTAAAAATATTTGTTTTGATGTCCTGTGACCTAAATGTGAAATAAATATTAGATTTGCTCAGTTTGGTGTAAACAAATGTCCGTTCGTATTACTGAGGAGGAGAGGTGACAAGGGATGCTCTCTGTGGCGTGACCGCGGAGGGTCCCTTGGCCACCAAACTCGCATCTGGCTGCTGCCCAAGGGCAGGAGGGCTGGGACACGGGCAGGGGAGCAGGGATGCTGTGGGAGCACCATGTGCTTTGTGCGGCTCTGCCCAGCTTGCTCGGCTCTGGGGACGGCAGGGACACCCCTTCCTCGCCCCATTGCTGGGGCAATGCTTGTCTGGACCAGCTCTCTGGGACACTGTGATGTCTCCCTTGAAGAGGGGATGTGCTCACAGGAAAAATATACTTGGGAATGCTGTATCGTTCCAAGTCTGGAGTCTTTTGATGGCATTCGCTGCAAGGGAACGGATGATAAATCTGTATGCAATTACAGCAACATCCTTTTGGTATCATCACACACAGGCACTATGTCACAGACCTGCCACAGGGTTTCACTGGGTGGAGGAAGTTTATTTCACAAGCAGGGTATAGTGCAGGCTTTGGCCAGTTTGGAGCATTATGTTGTGTTTTTTCGAACAATTTAGGCTGGAAGGGGTCTCTTGTGGTCCCAAGTCCAACTCTAGCCCATACAGGGCCATCTTAGAGCATGTTACTGGGGGCCATCTTCTGTCAGGTCCCACGTGTCTCCAAGGATGGAGAGCCACCACCCCTCTGGGTAAGTGGTTTTGTTAAATAAGCTAACACTTTGCCTCAGTATTGCAGTGTCACGCTCCATCTACCAAGAATCTCCCTTTATATTCTCTCTGTATTTCTTCTAGGGGGAAGGACGCACAAGAGTTAAAACCAGATTAGTTTTAAGAAATCCCAGGTTCCAAATCTGGGACGTTCAGAGATCTGCTGAGCTCTGCTTCTGCTCCTGCAGCCTGCACTGAGCAGAGGCAGCCGAAACTTTACTCGCCCAGCTAACCTCTTCTCTGGAAGTCAGTCCCGTCCTGTTTTCTACAGCAGTAAGCACTGGTTTTAATTATTAGACTGTGATGAATGTAAATAAATATTAGACTCAGGATTGCTCATGA
Organism: Fratercula arctica; assembly: GCA_947846985.1. Taxonomy (NCBI): domain Eukaryota; kingdom Metazoa; phylum Chordata; class Aves; order Charadriiformes; family Alcidae; genus Fratercula; species Fratercula arctica. The sequence goes on along the minus strand of CANTUZ010000002.1, from coordinate 10,014,110 downwards.
ATTCTCTTGGAATAGTCACCGGTTTGGTGTAAGCTTTGTTGGCTTTGCCAAATGATGCCCTTTCTACTCTGCAAAGTTTTTCTAGAAACAGGGGCATAATAAATGTACAGTATCAAACAAGTCTGTTCTGGCACAGTATTTGTATGAATAACCATTTTGTGCTAAAGCCGGTGGAAGCTACGGGGTTCACAGGCATCAGAAAGTCCAACTGCCATTCAAATATTTGCAAATAATGAATCATGTGATCCCACAAATAACAACAAACCAACCTGGTTGCTTTCATTGAGGAAAATGATTATGAATCACTGTGTACTGTGGGCTCAATCCAACAACCACCAGCGTCAAAAGGAGTCTTTCCACAACTTCAAACAGGCAGGGAGCTGAGCTGTGTTTGCTCAGCTTTACCTGGTGTGTCCCTCGCTTTCATATTGCATGATTAAATAATAGAATTTATCAGGCAAGCAGGAATTTCCTAGACCAGCCAAGAGTGGGCAAATGTCACCTCCTGACGGCATATGTGCAGCTCCCACTGATGTCAGTAGGGTTATGCATGGGCAAAATGAGGTCAGGCTGTGTTGTCCTACTTTAGGTGCCCTGTGGTATTACACTCAATTAAGTTTTGTCTCCCAGGAGGCAGCCTCCCTCCCACTTAAGTCACCAGGAACTTTGTCACTACACGACAGTGAGGGAGAAGGCAGGAAATACTAGTCTCTGATCTGGAGTGCAATAAGGTTTAACTCATGCGTTCAGGAGCACACAGCTGCACTTTGAAAAGAGGGGCTAAACTCAGTAGGAGAAAAAAAAAAACCCTAAAATCTATGAAATCCCAAAGCAGAGCATCTTCAGGAGAAGCTCACACACAGCCCTGCAGAGCATGGCGGCAGGGGTCCCTTCCAACGATTCTGTGTGATTCTGTGATTCCGTGGCCTCGGCAAGAATTTCTTCCCAAGGCATCTTCCCTGCCCTCTGCCAACAGCTCCCCACAGCCCCTTGCAGAAAGATCCTGGATATCATGGGCAACGCTTTTTAGGCAGCGCAGGAGAATCAGCCACATCTTCTGTGTGGGTGACCACATGCTAGACTACTTTGAAAATATTAACCACTGGTTATGAAGTGAAACTATAAATAGCCGTAGGAATGCCAGCTGAAGGAGAAAGCAGTAAAAAACCCCTCAGCACAAACGAGTTGGCAGAACGATGCTGTGCTTTGAGTGAACCGGGTTTGGTCCTTACCCCTTTGATGGGGTTTCTTCTGATTTTGAGCAAGTAGCTTGTTGTCTCTCTGCCTTCATCAGAGATGTGCAGAAAAACATCTCTGAGGATAATTTTCTGTGGTCTGTGTGGTCTACATGATGAGAAACACAGTGATTCAGATATTATCTACTGCTGTGTGTCCCTCTGAGGGATCTCCTCTGTGTGTGCATGGTGAAACCCAAGGACGATCCAGAACCTGTACATGGCAGCCTATTTGAAAGCCCTCTTATTTATACACTGGTTAACAAATTGCATTTAATTTTTAAATTTCTCACAACTGCCAGTATTAGGCATCTGTATACATAAAATAAGCATGTTTCCTACGGGATTTTTAAGTCCATTCTAAATACCTTTGGAAAAGAGGACAGCTGGCTTTTTACATGATGTTAAACTTTACACTGTGCATGTAAGTCACAAGGAGGAATCACAAAGCAGTAGCCAGCTCAAGATTAAGACACGATTTTGGCTTCTGATTGTGTCTCTTCATGCAGTCAGTGGGGCCCAGAGGGCAGTTTTATTCCCCTGAATTAAGTATCTGATGGCTGGCTGAAGCAATCTAGGTGGACAAGATCTCCATGGACTAACGAGGGAGCCGAAGACACCAAGAGTTCACACAGACATCTGCAATTATGTTTCTGAATGTAGGTGTCCTAACTTTGAGCTGAATCCTGCCCAAAATGTCACTTCAGCCCTCTGCTTTCTGCGGAGGGTCCCCGTGGGGTACTAGGTTACATTTGGGACATCCTTGACTCATCCAGTGGTCCTGGTGTGGGAAGTGTATAGACTTTCCATAGCTCTACAGAGTGACAGAGCTCTGGGTGTTGACATATTCACCCCCTCTGTGTCCATGCCAGGGTAAGCCCGGTGTAATCCAAAGCCAGAGATTTCTCTAGGGCTGGTCCTCCACTGTGGGACGAGCTCAGGACTTCAGAGCGGCCACAAACCTCAGCACCTCTGTTTCCAAGAGTGAGGCACGCTTGTTCAGCCTTGCCTGCATTGGTATAAACACCGTGCACGTACAGTGTAGTTAATTAAAACTATTCCCACTCAATTTTCCCCTGGGGGAAGGAAAGGAGAATAGATACATGCTCATGGGAGAGGTGCTCATTGCATTGCTTCACGTGTTCTGGAGGGGGACACGCAGCCTTGTGGGGATAAAAAGCCGTGGAGGGCTGAGGGAGCACCATGGAGTGCATGGAGAGCTGGAAAGAGATTTCCCTTACTCTGTGTGCTGTCAAAGGGAAGAAGTGGTGTGTTTCTAGGAGACAAAGCGAGAGACCAAGACCACCTGCTCTCCAAGGCCAGGAGGTGTGGATGGAGGTTTGCCCTGACACCCACCAAATGCTGACTTATTGCTTGGGACTTTTGGGATCTCAGGAACCTCCCATCCTCCAAAGCCCAGATTTTGGGCAACTCATGGAAAGGACAGAAGAAGTCAGAAGGGGCTGGGCGTGGGCATGACACAGCCAGGTCTGTGCACCGGTCCTCGGTCTCAGTGACTCAGCCCTGACGCCAGGACCTGTTCCGGGCATCAGGCACAGAACAAGAACAGCCTACAGCTCTCCCGCCCGCTGCTCCCCGACTTACTCATGGAGACACCAGGGAGTTGCTCAGGCTTTTATTTTGTGGTGCGTGGATGCGAAAGGGCTTGTTCATGGAAAGCAAGTGCTCTGGTCCGTGTAACCAACACTGTGACACGCAGGGCGGTTTTCCACCTCTGGGAGAGGCTTTGTTCCCAAGCACGAGGGCAGGCGTCCTCTGTACTGAGCACGGGACATGGCACAAGCCCTTCTGAAAAGTTTTCTTTTTGAATCAGCTCCGGTGTCTTGCTTTTGTCAGCGCTGAGCAGCGTGGCACTGAGCTGGTGGTGCTGCCGTGGGAGGGATGCAGCCGGTACCCAGCAGCACGGAGGGCTGTTGTGTTTCATCAGGTTCCCTGGGGTCTTCCAGCACGTGTGGAACAATATCACGTGCAGAAGAAATGGTGAAGCTTTGTGGGACTTTGCCGGTGGGCCCTGGCTGATGCTGCAGCAGTTTGCAGCAGAAGCTGACAGCAAGAAGGACCCAGGGACCACTGAGGGATTGCCACCTCCCTGGGTAAGATCCCGGAGGTGCAAGGGGACTTTGCTTTTCCCAAAAACAGGAATAAAACAACTGCATTTAGTGACGGGTAGGATGCTGCCGCTCACTGGGGCAAGGGGATGTCTCCGAATAGCCCCTGCCCCATCAGGGACTGAGTGGGTGGGCAGCTGGGTGGCACCGATGCCATTTTGGAGGGAGCTGTGGCACAGGTTCATCACCTGGGACTCAGGCACTTGTGACCCCCACACCAAGATGAGCTGGCAGGGTAGGGCCCAAGTGAGCCCAGATGTCGAAAATTAACGAAAAGTTGGATTTCATGCTATAGGTTCCCAAGGAGGCAAACTGTCACTTTACAAATATAAAAGAAGTCAAGTTTGGGCTCCCGTTGGAGTTGCTCTTTGCAGCAGGAAAATATTTTGCCTGATCACGAGGTGTTCAGTTTTAGGGTTTTTTTCTCACATTAAGGAAATGTCTGCACTTCAGTTATCAACCGAAGTTGAGAATGAAACACACCTAAATATTATTTCACCTTTGTGTGTAACAGGATAAGCAGCAGAATTAGAATATCTTCTTGCAGTTTTATACATTAGAGCTATTCTTTTCCTATTTATAGGGATCCTGACAGGACAGAAGTATTTATTGAGAGTTAAATAATGACATCTGTTATCAAGAACATCAACTCCAGTGGAAGCTGTTTCATATTAAAATAGAAGCTCAGGGCCAAATTTCCTCTTGATGAATACAGGCAGAGTTTTACAAACTTCTTTAAAGTTTTGCTCTTTACACCAGAATAAAATTCAGCCCAAGGAGCTTATAAGAACGAGTACTACACACACGTGCAAAAAGAGTGTGCTTTTAAAAAATGTCTCACTGAAGAAAAGAAGAAAGTAACAAAACCCCAGACCTTTTTAGGATTTGTTCCTTTAGGTGGAATCAAAGTGACCTCTAGTGATTCCCCGTTAACCGTGCAGCTCGGCAGCCGCCAGCACAGAGCAGGAGTGGTGCAACGCTACGATGCTCCCTCATCTGCTAGAAATGCAATCAATACCTGATTAAAGCTAAATTGTAGCGATCAATGCCTGTTCCAATGACCATTCCTACCATTCAAGTACGAAATATTTTCCCAAACTCTACCGTTTCTTTTCATGCAAGTCGCGCACTGTTAAAAGAAGAGGATTGTTTTTATTAGCCCATTAAAAATAAGCAACACAATGAATTTATTAGTAACTTATCATCCATGTGTCTTCTGGCACTGCTGACGTGCTGTTCTTTGGGAACAGGCAGGATAGGAAGTGCACTAGATTTGTGATTTAACTCGTTTGTTCCTACTTTTTGGAACAATCGCAGGCTGATCGGAAAATTATTACCAGTTGTGCAGCAAGCGTGGAGTGCTCCTGCGGGTCCAAGCCATATCAATTCCTGGGTTCAGCCGTGCTGGACAACAGGAGAGAGATCTTCCCCTCTACAAGGTCATCTTTTTCCTTCCAAACTACCAAGTTGTTGTTTGGTTTGTTTTTTTTTTTTAAAAAAAAAGAGCGTAGGGAGAGGATGTGACAATTCATCAGAGCTGGGGGAAACTAAAAATATATATCAGTCAAATTATGTCTGTTTACCATGAAAATCAATAGAAAAAGGGGTTAGAAATGGGATGTAATCATTCAAGGGCAATGCAGGGGAAGCTCTGTCAGGAGCTAGATGGTTGCATACTCTGGCTTAATATCCCCCAGGGATATTTCAGGATTGAGGAAGGCAGCAAAAACCATTGATTCTTTTGGCACAGGAGATAGGGACGGGCACAAAGGAGATGCTGAGCTCTACCGAGACTCAAAATGCAGATTTTTTATTTTTTTTTTTTTTTAAAAATCTTCCATAGGTTAGATATATCAATCTCTGAACCAGAACTGGGTGAAAACCAGGATGCTATTCCTGCCAGAAAAAAATCACCTAACTTCTTTAGTTTCATATGCATTTCGAAGAACTTCATCTCCAACCTGCTCTTTGATTCTTTCCCTTCCCGTTCCCATTAAAGACCACAAGGCTTGGCATCTGCAGGAAGAAGGACAAGAACATTGCTTCCCTCTTGCTCTCTTTCCCTATTACTGGCTCTCGGCAATGGTCATGCCGAGAGCCAACTGCTGTTTGAATCCTTTCCAGGGCTCCTTCAGCATTCCCTGTAATTTTCGCAGCGGCTCTGCCGCAGCCGCTGTAATGAAACGTGCTCCCTTGTTGTGGTCAGTGCTACTTTCATCAGCCATTTGCAATAAAGCTTCTTTTTTTTTTTTCGCCTGTATTCGTCAGCACCTTCCACTCCCACCAGCAAGTATTATTTAGGACATTCCTAAGATACGTTTCAGAAGGACTTCTCATGGAACTGAGAAGTTTTGCAACTGGTGGTATTTGACTTGCCAGCTCGGCCTGATGCTCTGCCTGCCCCGTGAGGGATGATGGGGGACCCTCCTGCCTCTCTGGGGGGGCCCATCATGTAAAACTGGGCCGTATTCCTAATAACTGCTGCTTTCTACCTCCAAAATGCCCAGGTGAGCTGGGGATGCTGGGCTGTTATTAATTGTCAACACATGGTTTCACCTGCCACTGCTCAGGAGCATCTTCTGGATTCAGCCTCCTCCATCCTGGGGCATGAAACAACTTGAATGAATAAAATTATGCACGTGTTTGTCCAGGGCTTAGAAATTAGCCAGAGAAGATGGATTTGTCATCAAATAATGAACACAGCTACCAGAGACACCCAGCCCAGGCTCTCTGCTCTGCCTGGATAAGCTTTCTTCAGAGTCACAGCTGGGGGGGCCAAGTAACTGGTCATATTCATGTTTCTCTGTTAAGTCAAATACAACTCGACCTGTGTTTGCTTTTAAGGCTTAGAGACTGAAGGAAAAAGTTTTTGTTTGTCACGAAGAGCGTATCCAATAGGAAGAGGTAGGTAAGAAGAAGCAGGGTGCTCAACGCAGGACGGTCTGGTGCTAGCTCTGAATTATCTTTTACATCTAGATATCTTTATTGGTATTAAAACAAACCAGAGTCTTTCTGTATTTTTAGTTCATTTCTTTCCCAAATAAACTTGCACATTCTATTAAGCTCCTTATTAATTTTATTTTCATTTTGGATAAAACGATATAATTTTAATGAAAGGCAACAGCTAGAAAAATGCATTTTGTCTTGCAAGAGTCACTTTCTGGTTAAGAACCATTTCCCTATTTTTAAAGCCAGGGCTGTGATGATCCAAAATACTTGCACAGCCTTTGAATCCCAAACCTGAAAGCTGTAAAAATATAATTTATTTTATACATGCATGCTGTGGGTTTATTTTTCCAGCTAAGGAATGAGAATACAGAAGCTGGTTTCACTTTTGTGGTCGAATAGGTCAGTGCAGATTTACCATTTTAAACATGTGCAGCCATAAATACACAACAAAACAAATTGTTGCTGCTGCTGTCATCCAAACCCCAAATTAAAAACAAATACAAATCAGAAATCCCCTTTAGAAATCTCAGCTGTCTAAAGCTGCTGAAATATCATCTTGATGACAGACCTTCTTAGATAACAACAGTGCATAATAGTTGGACTTTTTAGAGTATTTTTACTAAACCTCTTTTTTGTTTGTTTTGAGTATCCTAATACTTAGAGGCATTTTTTAATTCCTGACTCTGTGGGCCATGTGATTGCATGCAAATTTCAGATTATGTTGGTTTTTTTCAAGTTATCTTCCAGCCTTCATTGTTTGCAGCAAAGGTGTTAACCTGAGATCTTGAAGACCTGGAGGCATTAAAAAAAAAAAAAAAAAAAAAAATTAAAAATAAAACTTGAGTTTAAATCTTGTATTCGTGTCATGGCAAATTTTGCACAGTTGACGTTGGCATCAGGAGGGGAGTCAAAAGTAGCACAGTGGAACATTTAAATTCTTTGATGCTGGAAGCTACAGAAAAGTACAAACCCGCCGGCTGGAAAGCAGCGCACCCAGCTCAGCCTGGCTGCGAGAGAGTAGGGCACCCTGGCCCTCCATGGGCGTTTTTGAAAGAGGTGAAACATGATGGTATTGCGTATTTTATAAAACGTTCACCGCTGTCTGAAGGAAAGTTTTCCTAAGGAAACTAGGTTTGACAACCTGTTCCTTAGAAAAGGTTTCATCGGATTTATTGGGAATGAGAGTGACGGTGGAGAGCAGACACAGAGACTACTCAAACAGCCTGGAGAAATAAGAGGTGCATAATACGCTCCTGTAGATCCTTCACAACTATCTGTGGAGTTTCATTTTTCTTGCCCTGGCACCCAAGAGTGGGTTTAGAAATGCCAGAGGAGGGAGCCAGCACCTCCTGACGTGGGTTTCCAAATGGAACCAACCTCCCCGATTTCCCTCCTACCAGAGGGGAACGACTCACAAAATGGTAACAGCACAAGGCTCCCTGGCTCCAGCAGGGTTGCACAAACACATTTTGGGGCCAAAAGCAAAAAAAACCCCAGTCTATCAACAAAACCTTGCATTAACTGAAACAACAATGTCCTGATGCACTGCCCGAATGCACCCGTGAAGCCCTTTGGAGATACTGAAACCAACGACCACTTGCTCCACATCTTCCTGAGCTGTGTCTGTGTCTGAGCCAGTTTGGGGATACCAGTAAAGTGGTTCTAGTCCTCTTTAGGCTCCCTTGCACAAGGCAGAACCAGACACCAACATAACTGCAGGGAGACCAAACCCCTGGAGACAATCTGGCAAGCCACTGAGCAGCAGAGAAACCAATCTTTTTGAAGCTTTACAAGGAAAATTGCCGAAAGTCAGGTTTTGTAGCTCGGCTTTGCGTAGGAAAAAGCTGAAGGTTCTTGAAACATCCGGATAAAGATGAAGCCATGCAAGATAACTTTCTTCTGAGGTATGGCTTAAAAGGTTCCTTGCCATGGTTTGCAGGAGGATGCTGATGTTGAACGTGGGAGGAACAGAAAAACGGCTAACGGTGACAAGGAAAGGTATGGAAAATGACTGCATCCACCATGGAAATGAAACTTGTTCTTTAATGGCCTTAAACCAAGAAGCTTTGCTGCTCTCCATCCAAGAGCAGGAGAAAACTAACATGTGAGATGGAGCGTCCAGGAAGGATGATGTTCAACACATCCACCAAATTGCCTGTGTTGGCAGGTGACTGGGCCGCTGCAAAGGTAGAAACTCTAATTCGTGGTAGGGAGAAAGGGGCCTGAGCAATCGCAGGGTGAGTACCTTGACCCCAGCATTGCACAAGAGAACAGAGCAGGTTTTAGATGAAAGAAGGATCAAAGATAGCGAGCCAAACAGAAAATGGGATATATAGTACCGGATTGATTGTGTCAGTTAATGTAGAACGGTTCTTTGATAAAAGTCAGCAATTTTATTTTATTTTTAGACAGAACAATTGATCTAAGAAGAATTTGCAATAGTGTTACATTAGTATATGCTACCTAAGCCCAAGACGATGGAATCAAGTGCGCGAGCTGAAGGCTTGGCAACAAGGGGCTGGGAAGGGCTCGCCGTGAAAATGGAAGGAGACAAAGGGATGCCCTCAAGCATTGATCGTGTCACTCACCTATTCTAATACCCCTGGCAGAAATTTAGGAGCATGCTGTGGTGGGTGGCGAGAGCTGCCATGGTCAATAAAGGTGACCAAAAGGCCAGCCAGGATGCACAAGATAACCTTGACTAGGTAATAGAAATTATGTAAAAACAAATAATCAAAAGTGCTCCTGGTCCACATAAGGAGTAAAAGCAGTTATTCCTATTAGAAACTGGAGGTAAGAGAGGAGAAATGAGTCCTGCAGGCATCAACTACCACCACATAACTGTCACGAATGTGGCATGCCTGTGCAAAAAGCTGATGCGATGCTAGGAGGTACCAGGCAAGCTATTGCCACCGGAGTTAGGGGAAAAGCTCTGGGAAGCAGCACATATGCATAGGAAGGAAGGGGTTTTGAAGTTGACATTTTTGCTTAGGATTAGAGTGAATCTGGTGATGACAGAGATGTGGGAAGAAACCCAGGGCATTGTGAACTCTGAAAGATGAAGGCTTAGAGATGGGTCCTTTACTGAAAGGTTGCCCATCCTTCATATACATTAACACTGGTCAGTCACACCAGTCATGGAAAAATAAGCACTCAGCAATACATCACATCTCTGTAGGAGTTTCATGAGGTTTCACAGATATCCATATAGCTAATTACTTGTCATTTAGAGTACTGTTCAGCTTGCACTTATATGTCAGAACAGATTTTCAGGGCTGACAAGCCCAACCTATAGGTGCAGGAGCAGTGGTTAAGGGTCGGGTGGATGTGTAGGTCACACTGAAGATATCCAGCCAGATTCAAACGCTGGTAAATCAGGCATGTCAAACCCAGAGGTCGGCTGTTTGGCAGGCGAGAGCTCCAGACTCAGCGGCAGGGTGGGCGTGCACAGTCGCAGCCTGGACGGGATACTCGGGAGGCTCAGATGGGATGCTCAGGTGGGATGCCCGGGAGGGCTCACTTACAGCCGCTGTTATTTTGGGTAGCTGCAATGAAAGGGCTGTTGTGATGTGGATTAGAAAATAACATTATGACCTGTGCGGTGTGGGCATAGGCCAGCTCTGCTCCTGTCCAGCAGCATCACCCCACCACAGAAGGGTGCACAGGGCAGCACCCAATGGAGGGTCCAATTTTGGGCTGTTCCTGCATGGAGAAACAGAGTGCACTGCTCAGAGCAGAGCCCAGTTTCTCCCCAGTGTGATGAAGGGACCTTTGCCTGGCCAAACCTTCAAGTGCAAAAACCACACCCCAAATATCTGCCCCCAGCCCCGGGCAGGTCTCTGCGCTCAGCAGCATCCCTGCCTGCCCCGTGTCCTGCTGTGGGACCTGCCGAGCCTGGGCAGCGCTCTGAAGCAGCTGACGGAGAGAGCTGAGACTGAAACCCCATAATTATTTAAGATTAATTTGCATGTCGCGTTGGCACTTCATTTTCTGTTAGATTTGCTGGTTTAGTGCTTTGATCAGTGGGAAGGATGCTTTCAGGCTGAGCACATAGAGCCAGGCTCCATGTTTGCTTTCCCCCTGCCCTGAGTCCTTCCCAGGACCGATATGCCTGGCAGCGGGTCCGATCCCACATTCCCCAACCCCTACCTGGGAGGAACTAGGAGCTTCCAATCCAACTACACACCAGGCACCCATTTAAAGGCAGCCAGAAGGGAACAGGGAGGGCAGGGGAGCGTCGGGGGCCCTTCCCTGGTCAGGAATGCGGGTGGCTGAGTCACGGCCCCGCTGCCCACCGGGGGTGCCCGTTCCATCCCCCCCCAGCCCCGGAGTCCACGCTGCCGCCCGGCTCCGCTCATGTCCGCTCCCGTTCCCAGTTCACTGTTTCTCACAGTGAGTTTCCTCCTGCCCAAGAACCTGCTTTTCTTTAATATAGCCACAGTTATTATTGAATCAAAACCTCCCCTTTTTCAGCTTCACTCCAGGTAAAGAAAATGACAATTAACCTGATTCGGTTGTGAGTTAATTCATTTAATCTCCAGGTCCCCTTAGTCTTGAAATTAATACCCCTAAACCACCGCTAAATACCTCTTCCTTTAATTATGTGTATAATGAAGCTCATTTAGAAAGCAGCCAGCAGGATGAGGATCACACTGCAGGCTTTCTGCCTCTTTCCCACTGCCGTCCAAATCACTTTTTCCAGGTTGGGCTGACACTCAGGACTTCGCTCCCCTGCCCTGGATGCGGCCGTGTCGGTGGCTGAGGGATGCTCTGCCACCCAGCACCACCTGCCGACACCGCTCCTAAAAACAGCCTCGCAATGCCTGGGAATTTTCATCTCTGCCAAATACAGAGGAGAAACCGTCTCGGTGGACTCAGTTTTGTGGTGTGTTGTGGTTTTCCCTGCCATCCCCCAGCAGGTGAAGAGGCTTCACTGGCAGCAAACGCTTCTCGTTCCTTCCACCTCTCCCTGAATTAACCCTCCCCTCTGCTGCACACCAGCCAGGCTCCCGCATCCCTCAAACACTGTAACTGAGCAACAAAATCGAGTTAAATTACAGTTTTCTACCTGATCTCCTCTATAAATCCACTACTTTGGTTTCCTACCTGGAGGAGGGCTGTGAGCTGGATGGTGTTTCCACTGAGTCCTCCAGCCAGGATGACACAAGAGCTTGGGGAACCTTCTCCCCTGAAGCTAAAACCCAGTAAAAGGACTGAGGACGTACAAATCTTGCCCTGGCCTCCTTCGGCCACTGCAAGGACGGTGACAGACAGGGCCAAACGCCTGCCACAGGCTGCAACCCAGCAGTGGTGGGCAGCAAAAGGGCAGCATGGAGGGACAGGGCTGAGCCCCCCTCCCTGTGCTGGGGGGGGTTGAGCTCCTCAGCGCCGGCACCAGGTAACCAGCTTCCACCGGTGTTTCATTTGGTTTCCACAGGTCACAATGGCCCCAGCTCCTGGAGATGTGTCCTGCAAGGACCATCGCCCCTGTCACCCCGCGCTGCAGCGGGCGGCGTTCCCAAAGCTGGTTGCTTCCTTACCTGTTCGTTATGCTTCTGTCTAAAGACTTCGCTGGGGATGCAATGGGGCGGGGGAGGGGGGGGGAAATTACACCCAAACTCCCTGTAATTGGTTCCTGTAATGGGGTTTCAAACCTGGTTACATCTCCGGCTCAATCTGACCTAAGGGTTCTGACGCCCTTTCCAAAATCACATTAAAACCAGATCTCTGAAAATATTCTGGGGCACTTGGTATAAACAAAGCCGGTCTAAAGCTGTAACAAGGGCTTCTTTGGGGATTTTGTTGTGTTTCTCTGGAGCATTTTTAATAGTGGCACGAGGACCATATTCCTGCAGGAAATGTGGTCTCACTCTCCCCGCCTGGTGCCAGCCCCCAGCCCATGGGGAGCCGGGCAGCGCCCGGCCGGGCAGCCCGGACCCCCCAGCGCCTCTCGGCAGACCCCAGCCCCTGCCCAGACCCCTCTCCTGGCACCCCTGTGCCTGGTGGGAGCAGGCAAAACTCTGTCAGGACCAACGCCATGTTCAGCATCACTCCTCCCTGGTGGCCCGGCATCGCTTCTGCCCACCCCATTGCTCCACGTGGGTCCACGTCCCTCCATCGTGAAATCTTATGGTAGAGACAGGAGGAGGAAGGGGAAGGTAAGCACTTAACATACAAAATGGATTAGAGAGGGGCTCAGGATCTTCTTGGGATGCCTATCCCACCGCCCGTGCTGGGAGAGGGCAGAGGGATGGGGAGGGGGATGGGGAGGTGCCGTCCTGGGGGCAGAATCTCTCCCCACGGCTGCGGGAATTGCATCATGAACTGCTGGCCTGGGGATGGGAAAGGTGTGGTTGAAGGACATATACCAGACAGAATTATTTAACTTTATGAGGTTGAGGAAGAAGAAAAGCCCTTGTACCATCATGCCCAGCATGAGTCCTCGCAATCAGGGCCAAAAATCACCTTTCTTAGTACCTTCTAGAGAGCTGGCAGCAGCCGTTCGCTCTGTCTCTCACACGGGCACATCCCCCCTTAAGTTACACTCACCAACATAACGCAACATAAAAAAAACCCCTGAGGACTTTTGTGAAGCTTGGCTTTCGTGTTTCTTGTCATGGGTAACTTCACACCTTCACTCAGGAAGCAAACCCAAATATCTTGTAACTAAATATCACCTTCAAGGAGAAGGTTCCCATCCCTTCTGTTGCCCACTCCACACTTTTATAAACCCAGGGGATTTGAACAGAGCATGTCGGGATTTTTTAAATTTGCTTTGAGGTTTTTGATGCTTCGAAACACTTGCCTTCAAGACCTTGACCCCGTGGACAGGAGCCGGTGAGGAGGTGGGTGCTGATGCCGTGGGTGCTGATGCCGTGGCTCCTGGAGACGGAGATTTGAGGATGCTCTGGAGTGTGGTGAGAACGTGTTTCCCCACCTGCTGAGCCTCCCTCCTGCACCGCGGCCCAAACCCTGGCCAGGGCTGTGTGCTGGGGGCTCCTGTCACCCCAACCCCTTCTTCTGCTTTGCAAAGAGAAGCAGACAGATACACAGGGAAAAGCCTGAAGGGGAATAAACTCTGCTTTTTCCAGGAGGAAGGAAAACCCATTTCTTTCTGGTTGTCTCCGCACCAGAGCGTCTGGTCACCTGGACCATCCTTTGGCATTGAAGGTTTCTCCTCACCTTCCCTCAGGTCTCCTCCTGTTCCCTGGGGTGAGGTTCCCCTTCACCTGACTCCTCGCCCTGCCGCCAAGCCCCCTTGGCTGGCCATCCTGGCTCTCATCATCTCCTCAACGTTTGCTTTTTGGCAGACACATGAAGCTGGGAGAGGCACAGGGCATCCACTGATGAGCAGGACCACTGGTGGTGGACGGAAGGACAGAGCCCTTTCCTGCTTGAGTCTTTTCATATGGTGGGTTGGCTGGTTTTGTGGGTGGGATTTTTGGGTTCTTCAGGGGTATTTTTAGGCTTTTGTGGGTATTTGTTTACACTCCTTTAGTAAAACAAGCATTTCTGTGCTCAGTAAACCACCTTGCTTCATTTAACTGTTCCCACAGGAGGAGGGGGCAAAGTGAGGATGCGGCAGCTCCCAGATATATTCCTTAACCTTTCCCTTTCCCAGCAAAGAAAAACAAGCGGCTCCTTTCCTACCGAAACAGAGAACGCTGTCAGCATGGCAGGGAGAGGAGCTCGGAGGACGCTGTGGCTGCTCTCCCCCCGCTCGGTGGAGATGCACCCCCCGATGCAGACCTCCGGGCTCGGCCAGGGGCTGGCGCTGGGGTGGCCGTGAGGCTCGGCCGTCTCTAGCATGCTGCCTTGTCACCAGTGCCCACCCCATCTCCTTCCAAGACCAAACTGAGAGGGAAGAAGCTAAGAAGGCATATCAGGAGAGGGCCAAAACAGCGACACGTTGCATGTGCACTAAATGGCTTGCTGCAACCCATGGGACCTCAGCCCATGGCTGAAATTTTCATCTTAAAACACAGGGTCTCATCAGAAACAGCAGCTTAAGAGAGGAGTAATGAAACAGACACCAAAGCAGAGCCTCACCAAATTGTTCCTTTGCTGCTGAGGCTCCACAAAGCCCTGTTTGCACCATAGTGGCTCACGGCAGCCATCCGGTGACCACGGCCACCATTGTCTAAAGAAATGAGATGAGTGGTGACAGAGCACTGCCAGGCTGTGGCCACAGCATCCTCCCACCCTCCTGAGCTGACCTGTGATGGTACCAGGTTTTGCTTGGGCAGGACGCAGCAAAGCTCTGGACAGGCTCTTGCACAGTAATAATTAATTTAGCCATCTACTTCCCTGCATCCAAAGTGTTTGCATCCTCCGCAATGCAGTAGCATAACCAATAAAGCCAGAGAAGCATGGTGGCATTCAAGCCATCATAATCATGCTTATTTCTGTGTCTCCTTTCATGTTCCTTGCATGCTCAAAACATTTAGGGTTAATCTGTGTTTTAAAAAAAGGATTTGGCTTCAGTGTTGCCTGTGAAGAAGCAGGTTTCACACCGGAGCACTGCAAGACCTTCCCTTCCCAAATTGAAGTCAAGGTATTCACCCTCTCCAGCCTGCAAACACACGCACTCATCACATTTGTTCCCTGCAATTGATTAGAAAAGAAGGAAAAAAAAAAAGTGCTTTTAGGTCCTAATGCTCATCTTTGCAATAAGAAGCACAAGGTCTCTTGCTTTGAAATAGAAAGGGCTGAGACACGCACGTTCTAATCAATAATGCGGGGAATATTTTGGCTCTAGGCTCATCCCTGCAAGACAAGGGATATGTCAAGGTTTTGAACCTCCCTGAGACCTGAAAGATGGGAGAGACGCGCTGAGTCACCGAAGGACATCACCCTATACAAGAAAAACCTTAGCGCAAGGTGCTCGCCAGGGGCTTAAACAACTGAGATGTAGGCATAGAAGCTGTCGGAAAGGATCCTGCCTTCTCCCGGGACAGCCCCTTCATCAGCAGCATTCACTGTGTGAGGACCCATTTCACCTCCCTGAGAGGGGGTAATTATTTCTTGTCAGTTAGACTCAATCACTGAACTCTAAACAGCTGGTGGTAGAGAACCATTTAGCCTCATTTACCACCGTGATAGCCTTTTAGCTCTTCCACATTTCACACGGTCTCTGCCATTTCGCCCATAAATTCTCCTTTAAAAAAAAAAAAAAAAATCATAAAAATTTATGAGGGGGGGGGGGGAAAGGCATAAAATGGAGGCGGCTAAGAGAAAAGGTACTAAAATTCTCAAATGAAGATGAGGTTACGTACCCCCAGCTGTTTGAAGTGCAGTGATTGAGGGTCTCGCTGATGAGGGATGATTACATTCCCCCTGCTCCTCACCCCCATTAAAGCGACGTGCATCCTCCCTTTGGATACAGCTGATTAACAGTAACGCAGGGAAGACCTGGGAACAACTGCATCTTCCCTGTTTTGATGCGATCCGTGAATTTTCCTGACCTTAGTGAATGAAAACAAGCCCTTTCCAATAAGCCGGCACCTTTAAACAGCCTGAAAGGTTTATAGCAATAGGAACTGTAGGTATCGCTTTGCAGAGAGGCCGGTTTGTGGCAGTCTTTTAAGATGGAGAATGTACAAAGAAATGATCTCCTTGTTCAGTTAAACGGGGTTGGGCGTCCAGGACTGGTTTTCTCACCCAAAAATCCAGGCTAGAAATAGAAAAGGGCATATTTACAGTGCAGGGGTTCTCAAACAGCATCTTGGGCTCCCGTCAACCAAATCCCAGTTATTTCCCTGGGACCCAGATTTTGCATCCAGCCGTCGCTTGCAGAAGCCCCAGTTTCAGTAATAAGGTTAATAATGATAATAATAATTAAAAAAAAAAGAACAGCAAATGATAGGAAGTGTCAAAGAATAGACAGATATCAGGGACAAAGAATATCTGCGGAGAAATCTTTAATCCATCCTGGAGCAAATTCACAGCAGACCCTCTGTTTTATTAAAGACCTATCTAAGCACAGAGTAGTAAGGATTCAGATGACGGGTGTTCAGAGCGTTATTTGTAATTTGATTTTCTACCAACTTTTCTTAAAGTGTTAGATTTCAGAAGGATTTTTTAATTTTTCAACAATCAGACCATGCTAGCGAACTCGATTTTGCCTGCAGGCCAAACACCACTGCTAACATAAATATTACCCAGAGAGCATCCCATGCTCATGAGTACCTGACCCAGGACCATTTTGCTCTGTGCAGCACTGAACAGACGCCTCATACCGGAGATGGTGCCCAAACTCCCCTCGATGGATCTTGGAAAAACCAGCTTGAAGAGCCCAACCTCCTCTGCAATGAGGGCTGTAGGAGCAGCCAGGCATCCCAACCCCCTCAATACCTTTTGACCGCTATCAAAACAAACAGAACATCTTCCTTTTACCTTTTTCTTGGAAGCTTTTATCTATTTCCACAGCCCTCAAGCCCTGCGGAGTGGGATCCATATTAACCAAGGCTGTGGAAGGCACGGAGCACGGTGCACTTGACTCACTGCATAGATGCATAAAGCAAAAAACTTGCAAAAAACTCTCTCCCTCTGTTCCTAGTAGCTTTGCTGCAACGAAAGATTGCGTGATGCTGTACAGGAATATCTAAGTTTTGGGTTATGCAGCCTAATTTGTTAGTGACCCAAGAAAACAGGACTGGAAAAGGCTACTGGGCTGTTTAGTCCGCTGTCGTCTTAAAATCCTTCTCATGCGAGTAGAACCCTCTCATCAGTAATTCAATGAGAAGTGGTTGTTAAGGAGCTAACAATCAGTGGAATATGGGACTAGAATCAGAAGAAATGGAAATGCTCAGCTCCCAAGTCCTCTCCAAAGCATCCCCAATGCCGACCGCATCTCCACAGAATGATTTTCCCCGAGTCAGCATCTTTAATTTTTCACCAGCTGAAGGCGAACCTTCCCCTGGGATCTTTTCAAAACAGCACGGATGGGTGAAAATATTTAATGTATATCCAGCAGTTACCAGAATTGACATTTGAAACCAAGGAGCAGTGGCACCGTGTGACCAGTCAATTCTCATTGAACCCATCCAAGGATGTTTTCTGTAGCTTAAGCCCTGGTCTTTGAAAGGCTGAACGTGTAGAGCAAAAGCAGAGAAAAAAAAATCTTTGATAGCTGAACCATTCAAAAAAGCTCCCTAAAAATAAATATTCACAAGGGGGTTTCTGCTTAGGGCAGTCTGGAGGTGGTTGATTGGGTTGCTATTTTGAAGTCCAGCACTAAATCTTCATACCACACATACACGCGCTAATAGTTCAATTCTGGAAGTGCCTGCCCCATCCACCCTAAAAAGGCAGTCGTCTTTTTTCTCATCGTTCCCCACATCCGCAGATCGGCTAATCTGCAATTAAATCACTGCTCTTTCTCTTTTCTCACTGACTTCTACAGCAAAAATCCTTATTTATTAATACCAGAGCGCACGGTCTTGCACTTTGCAAGATTAAATCTAATCTCACTTCTATTCTAATTCTCCGGCTCATCCAATTCCTCTAAGATGCTCCGATCCTCCCCCTCATCCCAGCCCTCCCTCACCTGACTCCAACACGCTTGGTGAGCACACTCCAACTCTTCCTGCTCAAATCATTACAAGTTAATTAAGGTCAATCAAGACCAATTTTTGAAGCACTCCACCAGGCATCTTAAAATTTGATTTTAAAGGTTTATTTGTACCTCCCTCGGTCACTCCCCTTCCATCCCTTCAGCAGCTAGTTTTTAGCCCCGTTGATTTCCTCCCTCGCTCTGCAGTTGTCAGCCTTCCGATCCTCAAATCGCACCCCTGCATGAACCCCGCACGCAGCATCTTACAAAATTACAAGCTCATTAACAGGACATTTTAACTTCTAGACACCACACGGACTCGTACGCCCAATCCTAACCGGAGCTCTCAAAAAAGAGCGCTTGCTTTTTCCCCATGCCGTGCAATGGTTACCCCGCTCAGTTTATTGCGAGAGTGGACCGAGGAACCGATGCTCGGTGGCGCATCAGCTTCACTAAAACACAATTCGTGCCCCAAGACCGCAGATCAACAGAGGCAGGGAAAGAAAGTATAAAGCAGCAAGGAGAAGTAACTCATCAGCTTCGGGTTTGGAAGGTTTTTGGTGGTTTAACTTTTGCTCGGAGCTTTCTAGAGAGGAAGAGATGTGGAAGAGGTGATGCTGCAGTCAGATGGATATTTACAGTGTGCCCCTGCTGTTAATTCAAAACAAAATGACAAGTTGAAAACTTAAGTTGGAACTTTGTAAGCAAAGACGGTTATTCTTACATTGCTCACTATAAAAATCACCGCATCAGAGGCATTTTTTTACCTCAGTGAGCTTTCTAAGGTCACTGTGTTGCTGGTCATTATTATGTCCTCTACCTGGGTACAGGCAGAAACAACCAACTTGGAGCATCATCTGTCCCCAGGTTAACGATGTTCTCGAGATCTACCCCTAGTATGATGTGACATGCTTGTAATGCTTCTCTGAAAACGTACACGCCGGATCACAGGTAGCCACTCCCAGTGATATCAGGGCGATAGTGGGATTTTTTACATTTAGCTTTCTGAATAATTTTAACAAACGATTAAAAAAACCCTATGAAGTGCAAGGCGGCCAATTCTGACCTCTTCTATTGATACAAAATACGCCAGCAGAATTAGCCTTCATTTATGTTGATGTAATTGTGTTCATAATGTGATTGATGGTGACTGTACTGAGCTGGCCGAGAGCTCCTCTTTACGTCATAAATAAAGACCGGCAATATTTGAAAGCAGAGATCTTTTATTAGATGTGTCAGCATGGCTGAAAAGAAGCAGAAAAGCTTCTACGCTCATCATCTTTCCTCCTACACCCATGTTTTGAGATCCCCATTAGCCTCCGGACCCTCTGAATACCCACCCAAGCCCGAGCCCCGTTACCACCACCTCCCCTCACTCCCTTGTTTTTCCACCTGGGGCACCTTGGCACAGCTCTGAAAGACCCCCCTGCTACGCTGCTCATGTAAAAGTAGGGGCCCAGAGATGCTACCATAATAAAAACAGTAAAATAACACCTTATGTGAAGCTTCTTCCAACAAGTTAGAAATTCAAGTTGAAAATCAAGCGACAACAGATGAAACATGATAAAGATCAAGTTTTATTGACATATTTTAGGTACAATAAATATATTTACATGTTGACACTTTAAACATGGAATTACATGTAAAAAAGAACTTGTACATAAGATCATCTTTGTGTTTCCATTTTTACATTCACTTAAACAGGTACGACAGAAAGATCTCTCATGCAGGTGGAGGATTTGGTATAGTCCAGTATTACATCTAAGAAATTAGTAGTGAACACCTTGTGCAGATGATGCTGTAGAAAACATGAGGCAGATGAACCCCCAGTGGAGACAGTATGATACAGGCGGCTGTTGAATTTATATTCTGAACTGCTAATAAACGAACTCTGTAATCCAGATTAGAGCAATACATTTGAAGTGATTCTCAAAAGACCTAAATACGTACAGCGTTTAAGACTTTACAGGTTAGGAAGGATCACATTCAGTAATAGTAATAGGAGGTAGAACTGTGTCGACAGTGTTCATATTTCTACGTGGCAATAAACAAAAAAAGTGCTATTACTATCACTGAATTCAAGAACAGAACACCTGGAAAAGTGAGAAGGATAAAAGAGTTGTTAATCCTGTTTCTCCTGGTTTGCCACAAATGCTAGAACATGCACGCAAAATGTTTTAATTCTCCAGTATGGGTAAAAACTGCAAAGCAAAACTGTTAAAAGCGATGCTTCTCCAGTGCTTTGGGATGGGCAGCATCTCCCGAGGCGCGACACCTGTGAAAGGAATCTCAGCTTTATATATCAAAGTCTGCAAAGAGGAGGAGGGCACGATGTGGTTTCAGGGTGGGAGAGTTAGGCTTCGGGTATCCTCAAAAGAGCTGTGAGAACAGACAACAGAGCAGAAGACTGAATGCAATGCACTCAGGAAAAGCCCGGAGAAGCAAACAGGGAGCGAAAAGAGCAGGAATGTAACAAGGATACAAATATCCTTATGGGAACGGAAAACTGGGGGCAAATGAGATGGAAATGAGGAAAAGCACAGGGTAGAGGAAAAGGGTACCACCGGGAAAAAGAAATTTGACTTTATTCTAAGGGCACTTCGTATGAATAAGAGTTGTATGCAATGGTACGGAGGATCAGCTGTGAATAAATAAGTGTTAGCATCTTGTCTTTGCTGTATCTGTATGTGAAAATGGGTATTAATTAGAAGTTAAACCGTTGAAAGACATTTCACCGCCTGCAAAAGAAATCCTGCAAAAAAATGGTTTTGTTATTATATAAATAGAAATAAAATTATAAGGTTCCAAAGTCAGCCTGACAGACACTAGGGAAAAATACAATGCACATTAAAAACCCATTAGACGCACACAAAGAAAATCCTGACCCACTGAACAAACGTTAACATTAATACAGCAGTGTTTGGTTTAAACTGTGATCTTCCAAGTGACTACACACAACATTGCAATACAGCCAACACTGAACTGTACACAGGTTGTTTTGCAAAAGTTTTCTTGATCTGTAATACCGCTTAAAATTATTTAAATGGTAAAGATCGCTTAACCCGAGTGGTGTTACATTAAACAAACGCAGTGTAACCTGTTGAAAAACAGTGTATATCTAAAGCCCATTTCCAGTTAGTCAGAAAAATCAGTGCATCCAACCAAGAAGTGAGAAAGCAACACAGGCACCTAAAAGACCTAGTGAGGTTAAACTTTCCCTTTGAGGTTTTCCTTAGTGCAATAAAGACCATACTTTCCACCAAAAAAAGCACAGAAGTAGAAAACAGAGGTGGCTTTTTTATTAAAAAAAAAAAAACACCCAACCCTGCAAAAAGCAGCGTTATAAAGAACAAAATGATCCTTCCCAACCGTATTATACCAGAAGATGGTATACGTAAGGATCCAATATGAATCTGGTTTTGTACACAAGACACTGTGCTCATGTGAATAACAAGTCATCTATACCATTAAAAATCAGGTTACAAAAAAACCTTACATAAAATCCTTAGGATTTGAATACTAATTAAAGATAAAATACTTTCAAGTATTATGTTTATGCGGTAATTAGAGGTTAAAGCATGATTTAAGGTAACATCGAAACAAAAGACCTATGTCACCCTAAATGACCTCTGTAACACAGCTAACTTTCTGCTATTTGTGCAGTATTGGTTTCCTTCATATTTAATTTCTCATCCAACATGCTGCTAAAAAAAAAAAAAGATAAAAAAGCACAAAAAAAATTTTTAAAAAAGGTTTGTGTCTGAACAAAAATGCCTTTTTGACAGTGACGAGGTGAAGCCAGATTTCTGCCTTCGAGCACCACGACCCACGTAACACACACAGTACTACGCGAAGGACAAGAACAACACAACGCCTGAGAACAAATCCAGGGTGTCTCCCGAGTTAAGACAAAAGAACAGGCAAAAAAAAAAAACCACCCCCAAAAAGGGCAGCCTGCGCCCTCCCGCCCCCCCCTCGCCCCAGCTCTGAGGGCAACGCACCCACGCACACACACAGACACGCAGCTACTGCGGGCAACCAGGGGAAGCGCCTACAGCAGCTGCTGGGGGAACTGCGCGATTTCAAGCTAAACAGGTAAAAGATAACTATGTTTTTAAAAAAAAGTACTAAAAAAAAAAATCAGCACCAAGTAGAAGGTGTGGTTTTTTTTTTTTTTTCTTGTTACAAATAGCTAGATAATGTTAAGGAAGAAATGATGAAGACCCTGAAGGTTACTCTGAAATAACCTACAGTTTGTAAAAAAAAAAAAACCCCAAAAACAAAAAAAACCCTCTCATCTAAACACTTGCAGTGGAAACCTAACATCAAAGTACTAAAATGCATGGTCTGCTTGGCATTTTAATGGCTAGAAGGAAATTCTTTTTACACAAATTTGTAAATCTGAAGCGAGTCTGCAGAATTAAAATGGGGAATAAACTAGCTATCTGAAGATACTTCACAGATGAGGTGCCGGTATTTACTCTTCTTTCGCGAAGTCATATTGGAGATGTATGTGCTCCCAGAACAACATCCCTGTCTAAATTTATTCTCTACCACTACTTTAAACTTAAACATTTGCATGGCAGCTCTTCCTCCAGCTATGAAGATGCTACGGACCTGTCCTCCTCCTGCCTAGCGCCAATGACACCGAGCTTTGCAAACACCGCACATGGTTCCATCATACAGTTTATGTGCCACATCAGTTGCTGACATAGTGACGAACCAACGTGTTACATGACCAACTTGAATTACGGGTAAAACCAAAATATCCCAAACTTTTGAGAACAATATTACACGACAGACAGACCTAATTTGTACTTGTACAGCACAATGGAACAAACCTAGAAACCCCGTGGCTTGGTCTGACAGTGCACTGTATTTCCCCTCAAAAGTTAAAGGACAGAGATATTTTTCTTAATTAAAAAAAAAAGTAGAACATTCTACTAAAATACCACAGATCATACGGCCAAACCAATCTTTTAGTCAAGGCAAAATATGATTAGATATAAAGAGAATTCTCCAGTGCTACAAGAAGAAAACAAAATAATTTGGGGAAAAAAAAGGTTGGCTCCACATAATCACCCATTGGAGTTGCCTATTAAAATCATTATAAAATTATGCTAATAAAAACTGAACAAATAATACACAGATCAGGATATATGTATTGACTTACTAGCATCTTTATAAAAATTTGAAGATATACACAAAAACACATCAACATTTATGGAACTGTATCCATTAAACTTAGATAAGACAACACAAAAAACTAACAAATAGCTAAGATGTGGTTGACTGTAAGCACTTTGAGTAACATTTTAATTTTAAAAGGTCAATTATTTACATACTACATTAAATGCCTTTTTTTTTTCTTTTTGCATTTTGCATTGTATTTTGAATGCATGATAAAGAAAGAACAAGATAATGGTTGCAACAGATCTTCCAAGAAAGTTAACTTAAGATGCTCAGATTTAACTATGTGCTGAAAGAGAACATGGCAAGAACACGTCCGTCTACCTTTACCTCTACTTCCTTTGTGGTTTTTTGGGAGGAGACAACAAATGGATCTAGAAGAGCTGTATCGTCCAAACCGATCATTGCCAAGAGATCCACTTTTAAGTTGGGATTTGAGAACTAACAAAACACGAATATCTGAACAAACGACTCACCTAATTGCTACTTTTGCTACTGAGTTATTAAAGATATTAGAAAGATATGGTGACAATACAGGGTGCAAGTATGTATGTATGTGTATAATAAAATGCATATAGACATACATACATATACGTAGTATGTTTACATATAGTGAGATACCCAGGCACTGCAATAAGCAGCTAAAATCCCCAGCAATCTGCCCGTACTCTATGCATAAGTAATAATTTACTGCAACTGCCTTTAAAGAGGATGCATCTAGCCATTAAACAGGCATTGCTTACGTTGCCTCCTACATTTAAATAGACCTGAGGCGATTTCACGTCTGTATTCCAAAGCCACGCATTTGTCTCTTTTTAAAAAGAAAAACCCAACTGAATAAAAAATTCTTAAAACTTAAGTTGGCTGAACCTCAGCCTCTTTGGGATGGATTCAAAACCCAAAGCAGGAGCGTTTCTACAAACTTCTTTGACTTTTGAATCAAACCCATATTCTCAGGCTCCAAGAAACCCTCTAACCCCAATAAGGTTTGCTTCTGACAGGACAGCTGATCAACTGCAGATGTTCCTACTGCTGAACTCAGCTGCTGGCCTGTCTGCTCTTTGCATCTAACCCAGGCTCCCAGACACGCACCACTGTCGCTGCTCTCCGAGAGGTCTTCCCATCCTCCTCATCACAGAGAAGCTGCTCCCTAACAGGATGAATAACTGTTTAATGACTCATTTTAAAGATAAGCATTTCTTAAAACTAAAACCCACACAACCTGAGGAGGCAGCGTAGGGGTCCTAGTGCTCAGGGTGCGAGGAGTTCAACAGCACGGGGCGCATCACCTCGCACCAGTCTTCAGGGTGGGCTCCCACCAGGCACTTCCTACCTGTGGCTCGTTCTCTGTCCCGGGCTTGGGTCTACCCTGGAGCACTAACAGCACTTTACGTAGAGCGATTGTGCTGGATGTTATTTGAGTATTATGCATAAATAGGGAACTACAGACGGGTGTAAAACTCACTTCCGCGCAAGAATTCTCATGTTGTTACTGCGTCTCGTCACTAAGTTGTAAATGGGCTTAGAGTATTCTCTCAGTTTTTTTCCCCAGTGCAGTATTTCCGAAGTACCACATTATTCTGTGTTATTTCAGTGAACAAAGAGCAGTTTTACCTAGCAGACTTTGGACAGTATTTATTATTCAATCATTATATTTAGTAACTTCTGCTTAATTGAAATTCTGGAGCAAAACGGTAAGAAAGCCAATTAGGTCTTTGTGACTTGGTTACCATTAAATCCTCAAAAACCCCCAATCTACACTACTATAAACTTGCTTAGCTCACCCTTCCACACTTGGCATGCCTATTTTGGACCCCGTTCACGGCTGTTTCATTAAATACCAATAGTGTTCTTCTGCCGTCCCTCAGGTAACAAACCTATAAGGTTTCTATAAGTGCCACCCCCCCTCCAAATAGTAGGTGGAGTGCTTAAGAGTATTCCTAAAATAAAGGATGAAGCAAAAGCTCACAGTCTAAAAACTAAGGAAATGTTCATAAAAACTAGGATCCAATATAAAGATGACATTTTAATAAGTTTATTCAGAAGTAACTGAAAAAAACTGTTCCTTTGGCAACACCATCTAGATGGTTCTAACCAAAAGGAAATATTATAGATTTTACTTTGAATAAAATATAAGCTCCTTAATGTTTGCACATAATTTTGGGGAACTGCCACATTCACCAGCAGATTCACAGTGTCCTTATAGTCCTGTATTTATTGGGAACAACAGATCAAACCAAGTCCTTTCAGTTACGGGTTTCTTATGATTCAGCATTAGTCACAAAATAAACCTCAAAGAAAAAAAAACCTAATCAAAATAAAGCATACGGCAATCATGAAACACTAGCCCAAAAGAACTATTAGGAATGCACCGCTCTTCCTGTGTAACATTTTTGAAGTGAGTCACTAAATATTTCTTTTTCCTTGTATCTGGCAACGTCATTTAAAACAACCTAGTTACAACTCGGGAGTTCACTACCCCACGATGCTACTGAAGGGCAAAGATTCTTGTTTTTAAAAACCAAGGGCAAATACAGCAATGTTATTCCTACGCAGGGTTTTATGGAATAAGCGGAGTTGGAAGGAGAAGATGGAAGTCTGTGTTGGAACAGAAAAATGCAAAGACAGACTTAACATATTTACAAAGATCAAAACTACAATTTTCCAGTGTCACCTCCAAAGCTTCTCAGCATACTGCTATCCCGTGAAGTAGACCACATTTAAACCTATGCAAGAAAACCTTCTGTGCTCTCAGATATACAACGGAACTAATGTGTTTTGTTTAGAAAAGTGAGTTTTCATTCAAATGCCTTGCACTGAAGATAAGAGCAACCATTATCAAATATTCTTTGCTATGAAGAAAGTTTTTAAATCTTTCGATGTAAACGTTCTCTCTCAAGTCACTGTGGTCACACAGTAGGATCTTGAAGAACAGTGTCTACATGCATTGAAAGCATTTTGAAAAAAATTCTGTAGTTCCACGTGATTACAACAGAACGTGAACAAACCGAACAGAAATTCCACCTTTGCAGATCCTCTCAAGTTCAGCTCTTCTGGAGGACAACTTGCTGCTCTCTGTAGTTCAACACAGCAACTAAAGACTAAGCTGAAAGGTTTCACAATCCGATGGTTTTGCCACTGCATCTTGTGCAGGTCCACAGTGCGCTTCTGTTAGTGTCAGGGTTTCTCTCAGCAGACATCACTCAACTATCAGTGCCACGTTTATGTGGGACAGATCTATCATGTGCCTGTTAAAAGTTAGAAGAAATTTAAACCTGGTACTCAAACTGATTCTAGGGGTGGGGAACAGACAAGGAGGTTCTATGAAGGTCACTAATAAACAGATGCTTGATTGGCTTAAGAGAAACACTGAGCAGAGGAGACTGATTTAATCTTTGAAGGGAGGGAAGGAACCGAGGCGGCAGCAGCGCTTAATTATTTACCTGTGGAATTTCTGTTGAAATGCTAAAGCATGTGCTGGCTCCTTAAATTTTGCTATGGCTTTCCGTTGTTGAGGAAGCATCTGTAAACTCTGCAAAGACAAAAAGCCAAAGTATATTTTTAGCATTCACTTAGAAGTTCCCTTTAAATTAATTTTGCATCAAACCATTGAAATTTTGTCATATTTCTTTTCTCAGAAACACTTATTGGTGTCCAGGGAATGTAAAGATACTTCCGAGACTGCAGCTGGGGACCCAGCTGAAAGTGTTTGAGCTGGAGCATTAAGCAACTGTACTAACTGGAAAACCCAGACCATCACTCATTAAGCAAAGGCGACAGCTCTTCAATTCAATCCATAAAAGATGAACCAAACCCTGCAGCCCAACTCTCACCAACTGAGTGAGAAGCATTCAACTGGGAAGAGTTCAACTTCACACACAAGCACCTGGAGTCATTCACCTGATGTACGTTAAAGGATGGAGGCTTTCCACAGGTTAAACAGGACAGAAACAGGAAAAAAGCAATAGGTTTTGATCCCTAGACTGTATATCTTTGCACTATTTTAACAAAAACAAGTGGCTAGGTTTTAACAGACACTAACAACCACATGACCTTGGATGAGACTTCCAAGTCGTCCTAGTGATGGGAAACCATGGAACACACATCTACCCAGACAAGTCCACAGAATATGTGCTTCCCATACCAAGAGAGCGGCATTTCACAATGCTGTGACTGCCAAAAAAGCTGTGTGTAGTACTGAGATCTCCAAAACTACAGCATATCTCAGCCAAGGCTCTGGAGAACTCATGTCCTTGCTCCCTGTTGCATCAGGAAACGTCCAGGCAATACCAAGACGATCCAGGAGAGCGATCCTGTGATTCCAGCATCCCACAGCAGCTTTTGGATGTTTAATGGCCTACACCGCAGCACGTTCAAGACAGAATTGTTCTGGTTCAGCATCCAGTTTCCAGTTGGCTCTTATGGCTTTGGATGCAAAATTGAAGAATTCCTAACATCTCTCTTTTGTGTGCATAAGTTCCTACATAAAGCCAATCCAATTGTGTACTGAGCTTTATATATTTATATGTACAGACACATACATATATAGGAACCTTAAAACTTTTCTAAATTTCATTATAAACTCCCAGTGGTTGTGTATAAACGTAACTCTCTCCTCCTGCATCTCACCTGGAATTCAGCAGCATCCCCGTTTTGAATGATTCCAGCACTCTGATGGTAAGTCTCCAGAATTTTAAATTTCACCAAAAAGCCTCTGTGTCATCATCTAGACTATTAAAGAACATACCACGTATCTTTACACTAACAACTATTTCTTGGGAAACTATGTACAACCCCACTTGTTGATACATTTTAAGGGTGACATACTCTTGAGATCTCTCAGCAAAAGAATTTTTAATCCAGCTAATGTGTTCCCTGTTCATTCAATCTAATGCAGCATTTTAAGCAAGATGTCAAATGCCTAGAGGAAATTTGCTATTAAAATTGCCTACTTACATCTTTTTTGAACAGGTTAAGACTCTTGTTGAGAAGATGCTTATTTAACAAGAGTCTTGGCGGCTGATAGCCATATTTCTTTGCATTCAAGCCTGACAATTCAGCTCTAGGCTCTTTCTGTAACTTGCCTATCCGTGATTTTGAAGTCATTAATTTTGGCAGTAGCTACCTTGCACCTTCTTGTAATTGACAGGAAACTTCCCTCTTGCCAGGAAAATCATGGAAGTTTAATACTTCCATCACTCTTGTGATTTCAAAGTGAAAGTTGAGGAAAAGTTAAAGGATTTAGCAAACCTGATGAGCTTCAGTGGGTTATTTGCAGTGTATAGTTTTTGGAAAGCTGCTATCGTAGAGCTTGCATGAAAACAGATGCTCATCTATAATGTTTTCAGTATTATTTTTGGTTCCCCACAGCACACCTAACCTGTATTTCCAACACAATACTGTACATCAGGAGATTTAAACTTTTGTGATTTCTTTTCGTACTGCAGAACTACTTCTGGAGAGGATGTTATAACAAGTTTAAAGAAAGTTTCACTGAACAAAAGCTCTTCTTGCATGGTTCTCTGTATAACTAAATCAACTAATCTAGTATTTGTACATTTTTAGCTACTGACCTTGTTTACTTTTGAAGTTAGTGACATTTATTTGAAATTACTACATGTTCAGAAATGAGGATGTTTTTTAGTTAATATCTAATATCATGACCAGAAACGACATGGTTTCAAAGGAAGCAGTTAAGTCTAATTTTTGGCCTACCAACCTTGCACTTGAAGCATGAAATTATGGATGTGTCTCCTACAAATCTCTATACGAGAAGCCCTGAAGCAAGAGCTAGCTATAATAGCAAGAGGCTGAGAAGATCACTGTCAGAATAAGGTAGGAAAAAATAGAGATCCAAGAGGAAAAAAAAAAAAAGAAATCCGCAGTATGTGATAATTAGGAGGAAGATAACAATTTTTAATCCTGAAGAAAATATTTCTGCTTGACGATGTTCAATATGGGCAAGATTTACAAAATTCTAGCTTGCTCAGAAAAGGTTTTGTTCATCATTTGAATCAAAGCCAAATGGACCTACAGCAAATCTCTGCAAAAATATCAGTCCTTCATGAGGAATGCCAGCCCTCCTGCAACATCATATCGCCAAAAATACCACAAGGACTGCTACAGCTCACGCGATGGCTGATAACCGAGTCCCATAACACAAATGTCTTGCCTACTATTGGTAGTAAGTTAGTTTTTTTCCCTTACAAAATCTAGAAGACTTCTGGCTTATACTTTAAGGCTTAATACCCTACTACATGTTAAGAGACAGACATCTGAATCTGTATTAAATCTGTCTTTCAATAATGCTCAGATACAGCGAGTACCACAGATTAATGGCATTTCTGAAAAAGTAATTCAGTGTGTTGGTTTCAGACCTGAGGTAGTATCACAAAGAAGTTAAGAGCATCAGACAGGTCTTCATCCAGTACTAATGACAGCTGTTCTTTTCAAAGAACACATAATACTAAAGTAATCCTTAGTCTTATGATCTCTGTTATAACGATAAAAATATGAGTCTATCTTTCCCAAAGTATCATACCTCATCAGGCATTTGATCTGAATTTAGTATTACTCTGTTATCTGCTGATTTTGCAGGATGCCAAAGGCCGGTCGGGGGAGGCAGGGAACAGCCAGCCACGCAGCGCTGCCTCTGGAGACGAGCTGGTTCTACCGAGCATCACTTGACTTCCCATTTAACGAGGGGACACTCACGTTTCCCCCACAGGAGATTTCCCTGCTGCCACTCTGTGCTCCACTAGAATCTCCTTCTATCATGAATTCCTAAACTGAAATATCACAATCCTTCCAAACGTCACAGCTCTCAGAAAACAACTTCATTCACATCTCTTTAAGTTGACCTAGTCAGACGTTCACCAGAGGATGAAAGCCCCTTCCCAGATCCACTCAGGTGTAAAGGATTGACAATATACACAATAACTTCCAAGGGATTTCAAATGACTGGTTACTTTGCGGATTCAGGCGTACAGATCTGCTGTACAGCACTTCCCAACACCAACCTGAGATTAGGGGTATTCTGGGCATGTTCCCATTTGACTCTGGAGAACAGAGATTACATCCTGACATATTCCTGGCATTAAAAATAAAATAATAAAAAAAAAAGACTGGTTTAGACTGAGGAGGACTATTTTATATGGAAAGGATTTAGGCAGCATGGAGTTCATACTGATGTTGATTATCTCCTTTTTCTGCTTCCATAGGCACTGCCATGGGAAGATGCAGATCTTGTATTGAATGGAAAATGCAACAAAACCAATCAATATTTCATGATCACTTATGTCTACAACTGTTTTAAAACACACTATATAATTCAACAATCAACAAAACCCCCAAACATCAGCAGCTCTGCCTTTTTCTGCAACTGAACTATTACCAGTGACTAAAGCATAAATATCATAAAAGGACCATTCCCTCTGCAGACATTTCTTTAGGCCTTCAGACCTACACTGCCCTCAAATTTCTCCTTTACACATGTTCCGTCATGAAACCTACATTTTTACAATATCAGTGAAAATAATATTGAAATAGCCTACATAATAATAGCAGCACAATGATCTCTAGTTAAGCTTCTCTGCAAAACAAAGAGCCTTGAGACAAGCAGCGGGACATCCATGAGTAGAAAGCAAGATATCTCCTGCAGGAAGCAAGCATCTTTGACACCAAAGTCCTCAGAGGTTACACAGAGAGGAAGATGTTAAAAGGGAGACAACAGAGCACTGGGAGGTAGAAACCAAACAGGTTCAAGTAAGACTGGAGCAAGCGCTCATTTCAGTTACAGGAGACACATGGGAAATAAAAAGTTTCCTCCTTTACTTAATTTCATTCACCGAAGTAAATGGATTACCTAATAGACTGTACATTCAGTTCATCGGTGAGTTTGGGACTACAAGTGGCAGCCCATACAAGGCTGCTAAAAAAGGGATCTATGCACAAAGAAAGCGTAAACTTTCCTAACTAACATCATCTCCAGTGTGTGATCCAACCTGCTCTGCTACAAGCCAAATAGCAGCACAGCAGGAACCTTCTAAAAAGAAAGATCGGATTCTGTTTATTCTTCCCTCTCATCAGTAAATGCAGACAAATTTTTAATTATTGTCACAGTCTCCTGACACATAAAGCACCTTCCCTGGGAGTGACATTTACTAGCCATTACCAGGCAGAGGCTGGGACAGAATGCATTTATTTCATCCTCAGCTGTTGCAACTGATCTCTTCCACCTTCTGTCCCTCCTTCCTGCTTTTTTGCCACTTTTAACTTCCTACTTTCCACCTTTGAAAGCACTCGGCTTTCCATCTCCATATGCAAGATGAGATGAGAAGAAAGCACCTTCTCCTATCACAGAGATGGGCATCCCTAGCTCACACACTGCTCTACAGCAGGGCTGACCCGGACAGGCTCACTGCAGAGCCGCTCTTCTCTTCCCCAGCCCCACGGATGGAGCAGGACTGCCCATGTCTTCTCCCACAGCCGGTGGAGCTGGCAAAACCTCTTGGTTGAAAATGTTTTTACAGGTAGGAAGACCACACAGGCCACCACGCCAGCCCTGCGCGCCTTGTGTGCTGCGTCACGTGGGGAGCTGCCCTGCTGACCCTGGCAGAGCACTCATGTTCTGGGCACGCTCATCATTTCCACCGAGAAGCCTTTAAACTAAAAATAAATTAATCGATTTTGAATATAGTGTCAGTGCAGGCAGCTGCCTTTACCCTAACTGAGCACTAGGTCGCACTGTCACTCTAAGAAAGGGAAGAGAAGCACATCAACATGGCAATTGTTTTTCCCTTCTGAGACCAGAAGAGAAAGGACTGCGTTATCAGAGTAAAATGCGTATTTGTGAAACTACTCAAAATACACCTACAAACGCAGCATTCTCATCACCTCTGATACACAACAGTTGAGTTTTTCAAGATTTTATTTTCCCCCCCTTTTTTTTTTAACATCAGAATTTCCAATCTTCAATGTTCACAAACCAATACTGAGATTTTGCACTGATGTTCTATGCTTGCAACCATTTGATGTAAGAAAATATGATTAAAGATGATGATGGAACATCTCCACAGAACGACTACTCAGTACTCAAATTATCTGTAGCTGTAGCAAATGCTCCCCCCTCTACCTGCCATCATCCTAAAAAAATAAATAAAAATCTGAAGGTGGCAATAACTAGCTGAACAGAAGCCTCTTTAAGCAGTATAAACATTACACCCAGATTCAAGAGCACCAAAAAAAATGCACTGGGTTTTTCATGACCTTTGCAACTTATTAGTAATCTACTTTGGCAAGTGGTTCTGGATGGATGTGTACCGAATGTCACTGCTCCAGCGCAGTCCCCAGGAGGCTCTAGTTTGGTGGTGTGCTCAGAAATCTTCTGTACTTTCCAACACTTTGGAATGCATAATTTTATTTATAGTATGTTGTTATTTTAGATTCAGCACTCAGGTTTTACTGCAGGTACATTATTTGTATCTGAAAGCTTTTCTCCAGAAAGAGTCTGACAGCAAACCATATGCTGAAAGGAAGTACTTTTCCTGCTAATTTAATCATGTTTGAGTTGTAAAATGCAGCTATGACTAAGGGGCTGTGCCTGGAGCCCCGAAGATTTTCTTTTATTCAGTACCTTGAGAATCTTAATGGTATTTTTTTCTCCTATGTTAATAACAGAGCAGCTTTAATGAAGCAAAGATGAGAATTAAAGAGTCTTTAGTGATTAGGCAATAGAGGGTATTTCAAAGCTCATATAAGGAAAAGATGATTTTCTCCGTTTCTGTGGTATGGAAGGGGAAAAATGCTGAATTTCCAACTTCAACTGTAAAAGTCTCCTTCATCTTCTCTTATGCATGCCCAGCTATCCCCAAACCTGGATTTACAGAACCATCACCTCAATGCAAGCTGATGGCAAAGCTAGGAGCACTGAACATCATAAATTGAGGGAAGTTTTCAAATTCCCAAGAATGGCATAAGGTACTTGTACCTCGATAATGATACTGACATGAAAAAAACTAAAAAAAAAAAAAATCCAACCCTTTTGTACCCAGGAAAACAAAGTAATCTCTTTGTCCCCATTCACTCCATTGACACAGACTTTTTCCATAAATACATGAAAACTTTCTGTTATGCCGGCAAAGATCCTCTTCCCAAGAAAACACATGCAGGATAAACATGCTGCAACAAAACCAGGAGCCAAACTACACATTTGAAAATAGGAGCGGGTGTGGGCTCAGTCGCTCCACCGATGTACCAGTACGGATGGTGCAGATAAGCAGAGGTCCTGTACCAGATGGGACAAGTGCTCACAATATAGTCTTGTTGTCAGAGAGCAGAGATAACACTGGGAAGTATTTCTTCCCCTTCTCTGGGAGCTATGCCTCAGTGCAGCCATTCCCACATTCATGTCTGGACTGCAGCAGAAACTGATACACAAGAGGCAATATTCAGACTTCGAAGCTGTGTTTGCATGTCGCTTTGAAGCAAGATGCTTGCTTACCATTAGAGGTGTACCTCTTACAGTTTGGGAGTCTTTACCTTAAACCAGGGATTTGCTGCTAGTTAATCGGCACGTGTCATTTCAAGACACCATCCAGGCAGGAAAAAACTTCTTAAGTTCTCATTCTGATTTGAAAGGCTTTTTACAATTGTGAAAAATAAGCACAAGTTTGACACACGTCCTCTACCCCCCCATGATAAATAAAATTCAAGAAACTGATGTCTCAGAGGAAAGTTTTGCTGAATGTAGTCAACAACTAAAGACAGGATATACTACATCCTAAAGATGGAGTCAGCTACAACCGTCTCACCTTCCCCTCCTCTCTTGAGCTCCATCTGCATCACCTAAAAACCTAAGCACTTTGCTTAATTTCCCAAGAAACAGCTAGAATTTCTCCCCTGCTGTTTGCTCACAACAGCCATCTCCCCAGATCCCTTCTATTTCAGTTCACCAAGCTGCAATGCACCCGAGATTTCTTTGCTCTGGTCATGGCCATGGTCTGTCCTTGCTTATTGTTCTCATGCCTAAAACCCCCAAAGCCCACCTGGCAAGGAACCCTTCCATTCACCGCTTGGCTCTCTTCAGTAGCTCATGGCTGTACTCCTCACTGCAAGTCACTTATATGATATGCATTTTCAAGGCAGAATGAGGGAAGAACCAAGTGTAACATCCCTTCTCTATCACAGCCTCCTCACCATTTCCAGTTGCAGGGGAATTTGTGCAGCACTGAGCACAAACACTAGTAAAAACAATTTATAGCTACAAGAAAATCTACTCATGCACTTCGGGATTTTGACCCCCTTTCAAAATCTAGCACCATCTGTATAGAAGCAATTACTGTGAACAGGTACATCTAACATTTTGTTTTCAGTTCTTGCCTTACAAGGCACTTAAAATTGATGCCGTCTTTTCCTCATTTGCTGTGTTCACACTTCTATGGTACATCACAGTACCATAAAAAAAACCCACAAACAAAACCAAAAAGAGATAAACACTGCATATGGTGGTTCCCAGTCTCATACTCTTGGTACAAAAGGACTGCTTCTCCCCCGCATATCTCACTGTCCACACTTGTGAAACATCATTCAGTCTCAAACTACATAGGAAATTCCTAGCCTTCTACAAGTCAGACTTGAAATTCAAGTGCAGAATTAGCACGCAAGCCTTCTGCATCGCTAGCTAAGTTCAAGCATCTCTTTTAAGTACTACTTCTAGATCTCTGATATGGTGAAAATAGATGATAATTTAGAAACCATGATTTCCAAAGGTACAGCTGATGCTGCTGTAAGAATACAAGCTGTGTAGGGCACAGGGATGTACCAAATCCCACTGGAAAATTAGTTATTGCTTTTTTCCTCTAAGTATATCCCTCTAAATTTGTCTGTGACATTGAATTTAGACACCAGAGTTTGGAGTCTGCTACGAAACAGCAAGTACCGAATAAATTTTTTAGCACATTCTCAATACCTTCTCTCAATTGTGAGTATTTCCTAGCAGGTTTTCTATTAATCTCCTTCTAATATTCTCATGCAAGATTTAGCAAGTAAACACTGAATAGATGTCCTTTGGAACTGTATGAATAATTTCCAAGAGTACTACAGAACATGAAGGCACAAAGTATTTTGTGAGAGTATTTTTGCTTTCACAAACAAATTAAACCTCTCTGAATTGATGACATAAATAATTCAGCATTATTGCATTTCCTGAATTGGGAAGAAGTGAGGCAGAGTGTACATCTTTAGGAGAGCAGTGCGTTTTGTGACAGCGAGATGATCCCACTAATAAAGAAGTCTCACAGAATAGCTCCAATTCGTGCATTGCATCTGTCTGAAAACGCTGATCCTGTCAAAAGGAGCCCCCAAAACTGAAAAAAAAACCCAAGGAAAAAGAATTTCTCGTCTGTATGCTTCATTATTCATTGACTGATATTTTCATATGTACTAACAGTAATTCAGATGGGGTCTCCTAAGTCTTTCAGTGCTTTGAAAGCCTCCTGTTTTCCTAAAGTCAGTTTAACTGATACGTCAGTTCCAGGAGGCAGTTTACAAATAGAAGCTTCACAGAGTGTGTGTGTGTGTTATAACCTTGCTCGCAGGCCCCTCCTGAAGAGAGCTTTCTGAAAAAAAAAAAAAAAAAAAAAAAAAAAAAAAAAAAAGAAAATCCTTCAAAGGAGACTTGTGTTTTCATCTGAAGAAGCAGATGGTGCTACATGGTACAAAATGACCGCTACGCAGTGGTCATTAAGTGCTCTTACCTCAGGACTGCAATGACAGGAATAGGATAATGCCAAACAAAGAGGGTAGGTGCAAGTCAACAATAAAAAGGACAGCGGCCAAAATATATTTGCTTTGATATGATCATTTGGCTTAACCTCAGAGAATGGACGTGCTTGTATCGTCTAAGAAAATAACACAGACAGAAGAACTCCAAAATGAAGGAGACTTTTGCAGCAGGAATGTGACGGTTAGCAAAATCCTCCCGTCCCTCCCGTGCCGCAATATCATCACGTGCTTGTCTTTGCTACCAGGTGTAGCGTGTGTGGGTGCCTTCAAACATAAATTACCAATAAACACACATTGTATTTAGTGTCAGGGAATTAATTGAGCTTTCCGGAATGAAAGCCTTTTGGCACAAAAATGATAAACCGAGGTTGACCTACCTGAATGGGTCCCACTGACATCAGCAGGTTTTTCAGTTGGACATCAGTAGTTGATGAAGAAAGCCCTTCAACTGACACAATACAGGGCTGAGGTTTGCACTCCACCACTCGCAGGTTCTGTTTATTTGGCATCAAGCGTCCTCGGCCCATCTGGCCTGCTACTCCTCTGCCTCTCCCGTGCATAATGACCTGCCAACAACAAAAGTAACGGTATTTTGATTTACTTACCCAGTGCTTCTGCTCACCGCATTTGACAGACGATACAAAAGTTGGCGATTTACTTAAAGACTTGATTAAAGTACGCGTTGATTTAAAACAGCTTGTTGCTGTTTGCTGATTTGAAAGGCCACTTATTAACATATTCATCCACTGGTTATACGAACCTCTTTTAGAAGGATAACAAGCTACATATTGGGTTTTATTTATGTAAATATAAGTGTATATATATAGCATTGAGGCTAAAAGTGTCAGCATTAGCACAGATCAACTAAGCAATGGAGGGTCTCAGATCAAAATATTTAACCTAGTTTTCGACACTGCTCACATTAGCAGCATGTGTTCAGTTTCCATATTTTGAGTCTGGCCAAAATAAAACCCAATCAGTGATCCCGCTCCCTTTTTTCAACCCATGGGTAAGTTTAATGTACCCACAAGACCAGCAAACGGCTTCAAGTGTCTCCAGTCTCTACTGGTACCAACTCTTGGGCTGTTATCAGAATGGAGTACTCTATGCATATGGCAAATAACGTTAAAACAATTTTTTTCCAAAGTTCCTTTCCCCCAAATCCTGTAGGATCTGGCACCACAGTACCCTCTGGTGCAGGAAATGCATGGATTTAATTCTTGTAAATTAAAGGCTGAACAGTTAGAGAGAGGCAAAATAACAACAAAACAGGGTAACAAACATTAAACAGAGTTAACACTTAACACTGAGTTAACACTCAACATGGTTTCTCAATTCCTACTTGAAGAGCCCATGGAGGGTAATGACACTTCACACCCCTCTGCATCAGCGAGGAAACTTAATCCTTACATGAAGCAGGAAGACTATGGCCAACAGTTCAAAACCAAGATATAACTTAAGAGCCAAGATACCAGCTATCTTCAGGGAGCGCGACAGTTTGCAAATGCAGAGACGGCACATGCCAGTGCCACCAGAAACCTCTCCCTGCCTCCTCCCAGTGCACGAGCAGTGCAAAAATCCAGTTACGAGATCATCAACCATTTTGAGCGACACCAACTCTGAGGATCGACCAAAGAGCATCGTGAAACAGTCACTGTGTGCTCCTACGTATGCAGGAAACAGCCGGAATAAAAGCTTAAGCACAACTTCAGAAAAACTCTTGGTTTTAAAGCCAGAAAGCACACTGGATACCATCTCCTACAACAGCTATCTTGGGACGCAGGCGTTTCCCCCAGGGAGTGCTGTACTGGCCAGAAAGTGAGCGGATGAGACAACCCGCAGGCACCTCCAGTCTGTGCTGGGTACAAACAGGCCTCTCTAAATTAAAAGCTTTATATGCAATTATGCATCTCCCGGGTCACTCAGCCCTGCGCTAGCAATTGACAAACAGAATGCTCGTTATTAATAGAGCAACACAGCTAGACAGTAAAACTTCTAGCAGCAATACGCATCTCAAACAAAAAAATAAATCACCTTTTTAGGCTGATGGATTCCCTGGATGTTTTTGACTCCTTGAGGAGCTGGTGAATGGATCTGTGCCTGCTGCTGCTGTTGGTGCTGCTGCTGTTGCATTCCCTTTGTCAATGTGACCTTCCGCACTGGCTGCTGTTTCGGCTCCGGGGGTTGTTGAGGCCGCTGGGGCTGGCCCTCTGGGTGAAAAAAGCCAGCATCCTCTCCCCCCTGCTGAAATCAACAACACAAGAGGCGGCTCAGCGTCCAGGCACTGCAAACCCTCGCCCTCAGCAGCCTCCTGCCACATCCAGCGTGCCCAGCGCCCACAGAACACCCAGCGGGTTTCCCTGCGGAAGGAAACCAGCAGCCGTGGCTCAGCCTGGAAATCATGCTTCAGCCTAAAATAAATCCACAGTACCTGAAGTATAGTTTACTTTGCTCAGACTCCATTGTAATTACAACGTTCAGTAATGCCTTTTCATATACAAAGAGGCACGGCATTTTCACCTCTCTTTGCAAATTGTTCTTTCTTGCAGGGTTGTATGTGAACTACGGTGTGCATTATTTTTGTATCGTTATTATATTTTTTTTATTTTTAAGAGAGACATACTTATTGCAGAAGGAGCAAAGAACTGTGAAGGCTGGAAGAACCAAATACTCTGCTCATCTTTAAAACTTCAACCTCTCTTCAGTTAAGAACTGATATTTATTTTGAAGCACATACTTATTCTGCCAACTTCTGTACCAGCAGCCTTTAAAGCAGTCTCCTTCCTCAAACACTGTCTGTACTTGGAACAGCTCTTCCCCAAGGATTTTTTGTTTGTTTTATAAAGCTTTTATTATAGATATTTATAACCACAAGCACAACAGAACACCACCTCTGTGCCCCTCTCATCCAGTATAGCTTTTT
Organism: Fratercula arctica; assembly: GCA_947846985.1. Lineage (NCBI taxonomy): Eukaryota > Metazoa > Chordata > Aves > Charadriiformes > Alcidae > Fratercula > Fratercula arctica. The sequence continues at coordinate 9,975,347 of CANTUZ010000002.1, read as the reverse complement.
CCACTTCATCTCTCAGTGCAATCGAGTAAAACATAAGCTGAAAGCACTTAGAGAGAAATTAATCCCTTCCACTGTCTCTACCCAAATAGTTCATTTTTTTTCTACAACCAGACAGGTGATTCTTGAATTTGTGTCCCGCTGTCCAGATCAGATCAATCACTGAAAAATATCCCCTGGAGTAAGAGACGGCAGAGCCCGACAAAAGATCAGGTACTTTTACATCTATAAAGCGCACCATATTATTGCACGGTTTCAACAGTGGTATCTGTAGCTTGACTGGACTCCAACTTTATAACTCAAATACTAGTGAACATTAGATCTGCAGGGGGAAGGCTTCGTCTAATTCCCTAACCAACCCCAGGCAGCTCTGCAAAAGCCCTCATAGAGGGCATGCCTAAAGGAAAAAAAAAAAAATTATGAAAGCATCTTTATTTACATAGAGTTTTTTTCCCTTTCCTTAAGTATTCACAAGTCAAAACTCCTTTTGCATCTGTAACGTGTCACGAACCAGAGGGTTCCACACTAACTGGCAGATTTCTTGCCGACAAGGAGACAAAATACAAGGTTGCTGAGGGAACAGGTTTATGGTCTAAGAGTGAGATTATCTTGATCGCGAATATAAATCATTACCTCTCTACCGGGATCAAACAAAAGCAAAAGAAACACCTACCGAGGACTGGTTACTAAGTCTCTATGCTATAATTTGAAGAGAAATAGTCCTGTACTGGTGGTATGTAGGATAGTCTCATGTTTGCAAGTACCCTAGATCACAATTCGCACCCCGAAATCAAGTCCTCTGAATTCTCAAGCATATGCAGGCAACAACTTCTGAAGAACTCAACTACTTAAACGCCAGACAAATCAGCTTCCTTACCCCCCTGCACTCTCTGTACTTCAAAGGCACAATCTGTCACAGGGAAAATCTTGAAACTCTTCCCATTTAAGGGCTTTCGTCCAGTGTCCAAAGCAACAAAGCAATAGAAAACCGCGCATCTAGTTTTTCCACTTCTAATCACATATGTTTTTTCTCTGCGAAACTGAAAGGCGCCGTGGCTTCACAGAAAATTTTGTATATAAACCTTTGAGAGCAGTAACTAGTGAGAAAATACAAAGCTTTCCCTTCAGAGTCTCTCTCTTCAATTACTGCTCAAAACCATAAAAGCAACAGCTCTCCTCCTCTCCTGAAAAACCCAAATGTACGCATACAAACAAAACCTTACCAGGAAACCAGCATTAAATCCTCTTCATTTTAGTATTAGTTCCAATATCAGCATCACCACAAACCCTATGCCCCGATCAGATAATTTCTTTTGTTCAGCCATACAGCAGCTGGAAGATGATGAAACTAAAAGGAACAAAAAAAATTCTAGGAGGAATTTAAACGCAATAATTAGGAATTAAAATCTAATCTCTGCTAACTGCCTGCTGTGAAAAACAACCATAAACATTTGCAACCATTTCTTTTCAAACCAAAAAGCGATCCCAGCACATAGGAAGAGCATCTGAGAGTGAAGCCCTCAGGTACAAAACACACTGAACACGCTCATTACTGAAACTTCAAAAGCAAACAATCATTTCCCATAAAAGGCTAGGATGGTCAACAACCACCCAATATTTAACTACCAAGCCCAATTATCACCAAATAAAACTGTATGAACTAAACACACAACTACAACAGAGTCAAAAGGCACAGGCACGCAACATTAGTTCAATCTGATGAAAAATTTGACGGGGTTTGCTCCCTGCTGGGCTCTCAGATGTCACCTTTGGGCTTCACTGCTAGCATGAGGCTCCTGCGAAAGTCTGAAAAGGTAGAAACATCTCTGGACTTTTTAATTAATTAATACATTTCAGAAATAAGAAATCCCACGTAAGACAATAAAGAAAGTAAGTAGGGTAAGGAAAGGAGGTGGAGCAAGGTCTGCTTGTTCCTGCAACAAGAAGGAAGAAAAAGCAACTGGAACAAAGCTTTTTTTTATACCAGTGCTCCAAACATTTACTGCTTTAGGAGATGACTTGAAGAGGGGGAGCAGAGAGGAACCCGCAGCACCACTTCTCAAGAGAGGTCCATGAGCGAGCGACTGGGTGCTCAAGGACTAACAGCGCTACCTGCAAGTCAGCAACATGTTGTTTCCCATTACAGGTAGCCCCGACTTCAACTGAAGACAAAATCTGGTGGTTTTCTTAAGAAAATGAAAACCAGACTTGACTCCTATATGCCTAGGAAGCAAAACAACACAGCCTCAGATAACAAATTTTAGCACCAATTCCTTTTTCACAGGTTAAAGCCGTGACAGCGCAAGGACAAGGACTGTCCAAGCAAAAACGAGCAACCTATGCAGTAGTATTTAGCAGAAAATTAGACTTGCCACCAACATCATCCTTTAAACTTCTTCTATGCAAGACAATTAGTGGCTTCTTCAGGCACATCAATGAAGATCTAAGCCAAGCGAAACACCAGCAAAGAGCTTTTCGTCTGGACTTAAAGCCATAAAACCTCAGAACATTACTTACAGGTCACACACTCATTTGAGAACATTAACATTTTGGGGGAAAAGACGTTTGATTGCAAAGATGACTGCACACAGGTTGACTCTGATTTTCACTCATGAGGTACACATTGAGCCGGCACCCAGAAGGTAAATCAAAATACACAGCAAGGCTACAGGCAAGCAGGTAAGTGAACTGAAGCTGTACTGCAGAACCTACCCAAAACGACATCTAAATCACAAGGAGGTAAATTGCGAGCATCTCTTCTACTGAAAATGTCTCAGTTCCAGCTCATTTGAAACCAACTTTTGCTTTTCCTACAGATAATTTCTCTATCGCTAATTTTTCATTACCTTATATCACCACCCTCCCCAAATTTAAACACACGTAGCAACAGAAAGAGGTATTAAAATTTTAAGTCTTCTCTTGCCAAAATACATTTTTATCTGATTTTTTTTCTGTAGCATTTTGGGATGTACAAGGCAACACTGAATTTTTCAGAGATGCATCTATTTATCATCATGGCCTGCCTCATACAATTTGATGCACAAAGCGCTGACAGGAGGTAGAACACCTCTCAGTCCACCACAGAGACCTGAGATTGATTGATATAAGCTCTGAATTTGTACTGGAAATTTCCTCTAAAGTCCTCATCAAAGAAGTGAATTTCCATTCTTTGTCCGCAACCCAATAAAGGAAGAATGTTTTTCAGTTATTGTCTACTGTTTAATTTCTATATTACAAATCATTCTGACCTTCAAGCTCTGAGTTTCCAAGTTTTAGAAAAGGTCTATCTTCCTAATATATAGCCAGGAAAGAGTTCTCTTGAATGAAACTTCACCATTATTAGGTTAATCCTGGAGTAATGAAAATGCTTTTTCTAAAGTGGCAGGAGTTCTGTTCGGGGAAAGTATAAAGACTATCTTTCAAATTTCAAGTACTGCAAGACTGTTAGCAGTGCCACAATGGTAAGTTAGTTTCAAATACTAAGCATAATTAAACAAAACTCAAAAGATGAAGGCAAATGGGTTTGATCTACATGGTGGATGGTTTACAGACTTCTACTGTGGAAGAGTCTGCACAGTTTGATCAGAAACTGGGCTAACAAAAATGAGAAATTACACCATTCAATGGCCATGAATTTTAGAACCGATTCCCTGATACTTATCGAGGCTGTTTTTCAATAGTGAGACTCTCACTATACATATATATATACACACATATAGGCAGTGTTGTGTTTTGAGAAACATACAGACCGTTCTGTCACAAATTCTAAAAGCAGTATTTTATGAGGGATTGCTTGAATTTAGCAAGCTGAAGCTCTCTACTCTATCATAATCATTATGACAGTTTTACAAGGAAGATGAAGTTTATTTGCCACCAACATTAGCAGGACAAATTTATTTATAACAAATGCTTTAAAATGTACTGATAAAAATGCCTATTGATACTGTCAGAGCTGCTTGCAATTTGACAGATCAAATCTTATTTTCGTTCTTAAACCCCATGAAGGAATGGTATCACCAACTTGCATTCTGTAGTGAGCAAATTGATTAATCCCCCTCTATAGAAATCTCAACTCTTGATTACACCTATCAGACGTTAAGCAGCATTATTCTAGAGTGACAACACTTGACAAATTCCCAAACCATTTTTCTCAGCCTTTGTGGCCCTGCTAGCTTGTATTAACCCTGATGAAAAATTAATTTTCCTTATCTTCTGCTAAACCCCAAAATCCAAATCCGCCAAACTGGCAACTCTTTCTGTAAAGGTATTATGAAAACCTCTAAAAGATTAATTGCATGTCTTCAGGTGACATTAAATTAATTTCTGTACTCGTGACAGACATTTGATACTCCGTACTGAGAGGACAGATAACATTGTCAGGATACACAGAAGGACAGTGGTGCAGTGTCCCAGGGCAGCCTCTTATGAATTCTCCTTTCGATAAGGCCATACTTCACTGTCATTGGCACTGTTAGTGATCTTGCAGCCCACAGACCTCACTGCACAGGTTTCTATTAACCACGACAATGCTGCGTCTATCCATGTAATCTTTATAAAGCTAATTCAAAATCACCCAATAGTAAAGGGATGTGCATGCCGGATAAAGCACTTAAAAGAAATAAACTCTGGTTGATTTGTGTAAAAATCATGCAGAGAACTAAAATGTTTTCATCTTTTCTCAGATGCGTTATAACTCAAATTCTCTGGAACGTGATGAAGGCTTAAATCTCGCAGGGAAATCTCAATCCAATAATGTCTTGTAATTGATTTCCTTTAAGAAAGGAGAAACCCCTCATCTGTTACCAGTTTAAGTCAGTATTTCTAAAAATGAGTACCTCTACAGTATCAGTAAGAGGGGGAAAAAAACAATCCTTTAGGTTACTAAATTCATCTTCACTTCAAGGACAAGAGAAATTACTATTCACCAGCTGTATAGGTTTTCAAACGTAAACTTGTATTTTACTGATACTGCAAATGACTATAGTAAAGAAGTCAGATGTCTACACAGACAACTGGGATCCCCATGTAACAAGGAAAAAAAGCAGTAAAGCAAAAACAATGCAGAGCAAGAAAGACTATCATCTAATATTATACAAGTATTTTCCCACTACAATTATCAGAAACGTATATTAAAGGCAAACCCCTAATAATTAGCTATTTCTCTTTGACTGGAGCTCCAAATGCTTTACCACTTTGATTCGGCCAGTTGACAGACTGGGGACCCGGGAATGGGAAGCCTCATCACTTGCCAAATATCCCACAACCAAGTGACATAACCAAGCACTGTTTCTGAACAGCTGAAGATCTGTTTTCAATCTGTCGAATGCCAATGAGAAATACCTGGTGACTTTTTTTTAAAGGCCTTCTAAGACCTTTACAAGTCTTTTTTAAAAATTCAAGAATAGCAGTACTTAAAAAAACCTCCTGCTCTCCAGCCAGGCTAGAATACACTACTCCATCAATAGACAACTCATCATTAGCAACTGGTTTAAGACATAATAACAGTCTAGTTTGGACTCGGAGTACACACAGAAATAAAAGCTACATCAGACTACAGAAGTGGTAGAACAACCAAAGCATTCCCCGTTCACACCAGAAAAATGACACTTCTGGGGCTGGGCAGTGAATGATGCATTATTTTTCCCAGCCTAAAACTTTTGCGTGGGGCAAACTTACCTCAAACAAGAGCACCCAGATTAAGCAATAAATAAATAAAATGCAGAAACAGTTCTCTTCCTGCAATAAAAAGACACTGTTAAGCTGCTTCAGCAAGCCACGAAGTGATGACTATCTTCTCTTCTGTGCCTAACGGCGTATGAAAAGTCAGAAAGGCAAGCAGAAAATGTCTTGTAAAAAGAGCAGCTAATTCCATTTAATCCTATGTACTAACAGAATTCTTACCTTAAGTATCTCCTCATCTATCTGAGAGGAGAACTAAGGCATGGAGAAGGACTGGCCAAAGAGATGCCAGAGAATCCTAGCCATACCCGTGCTACACTGTTTCACCAGGAGTGACAGAAACACAGTTGATCCGATGTCAAATCATGACTACATGTTTTGCTAGTACAACCACCCACCAGTTCATTATGAAAAAAATATAAATTCTGTGTCAAAGCTACAGCAAAATCAAGGTTCTGGACTAGACATGTACAATACTCTCAGAAGTACCTTCCTTTTTACATTGCTGTCTTCAAAATATATACTCTAGATGCCAATAAACATGTTTTTCAGCAAAGTTTCCTGGTTCCCTTTTCAGTTGCCAGTCTCCAGGATATTTTTTTGTACAGAGAATTTTAGTGAAGACTGCACATGCAGAGAAACCACCAGGACAAAAGGCTCCTGTTGGAAAATATCAGCGATTCAAAACAACTGATGGGCCAGAGCTCCTGAAGGAGCACTTCTCAGCCAGACATCAGCTATGACATGGAGAGCCAGCACTGGATAACAGAAAACAGTACAACTGGAGCTTCCCTTCTTGTGTCATGTCTAGTTTTTCTAGTTCATGTTCCTTGAAGCTTAAAACTCATGGCAATTCGAATCCCTCTGGTGTGTTGCCCTAAGCTCCTTGTAGAGTCTTGGCACAGACAACCCCCATGGCCTCCCCACCCAACCACTCACGGTGCCAGGACTCCCCTGACGCAGAGCACACCTCTGTACTAAAGGTCTATTCCAAGCGGTCAAACCTGAAACACCACTTAACAAAGACATTTGTGACTTCTCGAAATATTAAATTTAAATTGGACAAATCTGCATGTTGCCCCCCTGCAAGTTAAGAGATTGCATTCCATCAGTTTTCATCTGAAAACCAGCCCCTTCTCTTTGTAATGCACTTTAGTGGTGTCACAGCTGCCTTTAGTCATTTCCTGTCAGGAAACCAGGCTACTAGATACTCCGTAACACCAACATCGTATCAATATGAATTTTGCACTATAACACTTACGATGACAGAAAAACTCTCCTTTGAGATTTAACAAGAGCGACAAGCAATATCAAACACCCTGCTTTCAGGGTGTTCAGGAGGAAGCAGCACTCTTCTTCAACACACAATTTAAAAGTCTCCTGAGGAAAAGAAGAAACCTATTCTGCAGTCTACGATAGGAAATACTTTATTGCACTTTAGTTCCAAGTTATCCACAGCAAAGCTAAATTCAATTTAGGTAGATACCTCTTCCCCCTTTTGAGGATTTTATTACAAACCCATAAAAAGTACTATCTGCATGTGGTTTGGTTGTCACCTTAACGCCCTCGAGTTGCTAAGCGTGTCCACACGTGCCCTTGTATTTCATTTTCCCAATAACCAAATATGCCCCAAAGAGTACAGCACAGCCCGTCTCACTGCCCCAAGCCATGAAATATTCTGTCTCTATACAGGGGCCATCCTCACTGGAGGTCTGAGAGGAGAGGCTTCATTGCTCATTTCCAAATGGTGCATGAAAAGAGTAGGCCTTTTTCATAACCAGAGTATAACAGGGCTCCCCGACTTCCTTTTTTTTTTTTTTTGGTGGAATTAAGAAATTAATGTCTATTTGTAAAATATTTCCAGAGTAAAATCTTACAGGTTGTGGCAGGCAGAGTACTTTTTCAACAGCATTTACATCAGTCAGTACTGCTTCAAAGGTCTTGCCCATTTTGACACTCTCTAAGTGATAAACATGGTATCTGGGCATTCAGGTATCATGGTTTCTGCAGCTCCCTCAGTCCGCTGCTGACAGAATATGGACATTATCCATGGCTCCTTCAAATAGCGGGATACGAATAAACCACAATGCCGTTCTCCTGATTCTTAAAAAAATAATAGAACAATATACCGTAAGAGTTCCTGTGTTGATTCTGGCAGCCGGTAGCGCTGCAGAGCTGGGTGAAGGGCTCCCTCAGGAACTTGTCACGCAAATGCCAAAAATCTTAAGCATTCATGATTCCTGACATATTTAGATGAAAGGCGCTATAGAGCTTTCAAGTCAAATATTTTTAATTAAACTTGAACATACACATGCAAGTAGAAACAAGTACAAACATTAAGCAAAGTTTGTTGATAAAGTTACATTATCAAACAAGAATCATCTCAATCAGTATCTTTTTCCAGATTTAGAACTCCATATTCATCTCTTACACTTCCCAATTACTCTAAATACGAATAAAGTTGGGTATCTTCCATTCCAATTCTGTTTTTCTTTTTACAATCCAAGAACAGTTTTTGTGACAGGCTTTTAAAACAAAAGAACTTGCCAACTCTTTCTTCGAGCTTTTCAGATGAAGCATTTCAGGTTTTCAGGAATTAAGATCGCAAGTAAGATACTGCTTCTAAACCAACGGGGAACACTGAGATTTTAATGTATTTTTATATATACGTATTTAAGAAAAAAGCTCATTGTGCAGTTTTCCATAGAGACAAAGAATGGTGTGTTCTTGTTGCAGCATAAGAACCAGGATTTTCAGGCGTTTGGGACAGACACACATCTCTCTGAGCATGGCAGGCCATTTTCTGGCTAGAGAGAAATCACCCAACAACAATATAAGATGACTGAATGATACAGAGATTTTAAGATATTCCCATTTCCCCACAGAACCTCCAACTAACTGAAAAACATGTTCGGCACATATTTCATAAGATCTTAAGATATTTAAGGTTGTAGCTGGTACAAACCTGTTCTTCCAGGACTAAAGACACCTCTAACATATTGGCTCAAGGAATTCAATTGCACTTGGTACTGGAACTATTTACCGACAGACTGATCGCAGAGAGCCCAAAGGAGACCACCACAAACAGCCAAGATGTTAGTAAAACATGCCCCATCAAGAGGGAGTGAAGGACATGAGCGTGCAGAAACAGTTAAGAGATCTTCAAAGAGAGAAAGACAGCCAAAATGCGATATAAATTCTTTTCTGTGTCTCTTGAAGTATAATACAATTAGTCATAGATTCAAAATTGCAGTGAGAAAATGTGGTTTGGTCACAACGAAAATTCTCCTAAATGTACAGGTTAGATACTGGAACAGATGACCGAAGAAATCTCCAATAATGAGATCTCAGAAAAAGGTTGGTCAAATCTTTCAGGAATGCTACAGAGTTCATTCCCCCTTCAAGACAGAATAAATTATTTCCATGGTCCTTTCACCCCATTTTCTGTAATTTTATTATCACATTCTTAGATGACTTATTAGGGTGTTTCTTCCCAACAAACAACATTCTACAACCTCATTGAGTTTATTTGCATGCATATCCTTAGGATTGACTTCAGGCTCCTCACAATGCCAGGCAAATCTGAGATGTTTTCTTAGGAAAACATATTAGTATGAATACTCCGCAAATATGCTGAACTCTTGTATCTGGAAAGGATGGCTCTGAAGATGTGCCACACAATCCATAAAGCAGATCAGATCCAACAAAACACGTTTGGACCTCCATCAAAAAACCCAACACAAACGTCAAAATTCACCTGCTAATCATTAAGCAGTGCATCATTTTCCAGGAACATAACATTTTAAGGAGTAGTTAAAATTGAAAATTATTCACTGTGCTGTCATTCCTGCAAAAATCAGAGTATTAGAAAGGGATGGGAATATCAGTATCAGGGAGAAGGGAATTTGTTTTAAAAAGCATCAAACACAATCATTAATAATGGTACCTAACATTTGTCACTTTGATATAGAATGGTTTGGGTTGGAAGGGACCTTGAAGACCATCTAGTTCCAACCCCCCCTGCCATGGGCAGGGACACCTCCCACTAGATCAGGTTGGTCAAAGCCCCATCCAGCCTGGCCTTGAACACCTCCAGGGATGGGGCAGCCACAACTTCTCTGGGCAACCTGTGCCAGTGTGTTACCACCCTCATAGTGAAAAATTTCTTCCTGTTATCTAATCTATATCTCCCCTCTTCCAGTTTGAAGCCATTACCCCTCATCCTATCACTACATGCCCTTGTAAAAAGTCCCTCTCCAGCTTTCTTGTAGGCCCCCTTCAGATACTGGAAGGCCACTATAAGGTCTGCCCAGAGCCACCTCTTCTCCAGGATGAACAATCACAACTATCTCAGCCTGACATACAGGAAATGCTGATTCATTTTCTACTTCCCTTTTCTTTAAATATAAGAAGCCATAAATTAAGGCCTCTGATGCATCAAATAAAGTAGACAAAATATTTATTGGAACGTAATTAGTAATTCCTACAATTCCATAAAAATATTTAAAAAGTAAAATCCTCTCAAGGCAGAATACTGTGGAAATAGATAAAAGGTCCTTTTACCTTAAGTAACAAGTGATACTTCTACCTGGAGGTCAGAGATCCTCAGTAGTACTGCGATGCCCAACAATACAAATAAACATAGTTAGAAGCTTAGACTGGGAAAGATATTGCCCTCAAGAGAAGAAACCATTCTCTTCTGACAGTATTTGTACACCATAAATCTCACCAACACACCAAGTACATCTCCTTTACTGTTAAACACGAAAACACCATCAGTAACGCAACCCCATTTAATCCTGTTCTACGGATTGTCCTACTATATCTAGAACAGCCTTTGCTACCAGCTCCTGGTTTAGGTCAATTTGCTCTAGACAGAGTTAGTAGGGGTCTGGCTGCAATCAGCTCCTTCAACTGACAGCTCTACTATTGTGCTGTACCGTGGCTGGGAGGATGAAAGAAAAGGGACTTTCCAGGTATACCAATATGAACCGAGAGAGCTTTGAAAAGGAAGGCGCACTGTGTCTAAGCGCAAGGCATCTCACTCATACATGGGTATTCAAAACACCTCTGCACAAAAGAGCTCCAGAAAGGAAGAAGGGTACAAGTGATTAGACTGAGAGAAACGACAGGGCTGCTCAACTGCAGGATCAAGTCAGTGCACATCCATAAGGGATACCAGCCATCCCTTTGGCCAAATGCAGGGAATTAGCGCAAGGACTATCACACACTAGGAGAACAGCTAGGAAAAATGAGATTTAGCTTTTGCTTGATCTCAGGCAATGTTGAGGCAAAAGCTGTGAAAATAAATAATGTGGCAGGACTAAACACTAGAAATGGAAACTAAATGGTATCTGTGATCTTTATAGTATTCAGAGTCCAAGCAGCTTTTAATTCTTCTTTAAAATCCTGTCCAAACGGACAAGATTGGCCTTCCTGCTGCTCAATTTTTTCTTTTTCCTTGTGTGGTCAAAGAAACAAAGTCATAGATTCAGCTTGTCACTAACTGATTAAAAATTAATCAACTATCTTCATCAGGGCTAAACAGCTAATTGCAATGCTTTCTTTTTTTTCCTTCCACAGCTAGAAGGAAAACTTCAAATGTCCACGGCAATATGAAAAAAGTAACAAAGGCTACATGTAAAGAACCTGCATTACCTTGCTAAAACTTTAGTATCTGAAAGTTAAGAAGGACAGAGCAAGTCTCTTCCTGTATACAATGGAAGAGGGGTTACACATGCATTTAATAAAGCTAATTGCTCTTGCTTACCATGAGACTTATCTGAAACAGATCATTTACGGTTTTCTGAAACAGAGCATTATGATAAAAATTATTTCATCATGAATGCTACTGTGGGCACTGATAACCATTTGTTACGAAGAGCTGTATACAGTGGTGACTGGCATTATTTTGTTTCGTCACATAATAAAAGAAGTTGTGCATGATTGCTTTATTCAATTATTCATGAATAACAAATCTGTCAGCTCTTGCAGGCCACTAGGATTCCTGCAGACTATTTATATATAAATATTTTTGGCCCAACAGAATAAATTTCTTTCAACTTCTTGTACTTTATTCTTCTGTCCTTAAGTTACTGTGTCTGAGGAATTAGACATCCTCCAAGTCAGGTTGTTGTCAGCTCTACATAGTCAGTAAGGCCATTTATATTACTATTTTGAAAGACCATGTGGTCATCATGCAGTTCACAATTTTAAGTGTATTTAAGTTTTATGAGCTGTAGAAAAACATTTTTAAAAATAGTTAAGACTGGCATTTCAACTTCCTCCCCATTTCTACAGAGTACAGCCTAGCCTCCAAGGCCTTGTTCAGTGCCTGTTAACACACCATTCACTTCATTACAGATTACAGCAGTTCTGCAAGTTTCCCTAGTTAATGCTCCAAATAATTTAAGAAGCATTCTTCCAAAAAAAAATCACCTCCAGTGTATGACAGCATTAAACCAGATTTCCTTCTTTCCTCTTCAGCATAAACCTGAGGACAGATTTCACCCTGACAACACAATCTTGCTGCGTCCCCTCATGTTGGTTTCTTTACAACCCTAACAAATTAACTTGTCTTTTCACTAAGACAGAAGAAATTTGGTCGAGAGACTTTCTAACCAAAGCCCCAGATCTTAAATATGCACACTGCCATCAAGACCAGCATTGTGAGTCCTCCACAACACCGGTGGCTCAAGGGACGCTCTGCAGATAATAGACCCCTCATCAAAAGATAAGGAAATCTCATTTAGATGCAGAAGTGAAATGGTAACGTTTTAAACCCAGCCTCTAACAGAAAACATCCCCCTCCAATATACTGCTTAAATTAGTTTCACAACACACTTCCCAAGAAAATGAAAACAATCTTCCCTTGAGTGCAGAAACTACACTGACACCAGCATCTGCACACAACTAAATTAGGTGGTTTCAAATACCAAATAAGCGGAGCGCAGTATTTTAACTGGACCTTAAAAACAGCCAGCCAAATCTTTTTCTCTGACCAGTTATCAGACCTATCAACCTTAAGCAAAAGGAGCTCAGTTGAGGAGTCATTCAGACTCAAGTTACAACTCAAAACTTAAAAGAAGGAAGTATTATTTCAATGTGATTTCAGAGGTAACAGCCTGACAGTAAAGCGTTACAGGAAACATGAGTTTCTGAATAACTGCTAATAACTTACAGTTCTGAAAATATAAAATACGGCCTATTAGGTCTGCTAAACCTGCTACTTCCCTCATCATACTTAGCCCATTTTTTATTTTGGGATTACACAGAATGAAACACACAAAAACAAACCATGACGACACACAGACACGAGATGAGCCTTGGAAACTTACCCCTCCTGACAACTTAATCACCCTGACTTTGCTGCCGACATGGGGCCCATCTCCACTACCACTGTTTGTCCGCTGCATGACAGTCCTTTTCACGCCAGGTTTCAGTTCCTGGGGCCTTGCTGGTACCGAAGCCACTCGAGCAGTCTGTGTCGGGGGCAGCGATGCTGCAGCAGGTTTGGTCTGTAACGCTTTCTGCGGCGCCGGAGGCTGACTGGGAGGAACTGTTCTAGTCTGCCTCAGCTGCTTCACCGGCTTCAGCTGCTGTCCTTGATAATGCATATTCCCCCCGACCTGTGGGAAATCTGTGGGTTTGGGTTGGATATTGGGAACTACCATATCTTGCTTTTTAACAAGGAGTCTGTTTTTCACATTTTGCCTGGTCTGTAAGCCAGAGTGGGGGATGTAAGGGCTGCCATTGGCGGGGAACTCGGAGTCGTCGTCCTCCTGCTGCATGTAGGACTGTTGCGTAGAAGGTTGCTGCTGCTGCTGCGCCAGTCTTTCCAGCAATTCTCTCTTCCTAGCACCAGCCTGCTGCTGCCGTCTGAGCTCCTTTTGTTTCAGAATTTCTTCTCTTAGACGCTTCTGCTCTTCTATCTTCAAACGATACAGTCTAGTTTCTTCATCTTCATCTGGATACTACAAAGGAAAATACAAATTAATTTATAACGTTCTCAATAAATGCCCAGCTTGGTCAAAACAACATTAAATTGTTTCAGATGTCATAAAGCTGTAACTCTCTGAAGAGCTTTTTAAATTATCCATGACACCAAACTAAGGCTATTAGAGGAGTGTATCTGCTGGTAAGGTTTATTTCCTATTCATTACAGATGAACAGCTCAAATCTGGTTTAGAACTTAGATATACTACTTCCTAGACAGGAAAAAAAAAAAAAGGGAAAAAAGAAAAAAAGAGCTATAATACCAGTTGAGAAATCTTATCAGAATACTAAATAAAAAAAAAAGAGAAGTTTTACAAATTGGAACTCATTTAGAAGTTTCTAAAACCAATTAAACTATTAATATAATTCAAGATATCAAAATATGTTTCAAATGGAAAGCAACAATACGGAGGCAACCTACTGTCACACAGGTTTTATCTTGCTCTTTTCTGACAAAGTAACAAAAGGTAGGGTGGTAAATGACCTGAAAGGCCCTGATTAGAACTATTGATTTTTCTCACAGAATTTTCAGCCTGATCTCAAACTCATTTGTCACACAATAATTGGTTATAATGAACAGCACAAGTCAATCTCTGTGACCTTGAACTCGTGCACTCTCTTCAGAATCAAAATGTTGCCAAATGCAGCATTGGAATATTAATGGTATATAGAGAACGTCTTTAATATTCCAGCCCTGGGCCCTCCAGAAAGTATTACACACCATCAAATTTCTAAAGATTCTTCAACTTTGGCACAACGAGTTCTTATGAAAAGCTGTATAAAAACGGACAAGAATCAAGGAAATGCAGATCCTCATCATCCTAGGAAAGAAATCAAATTGCTTTTGTGATCAATCACATGCATTTTTCAAAATTACAAAGCATAGTTTTTCATTACATTATTTTTTATTTTCAACTGTTTGAAATACTAAGATGGAGACTTGTAGAGACTGCTTACAGATGGTAATGAGCATAGCACTCTACTCGAGATAACCTGATTGCCCCTAACAACAACAGGCTCTCAAGTGACAATACTCTGCATGTTGGTAAATTACAACAGAAACAACGCTAAAACATTTCTCAAATACCGGGAATCTGTTACAAAGTTATTTACCTTGCAGTAACTGGGTGCAAGTTCTTGTCAACACAAACATCATTTTTTGCACATATAGGACCCAAATGTACAACAATTTTTTAATTTTCCTTTTTTTAAATTCAAACACTTTTATCCCTGGTACATCCCAGAACCCTCCCCAACCCAAGGGAAAAAAAGAGCAGAACAGATCCAACCATAAAGTTGGTTCACAGACATAAAAGCCCAGCAGAGCAGTTATTTGTACTCGTAGAATCCAGATGCACAAATCCTGAATGCTTGCTTCCTTTAGATGTAACTGCTTCTTCCCTGAGCACCTACTGATAATAGGGATTATTTCTACAGTGGTTAATAAATAGCTGCACATCTCACACTGAAACACAATGGCTAAAATAAGACTTCAACAAAACTGGATTTTAGTATTGTATTTTTTTTTTTTTTTTAATATAGGCTATAGTTCTGAGATGAGGTCTAACACTGTCCTTTTTAGGAGAATGCTTCACATACCGTTAACAGGCTGTAGATAGAGCTAAATCCTTTATCTTTATAAACAAGTTGCTACTACTATTAAGTACTCAGTAAAATACCCTTGCAGATAGAGTAAGACCAAACAATATGACAAAATATTTGAATTAGGAGTGAGGTTTAATTGGAATTAGTTGTGCAATGACCCAACACCACAGATTTAGAATGGGCAGCAAACTCCTCACTAGGCTGAAAACAAGGGTAGTTAAATCCTCTGCTGCTTTGCTTTAAGAGCACCTCATATTTTACACTATACTATAGTGTGTATTGTGTGCATGTGTATATATGTGTGTGTGTGTGTATATATATACATATATATGAGAGACCTACAGTGTATATAAATGACCTATACTACATAATAAGGAGCTTCATCATACAGACCAGGCAAGACAGTACGTTGGGTCAAGGTGGAAACAGTACACAATGCCTATTGTTTATGAATTTTATCCCATTAGTTTAATAAGCCCAGTACAGATTTATCCAACAAGCAGTAGCACTGCCAAAACAAAAACAAAAAACCAACCAACCAAAAACCCAAAAAGAAAACAACTGGGAGAAAGTAGACATCCTTCAAAGATGTCTTAAAGTCCACAGATTGTGTTTGGAAGTTTCCTGCCAAAAGCAACATTATCTGTAGGTGAAGAAGCAGAACTTGAAGCAGCCTTTTTCCTAGATAAACGCTTGACACTTCACCTTTTTCTGTAGAAAACTCCACAACGTGAAGAAACGGTGTATTGTGTATGGCTCCTCTGTTTACAGGAGACTACACAGTACAAGGCCAGAGATGCAAAGCAGTTAGTAGAAAAAAAAGAGTCATAAGAACCAGATGCTATAACCAGTTCTGGTTTGCTATCAAGGAACAAGAAAGGAATCATGTAACCAGGCTCACTTGTGTCCGTCAGCAGAATGGCTCCAAGGACAGAGCAATCAAAACGGTATGATCTGTGGCATATACATAAATCTATTCAGCACTTTTATCTTTATTTTTTTCAGTTGTAACATTAGAAGCAAGAGAGGCTAGAATCATTTGTCCAAAAATTCATGACAAGTCTTCATGGTAAGGCCAGATCCAAATTACATCATTTGTCTGCTTGTGTTCAAAACCACAAAGTATCTTAAATAAAGGCAACTACATAGATACCACACCTTTCACAATACTGATGACATCAGCTCCTGAACCCTAGGAAGGTAAGAGTCACCCAACAACACGCAGGTGCTGTGCTTCTTGGACAAAGAGGGAGAGAATTAAGAACAAGGTTTCTCTGAGAAGCACACTGCCCTCTTGTGATCTTCCAACTGGAAAAAGACTATGATAAGAAGAATCTTCTAAGCACAAGAGAGGAGGCATCATTATAAAAATTTGGAAATTAAACCTATTTACACTGGAGAAAACTCAAATTTAGACATGTACAATTTTCCAGATAGTTAATTTCCAAAAATATGAAAAGTATTTAGATAGATTTGCTCCAATAGCAACGTAGCAGCAACTATTTTCCATATTGCAAGTCATTTTTTAAATGACAACAACATAAAACCCAACTTCAAATTTACTGGATTTGGGAGAATGGAATGTGAAGGTTTTCTTTCAGTACATCAGGGTCATTAACTGCAATATAAGTAGTAATATCAGTACACCTATGATTATGCAGTGGTCTGCTAATTTCTCTTCCTGCTCTGAGCTCCAAAATCCATTTCTTCTGAAGAGATCCACATCACCTTTCTACATTCTCCCCCTTCTTTAAACTCAAAAATGCTGAATATCTCCTTAATTCCTCTTATCCTAAACTGACCTCAACATGAACAGAATTAGGCCTACAGTCATCACCCATCCTTTCCAATTTCATTGACAAAATGATTTTCCTGACTGAGGATATGCAAGTGTAAATCTTGGAGAGTTACAGCTACTACAAAGACAAAGGCATTTTAAAGCATTTTTCAGCCTCACAGGAACGCTAGCATACCATTAGTAAAAGTAGAAATACAGTGTTTAATCTTCTAGTCACTCAGGTTGCAAATCTTTGAAATATCTATTTTGAAGGTAAGCAAAACCTTTAAAAGCCAATATTGCTATTTTTTTGGTGCTTCCTGAATGATAGGGCATTCATAAATATGGCCACTGACTCTTCAGGAAGAAGGATGCGAAGAAAAGTCTTAATAATTTTCCAGTTGAAGACACTTGCAAAATAACCTGTCCAATTCAGTTATGAGCAATACAGCTAGAAAAGATGATAGAACTTAACTCCTTCTCATCTTCACAGAAAGAAAAAGAGGACAAAGTTAGCTAATTAGAAGAAAAACACATAAAAAAGACTGGAAAACATTACAATCTGCTTGAGAGAAATGTAATAACCTACATTACAACAATGGTGAAGAATATGATTAAATGCTTAGAAATGAACATTATAGCGCAGCAACGCTGTTTGTAGAAGTGACAAAGTGGCATCAGTGAACAAGACTAACGCGGTGGCACACCTGAAAAAGGACAACTGCTACTACACTGCTGTTTGCAACACAAGGCTCTATTTCAAGTCCACTTTGAAAGGAGAAGGGTTCTGTGCACGCGCACGTTCACACACTTTTCTCATACTTGCCAAGTGTATCTACAAAGGCTTTACTTTTACAGTTGATAACAGGAAACACTAGGAGACATCATTTTTTCCAAGGCAACAATTTTTTTATCCTGTTTCGCAAAAACGTACAGGAAACAGGTATCAAACTGTTCTCAAAGACAGCTTTGACATAGAAATAAAAAGAAAGCTTAATTTGTAAAACCAAGAATATAAATGACTAAGATTAATTAGTTTTAGAATTAAAGATTAGGATATGTTTAAAACTGAAAATGGAGAGAACAAGATGGCTGCTTTGTTTGTGGGGTTTTTTTTTTTTTTGGGTTTTTTTTTTTGTTTGTTTTGTTTTCTTTTGGTTTTTTTTTTAATTAAGAGCAGAGATAAAACACTTCATAATTTCTCTGAACACTGCCAGAGATATTTCGGAACTAATGCCTTAAATTTCATATGACTAAACTACAAAAGAATGATAAGATTCTGCAGATGGGGAGGCCTTTGCATAGCTCTTCGAAACTTACCTTTACTAATGGCCTGAAAGACAGAGACTTCTGTAAGAGGTACTGCATTTTCTGTGACTTAGATTATTCCAAAAGACTGAATTGAGGGGAAGGGGATTACTTAAGTCATTTTTTTCAAAAAAGATCAAAATTAAAAGCTGAAAAGCTGAAATAAGGATTTATTTTTTTATTCCTGTTGAAAAGCAAGTGCACAGGAGGTCAAACACTGCTAGCTATGGGTTTCTTTTGTGCCTGATTTGTGAAAATTAGTTATGACTATCCCTAATTCAAGAACAAGATGAAAAGCTAATCACAAGCAGCTTAAAGGGAAGCCAGTATTATCACAATTAAAGCTTTCCAACAGTTGTTGAAGAAAACCTGGTCCTTGAGACAAGATTCACGGTCAACTAAACTATCAAGATTTACAGTTCTTCTCAGAATAACCTGACACAGATATTGTACAGGGCACGTTTAGCCATCATGTTCCTCTGGCACCTCTTGATGTTTAGGATTAACAATGCCTTCAGTGAAATCCTGCCCACTCTCTCACACTAACAGTGCTCATGGAGAGTCTTCTCTAGCTTCCAGGAGGATCTGCGCAGAGAAATGGTCATCTGTTCACACTGCATGACCTAGTGGAGCCCAGGACACTGGCATCTCGCTTTTTGGTTACGCAGAATACTAGCAGAGCAAACACCATCCTTTTATCTAAAATCAAAAACTTGAGAGCATCTCCTATCTTCCCTCACGCCAAAAGGTTACATGAGAGAGAATTCCTTCTTCAAGAGCAAAAAGCTCCATGGACCACGCAGCTGCAACCTCCTCCATGAGTGCTCAAGACCCTAGAGAAGACTGAGCAGCCTAAAGGAAACAGGCTGATGAGGAAGATAACTCTCCAAACAGTCATTTGTTTGGGTTTTGTTAGCCATAAAACGTGAGAGGAAATGGAAAAGAAGAGGCTTTCTGACTTAGAAGAATGAGATTATCTGGGGAAAAAAAAAAGATAATATAATCCTGGAAGGTAAAATGGGCACGATGGGTATTTCAGAGGCTTGTATCATTGATGACCTTTACTCAACCTCTGCCTTTTCATAGTAGAAATGACCCCTCCTCCTACAAAACAGATTCACCAAAGCTCTGCCAACTTTTTTTTTGGCAATGGAGACTGGTTTTGTTATCACATTGAAGAGGAAAGTGCAACTCAGAAGGGAGGCCTCTAGTGGCACCAAAAAGTATTGGGTGAATAATACATTAAGTGTTCTTACAGTTCACAAGCCAGACTAGAGAAGGTGGGAGTTTTTCTTAAAAGGTAGTAGTTTTTTGTGGGTTTTTGTTTGTTGTTTTTTTTTAAAAAAAAAAAAAAAAAAAGAAAGCCTTACCTCTGGTTCAGATTTTACTTCTGATTTTGCTTGTCCCACTGGTGTGATTGTTTTAGCTTTCATCTCAGGCCTTCCCTGAGAGTTTCCGACACCAGATACAGACTTGGTGGCAGACACTGTGCTGGTAATAGGTTTGACCTGAGCAGCTGGGGTAGAGGGTCGCCTGTTGTTGCTCATTTCCATAGCATGTGATGGTGCTATTGGCAACTCACGCAAGTTACTATTTCTCGGAGCAGTTGACTGTAGCTGCTGATTTGGACGCTTGATAATATTTTGTGATGGTGTATTCTGAAAAGTAGAAAATTGAAAAATGAAGACTTTCATTACAAGCCAGACTAAAGTGTTTCTTGTTTCACATTTTCATGATTTAGTTAACCGGGGGGAAAAAAGGCTTTTCGAAGAGGCACAATATTTTCAATGTGAAAAGAAAAATTATAGAAGTGAGAACATTTTAACAATGGTTTTATTTTTCTTTAATTAGAAGGAAAACTGTATCTCACTTAACATCTTTCTCAGAAATTTGCTTCACTGTGTGATTTATTTTCCTAATCAAAGCAATTATTGTAAACTACAGTCATGTTGTCTTAGCACTGCTTCAGACTGTTGTGCTACCCCGACCTACCGAGCAACAGAATACGCTGCACTGGAGCAAACTCCCAAGACATGAGTAGCACTACCTGAACCAGAAAGCTTATTAGCACTGGTACAGAGAGGCCTTCAAACTGAAAGCCAGCGACAGAGAACTGGGCTCCCCCATAATCACAGACTACCAACAGTTTTAAAATCTTACTAAGCAAACCTATCGTCCAAAAACCCTTTATTGCCAGTTCTTGGGCAACCGCGTCATCTCTTACTGGACCCAGATCAAGAACAACACTTAAGACTGGAAAAGAAAATAAAAAGGGAAAGATACACATACTATTTTTGGATGTAGGTTATAAAATGATCAAGGCAGAAAAAGAGCAAGAAATGGTGAAAGGAGGTGACAGAGAAGGATGGAATAAATGGGTTTTGAAACCAGTTACCCACGCAGAACTATGCAAGGTAACACTGATGTATGTGGTACTTACATGTCTTGGCTTCATTGGTCGTGGCTGACACTGCATCCTGTTGTTATTTGGCTGCTGCTGCGTGGCCTGCATATGAGGCCTGAACTGCGGTTGATTCATGGGCATTAAGGGCTGTGGTGGCCCTTGGAGATGATGATGGTGTTGCTGCTGCTGCTGCTGGTGATGGTGTTGCTGCTGCTGCTGGTGATGGTGCTGCTGAGGCTGAGGTTGTGGCTGAGGCTGTAATGGAGGATGCAAGGGACCCTTCACATGAAGAGAAAGATTATTTGTTTTTAATTTCAAGGTAATAAACTCCTGAAAGGTAGCTCCAGCCTCCCAAGTCCTCAAAACTTCTGTAAGCAGCCACGGAACCACAGAATCGTTTAGGTTGGAAGGGACCTTTCAGATCAGAGTCCAACCATCAACCTAACACTGACAAAACCATCACTAAACCATACTGCTAAGAACCACATCTACCCATCTTTTAAATAGCTTCAGGGATGGAGATTCCACAACTTCCCTGGGCAGCCTGTTCCAACGCTTAATAACTATTTCAGTATAGAAATTTTTCCTAATATCCAATCTAAACATCCCCTGGCACAACTTGAGGCCATTTCCTCTTGTCCTATTACCTGTTATTTGGGAGAAGAGACTGACCCCCACCTCCCTACAACCTCCTTTCAGGTAGCTGTAGAGAGCGAGAAGGTCTCCCCTCAGCCTCCTTTTCTCCAGGCTGAACAACCCCAGCTCCCTCAATCACTCCTCATAAGACTCGTGCTCCAGACCCCTCAGTCAGCTTCGCTGCCCTTCTCTGGACACTCTCCAGAATCTCAATGTCTTTCTTGTAGTGAGGGGCCCAAAACTGGACACAGTATTCGAGGTGGTGCCTCACCAGTGCCGAGTACAGGGGGACGATCACTTCCCTAGTCCTACTCACCACACTATTCCTGATACAGGAATACAGCTATGGACCAGGCTAAACAAAAAACAGAGTAACAGAAGCTGGGCACAGTAGTTCTACATGTAAACCATTGTAAGTCAGCAGCTGATGTGGAAAAACAAAAACGTAAGGCGTCCTTGCCCTCTGTCTCCTTTTCTAATGACTTTTAAACAGGTTGGGGTTTTGGTGTGGGTTTGTTGGGGTTTTTTTTCCCCTTTTGGTTCCCCCTGTTCAAAACACCGACACCATGAAAAGATGCACGCTGGGCCCTTCACGTCCCCAAAATGTTTACCCGCTTCAAGCTGCGATTCAGGAGGCCCCCGGCTCCCTGTCGGGCTCCGCAGCCGAGCGGCAGAGGGCGCTCCCGCCCCGCCGCTCACCCCGCCGGGGCCGGGGCCGTACCTGCATGCTGGGCTGGGTGTGGGCGGCGAGGAAGGGCTGTCCCGGAGCCTGCAGGAACTGCTGTCGGGGAGGGATGAAGGGCCGCGGGTTGGCCGAACCCGGCTGGTTGAAGTGGAGAATCCCCACAGGACCCTGAGGCTGCATGTTGGGGCGCACCGGCCGCTCCCGGGGAAACACGGGCTGTTGTCCCTGCTGGTTAAACGCTGGCCCGGGCTGGCTGAATGGCATCGGGTTTTGGGTTGGGACGGGATGGGCGCTGTTAAGAAGAGGGGGAGGTGGCGGCGGTGGGGGGCTCCGCTGCTCAAACAAGTGATGGCTCGGAAACCTCGGATCTGTGGGAATCAGGTAAGCGATGAAATGACAACCCGCTTGGGACACAAAACACACTTCCGAAACTTAAAGCTCAACTCTGATTTGGAAAAGCAAGCTAAAATTTGTCAAGAGCAAAACTGTACGGGATGTTTTAATTTTAAGAGGTAACTACCCTCAAGGTTATGTTTCTCTTGCTTCTGCCACTTGTATATAAAGGAATTGATGCTTGAAAGACCAGCACCGCCAGTAATTCGCTGGCATTAGCAATACCTTTTAGAAATTCTACTTTAATGAAATCAATGAAGGATTCCAGGGATTACAGTTTATACCACACAAGAACTCACAAAAAGTTGATACCATTTGCTGACCAGATACACAGCAAATTTTTACATAATTTGTGTGTGAAAATGTCTACAAGATATATTTTATATATATGTGTATTACATATATATGGTATATACATGTATCTATATATGCACACTACACATGCACTTACTATCTGTTTGCTATGCTGTATCATTTTAGCTAATTTCTTACAGTACATATACACAGATTTTTTACAGTACAGGAAGTCCAGACAGTTTAAACAGTTACTACTGGAAACCAAAGCATACGGAGAGTACTAGTTATCTAAAATGTAACAAATCACAACTTTATTGCAACAATCACTTTGATACTAATTTTATTTTGTATCTGTATAAGCTGATTGTATGATTGATGGTAGTTACGGATGGAGACACAACATTACATCAAGGAAGTAAAAAGATATCAGACCACCACAATTTTTGGCATGTACTAGTCTGGCTACATCAAAAAGGATCTTCTGGTCTTCAGGCTCTTCTGAACGCTTCCATGTTATTATATGATGCGCACTTACACTGCACAGCCACTCTCCAAGAAGTGGAATTTTTATGTTAATGGCAATGCAAACGCTTACCCGCTATGAAGAAAGGATCTCTTTCCTGAGGAGGTGGAGGAGGGAGTGGTGGTGGCGGTGGTGGTGGTCCTCTCCACTGGTCCTGGATTGGCAGCCTTGGGGCTTGGGTGAAGTTGGTAGGAACTGGTCCAGGCGTATGCTGCTGAAAGTCTGGAGGGCCCTATTTAATAAGGCAGAACTAAGATTAAAACCACCATCCAGGAATTCATCTATTGCCTGCTGTAACTTTTTTCTCTTAAAAATACAATTGCTTTATGAGTTCTCTTTTATCATCTGTACAAATTGGCAGCCCTTACCGAGTCATTCTTTCACAATGGAAGAGATATTAAACCCGAGCACAGTATCTTGAAATGAATTCACGATGTTTTAATAATCACTAGCACTGCAGGAATGCCATTTCTTCTCAAGCTTATTGAAATCCATGCAATTATTGACCTTCTTTCCTATTAATCCAAAAAAATCTGAATGTCTACTTTAGAAGACATTCCTGACATTTATCTTCTTAAACTGAGCTATTCTTCACCATCAATTTAGTACAATGTAAGCTACAAAAGTGAAGCAGCTTTACTTAAAAAAAAAAAAAAAAAAAAAAAAAAAAGGAGGGGGAGACAATTTATGGTATCCAGAAAATTAAAGCAATCATCTTTCAAAAAGAAACAACAGGAGAGTAAAACTTCTGTCTATTCACAGCTTAGCATCTGAAAGCTTAAGAAAGACTGCAACATTATCTTTCCTCCAGTAATTTTTTTTTAAATGTAAAGTGAGCATATTGCTTGGATGTTAATCCAAATGCAGAACTTAGCAGAAGCCACACTTAATTGAGAAATTCACACTAGTATCATTTTTTCTGTTACATAAAAAGTTGACAAAGTATGTTGGCAGCCTCTGAAAACTGGAAGAAACTATGCCTCGCATAAATCATTATATTAACAAACATTTCCTTATTATATGTAAGTCAAGTAAGTAATGAAAATAATCTAAGAACATCCTTGTTTTCCTCTTTTATGCAGATCCGGAAGTGAGTGGTGGCATCTATTCTGTCTGTCTGATGCTCATCTTGAAGCTTAAAACTTGCCATTGCTGATGACAAGCTTCCCCAAATGGATTTCAGACCAAACACACTCTGCTAGACTGAAACATGGTCATCAGCAAAGGACCAAACTTTTTTGCGGTGGCTTATCATTTATCTCTTAAACTGCCCTCACCAACAGATGCGCAGTCTCACTCTCCCCTATTTGTACTGCAAAAATACTAGCATTTTAGGAAAAGAATTTCTCACACAGCAAAAACAGGTATTTGCCCTGGAAACTGAAGTCTACTCACTACTGAAGCAGCATGAGACAAAGCAGCTTCACCCTCTTCTACCAGCATGATACAGCTGTGACTGGCAAGGCCCAAAGGAGCAGGTGAGAGGCACTGAGGATCACAGTCATTATTAAATCTGCGGCCACCTTGAAAACACCTAAACATGGGTATGTGAGATACTAAGACCTCTTATTTGGAAGCAAGACTGTGACTACTTATTGTATGTCATTATACAGCCATCAACTGTAAATACTTTATCATTCCTAGAGATTAAAGAGTCTATATCCCATTGCCAGTGTGCCGAGTCAGCCGGTCTCCTGTGGGTATTTCATTTAGTGGAAAGACATTATATTACACTCAAGCATGACAGTCCTCAGAACATACACAGTTTGTAGGAGGAGCTGCTACAATTCTGCAAGTGAACAGTTACCAACGCAAAATATTCTTGCCACCTCGGAAGAGACTAATGCCTTTGAATTTCACAAGACATCTGCAAACAGCAGCAGCTGGAGGAAG
Source organism: Fratercula arctica (assembly GCA_947846985.1). Classification (NCBI taxonomy): domain Eukaryota; kingdom Metazoa; phylum Chordata; class Aves; order Charadriiformes; family Alcidae; genus Fratercula; species Fratercula arctica. The sequence continues at coordinate 9,950,155 of CANTUZ010000002.1, read as the reverse complement.
AGGGAGCTATTTCAGAGGGAGAAAGTGACATTTATTTGTCCCATCAAAATCCGTTCAGGTTTAGCTGAACAAGGCTGTCCACCTGCATTGCCCTTCCCTGGTGTCGAGCAGGACAGCGCTGGCTGGCTGCCAAAAGAGCAACTGAACACAAACCTTGAGGATCCTGACCCTTCGCTCCCAAAATGCGCCTTTACCATCACTGCACGTAGGAGCTGCCAGAGGTGTTTTCAAACTAAGGTTAAATGCTTTCCCTCATCTTGGAAGCCTTGGTGATAAAAGCCTATTTCTCAAAGCACTGCTCTTACAGCCATCCTAAGGAATACACAGTGCTGTCGCGAGCCACACGGCCTCAAGGGAGGCACCCAGCAAACCGAGTGACATTTAGCTATTTAGTTATTAGTTTATCACTGGATAATGCATAAGGTCACTACAACAGAGACGGGAGAAACCAGTTCATCAGGGCCGTTTCACACAGGATGGTCTTTATCTTGCATCTTATTTACAGCACATAGTCACATGAGCGTATTGCACCCGAGGAAAGAAAGCGGTCTCAACAGCTAGCCTGCTTTTTCCTATTTTCAGAGAGCTTGACTTGGAAGCTCTGAAATTCTCCCTGTATTTTTCTCTAGACACAATGCATGCCTACATAGATTGTAGTTATTTCTAAAATAGCCAGCAAAAAACAAATTATGTGGAAACTTACTGAAACCTGGGCTGACAAAGCATAAGTATCACTTATTTGCCACCCGAGCTGAAGAACTGGCAGCAGTAATGATCTGGCTGGGCTTGTTTCCAAGCACCAAATGGCACTGCAGTGACCGTAGTCTCTACCTGCTTCTTCCAAACTTGACATAGTCTGCCCTGGTAGAGGTAACAGATCCTTATCAGTCTCTCCCCTCACTCCCAAACTTCAGTTTCAGTGTTAGGTTATGACATACAGGTTAGGCTACAAAATAAACAGGCATCTCCACTTCTATGACCGAGTTTGTAACCCAGGCTCAGGCATTTTGTCCAATATTAATTCTTTGTCTAATTTGCCTGTTCTCCTCATCCTGCTTGCTCTTCAGATACATTCTCTCATCCCCACCATGTCTTTCACTCTGCCCAGTGGTTCCTAACCCCAGCACGGATCCAGCTTCCCAGCTCCCTGACTCCAAGCTGGTGGTCGTGTCTTGCGGCAGCCGGTCAGGAGCTCCTATTTACCCCACCCAGCCCCTGCCTTTCTTGCCCGTACACTTACTCCAGACAATTTCCCCTCTTCTTGCCAGGGAATGAGAAGTAAATGAGAGCACAGTTTGAAAAAGATCCTCTACTTGTATTTTAAATAAACACTTCTTCATACCAGCTCTCCCTCTCCTGCCAACCCCATATCCTTGTTGTTATGACCAGATATACCTCATCCCAAAGCAGCCCTGAACTGCGAATGCATGGAAAGTGCTGTTGAATTTCACACAGCTCTTACGTACTCAAATGACTCAAGTGACTCAGTGCAGTCAAACTCAATTTTCTGCCTTGAAAAATTGAGCAATAATAAAACATTCATAAATAACTCACTTGGGCATATCAGTATTTTGCCACCATTTCAATCTCTGAATGCCACCAATTCAATCTTTGGAAAATTTCAACCAAAATAGTTCAAATCACGGCAGAAAACCAGCACAACATCTTGGTTCAAACCACCAAAATCTGGTAGCACTACACACACACAGAGCAGCTCTATATTTCCCATCATAAGGAAACTTTAAACCCTTATGAAACAAGCTTTAGTTAAGTTTTTGAACTGAGTAAGAAAAAGTTATTTTACATCTAAGAAAGGTCACACTTCAAAAAAATAAGATTATAGTTTACTTACCAAAAAAAATTACAAAAACCAATAACCAGCAAGATACTTTACTGTTAAAAATATAAACAATGCTGATTTCAAGCTCCCCTCAGTACCACAGGTGTCCATTTGGCTTAATTTAAGCAGCAAATATTTACTATCCTCCAAGTACTTTCACTGATTTTAAGGTAATAGTTACCCAAAACTCTCAACAAATGCCCACCAAGACACATTGAGAAAACAGGGTTTTGCCCTTAATAGTGGCGTATTTCATACAATTATATTCCACAACAGAAATTTGGGTCAAAACAACTTTAACACAGTCCAACAAAATCAGAGGGAGAAGGAAATATTTGAAGTTTGGAACTCTTCCTATTGGCCTCTCTCCTTTTTCCCCCTCATAGTTAAGAATTCTGGGGTTTTTTTTCCCCACTTGCTTTTTGAGTAAGATTCCAGTTAAACTTTGAGGCTGATAAGTTTTTAAAGGTAACAAATATTTTCTAATCCTAAACCCAACCCTCCTTCTCCATTTTTTGTTTAAACTAACATGAAGATCCCCTTTATAACCTGCAAGGAACATGAGTTGTCCCTCATCGTCAGGATTCACTAGTGCTGAAACAATGATGCTTCCTGCCAGAGCACTTTCTCCAGGCACAATGGAACCAAGGGCTGGGGTTTTGAAACCTAAAAATTTCAAAAATGGCAAAACTACAGAAGTACAGCTGATATAAATCCCACAGCAGTAGAGCTGCATACTATACACGTAATTGAATATCACTAAGAAATACCTACTTATTTGATCACTGAGCAGGTTTTAACTTTACATATATGACATTTTGCAGAACTACTAAAATATGACTGATCACATTTCTTGGCTGATAACCAAAGGCCAATCATACAAAATTAATTGCAAAGACATTTGTTATTTGCTGAAAAATGAACTACCAATATTTGCTTCTAAAAAAAAAAAAATTAGTCTGATTCTTTTCCTTCTAACATCCATAAAAAAAGACTGACCTCCACTTTTTCCTCTAAACAAACTTTGCTTCTACTATCCCTAAAGAGCGAAATAAAAATCTGCCCTAAACTACAAAAACATGTGTAGGGGGAAGCTTGTATTTTCAGATTTTATATTGCTGAGAATTTTCTTCTGAAAAAGCTTTCAGGACAATTCCAACAGGAGTTTGACTGCGTGATAGATTAATTTTATACAGTACATGTGAAACTAAAACTCTAAGGTTCAGCCAGAGCTGCTACTACCAGACAAAAATGCACTTTTTTTTTTTTTTAGTAAGAAAGTATGTAAACTACAGTGGATTTTTTTTTAAGTTATGAGGTACTTGTCTATTATTCTGAAATACCATTATATTTTTATTATTTTTTTCCAGTTTAATAGGAATACACTAGTACCACAATTTTAACTTCTACTTCTGCCAAATTCTAATTGTCCTAAAAATAGTACAAATTAATGTAACAGTTCTCCATCACTCAAAGTTTTTGAGGTTTTTGTTTTAGCATTTGTTTTTTTTTTTTTTTTTTTTTTTTTTTGCTTAACAGTAGTTAAGCTATAATTGTAGGAGTGGGTTATTTTACCATTAATGTTAAACTCTACATTCAGCAAGTATTTGCTGCTAATAACCCTCAAGTGCCCTCCGGAATTTTGCAGAAAAGACCACGCAGACCTATTTAACTTCAAAAATTAATGAAGAGCAGGTGCAAAAGCCAGTTTTCATAATGGTCCATTTTTGATAAAATAAGCATACTGTAACATAGATGCATAATAAATTTTTATATGCACAGTAGTTACTCCCATTTTTCATGGTTTTGCTATCTGGACAGTTTCAAATTACAACCAACTATTCTGTACAAGCATCAACTAAAACTCCCAATAAAAAATATTTTTAGCTATTACTTCACCATTATTAAATCTTTTAGGAAACTTCTCTACTTCATAAATCTCAATAGTCTTCAAGATACCTATTTTCAAGTTAACAGGTTTCAACCTAAAAGAAGACAGAATTGCAAATTCATGTGATCAGCCAAGGCTGCAAGATTCTACATTTCAGTCCAACATTCGGGCCAACTCTGACACTGGGGGAAAGGATAAAATATTTGTGTGCCTTTCCAGTGAGATCCCATAAGGCTGGTTCACATTCATACAGAAATGGTTACAAAGACTAAGCTACCAAATGTCCATATGAGAAAGACCCAGCAGAGCACTTATGGTAAATTTTTGGAGGAGTCTTCTCCCCTTCTCATCATTATTGGGTTATATAGTAGCATTATTATTGATTTAGTATCCTTAATATTGATTATTTAGTATCATTATCAGATTGATCACTTCGTACAGTGCACCAAATTGCAAGGAAAGACTCCTAAAAACGTAATTTCTAGCTCGATTTAAAGCTAGTTGTACAAAGAGCACACCAGCAAACAGCAGATGATGTGAAGCAGGCATGCACCCATCAACAGCAGATGACCTGAAGCAGACAGGTACCTGTCATGCCACAGTCAGGCCTCGAAGTCCTTAACCAACAGACACATACTCCTTCACAAAACTGCAACCACTTCAGCACTGTAGCCCCTTCTAAACCACTACCTGCAGCCCTGGTGTTAGTATTTCAAAGACCTGAGAGAAATTGTCATTTTGGAAGACTGAAGGGCTCTCAAGCAGCCTCTCAGCAAGGCTCTGTGGGCTGCAAGGGGACACAGCTCTGCCCATCCTCTTTTCTTCTGTGAAAACATGGCAACGCCTGAACATCAAAAGCAAGGTACTGAACAGCAAGATTTTTCTTAAACTACCAAAGAAAGTAATTTTTCGTCTGTACTTTTCCCTGTTTTTAAATGTGTTCAACTATCATTTCATTTATCTTTGTGTAATTTGACTTTGAAAATTCTTACATACCATCTTTTTTGGAATACAAGAACTGAGGTCTAGAAGGAAATTACGCTGGAAATAGGGTTCTGTGCAGATTTCCAAATAGACCACAATCACAGACATTTTAGAAATACTTCAAAGGAGTAGATAAGGGCACACCGAAGTGCTACTGACAGGTATTTTAGTGTCTTAAATCTTTAATTTTGTGAAATTTACTCTGACAAAAAAAAAAAAGTACCCACTCTTCCTCCCACACACACTATAATTTACAGCACCTCAGACTGACATTTTTATACAATTCCACATGCCCGCAGGTTGTACAATTTCCCCTTTTACTAACTTCCATTATTCAATATAGCTAAGGCATAACTTACACCTTATCAATCACTTTTGGAAAAAAAAAATGCAACGCAAACTTGTGTCTGCAATTCATTAGAGTTGTGAATAGCTCATTGAACATGACTTTCACACACTCAGGCAATCCCACCTTCTGAAAGAACACGAGATAAGGTTACTTTAATCCTTTCAAAGAACTACACTATTTTGCCTTCCTTTTATCCCTTTAAATATCCTTCCTAGTTAAGAAATTAACATTCTCTCTCATACAATTCTTACACAAATTGTACTTTTACTTTTCCACATCTCTTGTTAATTACATGATGTTATCTCCAATAATCTATTCATGAAGCACAGATAACTTTGGTTACCAATAAAAGGGAAAACTTAGCATAAATTGCTTAGCACAAAGTTAATCTTATAAAGCAAGGAATAAAGAGGATCTAACAGCTATTATATGACTTATCAGCTTCTCTAAAAGGGTCACTCTACTTTTTTTTTCATGAGACTAATTAAATACCTTAACAATGTCATTGAAACTTCATGAATCTTTCAATAAAATACGCCCTGCCTCTACAACATGTTTTCATTTATTAATCTCACTTAAAATGCAAAGAGCTAGGAGAACCCCATTGACAGTTAAGCAGGGCCACTCCGTTAATTCTTCTTATATGGTTTAAATGCAAAGAATAATGACCACTATAACCTATGACAATTAAAACTATAGCCATCTGTCACAAGATGTTAATCCTCTTATTTCAGCAGCTACTAGACTTTTTGAAAAGCTTTCCTAAAATGCCTACTTTCCGGTGCAAGGAAATGACTTTTCATCCTCTTGTGTAGGAAGCCCTGCATCATATATCTTGGATATGGTTCAAAAATTTGCAAGTAGAAATGTATATATCCCACAAACGATGGCTTTTCCCGTTCAAGTTCCATAGTATTCTCATTTACTGTGCACAGCATACAGAAAGGGAATGATTCATTGAAATTTTATAATAAAGCTTATTTTGGTATTTCCTTAAATACAGTCTAAATGACTCAGTAGTGTTCCTATGATGACTAAGACAATTCCATGATGTGAATTCCATTCCATCAATGCGAACTAAAACCTAACAAGCATGACGATCTTCCCAATGGATTTAGTATTGTAAGACAACCTTACATAAAAATTCATGCTTTACATAAATAAATAAATTGCTTTTCAATCAAGGACAAAAATTAAAGTCCAGAGTAATCGTAAAACTCAAGACAATGATTGTATGCTACCCACACATGAGTCTTTTCAAAGCTTCTAGAATACATTTTCTGAGGGGAAAACACAAGGAGAGAGCAAGTGCTGGTTCAAGTATGAGGACTGCACAGATCCTAGTAACACAGGAGACTGAGTCTGAGAGAATGGGTTGATATTTTCCTCAATTGAGTTGAAAGTAATTTTTAATATTGAAACGTTCCACATAACTTGCACAAGCTTCTCTTTGATGCTACACAACTCCAAGCAATAAGAAAGTGCGTTGTGGGATTTAGCCACAAGTCCAGGTCACCTGGAAGAGAAATCATCAATGCCTGATTTAACTGTTTAAGGTCCCAAAATAGAGCTCAGTCATTGTGGAAAACCAGTACAAGCAAGGAGAGAAAGGCATGGAATCCCTTATTATTTAATCCAACTCATGATCAAATAGCTAAAATGAGGACACAGGCAACACAGAAAGAGATGGTACTCCCAGCATACTAAAACAAACCCAACCAGTTCAGGAGACTAAAGCTAAAGTTTAATTGTGTATTAAAAGTATCCCTTTTCAGCAAGTTTCAGGGCATCTCCCCTAACACATCAAGCAGGGACATACTCATGTTGCAAATGGAGACAAAAATACTCCCCACTTCAGTGTGTTTCTCTGAGAAGTGACAAAGCAGAACAGCCCACAACCAACCAGTTCTACACAGAAGGATTCACAGGTTTCTTGAACCTCCACCTCCTCTACCATTGAGGTATGTATGTTAGAAAAGGAAAGTCTCCAGGACAAACGGTCCCATTCAAGAACAATTGTCAGAAAGCACTCCTAAATGAAATGCAGGCATAGGAAATGTATTATTAACTAAATCCCAACTCTAGTGCTGATGTGCAGAAAAACCAGGCTCCCATCCATCCGGTTTGTATGGATGAAGGAAGCATGTCTCCAGCAAGCAGAGACAAGCCATAATAAGAAACAGTGTGACAGAAAAGTTACAGCAGCCTGCACGGCCTGAAGGAAGCCTAAACCCCAAACTCTCGGATTAGAACACAAACCTAAGTAATTTCTTAAGCAGATGTTTTAAACTAATTTGTCTGGAAGATTCAGTTTCACTTTAGTGTGCAATCCTCTTCAGGGGTGTGGTGTCGAAGAGCATGTCACCATATTTGTTTGGTGGCCTCTAACTATTTAGGACAAAGTACAATACAAATAGAAATTGGAGAAAGAGTATAAGGGACATTAATGCCATTTAGAAAGATGAAGTCTCCCTTGAAAGAAGTGAATTTTAATATAAATTTTAAATCTTAAAAATATTACATATTTAAAAAATTTTAATATAAATTTTGAATAATTTTATTTAAAGACAATAAAACCCTTCTGCATATTTTTTGTGCCAAAAGCTAACAGTTTTAAGGATGTGTAAAAGTTCTGGATTCAAAAGTTCTGGAACACCTCTGCTTTCAGAGCTAATGAGATAAAACATCTAACAAAATTCATGCCTTATTCTTGGACTTACCAGAGACTGCTCCATGGAAATATTATTACGGTGTTTATTGATCTAGTGTATCTTGGTGACCTGCAAGTCACTAACGATTACAAACAACTCTGAAGTCAGAACTAAATTGGATCACAAATATCAAATTCAGGATTTCTACATTACACTCCAAGCTTGAAGGTGCAGTTAAGGTTAATTTAAAAACAATCTGAGAACCTCAAAGATAAATACACATGACTTGGGGATGATGCTTCTCCCTTCATCAAAAAATGCTCAGATTGCTACAAAAAAAAGTCAAGAAGCAGCCAGCTTTATCAAAGACAAATATTAGAATTGCTGCTGACCTGGACTTTCACCTGTATTCGAAAATGACATTTCAGACCTAACTATTTAGTGGTTGAATTACCCGATTCCTGATTTTTAATTCTGTATGGAAATCTCATTTTTGAGATGTTTTACACATCTCTGACCTTGCAAACACATTCATGTGAGAACTTTACATACCCAGAGCTCCAAATGTGCCTGCAGGTACTACTCATGTGCTGTGTACGAAGGCCTGAACATATTTTCCTTTTTGAGTATCCAACATTCATCCCATAATATTCCTCTAGATTACCTCATTTTATTGTAAACAGTAGCATGACACTGTTTTATAATGAATGAAGCACTTTTTCCTTTCACATTCTAAAGAATTAGCAAGAATTGAAGGTGTAGAAGGTAAATAAACACACATTTTCCTATATATATTTGTATTGTGATGACACAAACGTACTGAATTATCTTTTAAAAGAACATTTTCTCCGCTCAGTGAAAATAGCTTAAGAGAACTATACTATCATCTAGGACTTTGTAATATTATAATAAATATATTTTAGTTCTCCATTTGGTGTTTATAAACACCGGGTTACACTTACTGCATTGTAGTAGGAAGTCAATTGTATATTTTAATTGGATTTCTTTATGTCTTGAATTCTGCAAAGTATCTCTTTAACAGTGCCTAATTAATGGCTAAATAGCTATATGCGTAATATTTTTTCCTCTGTGCCCCAATAAAAATTTGTGCTTAGCTTACACAACTTATAATTACATGAATGAAACGTGAAGTTTATCAAAAACAATGTACAAACCTATATATAAGAAAATATATCTAAATAAAAAACTTTTTTACTGTGAGGGTGACCGAGCAGTGGCACAGGTTGCCCAGAGTGTTTGCGGAGTTTCCATCCTTGGAGATATTCAAAAGCCATCTGGACACAGTCCTGGGCAACCAGCTCTAGGTGGCCCTGCTTGAGCAGGGGGGTGGACAAGATGACCTCCAGAGGTCCCTGCCAACCTCAGCCATGCTGTGATTCTGTATGTAGCAGGTACTAAAACTGAGACTGAAGAAAATCCAGCATCATTAACACAGAAGAAAAAAAAAATAATAATTCTACAACTCTGGTTTCCTTGGCAGTGCTAAACAGCAATCACTTAAAAAGGTAAATGACAATAACTACAAAACATAAATGAACAAGTTTGATTTTAGTATCTACAGAGCATGTGCACTGGAGCTAGCATGACAAGTTAAAGGGTTACTGCATTTAGAAACCATGTATTTCTCTCTTATTTAATAGCTGTTACCATCATGTTTAGCTGCTGCTGCTCCTCCTGCAGATGGGAATTCATTGATATGATTAAATTTGATGGTATGATAATGTATGGTAATCGCGATTAATCAGAAGCCCACTAGCAAATGGAGGATGTTGGGTATTATGTCACCTGCATTTTAAACTGCATTCCCTCTATGCCAGCCTGACAATATTTGACAGCTGGAGGGATCTCATGCTGCATCTGCTCGCTACTACTTATAGATCTGATAAGAGAAAGTGCCCATCATTCCGTCACTCTCTTAAGTGCTGTAATTATAGGGCTTTGCAGTCAAGTTGTGAAAACAGTGTTAAAAACGAAAGCTTTTTGCTAGCTGCTGAACAAGCTCTGTCTCACATCTGCAAGGGCTATAATCTGAAAGAAATGTAATTTGATGCAGCAGTCTCATTCAAACATGATTTGCATGAAATGCTGTATAAAGCACTATCCAAGAAATGTCAATCAACACCACCTGATACCATGTATCCTGTTAAATGAAAACAAAATGCTTTCTACACTACCTGTGATCTGCCACTGCTACACAGTAATAGAGTGAAAATTTCATTTACTGTTACTCATTATAGTAAAGCCATAGCTAAAGCAGAATAATTGTAAGGAAGTAGGAGAACCATTTTCACAAGTGGCTTTTTATTTCCATTAACAGCTTGTCTCCTACATACATACTGATGCAACCATGTACTAGTTACTAAATATCAATTCTTACTAAATATCAGTTTGAAACAACTGCCTTACTGAGCTACAGGACTGTATAAGTTGTCCTTACTGTGAGTCCGGGAGAGTATGAGCCAGGACCTCAGTAACAGTTGCTAAGATCCTTATTCACATGTAGCAACTCACGATTGAATTTGAAATAATGGAAAAAAAATTTACTCCCTGTTTGCATTTCCCACAAACACACACACACGACTGCAAGTAGTTGTGTTCTCAAAAGCACTGCAAATTTCTGCTTCTACATATGGCAAGAAATGTTTATATAAAGGCACACCCACAGACCGAGGTACATGGTAATACGATTAAACCAACCCAAGTTTGCTAAAACAGTGTTGTAGGCTGATCCAAGTCAGCCCAAGGAACACTTTGGGGGGAAAACTGTATTCTAATGTACCTTTTATAATTAATTTGTATAGCACTAATATATTGCTTGTCTAAAAGAAATGTTTCAAGCAAGTGGCAATGAAGGACAGCAACCTCTGTTTTGAGCACCTGTTTAAAATCCTCTCACAGATTAAGGCATAAAGAAGTGTTTAAAAACAGTATCTGAATTACAAACAACCCTTGAAAGCTCAGAATTTGTCAAACTGAAGTTTTCCAAAATGGTGGGAAAAAAATGAATCAAATCTAATTGATTGCCTTTCACAGCATCCATTTAAGAGAACACCTAAAGTCTGGGGACATCAAGTGGAAGCACGTTGAATAAGAATGTAAAGAAAGTTTACCAAGGTTTTTGCAGTTTAAGGAAAAAAGAATAAAAAAAATCAAGTATTCTTTGGGATAAAGATGATTTTGAAAAGAAAACCAAATCATGTCAAAACCCCCCGGGAAGTGAAAAGACATGTGATGTAGAATATCCAGAGGCCCAAGGACAAGGCACTCTATTAAAGTCTTATTTTCACGCTGAACAAAACATAAATTATGTTATACAATTCAATTCTTGCAGACTTGAATTCTACAGTTATCTGAAAGGTACCCAGTGCACTAAGGTGTACTATCAAAAGAGAAAAGTTTTGTGCATTAAAAAAATATCAACACCCTCCTGGGATAAATTAGTCAGGCAGCCACTAGTGCCATTTTATCTTGTGCCTCACACCACTTCAGACTATTCCAAACTCCAGCTCTGAAACTCAAGTTGACCAAAGTTAATAAAATGTGTCTGTGGGGTGGACACCTGCCCAGCTCACACCACACCCAGGGGGTCCCGTTAAGGACAGCAGCTAAATCAGAATTTATCCCAATTTCCTGAAAATTCTGCTGGCACAAAGCATACAGCTGCATTGACAGGCTCTGCTCTCTCTGCAGCGGTTTCAGAGAAGGATCGAGGGCAGAGACAGAGGGGGAATGGCCTCAGATCCAAGGAATTCCTCTCTTCTGCCTTGAGCAGCGTGAGGCAAGTTCTCCCCAACTTCTTCTTCACTCCAAATGCCTCATTCCAGCCCCAAATCTGGATGCTAGGGATACCTCACGATTTCTGGCTGAAGAATGGCATGACAACATTCGTTCCACTTCTGTATCTCCTTAAAAAAATGCACATATGTGCCACATGAGTATTACTTCAGTGTTCACTAAGTTAAATAAATGATGTTTGAAGCAAAAAGTCTTTCGTACTTTTTTTTATCAAGCAAACACTGAAATACTGCAGACACAGAATGTGCTTGTGGACTCACATAAGGGATAAAAAGATCTGGACCATCAACTTAGCTCCTAGTTTCATATTAAGTAATGACCTGGCCTCTACAGTAGTCAGTTAGCAGCAGCCTACATATAAAGCATTTAGAAACACCTCTTCCATTTTCTATTTAATTTCTTTTCGCCTTGTTTTATACCGTCCTTCTTCACAGAAGGCAAGAGTTGAAAGAGAAATTAGCCCAGCTAACAAACACTGGAGGACGGGAACCACGATGGTCCCTCTTGTATAACAAGAAAAAACACAGGCTTCGTATCTGCACTGGGGCATCCGCAAGAATTGATAATTTCATCAGAAAACGTGAAAAATTCAGAAGACCCATACAACTAGCCTATGAATAAAGTCTTCTGTCACGTTCCCATAAATGTATCAGTCCCCAAAGTAGACTGCTATCTGTGAAATGCCAACTGTGATGCCGAGACAGGAACTCAGAAAAAGGCATCTTAACCACTTTAAAGTGAAGGCAGATCATAACGCAAGACCTTCAGAAGGACTCTGCCAAAGAGGTTATCTTAATCTGTTCTTTAAACAGATTAAAGAATGCACACAGTTGGCACTTTCACAGTTCCAGGTTAATTCAAATACCTGGAAAAATATTATCATCAACTATGCTTGAAAATTGGATTGCTATCAACTACATGAAGAGTACTGTGCAATTTAGACAAGCAGAGAAGCCTCCACGGAACTCAGGTCTTTAACTCCCAGTTACCACAAGTTCACCATGTTGCTCAGCTGTAACGTGCCTCAGATCCACCATTTATTCAGTCCTAATCAGTTGAACACAACTTTCAAACATCATTTACACTAAGTCACCCTGAATGCTTACGGAATAAGACATAGACAATGTCCTTGCTTGAGTCAAGATTACTGTAAATGTTAAAATAACACTAAGTAGGGAACACAGATTCACACCTCTATGTCCTTTCTAGTACTTCCTCTCCAAGCATTTCAGAAGTTAAGCTTTAAGTAAGAAATAATTGAACAATGAGCCCTACCCTGAAATATTAAAACTTAGATTCAAGGTTAAGTGAATTTAATCAGTCCCAACTCCAAGCAGGTTCAATCCTGATCAGCATTACCCTAATTTAGTACTACATTATTTCTTGTAATTTAGAACTCGCACCAATATGCTAACATGCTCATTACAACTTTGTTCAACTCTCCAATTACATCCTTCAGCAGAAGGTTGTAAGAATTAACCATTACATGGTTACAAGTCACTTCATTAGCCCTAAATTAATAACACCTGGTTTCCAATGGATTTATGACTTGCAATTGATTAGCTCTGATTGAAGCTCTTCCCATGTTCAGAGCACACACAGGGTCTCTGTGTTGAGAGGTTTCTCTCCTAGATAAGACAGGGACTCAGGCAATTTTTCCTTCAGTTTAGCCCCTTTTAGGTCTCTCCGTACAAGAATTTCATTACCTTTAATGTTTCTACCTCTGCCACATTCAATCAAAATAAACCACCCAGTTCAAAATTAAAGGAGAAAGCAGGCTACAAATACTTAATTCTAACCCTGCAGTTTTTTAGAAACAAAGTGATCAGAAAAATCAGTTGACACTTGTCCTTTGATTAGGCAATCCTAAAAACAAGAGCAAATTCAAGTTATTACACATCCAGAGATTCTTTTTACAATGAGGAAAAGGATGAATGAACTATAGTCTGGAATACTTTGATCTTTTTCAAATGGCTTGTCAAAGTTGTCTAACCATTGCTATATTGCTATAAGTCAACATTTATACATAAACAAGTGAATTATAATGGCACAAAGGCATTTGACGTGTAACAGAGCAAAAAAGGTAGTTCTGCAAGATAAAACGTTCAAGTCAAAAAGTAAATTTGTCTTCAGCTCAAGAGCTAACATACTACATTTAATAAAACAAACATGAGATATGTACACAGTGACACTTAATTCCTAATCCTTATATGAGTGATAACCTATGCAAAATTTATAAAGCACTTCATAAGGGAAGTCCATATTATAACCATTTTATAACTCAGTGAGTCATGAAAAGATTAAGTAATTTTCTCAGGGTCATATGGCAGGTTACGAGCCAAAGTAGGGAAAACACCAAACCACAGAGGGCAACCAAATCAAGGTACTGGATCCTCTTAGTTAAGAAGAGGAAGGAAAAAAGAAGCACAGTGACTCTTTGCTAGTGCATTGCTTACATAAAAACGCATCAAGCAGCCATTTTTCCTTCAGGCAAAAGGAGCAAGAGTCTTACGAAAAACGTTCAATCTATTTTATTTCTCTTTAAAAACTGTTGCATACAAGATTAGCTAGGCCTGCCGTACTTCTCAACTTGCAAAACGAAAAGTGAACAGAATTAACATCTAATTTCACAGTCAATTTAAAAAAAAAATAATTTCCAATTTTTCTACAATGATGTAAACACACTTCAAAGATGTCAATTACAATGCCTTTACAGATACTCCTTGTCCTCCAATTTCTTTTTCATCCCAAATTGTGTTTATTGGCAAAGCAACTTACTGGTAAAGGAAAACAAAAAGAAGATACTTGTTTTCATAAAAAACCAATCATAATTACTTTTTAAATGTTAATAAGGTCTCCACGTAATACTAAAGGCTGCTGAAGAAAACTATTTCTTCTGAAAACCACAATATTTTTTAATAGAAAAGTATCTCCAGTTAAAGTGTTGATGATAAAATTGTGTAACATGAGTTTGCTTAATGAAACTGTGATTTTACTTCTTAACCTTTTTATACCTCACAGAAAACCACGACAATTTAAAAACTCAGTTACTGTACAAAATATGGACATCACAACTCCTCAGCTAGATGTCCTGGTCAAAAAATATTCTGTGTCAAAACCAACAAGGTATGCACATGGCAATCAAAAGTCACAGCAGGTTTCTGAAATCTGCTTCTTTCAAATACATCTGATATCTACGCAAGTAATTTACTGTGTGACACCACACAGATGTTCACAAACATCTACTTTCCTCCTTCAACACCACACACATTAACAGAGGATCATTTTTGTGTTTTATATATTTGGGAAACATAATATATGGGTCTTCATTTGAAAATATTTAAGGCAATATTGCATGAACTTATTTTCCTTTTGCTTATTTTGATACTCAGCAAACCACCTGACCTAAAGATTTAGGACAACAAAACTGAAATGATGAGAAAAGGTCTAGAAGCATGCACTCTCTCCCTCACAGAATTAAAAAAAAATAATCAAGTGAAATTAGCAGCTAAGTGCCTTGTTTGTTTTAGAAGTTAGAAACACAAGAGAAAGCAAGGTCATGCACTGCCATTCACATTTTTTACATAAAAAACATGAGGGCATTTAAATGCCTGAAGTAATGACAAAAATGATTGCCGACTTTTACAATAAATATATATTACTGATTTTTAAGCTTAGAGATTATTTCAAGTAGCCTTTTATTATATCAAATAAAATAAGGATTCTATTTATACAGAAAGAGTCAAGTAATAAAATGAAGCCCATATTCCTTAAGACAAGATGCATTCACGCCTCTCCCACTGGAGAGACTGGTTCAATAATTTTACAGTTAAACAGAATTAATTCTACTCTCAAAAATCCATTGACCTTAAGCTTTTAACAAACATTTTCAACTGCAGAGTGTATTGTCAATATTTACAAATCCTTAAAATTATATTTCACTAGAACAGCTTTTATTTGCTATATTAATATTTCCTTGCAAATGTATGCTTATCCATATCAGAGAAGAAGAAACAGCTGCTACTCACAGGAAATCTCTGGGGTCCTACAGCAGGTCTTGGCTGGGCTGGAACTGGCAGCAAGGGCACTGAAACAAGAAGCACCTTTTAACACCATTTGTTTTACCTAACAGTTGTTGCTGTTATTTCCAAAAGCAGTTGCGTTAAGAACCACAATTAAAATCTGCTACGTTCACCCTCAAATGTCACAGTTCCTACAATTAACTTTAAGCAACCATTCCCTCCCCTGCAACATGCAACAGGGCAATTAGGATTCTCCTAGTTAATTTACATAATTTAATTCTGCATTTTCCAGAATTAAATTGCTCCTTGTTGCAGGAAGGAAAACCAGAATACTTATTCAGCCAAATACGTCTCTTTGACAAAGCTGACAGAGACTCTAACGATAATTTCATGTTTCAAACAGAAGACTACATGATTAATTTGCCTTTTCAACTTCATGCCCCTCAAGATTTCCTAGGTATCTCCCAGTCTTACCACCAAACTCCCACAACAAGCATGGGCAAGAGAGGTTCTAGCTGGTATAAATCACTGTTCACAGGAGGGCAAAATGAGGCAGGCAGTGGCAATTAACAGCAAGCAGAAGATACTTAATCTGGCCTTGCCACTGTAATGGTATTTGCAACTGTGATCCCAGCTTGTGTAATCACAGAACTGCTGAACTCAGATGAAAGACTGCTGTTTCACGAAGAGACACCAAGAAGAATTAGGAGACCCTTTTTCTGAAAAATAACCTCCAAAATTAGTATTTCGGGGGGATTAATATGGATGACTCCTCTGTACAACTGCATTTCAAAAGACAAAAAAATACTTCCCGAAACATTAACTTAATATTATGTCGTAATGCACAAAGCATCTACTGCTGGATCACCCTGGGGACTGAATCTTTACTTGAATCCCCAGAACACATTGTAATGACAGATTTCGCATTTTCCAGTGCAGTTTTTTTTCCTCTCTGAGTTGTCCAAGTGGTTAAAAGTACAAATGTTTCAATGTTAAACAAAGGCCTAAGGAAGTTAAATACAACATTTCGAAGAGCACTGAATTTATTAAATTTACTAAAAACTTTTAGTAAGGTTATTTTTCTTCTATTTGTTTTTAGCATTTCTGAAAGCAACAGGAAAATGTTTCTCACACGGAGTTAAATATCGACTTAGTACTGTATTACACTTCAAAGCAGGAAAGACGTTAAAGAAATGCAGCTAGTTTAACGGAGAAGTTAGGTGTAATTTCCAACACAGGAATTTACTAAGATGCCTCAAAAAATCCCTTTTTTCCCCCCTTGGTAACTGAGGCACAAGAACGAATGCATTAGTGGTTATTTTTAGTTCATGTCCATGTCTGGTTTCTATCCACTTTCATTAAGTACTTGTGGTTTACTAGTTCAGGGACTGACGGGGTAAACTAATTGCATCAGTCTTTCAGCACCGAAGGACTGTGTGCAAACTTTGTATCACGTTACATGAGAAAATTAGCTGAATAGTCTCATCTCAGCTTCTAATGAACATCTGTCGATATCAAACAGCTATGGCCACCTGGAAAAAATTGACAGGGTGTTCTTGACAGATCTAGGACTAAAATAGCTCAGGTATTACAGGTCAGAGAGGCACTGAGAAAAATCGTGTAAGGTGCGAAACGTAGAGAAATGTCAACTGAACAGGGCACTTGTGTCTATTTCAGTATCCTGCCTCTGGCAGTAGCATACAGAGATAGATATATTTATGTATTTTAAACAAATTAATTTAATACTCATGAAAGATATAGTAGTTCAAACTCTGTGTCCTTTCAATCCTTGGACACTGCTGAAACAGCAAAGAAGTTCCAAATAAGCATTCGTTTTCCTGATGTCAAATCTTCCATAGGTTTGAAAGTAGGTTTCAAAAATAATACACAGCATGTTGTTAGACACTATTTTAAGAAGATTAAATTGATTGTGGCTGTAAATTCCAATGCTATACCTGAAAAGATGAAGAAGGAATTACCATATTGATTATTTAGGAGAATTATAATGTAATTCTTCCCAGGACATCAAAACCGTTTTTAAAAGGTAAATGGCCTACTAATCTAGGGAGCTGCTATAAACTGCTCACTAGTTCGTATCAATTTTGGCAGCACCTCTGTATCCTTGAAATAGGTATTTGTGGTATAAACATTAAGGGGGAAAAAAAGACCTCAATACCTGTATCACCGGCTGAACTTCACAGTATTTCATAGTGTATTTCATAGTACATCTATCTACAGTCCTCCAGTATTTGTAAATTGATTATATTCGATTTTGGACATGCATTCAGCCAAAAATTACTACTTACAACTCAAAACTGATTTTCAGAATAGGACACAAAGAAGAGAAAGAAAACGATATGACAAGAAAGCAACTAAAAGAAATGGGATTCAGGCACAGCTGAACACCGACCGAACAGTATCTGCAGCAGGTATGCGCAGAGGCTCACATAACCATTTTAGGGGTTTTGATACGACTGAGTCCTCCTTAATCATTTATGAAGCTTCAAAGACTAAAAATAGGGAGAAATTTATTTGAAACAACACTGACTTGAAAGTAACTATTTTTTTGAACCAAGATTCAAGGCTGGGCAGGGAGATGGTAACCACTGTAAGAGATATGCCTTTGAGACATCAAAGGAATAGGCCAATGATAGGATTCTTCAAGAGTGCTTCAACTCACTTTCAGGCTGAAGTAGTTGGCTACTAGAGCTCTTACACATGTCACTTTAAACCCATGAAAATTTCATAACAATTTACAGGAGGTTTGAGTCTATCTTACAAAGTACTGATATACTTGACGCACTTCAAAACTAACTCAAACCAAAAAGATGTTGAGAAAGTATATTTCTATGATTTGCAGTTACAAAAAGTGTCCCAGGTTCTAACAATTAGAATTATGTGAGCTTAATCCTGCCATCAAATTAGAGAGGGAAAAAGAATGCCAGCCTGCATTAAAACATGACAGCACACCATTAAAATTACCAGAACTTAAGTGTGCATATCATGCACTTCCAGACATGGCATTTTTAGCTTCCAGGCATCACATTTTCAACAACAGAATCCCAATGAACTCTGCACCTATCTGGCTGTATTCTCAAATGTGTAAAAGCCCTCAGGTATCTGGAAATATATTCAGCCAAGAAGGGGCAGGACATCATCAAGTATGTGAAGCTGATCTTATCTTTCATACTTGCCCTTACCCTGAAATACATGATGCCGCATGTGAAACACATGCTGACATTGTCAAGTACCAGCCTCCTCCTACTGGGACCTCAGGTAGATGTTTATACTGTGAAGGACCTTAAGAAGAAGTTTAGCACAGCTCTCCCTGAGCTGGAATTTCTGTCTACCATTTGCCTGCAGTGATTGCTTAAAAACTCACCTTAATATGCAAATGCCATTGAAAATTTTAGAATTATGCTCATCTTCCCTGAAGAAGATGACTGATTTCCTACAGGTGTGCAAATGTATACTTTCATGTAACATATCTGCGCTGCTGCAGACTGGGAGACTGAGATGGCCACTACTCTCAGCCACAACAGAAGACTCAGCTTCCCATACATGCTCTCTAATCAAGAAGATTAAAATTCTACAGTGATTTCAAAGACTGCATTTAACAGCATGATGAACACCTATTCGCAGAAATAGTCTTGCCGAGAATTCCTTCAGCAAAACAGATGACACAAAGGCACCTCATAAGAACCAGCTGCCATCAATACACACAGCAAAGATCTGAAATACAGGTCTTAGACGACCCAAAAATGGACCACTCATTCTCCAGGGCTGCTCATTATGAGAGGATGACTAGACTTTTACCAGTCAAGAAATGAATGTACACACTAAGTCAGCAGGTATAAGATCTGGAAAAAAAAAAAAAACAAAAAAACCAAACAGTCTACAAATCCAATCTTGAAGATCTCTTAACATGCAGGAGGTACACAACCTTGTTAAAATTAAGATCTCCAAGTAAAGATAAAAAAAAAAAAAAAGACTAATGCTCAAGATGAAGCAAGGCCCCTGAGATACCCGTGGTGCGATAGAGGTAATGGTAAGGTTGAGACAAGCCTGAAGCCACCTGGTAATGTGAAAAAAAAACCCCAGACAAAAGAAAGAAGATACACTGGTATACTTTTGGCATTAGGGAAAAGCAAAAATTCTCAGTAGCCATTGCTGGTATTAGGAGGAAACTTGTTCACCAAGATGCAGAAGATTTGTTGACTGTTTCACAGCGAGCGAAGAGATGCATCCAGAATAGTTAAAAAACAATTTTTGCTTTTCACAAAACAAGAACTGTTGCTTTGAAAATGTTAGGAAAATGCACAGAAGGCATAAATCCAAGACTAAAGGACCTTCTGGACTACTTCCAGATAATCTGTCCTGATGCATAATTTGGTGGGAAGCACTGATTTTATTAGACAGGAAAAAGTGAAATAATGTCTATAAAGCCATCTGTGAGAAGCCTAATAGATCTCTATCAACTGACAATATCTAACCCTGCCAAATTCCTACTCTTCATTGGTCAAACAAATGATGTAAAGGTAGCACTGGCTTGGAGTTCTGATTATTTGAAGGGGGAAAAATACAGAAAACCTAATGATAAATACATATAAATTTATATGTATTTCTTTACTTTGTCTAGTCCCAGGAGAATCACAAATCAGAGCTACATGGGTGTCTTTTTTTTTCTCGTCTTAGGGATTAAACATTTTCCAAATGAGGAGTAATGTTAACAGTTCTGCTGAGAGCTGCCCTAAAAAGCGTAGCCCAAAGAGTGCTTGTGTTAAGTTATGGGGTTACGGGGCAGGGGGGGGGGAAAATCTATTTGCAGGCTGCAGATCAAGCTATCGCAAACATGGCACTGAAGGAGAACTAAGGGCATGTATCTTGTCAAGTAAGGAGAGCAGCTGGTACCTTTCACAGAGCAATTACAGTGCAAGGGGTGCCTCAGTGTACTCTCACTGAAATAGGTGGGTGGTCATTCTGCGAATGCTTGGCTGAAGCTGGAATGATGTGGGAAATCATAAACTGCAGAACTTACCTAGTTTTGAAAGCTGACATATGCTACTTTTTAAAAGCGCATTGTCTTCTCAGTTTCCATTTTTACCGCCCTTTACAGTAGAGTAACAAAGATGATAAAGAAGTTGAAAAGGCTTTACTATTTCAGCTGGCCACAGTCCAACAACATTATGTCTTACTTCAGGCAAAACATTTGTTTCAAGCTTAAGGAAAAAATATCATCCTGAAGCACATTTCCATTAAGTGATAAACAAGTTTTTGCTTCTCTGGCAAAGAATAAGATGTCATACTTGCATGACCAGGAAGGTGTTCGAAAAGCTCACCTTGTACAGGCGTCACTACTGTCCCCTTGAAATGTGGATTTATGTGTATGTTCTTCGGTTGCTGAGGTGTCACTGGAGGTGGAGTCATCATTATTCTAGGCGTTTCTATCTGAGGGGGCATATGTAGCCCTGGAGGAGGAGAAGAATGATGCTGATGCTGTAAAGGAAGCAGAGATTGTAACTGTTGCTGCTGCTGCTGCTGTTGTTGCTGCTGCTGCTGTTGCTGCTGTTGTTGTTGCTGCTGCTGTTGCTGCTGCTGGAACAGACTCCTAACAGGTTGCTGGTGTGTTGGAATTAACCTCTGTGAATGAGTCTAAAGTCAGACAAAAGAATAAAATCAATAGGCTTTAAAGTTAAAATATCCTGACATAAACCATCACAAAACCAAGACACCTTTGGAGAACAGTTAAGGACAAATATGAAAAGAATAACTTCTTTCCCAGATCATCAACTGGAACTGTTAGGAACCTTCAGCACAGGAAAGCAAAGAGACAACTGAAGACATTCATGTGAAAGAGAGGACGGCAGAGCAAGGAAGCACACAGGGAATGCAGACATTCATTCACTTATTTTTGGCAGGCAAACTGCCTAGTTTCATATGCAGGGTTCTGCTTATGTCACTGGAAACTGTCATCAACTGCAATAAGGTATATGTGATGACCACTAGAAATCTGAGTCCTAGTATCAAAACAAATCCACTAACTTTTGTTTCACATGTAGAAGAGCCTCTCTGAAAAAACAGACCTAACAGTAGCGACAAAAGTGAAAACACAAATTAAGCTAGATTCTTAAGATACCAGTGCAGCCTATCTACCCATATTGCTTGAAGAAAAAGTTACTTTAAAGATACCTTTCAAAGGTACCTTTCGTAACTCAGAAGAAAGTCTCTTGCTGCTCAACACCCTCAAACACAAATGGCCAAAATCAGTTATAATAAAAAAAAAAAAAAGAGTTATCATGTTTCTCTTCAGAGACATTCTTCTGCTTCTGAACTCACTGATACTAGATATCAGCCCTAGTCCAGTAACTACCAAATGGTAGTGCAAGAGTCCCAAACAGGCAACCTTTTAGTAACAAAGATGTGACACATCATTTTTTCCAGCAGCCATATACATAAAGCGAAGCAGCTACAAAGTATGCACGAGAAGATATTGTGATGAGCACAATATGTTTACAACATTTAAGATCAAAATAACTAGCAAAGACTGCAGCAATACAGAAAAAAAAAATTATTCCACCTTCGCTGTTTTAAAAGCACGAAATATTCTACTGCAAGGCTCTCAACCACTGAGATATCCACCGACTCCTGCTAGTGATCAGCACCTAGAGCTACTGCAGTTGGAAAAAATCCCCTTTGTTTAATACAGATGACCTTGTCCTGCAAAGACACACACAGGCTTTGTTCTACAATCTCAGCTTCCAGTACTTTTTATGATAGTTAACAAAAATAAGTGTGGGCTATCTCTTGATCACACAGCTGCTGGGTTTTTTTGGTTTTGGATGGAAAAGTAACATCTTTTAGTTTGTGATATGGGCGGGGGGGCAGGGGGAGAAGAGTAACAAAGCTAAATTTCATCTGAAAACCCAAGATACTAATTTATCTAGTAGTGATAACCTTCCTAGGGTTTTATTTGCCTCCATAGTAGCATGGCAGGTATACAAATAGATTTTTTTTTTTTTTAGATGTATGAGCAAAAATATTATTTTGACAAAACCCAAGAAGTATTTTACAGAATCGTATTTTTTTAAAGCTAAATTACTATTAATGTGGGACTGAACATGTTTGCATGTTGCATGTAGAGGAATTCTCAGAGGAATTAACTTTTTTCCTTATGCAATCCAGTAGGTAAGCCTGATTGTGTTGTATGAGTCGAAACCCACTTTTCATTTGGAGGCCTTGAGATTCCTCGAGTTGAGGCCGGTAACAGGACTAAGCACATACTTTCACAATACGTTATGCAAAGCTTATCTTGCCTAACAGTGCCCTGAAAGAGCAAAAAGTGTACGTTGGAATACATATTCTCCCTTTGTAAAGATCCAGAATTTAGAATGCATTTTGCCATGATTTCCTGAAAGTATGTTCAAAGAATACTAAGGATTAAAAGGTACCATTGTGGATGGCTGGTTTGGCAGCAGTGCAGGCCTGTGATCCTTCATTCTTCCCCTATCATTATTGTCTCTCCTTTGTTCTCCCATTCCGTGGCACATAACTGAGCCTCCTCTTCGCCCTCCTCTCCTTGAGCCATACCGTCCCTGTTTAAGTTGCCTTTCCCTCTCTTCAAATTCAAGTAATGCTGCTTTGGCTTCTGCAGAAAGTTCTGTTAAAAGAGAGAGATGGGGAAAAAATATTTTAGTTTCGTGCTGAAAGATGGAAAATACCATGAAAAAAACATTGCTAGAATTATAGAAGCATCCAAGCAACTAACATAAAATTTGCAGGCACTTTGATCTCCTTTAGGTGGCATGTTAACATTTCACTAAAGACATCCTTAAAAAGAAAAAGCACACAGACACTTGTATCTGTTGCACAGGGAAAAAGCAGCAGGTAAATGAAACAAACATGAACAAAAAGGTTTGCTTGTTTTTTTTTTTTTTTTAAATGCTACTGAAGTTTGCCTTATGCTGTAAGAGGATGCTGTGGATCCTCTCACATTTGTGTTACCTTAAATAACATATCACTTATCTGCAGAGATGTCAGGCAATGAAACCCCCAGTAAACTTTACAATAAAGGGTATGTTGAGTTTTACATATAAACAGATTTTATCCGCCAGACTCTTTTGTGCATTGGTCTGTTCCAAAGGAGGACATTCTGGTCACTGAAATGTTTTTCTAGTATGTAACTACTTAACATTTATTCCACTGTACGTGATTTAAGAACTAGCTGTACTTCACAAGTAATAATTCCACTTGAGAGAGAGTGCGCACATTTCAAAATCTGTGCTCAGCTCAAGCCAAATACATTGTCATTGATAACACCCACCCAACTCACATCGCAGGTAAATACCAGAGAACGGATGGTACTCAATGAAGACTGCCAAATTTGCTTGAAACCTGGGACAATGCTGATAGCATGCAGTAGCAGTCCCAGGTAACCAAATTACTTGGAAGTACAGAGAAAGTCTACAACAAACTCCAGGAAACACATCATGACAGTACAAGCAGTCCACTCATCAGGTTTCAGTTACTTAAAGGGGATAAACTAACCCAAATATGTAGCTGAGGATTTTGCCACATGACAGACAGATGCCTTGTTACCTCTAAAATTGACTTCTGCCTCTAACAGGGCAAAATTAAATTACTCGACAAGAAACGCACTCCTGGCAAATAAAAACATATTTTGAATTCATATAAATAGTAACTAGTGCAAGAATTCCAGTTTTCCATTTAAAGAGTCTGGTCTTAATGTTAAATGAGACTGGGTACAGGGACCACTTTTCAGGAGGAGGTGTTTTTACTTGCTAATACTACACATAGCGGCTATAATATCTGACGATCAGAATAAAAATAGTTTGCATCTGGCAGCTGAGACAATACTACAATCTCCACATCACTACATATCCTCCATCAAGAATACATAACTAAAGCACTTAGAAAACTATTAAAATTTCTTGTGAGTCTAACAGCCAAAGCTACTTAAACTACCATCTTAAACATCTTCATAAGTAATCTCAATTAGTCTTTGAAGTTGAGGATTGACAGAAGGGCAGAAGAGGGTGAGCGCCGCGCGTTCCCACTGCGGCAGTTGTTCTTACTTGGCTATAAAAACTACCTGCATGACTGAGCTGCAAAGACTGTACATTTGTGTGTCCCACTTTTCAACGGTATTCAGCACATCCAGAAAAGCAGGGGCTTTTTGACTAAAAAGTTTAGAACTTCCTGACTGTCTAAGGACACAGCAAACATGACAGACTTCTAGAAGCCCAAGATTTGCCATATAGCTTCCTATTTCAATTCTGCATGTTGGTAATGAGACAAGTTTCTCTACCTCCTTTTCTTTCCCCTCTCTGACACCACAATTAAG
This sequence comes from Fratercula arctica, assembly GCA_947846985.1. NCBI lineage: Eukaryota > Metazoa > Chordata > Aves > Charadriiformes > Alcidae > Fratercula > Fratercula arctica. The sequence goes on along the minus strand of CANTUZ010000002.1, from coordinate 9,925,241 downwards.
TGGCATAAAGCCTTAATTTACAACCACACCAGATACTCTCATGAAATGCTACCTTTGCCCTAGGCACCCGCCTCAAGAGATCAGCAGAGCCCAAGACAATCAGGCTTTATCAGGAAAATTGCATAGTATGCTTAGAAAGGGGCAAGGAATCACACTCCCTAAAGTCTTAGTGTGGTATTAAATTTGCACACTATGGATTTCTGAGGAAAATTAAGACAAAATGTACTCTTGTCCAAAGCAATCAGAAGCATTTGAATGCGACTAAACCAACCACCTTATCCATCCTTAGCTGTCAGGGATGAAAAAAGCTAGTTTAATGGGAAAAACAGAACTCTGATTTCAAACCTCCTTCCTATTCACACCTGCAGCAAGTCCAGTTTTTTCACAGGCTTGCAAGCGTGAGAGGGCTAACATGGGCTTTTAATTGGTCTGCAGGAAAGAAAGATCACCAGCTCCCATATATTTATGGGAAGAAATGGTGCCATTATGTTGCAAAGCAACAGCTCTCTTCCTTGAACCAGGGAGGATCCAAATCCTGCAGGACATGCAGGAAAGTTTTCTTTTTTTTCCCCAAGAACAGGACAGGCAGGGCAATTTTTCTGTCATCTTGCACACTACACCCCTGAACTCAGCAAGGCAGTTTGGAAAGCAAAGTTCAGTCATTGCAACAAGTACCTACCACTGATATTCACTCAAGACGATAAGAAGCTAGTTCCTATTAAACAGATTAGAAGTCACATGTGAGGAAAGCAACTCTTAATGAACCCGGGAATAGAGCTAGTCTTCCTACAAGGCAAGATTATGTCCAAGTCTCTCAGCCTCTTGAGCACACATCGAAGGACACTGAACAGAAACAACTTCAGAAGAATGAGCTGCTCCAAACAAAATTACTTCAGAGGGCTGCACTGACTAAGCATGGGGAAGGGATGACAGCATCCACGGCCAAGTCAGTCTTGATGATCTTCAATGTGCAGATATGTTTCACCCTCTTTAAAGTGAAAACTAATAAATTGTTTTCCTACTCACTTTACACAAAAGTTCTCAAACTTTAAAGACTGTGTCTTTAAAGGCACAGTCCACATATTCATTTTTTTCAGCCAGAAAACTGAAAATATGTGTAACACTGACCTTGGAAAAAAATCCCAATCAAAACAACCCCTCCCATGAATTCACTGCATCATTACATTCACGCCACATCTATAACCACAGAAAATAACTATTTAATAATTTTTTTTTAAAAAAGGAATGTAAGACTGAATTAACATCAAGCATACTTCCCCCACAACATGCCACTGAAGGCAACAGTGTCCTGCCTGTGAAGAATTTTGATTACACAAAACTGCGTGTTCAGAGCCTTCAAGACAGACTGCAAAAGTGAAGACTCATGCAGTGAACTAGTGTCATGAATACCTCAAGTGCTTTTTATTGCTACCAGTCACTATGCAGCAAAATATACAGTCAGCTCAATTATTACGTGGTCTGTTTCTCAAATTTGAGAGCATTGTGCCACACATACAGAGATCGAGGAGAGGCGGTTTTGCAGGGAGGAGAGCAAAGAAAATAGTCCCTGTCTTCCCTGGAAGCAAGATCAGACTGGTAACTAGAAAAGAGGTGATGAGCAAAGAAAGAAGAGACCATCTTTCCCTCCGTAGACTCTTCCAAAGCACAGCCAGGTATTCATATGAAAAGGCGGACTGCTTCTCCTTGGCTCAGAGCCTGTGAGCATTGTGAGCAAAACAAACCGAGCCAGACTGGCTGCCATGCCCCCCGGACAGCATGTGCAGGCAGCTGCAGCACATGGCCACCAGCTCCTGCCTACACCAACCCTGAGCAGCGAGCTCCCCAGCTACAGCTGCCTTGGGTGGTTCCCCAAGAGCATTTCAAATCCCCAGCTTTGAGAATCCCTGAATCCCTATTATCCTGGATAATTCAGAGATAAATCACATTCCAGAACAGCTACACATATGCATTTACATACATATAAATGTAAACTGAGAGCGAGAGAAAATGTTCTCTTTTAACTTCTTTCTACCCATCATCCAGACCTGCAACCTGATTCCACTAGGTGCTTCTGCACACATTGCAACAGGACAACAGTGAAACACTCATTTTAATTTCCTCCTCTTGCCTGAAATCACTAGTTATCAGAGTGAACATAAGCCAACTAAGCAGGACATAGCAAAAATACCACATCCAATAATCTTTGTTATCACTTTGCAAATGCCTCTGCACTGTAGGTTTTTTCTGGTTTGTTTTTTATTTAAATTAGGTACAGAGAGAATACTTCAATTCAGTGATGCCATACAAAGCTATTTCTCTTCTTCACATTCTTTAACGGGTAACTAAATCCAGAGCATAATGACAATTCTGACTCTGGGAAGACTTAAACTACATGCACAGAGAGAAGTTATATACTTCTCATCAACGATGACAAACTCAGTATCTCTAGAAATCAATTGAATATTTGTCCTTCAGTACCTCTTCTTTAAACTTTTCAAAACTACTACTTACATTATCTTGGATAAAGAAACGTTTGGGAAAGATCTCAGCTACATTCAATACACTCTATATTTTTACATATCTTTTTTTACCAGCACACACTTATTCCCATCTTGATTGTAGAGTTCTCACACACACAGTTAATGCAGTGAATCAGCAATTATTTTTCTAGTGTCTCTAAGTGTCAAGATTAATTTCAGTATCGCTGGTAATAAAATGGTTTCAAATGACATCTTTAATCAGCAAGTAAGAATGCACTCCTCCAATAGAGACAAGCTGTCACAAAAGGTCACCAAAATGTGACAGGATGGAAATTACGTTTGTAACTTCAACTGAAATGTTAATTCCTCTTTAAGTGTTTTCTCAACTATGTTCAGATTTTAAAGTAAGGAGATGTAGCTCTGCAACAAAGTTTCATTTTTAAACCAGTAGCATCTGTAAAAATTTGCTGTACAATCTCAAAAGCAAGGAGATATTTATATGCAAACAAGTATTTTTTTTTTTTCTGTTTAACTTTCCACCACATGGTCAATCATTTGGTCTCTTTATCAACAAATTAACATGAAAAACTCATATGAATAGAAACCATTTCACAACAGTAAGAGTGTATATTTACCAAAGATTAGTTTCAAAAAAAGCTCTTTAGATTAAAGATTCACCCATATTTGCATTAACTTTTCCTTATATCTCAGAGCTACATCCCAAATCACTTAAAATTACACTTAAAAGTAAGTCTAATTGGAATCACTGTTCCTCTAATAGTCAAGCTCCACTACAAATTTTCTCCATATTGGCTGGTCTTGTCTTTACATTAAACTATAGAGTAAATCCACAGACAGACAAAAACGCATGCAACTGTCATTCACCTTGCAATTATGTGCAGCAATTTAGCTATTCCAGTGCACTCTTGTTTTTAAAATATTCTGTTTTGTAAAGTCACCAGCACTTTTGTGTAAATAAGATATGTTCTGTATGTGGTATATAGACATTCTGTCTTACGGTTGAAGACACATTTGGAACGCACCTCAGCTAAAATATCCCTTGCCCGTGTAAACTACTCTGTGCCTCTAGAGGGTTCCCTTCAGTCTTATTCTAATCAGAATGAATTCCTGATTATTAAAACAATAGTGAATAAAGGCCCTTAATACACACTTTGCCTGAAATTGTAAGAGGAGCTATTTGCTAAATACGAACAACAGATAAGAAAGATCTTGATTCAAAATTATGCACAGACGTCTCACTCACGGCACAACATGACCTACACGAATACCACTGTGAAAGTCTGGATCAGCCTCTGCACCTGACTCCTCAGTGCTCACGAACAAGTCTTTTCTAAAAAAAGTTTTGGCAGGCCTGTCTTTCACTTTTTTTTTTTTTAATTATAGCTCTTCAAAATAGTCCATTGCCACAAAACCTCACCCAAAGTTTCTGGAATGTTTCTCCTTTCTCTTGTCACATCTGAGAGCCTAATTATCGTTCCTTCTTTCCGTTCAGTTTTGAAACGTAATCGTCCAGACTCTTCGTCGTCATCCTCCTCTTCATCAGATTCTTCTTTTGTTTCTTCTTGAAGTTCCAGAGATTCAATAGCTGCCTGAATCACAAAACACAGGAAATGCAAACTGAAAAATCTACTTTCTTAAGATCATTGAGTGTTAAAGAGACAAAGCTTTCTTTAAAGGTCCCTTTGTACAAGTTTTGCTGGCATCATACATTATCCTCATACGTAACTCAGTGAACATTTAAGAGCTTGAATTTTTTACAAATGAAAAGATATGAAGTATATAACATATTATATAGTAAAATCTACTGAGAAAACCCATTTTGCTGCAATATTTACGGGAATATTGAAACTCCAGACAGAACCACCATCTGATTAGTAGCTGCTTTTACACACAGAGCAACATTTTATCACTGAATTGACTAAGATGCAAACGCAGGATACTAACAGATTCAAGTAATACAAACATTAAACCATTAATATTTTTTTTTGCCATTTGTTAACAACTGTCAGTAGCATGTTGTTTTTAAAAAAAACAAACAACAAAACCTTACATCCCAATTTTATTCCTCTAGGTATGTATAACTGTACTTGTCTTTACTTTTCCTACTCCTTTAGTATTTCCCAGTTTTAATTCAGCATTTCATGAAGAGAACGGAGAACAGTACTGGACAAAGTTTTAATATGCTAAATTTGTATACTGGAATGCTACTCCCTTATCCTCATTTACTTTCCAGTTCTCTCTACAACAGAGAACATTTATTTAGATGAAACAACGTCCCAAATGAAAATGGATCCCTCACCTTCAAATAAAAAAAAAAAAAAAAAAAGGACAAAAAAAATCAATTTCATTTCCCTCTGCTGGCATGATAAAATTAATGTTCCGAATGTTACACAAGTTATATTTGATTTCTAGAGTTGAAAATTAGAAGTGTTCTAATTAGTATAATTTTCCATAAAATATTTGGTTACTGTGTATTTGCTTATTTCTTGTGCAAGCCTACTTGCTCATTTCTTAGGTCCTCTACATGCATGTTAATTCTTTGCAAAGCCACTAAATACATCATAGCTTTAATGTTGCTTGAGGACAGTTAAAAAATGAGTGAAATATAACATGCAAAAAATGGTTCAACCTTCTAATTAAGCAGATTAGTGCAGTAATTTATATGAAAAAGGCATAGCAAGCATAGCAAGTCTGTCAGTCAGGTGGATAGATCCCAAGTCACAAATCAAGAAAAAGAATTAATGGCAAAATGGTGCAAGAGATCGTAAATTTCTTTATCCAGGAGCCCAACTTCATCCAAAACCAAAAAAGAAACATGGGAAGCAAGATCAGAGATAGGATCTGGCAAGACAGTTTCTACTTTAAAATAAAGCACACCATATGAACTCAAGCTCAAAGGTACTCCAACTTTGGTTTGGTGAATAAATGATCTGCATAACTAGTTATTGGACTTGAATGAGCTACTGATCCCAAGTTATTTTCATTTTATCATCTCCTTATCTCAGAATGTGTTTTATCCATTCCAGGCAAACATTCAAGCACCACATTACTACATTTCCTGACCTACAAAAATGCTCTGAGATTTAGCTAAGAGAATAGCCGATGTTTCCAAAAAGCTTTAAGGCTTATAGTAAAAAAAAAAAATATTTACTTTTACATAACTGTATCATATCAAAAAATGCAACTAAAAACAGCAGACAGGATATCAGGAAAAAAAAAAAAAAAAACCAAACACACAACCCTCAAGACCGAAAGAAATCCAAATCTCAAAAGCAAACCCAAAATGAGCACAGCCAGTCTGATTAACATATCCATGTACAATCAAAGCACCTCTGAAGACAGGCAGTTGAGACTCATGGAACAGAGGAGGGATGCTAACAAGGAAAGAGATGCTAACATGGGTTAATAAAAACAAACAAAAACAAGGGAGAAAGACAGGGTTAGCATTTTACTTTCAGAAGAGGTAGTCCCAAAAGAGAAAGGAGTAGCAACATCTCTATCAAATCTATGTTTTTAAATAAATAAATGCCGTTAAGTTTACTGTCTTAATGCTTGTCTTTAAAAACTTTCCATCAGAACTGGAGTGGTTGTTTTGCAAGACATGCTCTCACTACACTGAGCCTCCTGATTGACTTCAGAGCATAAACCCCAGATACGTTCACTCTCTACGTCTGTGCCCCTTAAAAGCTACGTTGGAATTCAAGTTTTTATTCATCAAAGACTAGTCTCAGTAACATAATCTCATCTGTGAGGGCAAAACTTACTCATGCAAGGCTCTACGTTGCAGACTCTAGAATCTGGACTAGAATGGTTAATGCAGTCTGTATTGTCCTGAAAAGTTTTGCAATGCTTCAATGAAATGCTACTAAAAATACCAGTGGAAACTCTGTTGCCTTTTGATAATTATTCATTAAAAAAAAAAATCCATTTTTAAAAAAAAAAAAAAAAAGGAAGTTGCAACAGACTACAAGACAAATACTTTCCTATGCAACAATAAAAAACATTTCTCAAACTTTTCTAGACCATCACTATTCCACTCAGCCACTTATACTGATTGCGTAGTATTCTGGGTCTAACTCACTTTATTCATCAATGTAACGCTCGTGCCATCTATTAACAAACAATAGCCTTACAAGCATTAAATATCAAAGACAAAAAAAAAATAAAATCGAAGGAGCTAACAAAAAAGCAAGCACCAAGGAAAGGCAGCGCTCAAGAATGATAACTGACCCATGTCCAAGTCTGACGACACATATTATTGAGGGATTTATATTAGTTGCGACGGGGACACAAACATGTCTGAGAGCCAACCATATGTTCTCCACATATAGCTCCAGGAAAGGTTATCTGAGCTATGTAGGAGCATACACCCTTCCCTGCAATTTGTTCAATAGTTGTAGCATGCAAGACTACTTTAGATCACCCTTTCCAACTTCCAGCCTAACAGGATGAGTTGCTTTGCCAAGATTACAGTATACGAATGGATTCTATGTTTCAAAAGAAATTTATACAGGAAGAGACAAGTACACACGGAATTAATACATACTGGGACTTACAGGAGTCTATTTAATACTTGCTAATCATTAATATCTCTGCATATATATATGAACAGTCCTTGAACAGCCACTTGAGGTCACTTGACCGGACTAGCCAGCCAAGGCTTCTCAGACGCTCTCCTCAAAGGGAGCTTAACATTTCCCATTATGACACCTTGCACAAAGCTACCAAAGAGCTTTGCTGACTCTTCCTTATGAAGAAAAATAACGACCTTTCTTCTATCACAAGGTCAGAGTTTTCTGCCATCCTCATTAAATAATTATGCCATAAATGCCAGTCACTGACCAGAACTCCCTGTGCTGGGTTATGATCTGCTATGGAGCAAGAGTGAGAGCTCCTTCTCCGAAGAGCTTGCCATGCTCTGCAGTTGCAGGACTGATAACAGACACAGCCCAAGGAAAGCAGGAGAAAAAGCGAGTCAGCATGATAAACGCTGACCTGAGCCCTGGATGCTCCTAAAGATGGGATTGTCGAGTGTTCTGGAGAGCTTTGTGCCAGAGTGCCAAGACGTACAGAACAGGTAAGCATTGTTAAAGTTAAACCAGACCCCTTCCAGGTGAAACATTATGAAGGTGAAACAAAGAACTTTTATTAACTAGCTAGAAAATAAGCAGTAGAGGCTTCTACCAGAGGCTAACACTGAAGCAGCAGCAATAGCTCAATCCTAAGGGATCAAGAAATAACAGAGAGCAGATACAAAGATCTTACACCTATTACAAGGGCACCTCCACTTCACACATGAAAAATGGAAATAAAAACAAACCTAAGAGCTTCTAAATATGTTTAAAACTTGGCTGTTTTGATTTGGACCCTTTTCATTGTTTTCCTCCAGGCTGACAGGTAGCATCTTCAAACTTGAACAAAAGAACTAAAATGCAGGAGTTTTGACCAAACACAGATGGAACAAACTCTTGACAAACAGAAACATTGGCCTTTTTTTTTTTCTCCCTAGTCTCTGTTTTATCAAAAGGAAAACAGTATGCAGCACTTCTTCATGAATGTTTTCTTGATTAAAGTCCTCATCATTTCTTATCAGCATAACCCAAAGTGTGGTTTAAATTTATGCAATGAGAAACCCCCATCACATATTTCACAAGAGATTAGTTCCAATATAAAACAAAGAAATTATGAATTTTAATTTTAGGAGGTTATGTTTTTATGAACATTTTGTAGAAATAATTAGTGATAGTATTCCTCTTGTCATGGTTTTGGCCGGATTGGCCAATCAGAATGACAGATGGCCCTCCCCACCATCTCTCTCCAAAGAGAGGAGAGGAAGAGGTAAGGAGATTTACAAGTTTAGAAAAAAAACTAGACTACTTTAATGAAAATAATAATAAATAAGGAAATAATAAATAATAATAGAATAAAAAAAGTATAAAATATATATAAAACCGTATCCAGCTCCCAGGATGATGATCACGTCACCAGCAGGCACAGGGAAAGTCCCAGACTGGAGTCAGTGACAGACAGGAGCTGAATTCCAGATCTGGAGTCAGGAATGCTCAGATCAGGATCAAAGGCAGACGAACAGACAGGGTCCTCCTCGGACGTCAGCCATTGAAGAAAGAGACTTGACCTTTTGATCCCTCAGCTTTTATACTGAGCGTGATGCATATGGGATGGAATACCCTGTTGGTCAGTTTGGGGTCACCTGTCCCATCCGCTCCTCCCTGCAGGTGGGACCCCTCTATGCTTCTCTGCTTCCGACCCTCTAACTGGGCAAATAAAGTTAGCTGACCTTGGTTGTTATAGCAATAAGTATAAGCAAGAGCCTGTCTGCATACCATTCCTTGGTATAATCAGGTCTCATCACTCAGAGTGAAGTTTCTGAAGAACACGCTGTTAATTTCAGAGTTTAGTCAGTTAGAAGAGGCCCAGCTAAAAAGTAAAATTAAATAACAGAAAATTGGTTCTGTTTTACCTCCAACCAGGACAATAATTAGGACATGGCAACTCATGTAACTGACAGTTTTACTACACCTATTTGCTGATGAAACTTCTGGATATTTGGTTTTGCATTGAAAGTTAGGAAGGCAAAAATATTTTCTGAAGCATTGCTACATTTTTCAAGGAGCGTTATTCATTCAAAATCCAAATTCCAAGCACTATTTCAAACTAAATACCAAGTAAAAAAGCATGCCTTGAACCTGATCTGGCCAAGGACACAAACTTTTCCTGTCTCCTCCTCCCACCTGAGCACCACTCTTAACAGGTCTCTCACCTCCCTTATTCACCAGTTTCTCCTCATCACGTTCCAGTTCTCCAGCCAGTCAGCTTTTCTCTTGGTTTACAAAACTTATTAATGCAATATAATAAAAGGCTTTATTTGTTTTTAATGTGGAAACTGATTAAAATACAATACTACCAAACACTTTTCTCTATCAGCTCGCTCTCAGTTACTCAGGTGTCAAATTTCAATCAAGAAATAATAATGTTATTTACTTGTATTGCATCTTTTACAGCTCCATTCTTGTGTTGCATTTTCTACAGGAGAACACCGACAACTACCCTTGTTCACAAGCACTAAATGTTATGGGATGTAAGGAGAAGTACTGCTATATAACACTGAAATAAAGCACAAAACTATTCAGAGCTGGAGGCATGCATCCAACCATGGAATAAACAGAAGTGCGTACTCTACAAAGGTTATCTCTCTTGGTGGTATTCTCATTTGGAAAATGCAACTGTGAGCCTACAGACAAATGTAAATAAACTACATATGAAATAATAAAGGAATAAAAAGATGGTACTATTTTGGAAACAAGAAACCTGTGGCAATCTGCAAGCCATCAGAATAAAGCCAGGATGTAGATTAAGTGAATAAAGATATGGCCAAAGTGTTCACATTACATTATGAAAAAATTCTCTAAAAGCTCTATCAACAAAACCAATTAAAAACTTGCATTGATGTTATCTTCTGAATGAAAGGAATTTAACTGTAAATTGGACAAATTTAGACAACATGATTATTACAGAATTCTCACTAGTTCATACTCTAAAAATGAAGCTGTGCTTTTTAAAGGAGTACATTTGCCAGTGAATCCCACCTATGTACTTAATTTTTCATGATGTGTGGTGTTTTCATCGTCTCATACAAACTGTGTCTGCAGACAGCACAAATGCATCAGGCTGCTTTTAAAACCACCAGAACGAAAAGTTTTGAAGTGTTTCACAGTTCTTTGGAAGGTTAGATTTAATACTTAGGAAGTAGGAAGTTAACTATGTTTAAGATGCATTTGGTGTAAGACGTCATGCTTGCAACAGCAAAGACTGAACAACACAGGTGGCCCCTTTCAATATGTCTCTCTTCACCTACCAAAGAATGTTGTTTTATTATAATGTTCGATATAACTAGAGAGTATCACAGCACACCCATTTGTTAGAACTTCATAGAACGCTGCTGTGTCTTTGAGGAATTAATTTCATGATGAGTTAAAGCTCCGAAGAGGGAACACACTCTGACTACACTTCTCAGCAGGTAATCCATTCAATCCTATTTAATTAAGAACTGGAATAAAAGTAATATTAAAGCAGATTCCTGGTGGGGAAAGGAAAAAAATCCCACATCAAAAACTTGCTATAAATTAATAACAACATTAATACCACTGTTCCAGGCTAGAATCAGTGAACATACACTTGACAGGTTTTGGCATAAGCTTTCTTATCAGAAATGAAGGAACTCATCCTTTTTCCTAATCAAAGAATTAAGATAAACTTCACAGAAATTTCAGTCCCAACACAACTTCTTTCAAAACAACAAGCAATCTGAACTTTGCCTTTCTAACATACAGAACCTTCTGCGCTTATGCTCCTCCTCAAAGTGGAATACCCAAGAACTGTATCTACACTCCCAACAGCAGCAAATAATCCATCTGGAAAGTGAGGCACGATAGCTAGTAGAGATTTAGCACACAGCTTGCAGTATTACAATTACTCTCCTACCCAAAAAGGTCTCTGAAGTTTCTAATGTCAAAGCTAAGATTAAATACGAACATTTTGAGCTCTCTCTTCCGATTCTCATCTCCAGGGGGAGAGGGGATCTGATGGACTGACAATATAAATGCTGTCACAATTCATCTTATACAAAGAGCAATACCACCACTAACTCAACATCAGCAGTTGCAATAGTTCTTACCCAGCAATGTGGACATTTCTACAAAGTCAAATTCTGAAACAACTAGTTATTTTAAGCTTCCATTAAATTCACAACATACCTCTTCCGATTCATTTGTTATTGTCTGAGATTCTTCCAGCTCCTCATCAGCTGTATATTCTTCTTGTTCTTCCATTGCTTGCTCGTTATATGATTGCATGTAATCTTCATCCTACAGCAATAAACACATGAAGGTGAAGAGGCACGGGCTAACTTTACAGAATCACAAACCCGTTAAGAGATGGGGTGTGTATGCATTGTTACTATTTCCATAACTGGAAGAAGTATTGTATCCATAAGAACTGTAAGTGACATATAATATAAGGTATAATTAGCAGGGCTTTTAACTAGACAATAACATCAATATTATCAAAAATGTAACCAAAAGAGTTTTCATTCAGATCCCAGCAATGTCATCATAAGGATCCCATCTACTACTGTTTGGCCCATCTACTTCTGTTACTTCTACATCCTTTGATTACAAATTCATGAAGCAAACACTGCAGTACTCTCTTACCAAAGGAAACATGCATCTATAATCTACACATATATACATTAACATCAGACTTTACCCCATCAAAAATATGAACATTCTTAAAACATTCTGCAAGTGCTTACATATGAATTGGGTTCAATTCTAAACGTGGACTGCTTGTATTTTAGAACACCTCACTGATCACATACAGTTTTAATTAAGATTAAATCATTTCACTAGCAATTAAAGCCAGCGCGTGTTTTCTAATACACTGCTTAAATTATATTGAATTATGCAGGCGACATTTTCTGAACTAACCTCCAATCTCTTTATTCAGGTTTAGACAGTTCTCAGTTACAAAAAGGATGAACGAGCAGGACATCAATCACTTTGGGATATTAGCACCTTAAAGATGTCTTTAGCAGGTCAATAATCTTTTCACCTTCGAAGGACTTTATCAGATCTTGTCTAAAGCCTGGATAAAAGCTTTTGCATTAAGTACTTCTAACAATTGGCAGTGTATCTCCACCACACAAAGCTGTTTTCTTCCTTAAGGATACAATCCTCAAGGTCATGATTCTCAGCTGCCTTCCAGCATGACAAAGGAGCATTACCTACCGCCAAACAAGCTGTCAACACAAACTTTGTCACAGCCTAGATAAAGAAACTGGCAGACAGTGATAATAGGTCTAATTTCCCCTCCTCCCTAGGGAGGTAAACAGATTTCAAATCAGTCTAAAACCCTATGCACATGAAGCAATGTTATCTTTGAAGATACAATAGAAAGAAACTCACTGGAAATTCATCTAGGGGTTCATTGATTTCAAGGTCTAGCACTTCATCTTCTTCTCCAGGCTCTTCCCCATATTCTATTTGGTCTTCTGTCAGTTCAGGATCATTGCCTTCATAATGTCCTTCCTCTGCATACTCTGAAGCGTATACTTCAGGTGCTTCAGATTTGTCATAAACAATTTCATCTTCCCCTTGGTCATACTCAGACTCATGTTCTATTGATCGATTGTTGATGGCTTCAGAGAGTTCGTATGATGTATGAAGCATGCTAGACGTAGCATTGAGGCTAACTGTGACACCTTGAGAACTATGGTATGGGGGGAAAAAGAATAATCAGAGGTTGAAGTGTAACAGTCAATTACGCACAAAGATTTAGCAATGCAAAGCCAACAAATACAAATTCTCTAAGTTGGTAGACAAAATTATATCTCACACACTATTTGACTCCATGCCATATTCTCATAATGCGTACTGTACTGCAGCTTATCACCAGCTGCAGGCTATTTGACCAGGGGAATCAAACCAACCAGATGGTTTAGCAGGTCAAACTGGCAAAAGTCCTGCTTGGTAACCAAAGCAGACTGGATTCAATTTTAATTCCAAGACTAACAAAAAATACATAAAATTACTATAACTGCATCTGTTTTCCCAATCTTTCAAAACAAGCTAGTAAATTATTTTTATTAAACATATTAACACTGTTCCTTCTTGAGCATCTTGAATTCAGACTTACACTTTTATGACAGGTTTAACATTCTACTCAAAATAACATAAAATATATAGTCAAGAACTGCCATTTAAATACCTAAGACATTCTAAATTAGTAATAGTATGGGCACAGACACTGAAAAAAAGCAATCAATATTAAAACTGGTAAGATTATAATCTGGAGGAAAAGCAAAAGTCAGAATCTACTATTTACAAGAGTTAGTGCCATCAACACACAAGAGTGACTAACCAACTGAGACTAGTTACAAAAGCTGGGGGAAAGGGGTTGTCTTATTGATTTGAGGGCTCTGAGTACAAGGAAAACAAAGGTTGGGGGGTTTTTAAATTACATTATTAATATTCACTATTTTCGTAAGTTTGAGGGAACAAGATCCAGGCAGCTTTGAGCTATTTGCATCTATCAGACAGGGAAGACTTAACACAAAACCCAAGACATTATGTAGGATTATCATTATCCTCCCAACTACAGAGGCATAAATAAGTTTGAATGGAAATAGAGGGAGAGGGGAAGTGAGTGGAGCAAGGCAATAAAACTGCTAAAACCACAAAATTTGTCTACAGAAACTTTTTTCCACTGAGCACTATTATCACACTTCATATACTTTCTCATCACTTGTGCAGTCACATAGCCATCCTTGCTGCCCAGGGCTCACAAGGAGGAAATCCAGAGAAGAAACAGCAAGGGATGGGATTCCCTATTTTCAAGGGAACACTCTAACCCTCACTCCTGCAGGGAGGAAAACAGCAGCCAATGGAGAGGTCAATGGTCTGAGGTATCTCAACCACACACTCATCAATACAACACAGGGACAGGAGTCCTCATCCCAATTCCAGCCAAGGATACAAAGAAACACATATATATATGTTATACATACATACATATATGTATACATAGTCATACTCCTTCAGACAACATGCCTACATAGCATGCAACAAGTAAAGGAAAAGCTGCCAAAACACACAGGCCATTAAAAGCAGCAGCGGTACTGCATCACTTCTGCATTGCAAGCATCTTCTTTCTCCCTTTAGTCCAGCTTGAAAAGTAAAAATGTCAAAATACTCATTTTGACTTGTAATGCCCATAATTCAGTTGTGCAGTTGTATCACCAGAGTATTCACAGGGCAGGATCCTCAGTAAACTCCCAGGGAAGTACCTGCTCAAGCCTATAAACTCTGTACAAAATATTCTGCTATGTAATTCTTCAAAAATATTTAAGCCAAAAAATCAAGCCTTACAAACTATGATGCTCCCCTCCTCACGATCTTTGGAGGTAACATATATTTTTAAAAGAAAAATGGCAGAAAAGGACTTAACAGGAGAAGGAAGTCTACAACAATACCAAGAAGGCACAGAACAAGAGCTCTGTAAATATTTACAAATAATTCTAAATGCACAGGAGATGACGTGGTTTCTTCTTTATAAGCTTTTTTTAATAGATTTGAGTTAAAGTTATTAGATTCAAATAAACAAAAAAATAATTTTACTGAAATGCTAACAATACTACTAAACGTTATATATACATGATTAAGTATCTGGCTAGGTAAAAGCAGAACTATTTTAAGTATATACCAATAACTTCAGTTTAGTAGTTATTAGTTATCAGTAGTAGTAGTAGTCATTAATAGCTTTGAGTTACCCAAAACACAAGATTTAGTAAAGAGATACCGAAATTCTTGTTCCTCTTCATTGTCACTTTGCAGAAGATCATCATTCAGTTCTTCATCTGACAAGTCTGACTGATTCTAGGTTTCAGAAAAAGTCAATCATGAACATAAAAAAGACAGAAACTTTTAACTAAGTACTGAAACTATTGAAACTTCTGAACACTAAGTATTTTTTATGAAGTAGGCATCCCAGACTAAGACTGTATCTTCAATGAAATTACCTAACTCAATGAGAAAAAATACACTACACAAGACAACAAATCTGAAAATAAATATTTGACAGTCTTAGGAAAATTTACAAAACTCCAATTTGCCTAGCCATCAACACTTTTCACTGACACATTCCAAAACATAGCCAAAGATGACAACTCACTTGAGAAGTACCAGAAAGAAAGAAAGGTTAGCTTTAGTGCTCTTATTTAACAGCCTCATGACCTTGATGCATTAGGCAAGTCAAGAAAAAACACTAAGTTACTGCAGATTCTAGACAGCAGAGATACTGAGGAGACTGGAGGAAAGCATATGGTGATATGAAAAAAAAAATGCAAAACCGTAATTAGTTTGTAAGTGAAGAAAAAAAATAGAAGAAAATATCGTGCCTTTTCTGAACTCCTAATTTGTCTACCATACTTTAAGTTTTTTGTTTTGGTTTTGTTTGGTTTTTTTTTCTTTTAAATAATTACCCACTAGGATAGAGATAACTGCAGTTTTGCTCAGCAACATCAATTCCATCCCCTAAAGTAATAGGGGCAGAAAGGTTATACAAGGGTAGATTTATCTAGAAGTACTGGGATGAGATTAAGTAGAAGCAAGTTTAGCCTCAATAGCTCAGGGAAAACTTCCTGAGAAACCTATTATTATTCTACCATATGAGTCCATACCCACAGATACTGCTCAGAGCCCTGTAACATGGAAAACTGAAAACAAGAATAGAAAAAGCACAAGAACACATAATACATTGGAGAAATTTAGTACTGGTTAGTATTCATATGGATAATTTTTTTAAGATAAGTAAGTAGCTTTATCAACTCACATTTCAACTACAAAGATGTACACAATGTTAACTGTTTATATTTTTGATAATTGCCTCACACACATCTGCAATTCCTATCCTCCTGGAATTTTATTTTGTTTTATTTTTTAAACCAGTATATGAGACAAAAGAACTTCCTATCTTTAATAGGGATTACTTACAGAATAATTTCAGGAAGCTAACTTCCAACATTTACAGTGCGATTTTAAAATGGTACATCAGTTGTAACTCACCTTTTAGCAGATCTGTCTTAACAAACCTACTCATCTCCAACTAAAACTTTGAAAACTATTTTCTAAATTATTTCATTTAGCAGATAAAGTGAAGAAAGAGGCAACTAGACAGTTTTAATTTCCTGCAGATATCTGGCAAATCCAAACAGCCATTTAGTTTTTTTCACAGAGTTCAATTTTGGAAATAGGTATCAGAGTGAGGAGACTATGGCAGACTTGGGGAGAGTCGTTTATGCTCTCCAATGCTAGCTGCTTCCATATTCTTTCCTCACTGTAGAAGGGGAAATCCTCTGCCTACTCATTAGACAAAGAAGTGAACTGTGTGCAGTGAGTGGATCTTTAATAGACACCACTGATTGCTTTTTCATTTACTCTCTGGTAAACACTGCTGGTATTTTGATGAGTAACTTTTAATAGCCAGGATATTGGCAGCTGAAGTGAATTCTCCAGAATGATAATCAGCACTCAGGAGGCATAATTCAATTTTTGGGTTTGGTTTTTTTAATTGTTAAGTGAATATGAGCTACAGAGAAACTGATTTTGAGAACCATCTCCTTTCTGAACTGTGTTATGAGAAGAAATACTATCTCAGAAAAATTTTTTTTTTTGCTTAAAGTTTTATTTTAAAAAGCCACACCTGGAGGTCCTTCACAAAAGGAAACACAGCTCTGGGTACAGAGTGCTCTGGCAACAGGGCAAATCTCAGGTACCTGTGGCTGTCAGGCTTTGGGGAAGTAACCGTAAAACACATAAAAAGCCATACCAAACAACTGAAATGGGTAAATTGAGCAACGTTCACATTTTAATATCTGTGACAATTCACTTCAATGCCCATCTCTTACCTTTTTGCCAGTTAGCAAATCCTCTCCAAGCAAGTCATCATCAAGTTCACTGGAAAACATTAAAAAATTTAAGAAGTCGAACATTAGAAAACAGAAACAAACACCATACAGGGTATACACCTTAAAAAACCAGCTTGAGCAGAATTGTTGAGGCTGCACAAAGCTTTCCTCTTAGCAAAGCATTCAGCAAGTTGAAAAGGGAGATATACATATTTTAAATGAAACAATAGACCACACATATTAAGACAGACCATTGTTTCATTTCCATATCCTCTACTTTCCCAATACCTCCAACTATGACACAGCACATAGACCTAGACAAAGTGTAGGCACTTCAAGTGCTGTTAGCTAGGTACTCACTCTAGATCCTTCACGTTAAGGCCGTTTGGGCACATTGTCCAAACTGCTGTTTCCCACCTCTTGAGAGAAGCAAGTGAGACATCTCACCCTACAGGCCACCATGTGGCCCAAGCTGCACCTCAGCAAGGAGGCACTGGGAGGCCAGCGGGAGCCACTTCAGCCTAGATACTCCCTCCTCACGTTGAGGGCAAGGTCAAACACACATTTGTAGGACAACAAAAATCAAACGCGTGTTTCACCATCTTTACAAGCGTGGCTAAAAATTCAGGAAGTACAGAAATATCTGGCTTACAAAACTTCTGCCGTCACACACACCTGTCCCATAAATAGGATGCAACACAAAGAACTGCAGTCCGGATTAGTTAAATTTTAGGATAACTGCTTAATCTCATTCTTCCTTCAGTGAAAGAATTATCTGCTACAGTAAAAAACAGATTCCCCCTTCTATAATAAACACTTATGATTGACAAATGCCTGTATTAGACAGAGCACCTATGTCCTAAAACTAAAATGATATGGCAAAGATTTGAGATATGAGCTGTAATTCAAGAATGTGAACGTATTTCTACCTGCACACCTTAAAGAAAAAAAGGGGGGGGGGGGGCCCTTAGAACACAAAAATCAAATACCCCAAAACCCCAAAGTGAGCATGGGCTATATGAACAGAATGGGAATATGTAGAAGAGTTTCTTAGGACTATATAGGAAATACTTGAAAACAGGGAAAACAACCCCAAGGCATAAATCAGTGCTAAAATTTGTTTTTGCAGATGGATACATCTCTTTCAGAGCTGGTTACTGTACAGATAATGCAGGGAGGGAATGAAAATCTTGTGAGCTAGAAGAGAACAGATGATATTCCAAATCAACACTAAAGAGGACATTATCATCAGTACACAGTATTTGTTCATAGTTACTGATCTCAAACAGTTCTAGGAATGACTGAACATTAACGAATAGCAATTGTTTTGTGCTCACTGCACTATTAAACAGAAATTGGGACATAAGACATATAATACATCCCAAAGAGCAAACTGACTAGAATTTAAGCCCTTTGTTTCAGGGACAAAAAAACTCTATGTAACAGAAATGGTTTCAGACTAATTCAGAACCAAAACTGAAGTAGGAAAAAGTCACTAATCTCTTCAGCTGCCAGTAATCTGACAAATGCATCAGAAGTTTTGAAAATATTTCCTAACCCTATGGTCCACCACTGACAGCTTTTAATAAAGCTGCACTAGAGAATTCCAAAAGACAGCAAGAGAATGTGTTATAGCAGCATTCAAAGATGAAAAGCAAGTTCAGGTAGCAAGAAATTCAGATCAAAAAGGAATTGAGAAGAAAGCAAAAGATTAAATTAATTATCTATCCTAGTAACATCCTCAGTATGAATTTAAAAAAAAAGATTAAACATTCGGTCAATAGAAGTAATTGCATATGTACTCTAGATTTTTTAAAGCTTTGGCTTATTACTTGACAGTCAAAAAATTAGTACTAACACATAAATGAAGCTCATAACAGAAACAAAAGTGTTTCACAGAATGCCCCTCAAAACCTATTAAAATATTCAATGTCATTCAATATTTTCATTGATAAATTGAAAGAAGAAAAATCACCATTGGTAACTTTTTGAATAAACAAAGTAACAGTGATAAGCCTGCACAGTAAAGTGGACCTATTTCAAGCTTCTTTTGAAATAGTCAAATCTGAAGTTAGATCAGAAAGAAGAGGGAGCAGGATTACCAGATCCAACTATTAAAAACAAACAAAGAAAAAAAAAAAAACAAACCAGATACTAAAAGATCTTAGGTTAGCTGAGAAACAGAAAAAAATGAATGGTTGCAACAGGTTACCACATAAAGCCACACAAAATAAATTAAACTGGAATAAAAGTACACACGTATGATAGTTCCAAAGGCAACTCACCCTCACTATCATCAAAACACAAACATCTTTCCAAAACCACAATTCTAGGAAATTATTGTTAAAATAATCTGAGAGTTCACTGCTCTCAGAAATGACAGAGCCATTTCCTCCCCTTGCTCAACTCCCAATACTCAGCTTTCCCCTCACTGAATAAATTCAGCTCAGCAAATGAGGAAGCGAAAATAATAATAAAAAAGACAACAAAAAGTGGAAAGTTTTCTGCCAGTGTAGAGAAATGAATAATCTCAGAGAAGGGTTAAAACAAGCAAATTTCAGCAGAAGTCAACTACTAAATCAGCCCTGTCATCTCACAGGATAGCACCGGAACTACATGTTTTTCCCAAATCCAAGCTTTGGGCTCCTTATAGAGATAAATGTATAAATTAACAGCCCATGATAAATAAAGATGTCAGACTGGCCATTTCTGGCCTCCAATTTCACGAGCATGCCTCATTAAACATGAGCAGTAGCAAGAACAAGTGTTACAGAAAAAGAATCTGTAAAAAAATGTAATGGGAAAAATTCTCCAAGAACAATGTTACATTTGTATTCCCAAATAACAGGAGCCTTCCAACTCTCAGTTACCACCTTCCAGTGACTGAGAAAGGAAAGAGATCTGGAAATTCAAAATTATTTAAACGACCAGGGGATAGGACTCAGTTAAGTAAAAACACAGTAAGAGGTGATGGTTGATCAAGATGTATGACTAACAGCATAACCCCTTCACCCTCCCCCACAAAAGAAGTGATTTAACTTGCAAAACAAAGCAGGAAGGATTAAAAAAAAAAAACAAAACAAAACGAGTCTACTGTGTCCATTCTACCTTTTTGCATCTTCAAGAAACTGTCCTTTACTGAATTAGGCTAGTAGTTAAAAAAATTCAAGCAAATACATTAGGCAACAACATATCCATGTACAGCGTTACAAATTGCCCAGGCAACCACAGAACTTAAAACTTCCGAAGACAGCTTGCAATCTAAAAAGAATTATTAATAACAATAAATATTCCAACACATGCAAATTAAATAAGATTCTAATACAGTTGAAAAAAAATATTTCTGAAATGATCAGCAAGACAGAACTCTAGAATCTCCAGCACTGCACCTGAAAACCACTTCTCTTACAATTTCATTAAAACAACGTGATTTTTGATCATCTGTCTTAAATTATATGCAGCTAATAATAAATACATAAATGAAAACTTTCTTCTAAAACTGTATCCTTTTGCTCTTCTAGGTCTCAGCTTAGTGAAAATACCCTATAACCTTTCTCAAGTACTATAAAAATAACTTTGTCACAGGGAGTTTACAACTTTCGATACAACAGCTGTTTGACTCTTACAAATTTTCTACAGCATTGAGTAGGACAGCAAAAAACAAATGTGACCAGCCAGCACTTAAGAGCCCACCTACGCATACCATGAAGTCAGCAAAGGCAAAAAGTTCAGAAAAATATTCTAATACAAAGTATTCTGCCTGTAATATTGGCTTCAGTATTTCTAAACACCCAGAGTTGGGGCTGGGAGGCAGCATGGTGCAGTGACCCAGGCTGAACAAGTTATTTTAATTACACTCTCAAACCACCTCAGTTCCTTGATGCGGTTCACCATCCAAGCCACGAACAGCTGTGCTGGCATGACAGAGAGCAGACACCACTCACCAGCATACAGCAGAGCACCTAGTATATTGAAGCTATTGTCCAAATTCCTTATTCACTCTTACTCACCTCCTAGAGCAATGAAAAGTACACACTTAACCTAGCAGAAAAGCACGGAAGAGGAAACTAATCCCACTGGAATGACAATAAATGTAGAGCGGTTGATTCACTCCAAGGGTTCAACTCAGCGGAAAAATACTTCAGGTAAGGTTTCTTTACTACAATCACTTGAATGATTATTAGAAAAGACAGAAATCTATTTGGAATGTTTTTTTTCCCCTTTTTACAGTGAAAACCAAATCTGAACAAGTCTCTCTGTTATTAAAAAGGAATAATAAAAAAAAAGCAACCCCACAAAGAAAGTGAAAAGTTTTCTCCCAAGAAGAATAGACAAGTCTAACCAGCAGCGTGATTCAGGTCTTTCCCAGTGCTTTCGCATAAAAGAACATGCTCTTATTCTTCCCCAAAATAACCAAGTTCATACATACTTCTAAATCTTTACAACAGTCATATTTTTCAATAGAAACACATACCTAAAGCTCCATTACTCTCCCTAAATGTAAAACTGAAGTAGGACTTTGAGGATAAGAATTCAAACATCTAATTAAAAAAAAAAAAATTTAAGTTGGGCAAATTCAAGTGCTAGCAAAAAATCTATTTAAACCGTTGAGCCTACTATATATTTAAAAGGAAAACCAGGATATTAATTACACACCACAAATACTTTGTATTTATCCAATTTGAAATGGTATCTCTTCATAGTGCGCTCTATATTCCTCAAGGCAAGTATATGTTTGGCACAATCTAGCATCGGCTGACACATGCGTAACAACCAACATCTTCATTAGTATCTAAATGTGCACCGCTCTAAATGTTAGAACACAAAATGCCAGAATGGGAAAACAGAGCAACGTAATTCAGCATGCAGAAACTGAAGATGAAAATATTCTACATACCTGTCCCAGTCATCATCTCCAGCTCTTCTTCTCCAAGATCTTTCTGCACCAGGCTTATCAAACTGATCAAAGTCATCATCTGTAAAAAAGGTGACTACATTAAGTAATTCTTACTAAAATTAAAGGTTTCTGAAGCAACTGTTTAGGTGGGATTTTTAGAGGGGGTGTTGTTTTTTTAGACAACGCAAAAATACCTTTTTCTACTTTCCATTTTAACATGAAGAAAATAAATACCAACATGCTTCAATAATAAACAAACATAATGTACTATATAGCTTCCCCTCTTCTCACTACTGAGGTGAGGATGACACAAGGAAAACAGATAGGGCATGAGATAAATCACTGGAAAACGCTGACATCAAAGGTCATCCCAGAGACAGGAGCTCCCCAGAAATGCACGAAACTGAGGTGCAATGGAGATGAACAGAACCATGTCCGCCAGATCTCTGCTTGCCTTGGGGGCGACAAGCTCATCTACTCACACTGAGCCTGTAAAGGCACTTTAAGAATAGGAGTAAACCTCAGGTCAGCATAAGGCAGGATGACACCAGCAACTCAAAACAGAAGAGGGAAGTCAGGTGTAATACACTACCAGTTATCTCAACTGGGGCATTAAAAACACTGTAGGTCATTGAAGCAGCTTACACCAGGTACCTAAGCATGCACATGCCTTCCAAGATAAAATTGGTGCTACATGTATTTCTCTCAACAAGTACCCTCACTTTAACCTATCAAATCACAAACTACTCTTGCGTAGCACAGTTTGTAAATGACAATTTTGCTACTTAAAAATACTAAATCTTCCATTTATCTGCAAAAGAAATGCAAAGCTTATCTGTTCAGATATCCAGTTGCCTCATCGTCTGTAAACTGGAAGCACATACCTTGAGAAACACTCAGCACTCACTCTCTCATCCTGTGGTTACAGCCCAAAAGAGAATGCACACCTGAATTAGTGTATTTTCACACATTTTAATGACTCTTGTAAGGGTCACACAAGTGGGCAAATAAGTTATGCTCAACACATAGGGAAACTGGCTGCAGCTTAATAGTCTTCAAAATACAGGCAGTTGAGCAATCCAGTTCTTGCAGCCTGACAGTCTGAACTGGTGAACACTAAGATGCCGTATTTCTAATCATTCTCCTGACTCTATTTGCACTCAACTCTTTGACCAAGTACAATGCCACGGATCAACTGGTGTCTTGTGGTTGTTTGTTTTGTTTTTTTTTAATGAACCTTCAAAACTAAATCTGTCTTCAGCTCATTAAACTCAATCCAGTATCCTTTAGTGAATATTCCTCACATGCAATGACAAACCTATTCACTTCTTACTTCATAAAAATCAGTCAGCTGTTAGTGACCAGTCAAGGTTTAAAGGAGGTAAAAACATTAAAAAGAGAAAATTCAGTTCTTGCAATGTCACTAAATTAAGAGCTTTCAAACCAAAAATTTCAATCATAAATAGCTATGAAAGTAAGGTTGTTCAGTATGAATTATGATGCAACCCAAGTCAAGTGTGTCAACTCTTTTGTTCTGAAACAGTAGGAAAAACAATACCCTTTGATCAGGTTCCCCCTTTTACTCCCTACAGACACTTTTATATTTTAACTAATCTTCTATATTTAAACTAATTCACACAGTCTAATAGCACTGAAACAAACAGTTGTTTCACCTTTCTCTGCTCAAACATCTATATATCACAACCTCCTTCAATTCCGATTCCTATTTCACCCATGGGGAAAGCCAGAGAGATACCCAGGCATTTGCTGTCTTCCTCTTGAACACTACACTACCCTATTTTGTCGTCTCTGAGGAAAAAAAAAAAAAAAAAAGCCAACTTGCTTTCCTTATGGTCATTCAAAATCATGCTGCAATGATTATCTTGTGCCATTTTAAGAGCACAAATATCCTGCACAGTCATTGTTCTTACATGGCTGGATTGCAGTAATCCACTGACGTGATGTAACCACCTCCAAAGATTTATTCTTTTTTAAGGTAATGTGACACATTTTGCAGCAACCAAGTTACACATGTCCACATATTGACTAACATAGCTCAAGACAACAACGACCATCAGGAAGGCAGTAACTTCTTTTTAAGCTATGCCTGCTTGCTTGCCGAGTATCATATTTTTTCATGCTAGGCACCACTTTTAGAACCAGAAAGCTGTATTATAAACCAACACCACTTGAAGACAAGATCTTAGCTCTTCAGCATACAATTCTGACACAGATGGACCTTCATGTCAGCCAGGTTTAAATCTAGACAACACAAAGGTACATGCCAAACCCTTTTTGTCTGTTGAGATCTCTTTACAGCAAAAAGAAACACTCGTTGGTATAATTCATAGCACTTTTCCAGGCCAGATAGTTAAGCTGCATGGCCATAAAAGTGCTTCAACCCAGTGTTACTGCTAATGAAGAAACAATACCAAAAGAGGGTCCAAGTTCCTGACAAGTTTCTAATGTAGACCTGGACCCCCACTCAGCCAACATCACAAACGTCCACCCTCCAGCTCTTCCAACCCCTCCAAATTTCTCACATCCTATTCCTTAAGTATGAGCAGCTCCTACCAATATCCAAAGCTGATTTACATCCATGCAAAGGCCTCTTCACAAGTCCCCTCTAGCAGGATGCATACAAAAGCCTCAAAAAGAACGGCTCAATCTGTGAGTGGTGACCGCAGCTTTTAGGAACTGTTCCACATATGCCTCCACCACCTTCCTGTTCTCATCTCTTCTCTCCCTGTCTCATCACACACTTACGATATAAAGATCTTTGGGACAGAGGGAAACAGCTTTTCTTTTTTATGCTTGTATGTTCTGTGACAGCTGACATTGATAATGAGCGTTACAAATTATGCCATTTTGACATTACGTGTTGTCAGAGCCCAAAGCAGGTTGTAGCTCTCCTTTAGAAAAGGAGGTCACAAAAGTCACGCATCTACAAATAGCATTTATTGCCAGCTTCATCATTTGTGAGATAGCAAGCATTGAAATGGACACAGACCTTACACTTGCAGTGTGGTAAAATACCTAGCAAACCTCAGTGAGGCATCACACTTTTTTTTTTTTTCCCCATTTCTGAAACTACATACATTTTCACTTTTCTTCTACCTGTCTAGGCAATAACATTGGAAAACATGATAAACAACAATCAGTATAACACTTATGGATGTTTCGCCTTGAGAAACTCTTACAAGTCAATGTTTGTGTCAAGCATGGTTAAGCACCTGTAAAACATTAACTCATACAGAAAGTGGAACATTCAGCATCAGCAGAGCACAAAACCTCCAAAAGCAACAGCTAAATATTTTTTATATATATATATAATTCTCAGTAGTACTGTGTGGGAGGTGAAGAGAGGAAAAAAAGAAAAGGGAGGAATCCATGAACATAAGCTCTTTAAGAAGGAAACTGTCCATTGTAGGATTTGGAAGTGGTTTTATATTTCTTCCAGCAGTATCAATGCAGCCTAGAAAGGTAGTCGTACATAGTAACTGTTGCTAAGAAATGCAATGGCTACAGCTCCTGGTTTCAATTCAAGCCTCTCATGGCAAAGCTCACCAAAATACATGCATAGTAGCTGTATCAACTGGAAGATCCTGACAGATCACTAAACACACTAAGCCCCCTCTCTTAACTTCCAGGCAGCACTAGAAGGAAAAAAACCACCCAAACAAGACCTATCAAACACCAAAAAAAGAACTAACTGAATAAGTAAGTAGCCCAGCTACACAGGAAAAGAAAATAAATAATCCACCAATTGGCTCTTCCTACTGCAGTTCTAAGAAAATCATCATTATCAAAGTGACAGAGAAGTTGCAGGATGCTGCGGAAACTAACGCTGGCTGTTTTGTTAGACCAGCCTGTCTCCCAAGGCCCTGGCCAGCTGTCAACCAGAGTAAGCATGAAGACAGACAAACACACTTGGTTCTCCACACTAAAAGGTTCCTATTTGCTTTATTCTTACCCTGGTGCAGCACCAGCAGTGCTATAAGCTGTTCTGTACTGTTTTATGATATAGGCCCACAACTGTTATCTTTTTTCCTGTTTAACAAGAATAGATCATCCACACTAGAAATCCACAAAATCAAAGCCTCATTTCCTCTTTGGCCATGCTGATGATAGTTTCTCTGTGGACATCCTTTCAATAAAACCTTCACTAATCATTTTTCTATGTAAAATGGAAGTCCTAAGCTACACAGTCAAGTCTCACAAGCATAGGAGGTGAATCAGCAGGAACACTGCAGAGCTCTTAACGTCTTAAGATGGTACCAATATAGCCTAAAAAGGTAGTCCTACATAGCAACTGTTGCTAAGATGGAGTATTTCACTGCAATGAGATGACCAAGGCTTCTAGACAAGGGAAAACATCTGATGACTGCATTGTTCGTCTTCCTAGAAATACACCTGCACACTTTCTGTAACACTAACCACATGCTGCCTCATAAACCTTAACAGTTCAAAATTCTGTATTTTGGTTAGCTTCAGTATTGCGCTATCATGAACATAAAACATACTATTAGCTTTATGCATTGAAAAAGCATCAAAGATTTCTCCTTACCCAACACAAGATGGAGATGTCACAACGATCCAATAGTTCAATGGATAAACTATTACGCACTGTTTGCCCAACAGGACTTTTAATATAGTAACTAAGCTGCACTGCTTTTGGGCAGAGCAGGTAAGGAAGCTATTAAAAAAAAACCCAAAACAACAAAACCTAGAGGAAAAAAGTAATTTACCACATAAAAAAATGCCACTTCTCTACACTTAGATTTAATGCTGAACGTAAAAAGTCCATCTTGATCTTTCCCATCCCCCAGTATCATATTTAAAACACTCAACATGACAACTTGACAGCATTTCAATCACAAGTCTCCAGATTAAAAACAGCTTACCAGCTTATCTTTATGTAATAGTTTATTTCTACAGAATATTTTTCTTCGTATTTCATTGCAAAAGGTTACACAACACACAGGTATTGCAAAGCCTCGATTTTCAGGAACTGAGTATACCATTTAAAAAAAAGACCTATGTTTCTGCCTGATAGTGAACTGAATTTTAGTATCTCTTGCTATGTGATACGGAAGAATAACATGAGGAACGGCTGTGCCTGAAACATAGGCTGGCAATGTAACTCTACTGTTAACAGCAGCTGAATGAAAACTTCTGGTAACAAATCACGACAGCATCTAGCAGTAAAAACACAAGTCAACAGGAACTCCTGAAGGTGAGACTGTGATATAAACATAACAGGTCATGAAGCACACTATAAATCCAGTTCCATTTATTAGAGATAATCAAGCTTGCTACCCCATCATAACAATCACATTCACTCCTACTACCACATTACGCACAGGACAACGTGCACAAATACACCACACTCAAACACAAACGATTTACTTTATATTTTCAGGGACAGACATCATGGAGTCCTTATACTGGTAAACAATTACTCATAGGAGCACTAGGTATTCAGTGACTAAGTATTTATACCGATGTAAGAATTGCATAACATGTCCCTCAACTAGTGTATTTCATGTTTTCTTCACAAATTACTCCTATAGGATAGTGTTTAGCTTCCTCAAAGACATAAAGTAGAAAAATTAATTTTTACAGAAGATAAGTTCTTCTTACCTTCTCAAAAAATACCATTTTTTAGAGAGTTTGCCATGATGCAAAGTTAAGTCACTAGCAATAAGCAAGAACAGAACTCATTATGATATGCTGCCAGGAACTGAAGTTCTCTTTCTAATCACTGCTTGAAATTAACAGTATCTTTTTTATTTATTTTATATTAAAAAAACCCACCAAACTACATCTAAACCCCAAAACACAAAAAAAATAAACATTTCCAAAGTCTGCTTGGATTTGAAAACATATTTTCTTTGGAAAAACATTTTAAAAGTGTCACAGTCCTTGCCTCACAAACATGCTGAACAGTGAATGAAGACCAAGAGTTTAAATGAAATCCACATGAACTCAGTTCTCAAATGGCTTTGGACACCAATGAGAAACTGCAACTCTCCATAAACTCTCCAGCAGCTTTCACAGCCACCAAAAGTTATAGTTGGAACTGAGGCTGCATTACAGCATAACATAACGCATGACCAACCACATTATTTGGGAGTTTTTTTGGTCAAGTCAGTAACAACTATCACCTTAAATTATTCTGGACAACAAGTTCTATGTGACCTAAAAACTGAGGTTTCGTATTTGATGCAATAAAGCATGGTTTGGCTTTTGTAAAAACAAGTGATACTAAGGCTATATATAATTTTGATGACCTGAGAGAACATTCAGAAGAATGCTGATTTTCAGTGAAAGCTTGTCAAAGAAATATAAAGATTAAAAATTGCTATGCTTGAAAGCAAATCTGCCTGCCACAAGCTCATTCAAGGAGCAATGTTTTTTGGCACTAGTCCTCACCTGGTACAATAGCCCATGATCATATATTTGTATTTCTTGAATTGTAAACTCTATAGGCCTTTGACACTTAGCGGAGTTTTAGTGTGTATATATTCCAATATATCTCTAAGTGACCAGTCGCATCAGTCCACCCAATAAAGCAGAATGCAGTACCCACAGAGATGAAAACACAGACAGCACTTCAGCCACCTTCATTTAGGCACAAACGCAGAATCTATTTCCAGCCCCTGTATGCTGCTGCCGAATAGCCTGAAGCACGACAAATTCAATTGAATTTGTCAGACTGGAGAATTTTTACTACATCTTTAAATTGGATAGTGACCCACAACACAGAGAAAGGTGTCTGCTGCGCTAGCATTATTAGCTTTTTTCCCAATTTTTATCAAAGCTTCGCAAAAGGTTTTTAAAGCCACTACATTGCTGAGAGCACAACAGCAGCCCGCAGATTAAAGTGAAATTAAACTGATGACAGTTTAGGTTCAAGCTAGAGGAATAACGTAACACCCTAAGAGGCAGAGAAACACTCATTCAGCTACTCTTGGTACAGGACTTCCAGCAGGGATACGGAGTAGACATGTATAGATGGGGTCCTCTTCAGCTCCTCCTCCACCCAGTCCCCTGTCATGATTCACACCCCAAGGATATCTACACTCAAAGTCTTCTAGACCACTGAAGTTCATCAGAAGTGAATTAATCTGAAAGGAATAAAACTTGTCATAGTTTTCCCTTTCTTCAGTATGGCAGACAATTGAGGTAACAAGTGTTCCTTGCTTTGTTTTAGTGATGGTTTGTTGTTTACCCTGTAACCACATCTCCCTAAACGAGATTACTGCAGTCAATTTACCCACATTGCAGTTTACCAAGAAAAAAAAAATCAGCATCTATACAATACACTTGTAATGTTACCCTATATCAGATGATTGCTAAATCATAGAACAGCCTTGTTGGAAGGGACCTCAAAAGAGCAAAGGAATTTGTGAAGTAATATGAAGCTGTGCGTAATTCTCAGAGACCTCACAGATCACCACCTGAAAACTTTCCAGTTTATGTTTGTGAAACCTATCACCAAAAGAGCTTTTACCTTCATCCTTAGAAAGCTTAGCTGCACCAACACAACTATCTGGTCACAAAAGCACATATGAATACTTTATTCTTATGAATCAAGCCAGTATTTCCCAGGAGCCTAAAAAATTATAAATGACTGTTAAGTCCACACATGCTGTCCAACAGACAAATCACTTTCCTTCCATTCAAACGTTCAGCTGATATAGCCATTTCACATTTTGTTTTTCAGCATTGCATCATATCCTTAGAGAAGGTTTAAACTTCAATCTGCATTTTCAAAGCCAAAACCGTCTCATTTTGTCAACTGTTACCCTGCAAAGTCATCAAATTAACACTCCACTTATTTTTCCAAGACCTATTTCATACTACTTTACCACTCATTAGGGCTGCTTTTTTTTTTTTTTTTAAGAAAACACTGGGGTACTGTCATCCCCGTATTTTAAAGTCCTCCTCACCCCCAAAAAGATCCAAAACCTAAATCCAAAACATTAGTTCCTATAATTAAAACTTTAACTGACCAAAATCATTTAAGCCAAATAACCACTTAGTCCTGGGCTCTTCACCCTGTATGCCTTCTTTCCCATTTGTTACCGCTACTAACTTTACATAGCAGCCGCTTTCCAAAGAGATATACCCCTGCTGTAAGTGTCAGGCTTTTTTAGTGGGTTTTGAAAGTGTATTTAATACTTGAAAAGTGTATTCAACCAGGAATTTTCTTTGACTAGTCATATGGACATAAGCGTGCAACACCTCTGGGTTACTTCTTTTAGGCAAGTGGTGCACAGTGATCATCTAGACTAAACAGACGCTGTTTATATGTGGTATGGATCATATTTAGTTGCCCACTCTTTATTGATGAGCACAGTGTTAACGCTGAACAAACAGCTGCTTGTGTCCACTTAGTACAAAGAAATCCTAATTCATGGTTAGACACAAACGGTACTCCACAAAAAGAACTAGCCTTGAAACAGCAATTTCACCACCTATTTGAAGGCTGTCTATTGCATAGACATTTGTACATGAAAGCATGCTCATTCAACTTGCAGCAGTTTTAAACACGAGAACTAAAATGCTCCAAAAATGACACTTTCTTTAATTTACTCTGTCCTCATAATACTAGAAAAAAACTTCCAGAGACAGAACATGCAGGCAAAGTTTACTTCCATATCACAAATCACTCATCTGAACCACAGAAACTAGCACAGAGGTTTTTGTAAAACAAGGTAGACATTGCAGTATATTTAACACCATTAAAACAATGCCCCCCAAATACTCAAATATTTACTGTTTTACCAATCAGTGCTGTCCTTCCTAGACTTCTTCCCAAACCTCTCAACTCCTAAATTAGGGAATTTCTTTGAAAAGTTTACCTTCAATAGGAAACTTAATTGTGTTTATGTACTTTGTTACCAATTAAGCTAACAACAGCAAACAGTCTGATCACTTAGGTGAGTGATCACAAGGATGAGCCACACTCTTCTCCGTGACACCTACTTACAGAAAAAACACTGATTAAAGTCATCACAAACTTTTGTACAGACAATGACAAGTGAGTCAACTGACAACTCTGACCAGTCTTTACCAAAACTGTTATTCCTAGTGAAAGCAAGGCCCACAGCAGCAAAAACAGACATGTTCTCATAACTGTATCTCTCGCAAACAGCCCAGTGTGACCCCTGCAAGCCTCTTTTAATCACTCAACCGAATGTTCCAATTTTAAAATTTGCTTAATATAGCAATCAGAAGCACAGAGGGTTTTGAGCTGTCATTTAAAATGCTGGCAGAAAAAGCATCCCTAGTCAAGAAGAAGAGCAGTGGCACAGTTGGGAGTCCTGGGGTCAAGCACTGACTTCACATTTTACCCTTTCCAAGTGAGGCCTTGTGCTTCTGGACAGTAAAATAAATTATAACTACTCCCAGGTGACAGATAAGTCACTCAAACAGATTACATACTGTAAGTGTAAAAGCATGGGAAGGAATATCTCTAAATAAACACATCCATCCCACCTGGAGGTCCCGCACCTACAGTGAGCAATTAAGCTACTGTCCCTTCCCAGCCCTACCCTAGCCAAGGGGAGACAACAGCTCCCACCACCGCACGACGTCGGGCCCCGTAAGCAAGAGAGGAGCCCCTGGGGCCCTGCGGTGCCACAGGAGCTCCCGTCTGCACCCCTGAGAACGCAAAACTCGCCGCCCGAGAGGCGGCGGGGGGCGGCGGCGCCACCGCCCCGGGAAGGCCCCGCGGCCCACGGCTCCCTCGGCCCCGCCGGCCGCTCCGCCGCCACCCAGGCCCCGCGCCGCGCCTACAGCCGGCCCCGCTCCCCCAGGCCAGGCCCCGGAGCCCCGATCCCCCCCGGCCGCCCTCAGACGAAGTCCTTCGGGGCCGCGGCACCCACCTGCGCCTCCTCCCAGGGCGGCAGCCATGGCTCTTCGCCTTGCGTAGGCGGCGGCGGCTGCCAGCAGCGACTCCGTACCACCCCCAGGAGCGGGGGGGAGACGGGGAAGGGCTCGGATTCAGCTCCCGGCAGCTCCCCCTCCCGCCGCCCCTCCGCACGCACCCACCGCGGGAGAACAACAAACTACCACAACATGGCGGCCGCCGCCGTCGCTGTCGCCACCGCCCCCGCGCTGCATCATGGGACAGCGGAGGACCGGACCCACCCTCGCGGGCAGGGCGGGCAGCGGGCGCCGCTGGTTGGCTGGCCGGGGCCCTCTGCGCGTGCGCCGAGCCACCCTCCGGGGCGGGCCAGGCGGGAGCGCGCATGTGCGGCGGCGGGGGGGTGGGGACGCGCCGGCGCGCGCGGAGCAGAGCTGGGGATGCCGCGGCGGAGGAATGGTGGCCGGGCCGCGGCTCCCTTCGGCCTTGGGCCGGCAAAGGCCCTGGGGAAAGGCCGTGGAGCCCTGCCCGAGGTCTTTGCAGGCAGTCTGTGGTGCCTGGGCCCAGACGCCCCTTTACAGGGGAGCAGGCCCGCCAGCCTCCGGCCCTGAGGGAGGCTGCTGGCTGCGGCCTGGCTGCGTGCGGGGCCGGCCGAGCCGGCTGCGGTGGCTTTGCCGGACCGGCACAAATAGTGGGGAGTGGGAACGGGAGAAGGAGGCGCTGCTTTTCAGTGCTCCCCGGCCTCCCCATCAGGGATCTGTTTGCCAAAGCAGGAGGCTGCTCACAACACTCCGAAGTGCCTAGGGCACACTGGGCTGCATCGAGACTTCAGTAGGTTGTAGGTCCAGCTTCAACCCCCAAGTTCAGCTGCCTCTTGTGTGGAAAAAAGCCCCACGAGTTAATAAGACCAAAATACACCATGAAAGCTATGGTTTGGGCAATGTTGAGTAGGTTTGTGGTCCTCCCATCTCTTAAGGCTTGTATATGCAGGGGAGTTAACGCTTGCTCAAACTAAACTGAAATAGTTCAGGCCATGTGGTTCTTGCTTCTCCACTCAGACCTCACCTGGGTACATGGCTTTACAGGCTCAGTGTCATAACATGCTAAATAGATTGTAGTGATAGGACAAGGGGTAATACTGAAAGAGGGTAGATATAGATGAGATATTAGGAAGAAATTCTTTACTGTGAGAGTGGTGGGACACTGGCACAGCTTGCCCGGGGGAGTTGCGGATGCCCCGTCCCTGGAGGTGTTCAAGGCCAGGCTGGATGGGGCTTTGAGCAGCCTGGTCTAGTGGGAGGTGTCCCTGCCCATGGCAGGGGGGTTGCAACTAGATGATCTTTAAGGTCCCTTCCAAGCCGAACCATTCTATTATTCTAAGTCCCGTTTCACTGCAATCTAAAAGTCCTTTTCTTCTAGCCCTTTCTCTAAGCCTGCCTTTCCTGGTTGCTCAGTTACGTGCTCTCCCTCTCCTTTTCAAAGGACCTAGTGATCGCATGGCTGTGGAGTACATCAGTTTGGATCACTGATCCCACGGAAAAGTAATTCACCAAAAAGAGGTTTCATTTTGAGTTTTCTTCCCACCTTTTCCTAGTTTTCCTTTAAATGGGAGAATCAGGACTTGTGCCATTCTGCACAGACCAGGTTAAACACGGTATAAAATTGTGCCTTGATATAAAACAAACTTCTAGGTTACGCTACCTGTGAAGAAGCCCAATCTGATCTAAAACAGTTTAATGGAGCCTACTATAACAAGACTAGTTCAAGTAAATGGCAAAACTTTCCCAGGTGGACAAGTCCTCATGGAAATAATTAACAATGTTAGTATTTAAATTATCGGCGTTATCTGATTAAACCCGCGCTATGAGAATAGGGAAGTTCTCATGTCACTTTGTTCCAAGCTCCCTGCAGACTTATCTCTGCATTGCATTGGTCTCATTTTTTAGGTTTTCTGCACAACTGTACAGCTAGAGATTTATTCTTTACATATTCCTACAAACTCACAGACAAATTCTGACTTTAATTTAGGAAACAGATTACATCAGTAATCGATGCTTGCTGATAATTTAATATGTAGTCCATCAGTCTAGCTCTGGTTGCCTGACGTGGAGGCGGTAAGTTAAGTGAACACTACTACTATCAATGGTAAAAAAATGGTGATTACAGTTGGGCCAAGGTTTCAGACATCAGTCCTTGTTATTTTCTTTTGGGTAACTGGTTTGCAACACAAAAGGATTTCTTTGCAAGGGAGGGAGTTTGCTAGACCCTTTGAAGGCTGGATGGAGGAGAAGTGTGTGGGGTGAGAGTCAGCCAATCTCAGCAGCAGCCTGTTACAATTCACAGCTCTCTTGTCATAATTCCCTGTGTCCCATCTGTTTGAGGATGGAAAATGAACTGTTAAACATAAGCAGTATTCACAATGAGCATCTTTGTGGCATTCAGATGTGTAGAGGAGTGCATTTTATGCTGTATATTTTTGCTCATTTTAATAGCTGATTTGATTTCCATGACTGACAGTCCGAACACAAATCAGGTTACCATTTGCTTAACACACCAAGCCAATATTAAAGAGGAATAACAGGATAGCTCAGTATTACTCTGTTTGTTAATATACAGACCCTACAGCTCTGGTACAAAAAAGTGGCCGTTCCCAGATGTCTGAACTTCAGCAGGTGTGGAGCAGGGACCTAAACTATGATGACAGAGACAGGTATGATGACTGTACTCACCTTCACTCAGCACTTTCCATGAGTTTTCAAATTCCAGAAACTGTAGTTGCTCTGGATTCTGTATAATAAAAATCCAGCTTTTTCTCAATACTATTTAACCTGTGCTAAAAAATACAAGTGTGCTCTTCTCTTTTCTATAAATGGGGGTTAGCATACTTGCCACCTCTGGAATCCATGAGTTAAAATGACTTTATGTGAACTAATCATCATCAGTTTATTTAAATATTTTTGGAAGTTCTGCATAAATAATGTATTTGCCTGTGTGTCTCTCAAAGCAAATCCAGCTGCAACTGGGAATGCAATAGATTGTCTTGCAAGGAGATTAAGTAAATAACTGAGCCAGAACTCAAGAAACCTGTAATCCTGGTTTTGTACTCACTTGCTGCGTTACTGGGTCAGGTTGCCTTGCATCTGCTGCCTCAGATTTCCCTCTCTAAGCTGCAGAGAATAATGCTAAACTTCTTTTTTTCTGATTATGAGAAATCTTTTGGTAAAAATTGTTGTGTCGTGACTTCTCTACATTAAGCTGCTTCCCCTGCACTAGTTACTATCAGGTTTATTTTTGCTAGTTTTGGATTTTAACATTTTATTCCAAAATATTTCATAGCTTATTTTTTGAGCAGACACATTATATTTTGATTTTTTGTTGTTTTCTTTTTTGGTTTAAATTATTATTTATTTTTGCACGCATATTCAAATAGTTAAAAATCACTGTTCAGAATCTAGTAAAGCAAACTTCCAAGTTTAATTCCATTAAACACTTAAAATTAATACGTGGGTAGTAAGAACAGTGTTATCAACAGCGAACGGCTCCTAGTTCCCTAGAGACAATGTGCTTCTGGCTTATTTTTTTAGCCACAGTTACCTCTTCATGAGCTTTCATTTTAGTCCCACTCAGGCAAAACCAGACTGATTTTTTGTAGCATGGCAGGCTGGCCGAGATGGGTGGTCCAGTCATGGGTTTGGCTCATAACCTTCTTATGATGAACCTCTCAATGTGACATATAACTCTGAGGCACTGTCTTCCATTCGAAGTTAAGCTTGTCTTCAGACGAGTTCAACACTAAACAGGTCTTGGGCTATTTCAGCAACATCCTGTGAGGCAGCAAATGTTCTGTCACACCTGACAGGAAATTCTGGATTTAAAGTATACAAATACAAGACGTTGAGGTGCTGGAGTGTGTCCAGAGAAGGGGAACGAAGATGGTGAGGGGTCTGGAGGACGAGTCTTAGGAGGGGCATCTGAGGGAACTGGGGTTGTTCTCCCTGGAGAAAAGGAGGCTGAGGGGAGACCTTATCACTCTCTACAACTACCTGACAGGAGGTTGTAGAGAGGTGGGGGTCGGCCTCTTCTCCCAAGTGATAGGCAATAGGACAAGAGGAAATGGCCTCAAGTTGTGCCAGCAGGTTTGGATTGGATATTAGGAAAAATTTCTTCACTGAAAGGGTTGTCAAGCATTGGAACAGGCTGCCCAGGGAAGTGGTGGAATCGCCATCCCTGGAAGTATTTAAAAGACGGGTAGATGTGGTACTTGGTGGTATGCTTTAGTGATGGTTTTGTCAGTGTTAGGTTGATGGTTGGACTCGATGATCTGAAAGGTTCCTTCCAACCTGGACAGTTCTTTGATTCTATGAAATGAAGGGTGTGAAAGCCGATTCACTCTCTTGTAGGTGCTACTGGGCCTGATCAATAACCTATTGGGAGTGGCAGTGATCTCAGGAGGCAGAAGGACCTCTTAAAAGATACAGGCAGGTGAAAGATGCTTTCTCTTTGAGCGTATTCCCCAGAAGGGCAAAGGCAGAGGAGGAAATGAGAAAGCTTTAAAAACTAATAAATATCTTACTTAAGGAAAGAGAACAGTGTGAGCATTAAAACAATTAAAATATATGAAAAACACCAGTGTGATAAACTTTGAACAGGAAACACTGTGAGTGTGTTACAGTCTCCAGACTCACCGTAGTTTCAGAGCTGTGGGCAGTGTTAATGTGTATCAGCTTTTATCACTGTAATTTTTCTTTCTGTTTCCTCCCCCATTCTTGTTGCTTATTTATCCACTTGTTGCACTTTATCTGCCTTGTTGTCTGCAACCCACTTGATGCATCTTATTTCAGCTGTAATTTCTTCAGAGCGGCGTGACCTAGGGACCCCTGAAACAGCTGCTGGGGTGGAGAACAGGAGAGCTTGTGTGCTGAGAAATGGTCTAAACAAGCAATGTGTCTGTCGAGTGGGTTATTAATGTGTCACATGCGGAGTCCCTAGAAAGCTGGTCACCCACCAAAGATCAAAATCTCAACAGAACACATATATTGTTCAAGTATAGTGTAAAATATATAAATTATTACCAGCTGCAACTGGCTGCAGGGAGGTTTGGGCTGTAGCTTTGGGTTCTGAACTGAAAGCAGTGCACAGAAGCCTGGGTATTGCCCTGGACCCCAGTGTCTGCAATATATTTTAGGTATCTAGAGAAAAGAAATCAAGAAACATCAAAGGAATCCAAGTGTTAAACATATTACAGCATTTTATTTGTAATTATTTCATTTTCAATCTAGATGCTGGAAGTCTTACTGACTAAGCTTTGCTTTGTTTCACCAGCAAGCCCATGTGGTGTCAGGGGCAGCAGGGAATTGAGGTGAAGCTGACAAATGTAAGGCAGTCCTTCCTTTCAAGAATGACTCAGAATAAAGTGGAAAATGTCCAAGATGCCCCATTCTTAGGCAAAGGGAGTGGTACCCCATGATAAACATATCAGAGTAAGTAAAGGTTGAGTGTTTCCCAAGGTTTTCTGACAAGGAGACAATGTACGGCATCGTTGGCATTGCCCAAATGCTGAGTTTTTGGGAAGGGCTTGCTTTCTCTGGACACAGGCCAGGCTGGCCCCTTCCACTCTGTAAAGAACAGAAGGACACATGATGGCTCTGGGCAAACCTCAGAGCACCACAAGCAGCTTCTGTGTCCCAGATTCTTCTGGCTCATACCTGTGAGCAAAGCCCCGTGCTCTGTGGAGCACCACTGAACATAGAGACATTGTGCCCGGGTACCAAATGTCAGCCATTGTACATGAACTTCCAGATCAGAGCTTGCGTTCCTAAGAACTTCTCATACCAGAAAGCTAAAATCCTGTTAAAAGCCTCTGGGAACTACTGTAATGCAAATAATAGTAGCAATAATTAGCTCTGCTTTAATTGATACTGTGTATTCCTCAAATGTCAGTGAAAATTTACTTTGCTAAGCCAACAACTTCTCCCCTGGAACTCTGCTGGCTTTACCAGAATTACACGAGGGGTGAATTTGGATCATTGTAGGTTCCTGGCATAAATTATCAGCTGGTGAGTCCTTGCCCTTTAAAACTTGGCAAGCATACAGGAAGAGTTTGCCAGACATGCAAGAACTAGGTCTATGCATTTATGGGAAAATCCTTCGGGACTATGCACAGAAAGGAGTACAATTTGCTGGAAGTACCCAGCTGTGAAATCCAAGAACTTGCACACAGCTCTAGCAACTTAGAGCCTATTTAGCCCAGCCTCGATACCAATGGTTCCTTGAAGCAGTTTTTGTGCCCTCAGCTTTAGGAAAGCATGAATGTGGTTGTGAAAAACCCTGCAAATGTGTGGAGATGCTAAATTTACAGAATAGCCCCAACAGGGATCGTTTTGGTTGGCATAATCTAGAGTCGGTTTATGGTTACTCCTGTTTATCCTGGTCGCCAGGACTTGTCTCTGCTTAACATTGGCAGTGTAGTTCTGAGCGTATCATTGGCATAAATAAATAAAGATAACACACTTCAAAGCAATCACCGTCTTCAGTATGAACAAGATCCACATCTGGACATTTTGTCTTACTGAGCACCCAGGAATTTTGATACCCCATCCTTCACGGACAGACATCTGTGCCATATCACTGCTACAGCTACGTGCTCAGACACTCCTCGGGGATTCTTTCTAAGGGAAGAATAAATGTCATCTAGCTCTAGCTGGCTAAAAGTTAGATGCCTAATCTGAGCTCATTGTGTGAACCTCCTCTGTTTAGTTACATCAGATGGGCTGAATGGCGGCTCTTAGCCGTGAGAGACCTGTCTTGATAAAAGTGAAGGGAAATAAATCCCAACCATAGAGTCTCTATTTTGACAGCGCTGAGCAAGATTAGAGCCAGTAGCAGATCTCAAGTTTAAAATTTTCCACATTTACCAGGAAAAGAGTCCTGCCTTCGACAGCTTCAGTCCATATTGCAGGATCAAGCTATTTCTGTGTTTGCGGGGCCTAGTGGGTAAGGGGTTTAGGCTATAATGGAATCCTTCAGAGACTCAGAGATACAATGCACCTGATTTTGTGGATTATCCATATATACAAAAGTGTTGTTGCCAAACAAACTCAGGAACAGATCACCCTAGTGCATTACCAGTAAGCCAGTTAGTGAAATGAAGCATTGCAATTAGACTTCTTCATGCAAATGTGTTTGTGGAAAAGAGAATCATTTTGCCTGGATTTAGTATTCAGGAAGACCTTGCCAGTATGATATCTGGTGATGGCTGCTGTAGCTATTATTGACCACTTTCTTTTTTTTGCCCTGATATGTGTTGATGTAAATGCATTAGTGTGAACCTGATATGAATGTTAATGAATAAAATAGCCAGGATTTAGACTTTGTCATGTGTTTTTTCAGTAGCTGCATTTGTTACACGTGTTTCACAACATCTTCTAATGTTAACTTTGGTTATACTTTTTTTCCATTACAGCGATCGACAGCATCAGTATTTCATTTGGGCCAAAATCCACAAGTCTTTCACTGATTTCCTTACAAGGAAGACTGACAGAATTAGGCCCTACATATCAAATCAGTTTCATCCGGGAACCTTTGTTTATCTAGTTGATCCAACAGATTTGTTTATCACAGCCTGTCCACATTAAGCTGGGCACCTTTTCTATAATGAGTTCCTTGCAGCCCAGAAGCAGGTTATGGAACATGACCCATTACAGCGTGCTGTGGTACAGGGAACCGATAGAGATGCATTATCCAACGCAGCCACAGTTTGAAGTGCTATCTTGTATAACAAATTATTGACTTCATTGTACATAGTACTAGGATTTAATTAAGCGATAAGACCCATCATAGTGGTCCTTTATCTAGCAGATAAGGATTTACCAAGCTTACCCAAGAGGTCTTTATCTGAAAGATAAGAAAAAGGTACATAAGGTGCCTTCCCCTGTTCTTAAATCGTTAATTGAAAAGACCTTATTTTTTAAGTTCTAGGTTGTTGTCTTTTTTCATGGCTTAGTATTAAAGATTCAGATGGACTTTTATAAGGGAGATTGTCACAGGAAAGAATGTTACCAGTGGCCTTCACTGGTTGAAATTAATAGGATTTATATAGTTTTTATTCACAATGCACCAGCTCTCAGCTCAAGTGGAAATTTAGCCTCTGATCTGCAGGAGATTTTCCAGTGACTCCATGATGCCGTGGCCATAAAAGAGATTTATTCCTTGCTGATTTCAGAGGGCTATAATTGTGATTATATTGTAAAGTTTGGAAAATGCTGTGATTACACAGTAGAAGAAAGTGTGAGATACAGAAAACTTCAAGACAATTCTTTTAATGATTGTGTTGTCAGCTAAACTAAATGATGCCAAAATCTCTTAGTCTGTTACCTGTGTGATGTAAAGACATATAAGCAGAAAACTTGTAAAGAAATTAAGGCTAATACAAAGAACTGTCACCGAAAAAAAGATGATCACACTGGAAAACATAAAATAATACTACTGTTAATGCTCAGTGGAGAAGAACAGAGGAAATTCCAGAGAAAGGAGAGAAGATCATATGTTTTTTATGAGAAAGGCACGTAAGGGCTTCTGTGTGGTTGAAAACAGGACTGGATCTTCGGACTTAACAGATTTAGTCTCTAATGTTACAGACACTTTTTTAATATAATCCTTTCATACAGGTTCGAGCTTTTTTTAGAATTACCTAAGCAATTGCCTTCCCTTCCCTTAGCGGAAGGCCATTGTGCAACATCCTTATAGTAATAGTTACCTTAGATCTTCCAATTTACAGTGTGACTGTATCCCTGGCCAGTCCATACTTGTTTGTTCTTATGTGCTGATATTATCTTTTAGCATAAGTGAAATTTCTTTCTTGCCAGTGTTTTTCCTTCCCATCCCCCTATAAGTCCAGCGAGCAGTCAGCCTTTACTACACTACATAAACCAAGCCCCCCTTGGACCGTTCTGCCCTTGCAGGTCCAGAAGTGACAACCATGCAGTGACTCAGTACCCCTTTGGGGACCAGGGACATATCAGACTTGCTGTTCATTCCACCTCAAGTGGCTTTGTGTGGGCTCTGTGAAATTCTCCTGAACTTCCAGGCATCCAGGAACCTAAGCTGCCAGATACTGGAAATCCAGTAGGTTACTGCCCAAAGCAGTTGTCTACCCCATAAATTGATAGGGTTGGCAGCTCTGCTTGTGAAAGACTCGCTGTTCCCCAGATTGTATTAATCATCCTGCTCTGCACCTGTTCCAGCTTGAATTCTTCATGCTTGAACAAGGGCAGTAAAGCAGGGTCTGAAGGGATCAGATTGTATTAGAAGTGCTTGGAGCAATTCAAGCCAGGACCGAGTAGCAGTTATAATGAGAGATACCCTCCAGGTTACGCGGGAGGCAAATTGCCTCGGTGGTGAGAGGAAGTTTGTAGTGCTGCTCCGAGCTTGTTTATTCAGTAACCAGGGGATTTCATTTCCATTGTTGACAATCTGACACCTTTTATGGGCGATTGATTCACTTTCTTAAAAAGTATCAGGCACGGAAGCAATAAGTGAGTGGAAAGGTGTGAATTAAAATGTGTACACAGCTAAAGACGATTACTCAGATATTTGCTTAGACCTGAAGTCCCAGCTGCGAAGCTGGGGTTATTCTCTCTTGCTTCAACTACCCTTCAGTAATTGCCTCGTGAGCAATTTTTCTGCTGTGTCTTTTTACTTATTTATTTGCAACTTTGAAAACCGATTGAGCTTTCTGCCTCAGAGAAAGCTATAAGCATGTTCCCTCACCTTTATACCCCATATAGAGCTCCCTCACCTTGGTGTAGCCTCTCAGGCCTGCAAGTCTTTGAAACAGGTCTCTGATGGTTTGTGCTCCAGAGAAGCCAACAGAGCTTCATCCACTGGCTTGAGCAGAATAACTTTTCCACCATTTCATGCTTACTTCACTCAGAAAAAGATTTTATCTGAGTGTGGCTAGCAGGCACTCTGCTGTCTTCTTCTTCCCTGACAACCAGGGAACAAAATCGACCCCCTTCGCTTACATGTATTTCAACATGAAATTACTTTGCTTCATACATCTGAATGGTATTTTATAAAAAGGGATTTTTCTTCCTTCAAATCCTACTGCGGTGGGAGCTGCCCCAATCAACGATGTTTGCTCTCTCAGTCTCTCTGTATAGTTGTTCCATTAAAGTAGTGTGAAAGCTACAACTGTGTGTCCACTGTCATTCTGTATTAGAAGTCAGGGGTAAGGTAATGATATGCAGGCTTGATCCTTCTGTAATACTTTCCTTGGAAGTACAGTTCTGCCGTTTCTGCTGTCAGCCTGCATTTAGAGTGCGGGGAGTGCTGCATGACTTGAAAGCAGCAGTAGGCAATTCCCAGTCTAAGTCTTAGACATTTACATATTTATGCTCACTTCAGCAGAGTAAATATGCTATGAATAAATCCTATTATGTTTGAGACTGTACTTACAGTATAATAAAAACACACAGTACGGCGGAGCAATATCAGGTTTTCTTTCAGTGTCAATATGGGCATATATTTACTAAATTATGTATTGTTAACATGATATTCAGCTTCCAGCAGCTGTTAGAATACCTTGTATAATACGAGAAAATAATGAGGGGAAAGTTCTTTAGTCTTTCAATAAGAATTGAAGAAAAAACACTGGCTGCAGGTAAAACAGTTCTGCTGGAAATGGCCAGTCCATGAGTGCTGATTCTATAGCTGTTAATTTTGTTATTATTATTACTTTTGAAGTTGTGTGCACCCTAATGTGCCATCTAACGCAAGTGAGTTTTTCCAAGGACATTGCCAGGTCTTGCTGATAAAATACTGCAATGTTGCACATGTCACAACCCTGTGTTGGTGGTGTGTTCTGGGGAAGAGATCGTTTGACACCATAGTAGGTGTCTGCCAAAATTTCTAGGAGTTTCCTTCCTGGAAAAGGTGGCTGGCTGATGCTTGGGTTTACACGGTCCCCTCAGCGGTTACTTCAGCATTAGGCTAAGATCAGGGATTCCTATGAGAAGAGAGGTGGTATTTTCTTGTTACGAAAGCCCCAGCCAGGACACCTGGTTTTTGTTCTGGGTCTTGCTACTGATCTTTTCTGTGACCTTCCTCAAGACGCAACACCTTTCTCTGCTTCCATTTCCTTCCCATCCTTGTCCATGTGTATGTTGTGAACTCTTAATGATATTATTATCCAAAGGAATTTTAAATGCTTTCATTATTTCAAAGCAATGATTTTTTTGGTGTGCAAATCTTTAGTGCCAGCCATACAACGTCTCACCCAGAGGAGTCCCACAGAAACCAGCGGGCTGTTCACTGTAGGAAGCTCTGTATTAGGCTCCTCATCGCTGTGGTTATCTCTTTGCTTTTACAGCTTGACCCTAAATCTGCTGAAGTAGAAAAGAATTTTACATTACCTCAGCACAGACAAACCCGAAATATCTGCAAAGAGCCTTTCAGTAAAGCCAAAGATCAAGTCTTACTCCTTCTGCTAGATGGTGTATGAAGACTACACATCTTAAATAGTCGTAGGATTTTCCATGGAGGGTTTTACAGCATCCATCCAGGCTCAAGCTTTCCCTTTTTTCAGAGATGACCTGTATTGCAGAGGGAACTTCCGTGCTGGCGGACTCAGAGGAGCTGAACATGTAACAGTTTTGTGTATTTTGTCCCATATATATGAGGAGTGTCTTATGGAGAAAATAAAGAAAGGAAAATATCCTTACAAGACCTGTGGCGTAAGGAGGGTTGGGAAAAAAAGGTAAAGAACTATAAAAGCTGTAAAAAGAGGAAGACAGAGCTCCAGCTAAGCACAACAGAACTCAAGCTGTAGATAGTTGTGTCAGGTTGTTGATAATTCAGGCTTTGCTGGACACAGGGATTTGGGCTGAATCCAGTAATGTATACTTGACAGTTAAAAGATAAGCATATCAATTAAATGCTTTGATATTTGCCATTGAGACCAAAATGTTCTTCTTGACTTTGAGGGAAGAATAGGAAAAAAACCACCTCCAAAGGATGTTTGTTGCTTATTTTTCAGACAAATTATCTGTGAAATTTCCAGATGGGGTACTTTTTAAGAAAGACCAATTTTAATAAACAGTTGCAGGAAGAAGTGTGTGCTAGTGCAGTCTGCAGCCTGGCTGAACATGCCAAGGCCTGTGCATTGAGTGTGTGATGGGTCGAAGAGTTGCTGTGACCTGTGCTTTTCTCAGGGGAACACCTCTTCGCAATGCTGGAGTGGCTGTGCTTAATTCAGGACATAAAACATGAAACTTGCTCTATCTGGAGTTGCAATGCTGTGACGGTGGTTGTTTCACTTCCCAAAATTGCCCCCGTGCTCCTTTATGACCTTCAGGACTGTTTTTAAAATATATTGGTTGTTTTACTTTGAGGTGTGTTTGTCTTTGAGGTAGGGACAGTCACAAAAGCTAGGAAAGGGAGTTTCCGGATGTAATGAAACACAAAGGTCTCATAAGAGCATCACTTTGGTCAAAGCTTGAAGAAGATTAAGAATCAATATGCAATTCTACTCAGAGCAGCTACTGGAAAAAGTAGCTCAAGAAACAGAAGCAATATCTTGTTTGTTG
This sequence comes from Fratercula arctica, assembly GCA_947846985.1. Taxonomy (NCBI): domain Eukaryota; kingdom Metazoa; phylum Chordata; class Aves; order Charadriiformes; family Alcidae; genus Fratercula; species Fratercula arctica. The sequence goes on along the minus strand of CANTUZ010000002.1, from coordinate 9,880,900 downwards.
TCTTTCATTGAAGTCTAGATAAAATTTGCTTATATTACAAATAGGCCTCTTCTGATTCATTGCAGTTTTGGTTTATGGAAAATAGGGATTTCCATGTTAGGCATCAATGCTGTCAGAAAGTGTTGAGGTTGTGACACATTCACAGGCCACTTAGTCAGTTAGCACAAGATCATTGGTGAAATGATCTACCATAGGATCATTATTAGAAAAACAAATTAATCCTTGAATGAGCAGAGTAGCCACACCAGTATCGGTAAAGAGAAGAGATCAGAGATTACCCCCTGGCCCTGGGGAGGAGTGGCCTGGCTCACTGAACTCCGTTACCCTCAAAACAGGGTGGCCAGGCTCAGGCCACCTTGTGAGTGTGGTTCTTGGTGCGTGCTAACTCCCAGCTGGTGCCCAGGCAGTGTTTGGGTGAGGACTGGTTAGCAGAGACCATATTGAAAATTAAATAATGGCTCAAGTCCATGTGTTGACCCCGTTCGCTTTGCGAGCGTAGATACAACTGGTGATTCTGCAGTCTGTTTTAAAGGGACAGTTCTTTCTCACTCAAGAAACAAAAAAAACCCTTTTCATCCCAATATTTTGAAGCTTATTACACGGGCAAGCTATTGTGTCTAGTCAATGGGCAAGGAAACTGAGACAGATAAAAGGAAGACTGAAGACCTGTGTTTCAAAATACACTTTTCCTTGACTCCATCCGTACATACATGTGTGTATAACTCCACCTGGAGCTCTCAGTACTTGATACTGATACTTTCCTCACTTGGTTGTGAGGAAAGTCCTATCTAAGAAGCAACATGTGCACAAGAGGTGACTTGTGGTGTTTTGGATCTACTTTACATTGCCTTGTTACCTGACATATTTCAGAGTACCTATTCTCACCTCACCAGTCCGCACTACCATCCCCATTTTAAAATGAAGAATAATGATATAAAAGGACTAATGGTATTGTCCTGCTTTGAGGTATATGGAAATATTTGAGCTTCCTCAGCTATTGCGAGCGGTCTAGTGTCACAGGACTCAATGTAAGCTAATGTTCCAGTCTTCTCGGGTCTATGACTATAGATATACCTTCAGGGTTACAACGCAGATCAGTGTAACCATACTAGCATGAACTCCTTTGAATCTGGCTCGGGATCTGGAAACAGCCCAGCCACAACAGCACGAGGCTCCAGATCCGCCAGTTCATCCCAGTCAGACTGCTTCCCAGACTAACCTGAGTGTTCCTGCACAAAACTGCGTTGTGCAGTGGCGACAAAACAAGGGTTTTCTCCAAGGTCATACAAGAAGTTTGACCTTACAGCAGAATTTAATTCCTCTCCCCTAAATCTCAGCCTTATACAGCATTGTTGAAGCATTCTTCCTCTCTTTAGATTAGATTTCATTCCTGTGTCAAATCAAACGCGAGTCTCCTGAAGACCCTTGTTCCACAGAACACGGGCTGTTGGCAGTTGTTCCTAGACTTGACGGCCCCTAAATTGAATTATGTGATTATCTATTGGAGGGACAGCATAATGCTTGTAAATCTGTAGCAAATATATTTCTGTGTTGAGTCTGCTCAGATTATATTTGGTAGCAATTTTGCCATTGTTGTCAGTAAACATAGCCCTGAGATCTTTAAAAGTGCAAAGACCTCGAGTGAGTTTTCATTTTAGAAAACATGAGAATTGATATGCGGAGAAAACTTTTTTACAAACTATAATAACTTGACAGATCTTCTGCTGAGGATAGAGTGCACCAGAGCAAACCAATATGTCTTAATTAATAATCCTGTCTGTTCAGTACAACTGCAGTAATACTAATCATTTCCTCAGAAGAGTCTTGGATGAATACAAAGGCTTTTTAGACTTCTGTTTGATTTGCTCTTTCAGAACTGTAGTGTTTTGAAGATAAATAAAGACTGCTAATGAATATGTATATGTTTCCCGATGTAGAGTATGTCACAGAATATTCTAGGATGGTTTTGTAGTCTGCAATGAACGTGCTCCTTTGAAGTTTTTACTGATTTAAAAACGCAATCATTATGTTTGGGTCACACATCAGTTTACTGATTTAGTTAGACAAAGAAACTAAGCTTAGACAAAATATTTCAAGACAAGAACACTTTTCAGCCTCAAATGGCAAAATACTTGAAAGTTCTTTTAAATAGCTGCAAGACAGTTAAGAATTCTTTTAACAATATGGAACAATCTTGGGTTTTACCTGATAGGAAAAAAAACCCCAAAACATTTTCTCGTCTGCTTAAACAAGAAAAGCGAATGAGTTAAGAGACACCAGAGGACTAGAGATGTCCATCTGAAGGTCATATGGAGACTATACTGTGCAGCACCTGCTCTCCAGTTTGCTGACTTTGTGCCCTGCCATCCAGGGAGAGCCGTGGTACCTGGGGTCTCGGGAGGCAAGTGCCCATGATCTGCACCCCTGGGTAACCCCGGGGACAAGAACAGAAGTGGCTGCATGACCATTTGCTCGGTGGCTGTTTGTGGGGTCTGATTTCAGAATCGCAGCTACAGGAACATCCTTTGACTCGACTTTGATGGAAGCCAAGGTGGGTGAAAAGAAGTCTTCAGTTTGACTTCAAAAGTAAGGGAAAAATGAAGCACTCAGTACTTAACATTACGTTTCCATTTTATCTTTGTGATTTTTAACATCCCAGTGTCAATCAAAAGACTTCAGTGAGAAGATCATCCTTTGCATAAGGTACCGCACAAGCTCAGGACAAGGTAGTTCCTGTCCCAAAAAAATGACAGTCTAAAAGATAAAATGGAAAAGATGGGAAAAGGAATAAGAGCTTGAGGAGGCAAAGTTGCTTACACCAGATTATAAGTGAAGAATGTGATGTCCCTTTCAGTCTCATTCACAGACTGGCAACAGGTCTGTGGGCAGCAGCCTCACAGAATCACAGAATGGTTGACGTTGGCAGAGACCTCTGGAGAGGTCATCTGGTCCAACTCCCCTGCTCAAGCAGGGCCACCCAGAGCCAGTTACCCTGGCCCACGTCCAGATGGCTTTTGAATATCTCCAAGGATGGAGATTTTGTAACCTCCCTGGGCAACCTGTGCCAGCGCTCGGTCACCCTCACAGTAAAAAAAAGTGTTTCCTGATGATGATGGAGCCTCCTGTGTTTTGGTTTGTGCTCGTTGCCTCTGGCCCTGTCACTGGGCACCACTGAAAAGAGCCCAGCTCTGTCCTTGTCACTGGGCACCACTGAAAAGAGCCTAGCTCTGTCCTTTTGCCCGCTCCCTGCAGATGAAATACATTGATAAGATCCCCCCTGAGCCTTCTCTTCTCCGGGCTAAGCAGTCACAGTTCTCTTAGACTTTCCGTATAGGAGAGATGCTCCGGTCCCTTCATCATCTTTGTGGCCCTTCACTGGACTGCCTCCAGCATGTCCATGTCTCTCTTGTGTTAGGGAGCCAGAACGGGGCACAGCACTCCAGGTGTGGCCTCACTGGGTGCTGTGTGGTCTCCTAGATATTAAAAATGAAACACTCAGGGAAGAAGCAATTAGGACTACCTAATACTAGCATCTATGACAAAATGCAAGCCAGATTTATCCAGCGATCTCCTTGCATTTCACTGTGTAGAACATCTGGAGGTGGTTTGTTCTGAGACAGTAGGGCTCTTCCATTTTGTACCAGACTGACACCTAAAACTGGATGAGAGGGAAGGCATCTCACAGCCCGAAATCAAATTTTTGTGTCATCTCTGTTGGAAAATCTGTAAATGCTGTAATCTCTAAAAGAAATGTGTGCATGCTTTTACCTAAAAATGTGGTGGCTTCCTCATGAGTAGAAGTCTTTACATCAGGAGTAGAACGTTTACTTAATGGTATTTCTTAGCTCAGCCAGAAATAATAGACTTAGCAGAGGGCTGGATGAAACTCTGTTGTGTGGTCAGTGCAGGAGATGAGACAAAAAAATTGCCACCATCCCCTCCAGTCTTGGAGACCTACGGAAAAAGAAGCTGAGAAATAACCGATGTAAGAGAGGAAAGACAAGAAAAATTGAAGCAGATAAATCATGAACAGGATTGATGCAGGGTAAGGCCATGGAAGTGGCATCATTCAGTCACCAAACATGTTGGTGCATCTGTTGGTACAATAGCAAAAATCCCAACCTAAGCTACACCTTGAGGTGCATCAATAAATCTTGAAGTGGAGGCAGAGATTTCCAGTATTTCTCTATGTCAGGATGTGCCATATACATCCTTTCACACACACCCACACCGACACACACCCTCCCACACCCACTTTCCAAAACTACTGTCCTAGCAGACCAGCCAAGTCCAACCATTTGGGTTGCATTTAAGGTTATTTTAGAAGCAGAATTCACCTCTGCCATGGGATGTGGGGATACTGCTTAGTATGAGAGCATTTATAAGACTTAAAAGCACAGAGAGTTGACTTCAGCCACCAACGCTGAAGCCATTGGAAGGTGCAGCCCAAACCTCCTTACAGCCCCGAAATTCTAGCTCTGCATCTTCCTGGGGCAGACACTGCTCTGTGTGTGTGTGCGTGATACTCCTGTGATGCAACCAACTGGGGATTAGTGAAATCCTCTCTCTACTAATGATTTAAAGCAGGATTCCCAGTCCCTGAGGGGGAGGGGACCGCTCCTGCAACCAGCGATGCTCAGCATCTGACATCAACACAGCACTGCGGTCCTGTAAGAAAATTAGCATTACAATCAGCTGCACTGCATCCCCCAGAAATCCTTTAAGGACCAAGTCTCCAGTGAGGTCATTTTGTGCAGGCTGGTTCGCCATGGTAACTCCAATTCCAGCCTTGCACTGGTGCTACCTGGCTGGAGCTTCGTGCAGGCAAGGCAGGAGGCTCTGCCACGGAGGCTCCCCGGTTCTCCATTCATTTAGGTCCCTGGTGTCACCTCCCGGGGTGGTGGCAGTAGCAGAGAGCCCTTAGAGCAGACCCGTGACATGCTGGCAAGCGCTGTTTCTCTCCAACATAGGCACCAGACTGCAGATGCCAGTGGAAGGAAGGACACTTATCGATTGTCATCGGGCTCTGAATGAGTCCAGGTTGGGCTGCCTGCTCCCAGGCAGAGCTGGAGGGTTTGGGGAAGGTTTCAGTTCCAGCTGATGAAGGTGACAGGTGTCAGGCTGCAGCTGCGGAGTGAAGGCTGCTCTTTGATGGGAGCTGCTGACCTTCTTGCTAATCTGGGGAAGAGCCGTGGCCGAGTGCTCGCTGCTCTTAGAGATTTGCAGAGAAACCTGCAGCATCTTTTGCCTGCTTGATATTTTGTCTACATCGGGTTTGTCAACCACTTACAGAAAAGATTAATTTTGTTGTTTTTTTTTTTTTTTCTTGACAAGCATTTTGTGTTTAGTTATTCGGAAGCCAGGGATTAACAGTCTCATTCCTCTCTTTCCGGAAGGATCTATGCCAAAATGCACAGTTGCAGTCAGGAACCAATGCTGCCTGCTTCAGTACTGATGGCGCTGACTTTGGTTGTACCTCTCAGAACCTGCTCAATTTACATTGTCTATGTAAATCAACTCGAGAGCCAATGTCTTGGTCAGTGACTGCACAAGTACCAGCTCATGTTCAGTCCTTACATTTGCAGAGCAGCTGTGGAGTGCTTTCGGACCATGCCAGGTGTCCTGTGAACAGACCAGGTCAGCAACCCTGGTCAGGGCCTGAATTTAGCAAAAGGGATCTTCTGCAGCGAGCTAAGGGAGGGCTGTCGCGGAATGTTTCTGGCTTGAAAGCCAGGCTTTGTTGGACTAAAGATCCCATCTACCAATTTGATCCTGTTCCAGCAGTTATTCCAAAGAGCTGACGTGTATCTAGTTTGTTATCATTCTGACTGTAAGAAAAGTGCGATCTCTGAAACACATTGGACCAATTCTGCAAATGCATATGTAGGGTGGATGTCTCCGTGAGTTTTGGGTGTGGAAGCTCTGGCCGATAGAGATCAAGAAGAACGTCGATGCCAGGTTTTGTCTTGTGCCTCCCAGGAGGCTCAACACAAGACAAGGGAGGAAAACGGCTTCAGGATGTCTTTGCATTTCTGGGCCTCGGGACTGATCCAAGGGCTGGCACAGCTGCCAGCCGTCACCGCAAGCGTTGCTATAGCTTATAGATGCTGCCCACAGTTGTCCACCAGCTGCTACACAACCCAAAATAGCCTCGGCACAAAGCACTCCAGGAAACCCCCTCTTCTTTTCCCTCTGTGTCCCCTTCATCCGGCGCTCTGATGTGGAGGGGTTAGACGGAAATGAAGAGGTTACCTCATGAATGAATCAAATTCATTTTTAATGAATTTTTTTAAAAAAGCAGATTTTCTCTTGCAGATTTGAAATGAAACAGCATTATGTTTTGCTAATCATTCTTAGCATTTATTTTCACTTCTTAAATAATTTTAATACTCACTTCATCTCTTTTTGCCTTGTAGGAAATAAAGCGATCTATTAGGGATTTTTCTTTTCCTTTTTCCGTCTGCTTTTCCTCTTGACAAACTATTTAATACTTTTCTGGTTATTACAAATAGTGCAGGGAAGAATTGTAAAAAAAAAATAATTTAAAAATGATGAAATAGATTGATGGCATTTCTTTTTCTTTTCTATTTCTCCCTTTGAAACACATCCAAACCTGGGAAATTTTGAAAAGCTATGTCTTGATCCTACAACCACATGAGAAGTTGTGTACCAGGTCAAAACAAAAGTCCATCTGGCATAGTATTTGTCTCCAAGAATGACCAGTAAGAGGTAAGTAGAGCCAAGATCAAAAAAGGGAGCAAGAACAGTTATATGTACTCAAAATATTTTCCAGACATTTGTGGCTGGGGGACTAGAGATGATACCTTGGCATGTGATATGCTTTCACTCTTGTCATTGCCATCTTCCTTTTCACTTGCTATGGGACCAAGGTTCAAAGACAAGGTTAGATCCTTTGTTCCTGCAGCAAAATGTAAGTCATGAATGACCACAAATGGCCACTGAATTTGGGGGGGGGGAGTTCCCTGAAATGTCAGGTTATGCACAGTGAAATATTTATAGACATTCTTGGTTTCTAAATGCATCGTGGCCATTCAGCACAGACCGGCTATGAAAGACTCAAGTACAGCCAAGGTGTGGGATGAAAATATTTGTTAAATAGGCAATGCTAGTAAAGGAGGTTGCTGGAATGTGTGGATGGAAAATTAAGTTTATCAGAGTCAGTAGAAAATGGAGAGGATTTATCTATTGAGAAAAACGGGTAATTAACTGAAAAACATGTCTAGAAATTTTCACTTTGTTTACATTTGTTCACTTGTTCTTTTCATATTCCCCTTGCCCCTTGGTGTTGTATTTCTTCCTGAATAAAGTAATTTATTTCTAAAAGGTTTTACACAATTTCCCCCTTTATACGGCATTGCTGTGTATTATGGTGTCGCTTAAAAATCCCATCTCAACCTCGCCTACGTTTCACTGCGGAGGAGGTAATCCCAGATCACCCCCACACCGATATCTCAGGAGCATACCTGATGGATGCTGCTCGGGTGCTTTATTAGGAGAAACCATTACTGTTCAACTGATCAACGTGAAAAATCTTACCGGGGTGCTGATGGGTGTGCTGAGAGGACAACAAGGTCCTCTGGCCTCCCAGCCTTGATCGCGTTCTATAGATCATGGAGATGCTCTGCTCGTGGAGAGGGCTTCTCACTCTCCTTTGCCTGTTCAACTTTTGACAGTTTTTCTCTCTCATTGAACAAGACATCCTGCATCCTTCAAAAGAGATGGTTTTAGTGACATCTTGGAGGTGTGCAAATTACAAGTGGGATTTGCTGCTTTGAGTTGGTATTTCAATCCCTGCCATGAAGACACGGGGAGGATGGCTCCTGAGGGTGACCCTGCCATGCCTGCTGCTAACACACATTTGCTACAGCTTTAAACATACCTCTGAGATAGGTGATAAGCTATTGGAGTGCCTGGATTTTTTTCTTCTCCTCATCCCTCAGGTGCATTGCTCTAATTTTGTCATCCTCCCCAGGAGATGTACAGCTTTGCCACGAACCAAAGGTTTTGCCATTGACCCTGTGAAGCCACGTGGGGTTTTCACCTCTTGCTTCGGAGCAGAGGGCTGGGAAATGCGGCATCATGGTTCTGCTCTCCTGGTGAAAGAGGCTGTCAGGGAGAAGATGGGGAGGAAGAATGATCCGCAGGAGCTTTCTAAGGGTATCTGGTCAGCTTTAAGGGAGAACAAAGCTGCCTTAACACTTGGGCTCATTGCTGACTTTTAGGCTTGGAAAATTGCCCATTTGGCTGCTGAGGCAGCAGCCTGAATTGTTGTGCAACTTGGCTGTGAAGGGAATGCAAAGGGATTTCTTCCCCTTCAGGTTCACGCATCACTAACCATGCCAGGCGTGTTGCTCCGTACTGTACACCCGGAATGAATAAACGGCTTCTAATAAAGAACCAACGTTGCTAATATCTTCGTGTAATTTAAACCAAGGCTTTTTGAATTTAGCTCATTTGGGGAAGAAAAAAAAAAACACTGATGTTGCAAACGCTTATGCATCTGATTAACTTCGCTGCTTAGCTTAATTTGCAGGATCAGGGCCTTAGCTATCAAGAGGCTACATGGCATTACAGCCCTTCTATACATCTTCATTAGAGTATCTTTCTTACGAATTTGCTTTCATGCATGTTTTTACAACCTCAGTCATAAACTGGACTGTATCTGCCAGCAGCAGTGTTTAACTATGTCAGCTCCTCGGTGCCTGAGCTAATCCCTTGTCCTTCTTGACAGGAGTCGGGGGGAATGCTGTTTCCTAAGGATCGATGCACAGAAGTTGCTATGTTGCTGGTCATTTGCCTAAAAAATTGAGGAGATCATGAGTTTTTATGAGGGCCAACATTTTTGACCATTCAGGGGTTTTTGTTTGGGCTTTTTTGCAAATTGTTGTAAGAGCAGAATTATTATTTTTCTCCAAACTTACTAATTTTCAGGACTGAAAGTGTTTTGGGTTTGTCCTCTCCTTTCCACCCTGGCCTCCCTGCAGTTTTTACTCTTCCTTTTCCTTTTTTTTTTTTTCTATTTCTATTCCATCTTCTCTTCCACTTCCATTTTTTTTTATTTTTTTTCATTGACATGATGGAAAAATAGTTCCTCACAGCTTCCTCCAGCTGCTGCGGCTGCTGCAACTTGTATTTTCAGATTTTATATCTGGCAACCCCAGTGTGTGTCCATCTGGGGAATTATACAGGTGCAGAAAGGAGCAAGTGTTTCTCCTCTCGAAGGTCTGCATTGTTGCTGCCCTTCCTGGTGTGGAAGGATGTGCTCCCTCAACTGGCAGCTCCCTCCGAGGTGCCATGACTCTTGGCTGCCCCCCACCCAAAGCACTGCGTGAAAAGCTTGACAGAGGCTGAGATATGAATGCGGATATTAAAACACAAAGACTTCATTTTTTTTAAGGGTTGCACCTAATCCTCTCTCTCCTGGGACCCTATTTTCTTGGAGTCCAAATATCTGTTATTTGGACTCATAACTTGTAAAGGCAGATGTAGCACTGGCAGCCTCCCAGTTGTAAGAGACATGGAGGAAAATTTTGGCTACGTGGAGCTTCACATAGGTGCTGATGAACTTGGTCTGTGGCTGAAGCATCCCAAAGCCACAGGATCCTGCCAGCTCCCTCCTTGCCGTGCCATCAGAGACGCAGGTGCAATATGTGGGCACTCAAAATAAATGCGTGCGGGCAGTCCCTGCTGAGAGTTCACAGCAGGCAGAGCTCTGACGGAGGTTGCTTTAGATACAGGACTTTATATGCCTCAAAGGGATATACGCATAATATATGTGTTTATCTGAAAATTGTTTTATGAATTGTTGAGTTTTTTCCCATGGACATGTGCGAACTTAAATTATGGCAGAAGTAAATTATGGCAGAAGTAGAGAAGATATCTGCAAATTAATATATCCTTTTCATTAGTCACAGTATTCTATTAAAGTGCTTTCACTTTTTGCTTTGGTTAGTCAATTGGTAAATTAAGCCCAGTCTTGCAGTGTGAGGCAGGACGAAGGAGCCTGAAGTCCACAGAGCACCAGGGAAATCTTTGCGTAGAGCGTCTTCCTTCTTGCTGCACGAACTGGACATCAGTCAAAACTTGCATTTGGTTATAAAAATCCAGGATGGGCAAGTGTTGGTCATTTGGTGCCTCAGAACAGTTTGGTGGCACCTCCAGGTCCCCCACTGTCCCCAGTGGTTTCTGGGGCTGCTGCCTCGTCCCCCTGGAGCTGGGGCCACCTCACCTGCCTCTGCTGGTCCATGGGGCCTGGCCAGAGTGGGCACGGGGAGCAGGAGTCTGTGGAGCTTTGTGGAGGTGAGGGGCTCGATTGGGGGACAGTGTTCGGTGAGGCCAACCGGGCTTTTATAAGAAGTGATGGGTGCAAATGTCTGCTGGTGCCCCAAAATGCTGATTCCCAAGGCAGCATCCCAGGTCTGAGCTTTGAACACAGGTTTGCGGAAGGGCTGAGCATCACCGGCAGCTGGGAGCGGGCCTAGGCGTTGAGGGGGAAGATCTTTCTAACACTGGTGGAAAAAATTACATTTGTTTGGTTCAGTTTTCAGACAGACTTTCTGGCAAGCCCACCAGCCTCAGAAGTGCTTCCGCATCCCCAGGGAGCTACTTTGCTGCTCCTGCTGCTGACTTGGGTCTTCCCAGAGGACAGCAGCGCTGCTTGGGCTGGGGAATGCCGCCGGGTGCTGCCACCCCTGTGATGGGAGCAGTGCCATGAGAGCAGGGCAACCATTTGCTGTCCAGTGAAAATAAAGCTGATACCAGTTTCTATTCTGCTTGGGTGAAATACCTGTCCCAACGAGACCAGCGAGTGGAGGGTGATCAGAACAGGCTGGCTTTGCAGTCCCATTTCTATGAAACTCTCCTTCCTAATGAAATCCCCTTTCTGTTAAACTTCCCTTCCTAACCAACGCCCCTTTTCTTTTAAATTTCCAGTTTTCAATAAAGCTTCCAGTTACAGTCCCCTTTCTGTAAAACCTCCCTTTAAAGCTTCCAACCCGCAGGCTCAGGAATGGACCCAGTCACACCAGAAAAGTGTCAGCTCAAAATTAAAAGGTGTGATAATCATCCCTGGAAAAAAAAAAAAAAAGGAGCGTTATTGACGCTAAAGTCAATAGTTGCTTGTAGCCATTGGGGGACTTGCTGCTCGCTTTGTGTTTGCTTTTTCCCCTGCAGGACCCGGGGGGTCAGTCAGCAGAGCACGGTTTCCTTCGCAGTCTGGAGCGCGGGAGACGCGGTGTTTAGTTAAGCGCACACCAAGCCATCATTGAGAGCTGTGGCATGGCATCTCCACCAAGGCAGTCCTTGAGGCTTTGGATTTTTCTTCTGCCTCTGAGGTTCCCGGTGCCGTTGCCAGACGGTGATATGGGGCAAGCGCCATCCACAGCTGGCCAACAGGAGGGTCAAATCTCCAACCAGGGGCCACACGCCATGTTGCATGAAGATGCATGACCTCCTCCTTGAGCTCTGCTGCGTCGCTCAGGGCCCTGCGAGCCTGAGGGATTTTGGGGACCTGACCTCGCCGGCGTAGGCTGGCTTTGTTCATTAAGCTCGTCTGCACGCCATGAGCCAGGGTGCTCGGGAAGACCCGTGCAGCACCCTTCTTCCCGGGCACGCTGGTCGTGGTGGTGATTCCACCTGGCTCCAGCTAAGAAGGCTTTGGCATATATTGACAGTAACGTACACAGGGGGAAAAACTCCCCATCTGTGGTCGTGTAGCGGCGAGACGAGTGGCTGCATTTCTTAACAGATGGCATAACAAACTACATGAAACACGCGTCCCCCTGAGACACATAACCTGACATCAGATAGTTTCAACAACATATTGAAATAAGTCCTCCCCGATGAACGCCGTGGCTTCAGACACAGCCGTACCTCTCTCCCCGAATCCCTTGACAAAGCCGTGGGTGACGGAGGCACAGCAGTTTTGAGGGGTCCCACCCTGCTGCCTCCGCCGGCAGCAGGATTTGGGGCGGCAGGCTGAGCAGTGACTGAGACGGCCCCCAGATGCCGGGGACTGAAGAAGCGGGGAGCTGAGGCGTTAGTGCTTCTCCATAGGTAGTAAGTCTTTTCAAGCTGAATAAGCTCTTTGTTCTGAGAAATGCTTGCTTTAAAACATCTGCGGGAGGAGTTTTAGCATTTTACCTTAGGGATAATAGGCTTGGGCTTGTCTAAATGGAAGGGGAGCAGAACCACCTTGAGGAACAGGCGCATTCAGAAGTTGCTTTTGCTGTTGGAAAGCTCTACGTAGTGGAGCACTGCCCTAAATCTGGGCAGTGGGCAGGTCATCCTGGCCTTCATGGTACATGTGAAACAATCCTCAAATATGAGCAAGTTTGAGAATTTGGGAGCTGGAAATCATAGTGCTCGGCAGCCCGGATGGACCCATCAGCACCAGAGGTGCCTGGTGTGGCTGTAGGGACTAGGGCAGGTCTCCCGTTCCATGGCTGCCCAGGGCTGGGGATGCTCCATACCGGTATGGTAGCGATCCACGCCTCAACTGTGTCCTTGGTGATTGCAGTGAGCGAGGCAGAGACGGAAACAGCCTGCCTGACATGCAAATAGCATCAGCATCAGATGGAGCGGGAGCTGGTGGGGAAACAAACATTAAATTAATTTAGTTCACAACTCTCCTGTAGGGTATGGGATCTCCCTGTTTTCCCAGGAAGAAGTCTAGAGAGATTAATGTCAAAAAGATCCACTAATTTTGATGACCCAATTTGCATGCCTAATGACCTGATTTTTCTGAACACTTTACGTTCTCTAGCACTTTATGCGCTGGAAGGACAGTGCCCTTGTTTTCTTTCACAGCAACGAGTGCTCAGCAGTTTTGTGAATCAGAACTTGGGGCATGAATTTATGCATTCAAAAAACAAGATGCCACACAATTACTGAGACAAAGCTTTCAATGTATGGTTTGGATGACTTGGCAGTATCTCAGAGAAAGCCTTCAGCAGGGACAGAGATAGCAGCCAGTTCCCCAGGACACCATTCAGCTGCCTTCACCATGTCTCCTTCCTCCTCCTCAAATTTCCTGCCTTGTTCACTGGGCAGCTTCCAGTTTCAGCAACAAATGAGAGGGGAATTCAGTGGACATGGGGCTCTTTCCCAGACGATGCTAACACAGGCATTTTCAGACTGCTGAGACCCTGATTTGTAACCTTAATATATTTGTGTAATTACTTCTGTGCAGCACAGCATCTTTTTTTAGCTTCTTTATGATTTGGTACATCAGATCCCATCTCTGAAGAACTTATACTGTTTTAACATATGGAACATCTCTAGGAGTTCCTCCTTGGGCTCTGCAGTTATGCATGTGGTTTTGAACACAAGGAGGACCCCGAAGTCCCACAAGGAGCGTTGGCATCAAAAGGGGAAGTTCTGCCCTCCCCACCTCCGGCATCGCAGGTAGGTGCTGCAGTCGCATGGGGAGCCAGACCAGAGTACTGACCCAGGCTGAGACCAAGGCTGAGACGTTGTCTGTGGAGCTGAACTATAAAATACACTGCAATATGGACAGACTGCTGGAAAGGAGGAGCATTACTTCGCTGCAACCTCCCGCTGTTGGCTGCCCCCGTTGGGTGCTGGTCTGGCCCCACCACGGACCAGTGCAGGGGGACAAGCTGGCCGAAACCTCTTCCCTAGTATTTGCAGGGTATTTGCTGTGGTGCTTATCCCAATGTAACTCGGTCCTCGGTGTGAGGAAAGCCTACCTTGTGTCAGCAGGTTTTTGTTCCCTGCACATCCGTACGTGACGAATGCATACTGTGCTACCTGCACAGCACTCTGCTGCACGACACAGAAATCCAGGTCTTCAGTGGGAAATGTTTAAGTGGCTGATCTGTACCTCGGGCGATCTGTGTGACCCACAGAGAAGCTAAAATACAGCAACCTTCAGGAGGAGCAGGTTAGGCTTTTTGGCTGTGACATGTTACACAAAGCTTCGAGACAGACAGTGAAGAGGAAACACTGTCAGTTCTCTCGAAATCAAATGTCAAGTAAAATCAACGCGATTTAATTAAAAGGAAAAAAAAAATCTTTCAAAAAAATCTTTGAATTAGATTGAAGACTCTATCTCTTAAGAACATACTGCAAGCTTAATTTTTTGTGTTACAGTTAAATAAAGACATACTTATCTGATTAGCTGTAATCCTCTCATGTTTATTCCTTGAGTCAGAGGCCTTATAAAAATGTATCTGAGATTTAGAAGTGGGACCCAAGGACAGCCTGCACCTGGTCTCTGCGTCTGATTGCGGGCAGATAGCTCTGCCGTGGTACCAACAGAAAATTACTCATCTGTTTTGATAATCTCCATCGTGCTCAGCACCGACACGTAAAACAAACATGTTTGTCCATCTCCTTCCACAGTTACCGGTTCTTGCCTGAGATTTTTGGACTTTTCCCCCTTGTAACCAAACTGGAGCATAGACTCGATCAAAATCTAAAGACCCCATGTGAAGGGGTTGAAGCTCTCCTCAACTGTAAACAAGAACCTCCATCCCATGGCACTGATCCCCTGATTCATGTTCCCTAAAGGAGATTCAGTCCTACATAATGTCATCATTTCAACCACCATCATCCTCACCTGCTGAGCACAGGGCTTTGTTTTCTGGGTGGCATCTCCTTGCAGTCGTGCTGGGGCAATCTCCACCACGCGTCTGAAGCGGTCACTCCAGCTCCACGTACAGGCAAGGCAGAAGTTGGCAGCGAAATCGAGTTCATGATTCATCCCATGCCTGAAATAGGTCAGACCATCAATGGGCATCGCACCCTGGATCTCACTTCCCTGGCCGTAATGAGAATGTAGCTCTAGAAGTCTACGTTGCAGATGCCTGAAGGCAAGATAAAACCCACCCAAGGAGGCTAACAGTTTATTTTCTGTTAAACTCACATTCTGACTGCGGAAATTATTCAGGACAATCTGTTTGGTAAGTGTATTTTTAGACATTTAAAAACTGAACACCCAAAATGAGGTGGAGAACATTTTGCGGAGATTTTTCCTGCTCTCCGCTCTGTTGGGAGTGACCGAGCTTTCCCGTGCTGCCGTTAGTGGGAGCCATAGCACAGGGCAGGGCAGGACCCTGCTCTGCTTGGGTTCTCCCTCTGCTTCTGCACTGGTTGGGATTTTCTGCTGCAGGAATTACAGAAGCCAAAGTCTCAGAGAATGTCTCAGGTGAGTTTTTTTTCCTATCAGTTAACTTATTTTGGGGGGGGAAAAATCCCGTTTCTGAGGACCACATTTTCCAAAAAATTGTTTGATGGAGAGTTTCACTGAACCTCTGCCCACCTCCCAGTAAACTTTTTACAACTTTCAAATAAAATAGTTTTAGCCTTCATTTTAAAATGGCCTTTTCAGCCAGAAAATTGTCAATGTCTGCCATTGACCATTATTTCCCTTTACACTTGTGTGCTCACAGTTCCTTTGCCTGCGAGCAAATGCTACATACTACTACTGAAAAATTACTAGGTTTATAAATCATAAGAAATGCCACGCTGAATGGCGTTTCTCTGGACTTCAGTCTTTCCATCAGCTAGCCATTTTCTCAAGTTTTATATTCCTCTCATGGTAAAAATCCCATAATAACTTATGTACATCAGCCATCACACTCGCGCAGGGCTGCATTGATAGCAATGCTTTTTCTGAAGCACCCGTGGTAGGAATGGAAACTGAATTTGCAGGCCACTGGAAAAATGTTTAAAGAACACAGCGCCAGAGGTCTTTCAATAATCTTTCCCATTTGCTATAAAATGGCATATACAAAGAAACTGCTCTTCTCCACGGGGAAATGGATCTGGTTGTGCTTCTTGCCCCCGCAAGCTGCTCCGCTGGGACGCAGAGATGCCTTTCCTCCTTGGGAAGACCTTTCCTTTCCCAGGGACTTGAGGAACGGTCTGACTTCCACTGAAGTCGGTGACAGTGCCGTTGCTTTCGGAGGGGCAGGATCAGGTCCTCCGCGCTTAGCAGAACTTCATTAGGAAATCTCTGCCTGTGCTTGGTAGGCCGTTATAGATAAACAAACAAAAAAAGCTTTTCTAACTGATTTGAGAGCACAGCTGTGATAAAGGTGTGATAAAAAGGACCGGCTCCAAAACCTGTGTGATCATGGTGGTCCTAGTGTGAGTTACAGCAACATTTCAGATATTTTGTTTATTTTAGTTAAAGAAGAAAAGTTTCAGTTACTGTAGACTTAACAGATTTTTATCTCGTATGAAATATGTTTAGCAGAGGACACGCTTCAGTATGGTTTCATTGTTAGCAGACCTTCGGCAGTTCGTGTCAAATATCAGTATAATGGACTTACACACGCTATTGATTTAATGACAACTATCACTGTGAGGAATTGATCTAATGTTTTCATTAGACTTAAAAAATGTTTTAACAACAAGTTCATTCAGAACTGGATAATTGCAAAGCCCTACATGGCCAAAGATCACATTCCCCGTAGAAGTGTAGTTTAGATGATCTTTTTAGAAGATAAGTAGATTAATAATAATAGAGGCGCAGTTGAGGGAAATTAAAGCTAGTCTTCATGCCTTAAAAACATAAATAAATTGAATTATCACCCATTATATTACTGGAGGGAATTTTCTGAACTTTTGAACAAATCTTAATGAATATGCAATGGTATTTTGCTTGCTCTGATAGGCACAACGTAGCTGGTTTTGTTAGCTCTCAGTCTTTTTGTCTGTCCTTTTTGCTTCTCACCCAGTAGACTTTAGCAGAGATGGGTCTCTTCTGCTTGGGTTGGATATAATTTTTTTTTTAATTTTTAGCAGCAACATCATCATTTGCTCTTGTATGTAAGCAGACCAGGGAGGGGCATTTTGTGGGAGGTTTCAGGAGATGCTAGGCGATCTTTAAGGTCCCTTCCAACTTAAACCAGTCTATGATTCTATGATTCTGTGCCATCCTCATGGGTACGTCAATAATGTTGGACTGTCCTTCAAGGAGAGCTCCACGTTGCTGGCTGTGATTGAAGCTACTCTGGACTGATCAGTGGCTCTGCACGAGGGCATTGCCTAAATACAGATGGAGAAAGAGGTTTCCCATTCTGACATGGAAGCTGCAGACACATTTTCCTTATGACTCCAGGTGCCAGTGGTTTTCCTGCCAAACCGTCTTCAGCTTCTGCTCTGCTTTAGACAAAGGCTCCTCCCTTCCAAGTACCATGGTCGATATTTCAGGTTTTTGCTGACACCGGACCCAAAGGCCACGCTGTGTGTGTTCACTGTTATGGGTCATGGGTTTTACGTGCCACTGGATATTCCTTGTCATCGTGGGTTGCTTGTTGCTGCTTTTAAGGGATTGCAGCTTTCAAGATGTTTCTTGAGACCCCGTCCTGAGCCCAGTCAAGAAGGCATTTTTAGTGTCTCTGTGCATCTTGTGCTCTGATTGCCTGCAGAATCTCTGGTGCTCAGATCTTTAAGTCAGATCTCCAATATCTTACAGTGGATGTTTGAAAATAAGAGTAGACAATAATAGAGTCCCTTTGAGCATGATGGTCTCAGCCATAACTGGAATAAAGCTTGGGTCTTCTCTCTTCCCTCCCACCCATGGAAAGACTTACTTGTCCCTAAATTACACGCATCTTTTCCTACCAGCTTTACTTTAAACAACATTCTGGGGGGTGTAATAATCCAGGAAAGTCTAGAATAAAGAGTATGCCGCATTATCTTGACCGGCCATCAAATGGAGCAACTCTGAACCAACATGCCTATATAATATCTCAGAAAAGTCTGAAGCTCCTTTTTCAAGGAAAATCCTGCCCTTTCATATATGCCATGTAGCTTTACTGAACTCAGGGCTCTGGATGACTGAATACATTTCCAGTATAACCATTAATATCTGATTGGAGCAATCATTGGACCTACATGGAGTCTTACCACAGAACTGATCTGGGAAGTAGTGTAGACCCACATAAAAAATCCTAACCCCACCCAAACCACCAAACCATGAGATACATTATGAAGTGTACTCTCATAGCATTTTGTTTTATAGGAAGTACAACAGTGGATCATTCTGATGGCCAGAAGATGCTCGAAGTGAGTAAGAACAATGGAATGAATCCACCCGATCTCTTGCAGCACAAGTACAGCCTACAGCTGCCACTCTATTTCTGCCATCAAAAAGCTGCTTGCAGGCAAACGAACTCAGTGGTTAAACTATTGGGGAGCTCCGGTATCCCAGCACGGCCACACGACTAAAATCTTTTGGCTGCAGAGCTGCAGTCTGTGCCGCTGTGGCAGGAGGAGAAGAGAAGTCCCTTCCCGAAAGCGCCATGATCTGCAGTGTGGCAGAGGAACCTCACATGGCGTGTGGAGCAGTGAGACCAGAGACACATCGTGGGTGTCCACGGGATCACCCTGGAACAAGGCTTGGGCTTCTGAACAACATGACATTTGCTTTAAATAACTTCCACAGAAATTCAGCCACTGTGGGAACTAAACGTCTCCACGTGTCCTTTGGGGCCGAGATTTTGTATGCTTCAAGGTATAACGAAGATTAAAGGCAATATTCTTAAATGAACAGGGAGATGCTTATGCCAAAATATACATGAGTAATCTAGAGCATGATACAAAAATGCAAATGCAAGAATAGAAGAAAATCAGGACACCGTAATGCATATTGCTTTAATTTGAGGAGCAAAGGGATTTGAGTGGATTTCTAGGGTATAATGCAATACAGAATAATACAGTGTTTATGTCAGATATAGCTGATGAAAGCTCCCAACAGATCAATGCAGGAAAAGGGTATAAATCAGTAGTATTGGAAAATGTCACTTGAGAGCAAATCTATTCTCAAGCTAAGGTAATATTTTCTGATACTCCCTGTAGTTGAATACAGTTAATGTGAAACAATGTGGGAGAGAGAAAAAATAAATCCAAATGGCACTTGAAGGGAAAATGGAAGTTTAAAATATCATCTCCAGGATCCATCTTATGTGCAGAGGTGGGAAAGAGCACCCATCCCCTTAGCAATCCCGAGGATAAGGCTGCAATGGACAACTTTGCTGCTGGGACAGAGGAGAACTTCTGTTCTTCTCCCCTGCAGGGGAAGTGCTGCCTCGAGGGGTTGCCCAGCTCCTGGCTCTGCGTACAAACCTTTCCTCTAACGGGGAGGCAGACACCGCCCAGCTGAAGCGTCAGGGCTCCCTGCAGGCGTTGCTCGTGAAAGGAGGAAAAGATGTCGCCACACATTTCCTTCGCATTTCATTTATCTCCTTCATTTTGACTGCGTTAGATCACTTTAAGTCAATGTGCTGTACACTAGCGTATGGTGGTGTAAGACACCACTTACAAAGGTGTCTGAAACAATCAGCTTTTCATTGAGCATATACTTTACTGAGCATAAAAGAAAATGAATAAACATAACTAAGAAAACTAAGAAAACTATTTCTGTTTCCAGTAATTGCTTCTTCTTCATCATCTGTTGAGTTTTAATATGTAAATGAATAGACAGAGCTTTTGCATTCTCTGTGAGTGAAGGTTCTGGATGACAAATACAATTTTGGAGAAAAAGGGAATTCACTGTATGGTGACCCCAAGTTAGGACTCATTTATACTTGTTTAAAATCACTGGACTTATTTCCAACCATCGCTGGCATGAAATCAGACCAAGGGAGCATCGACAGAGCACCTGGTCTTCTGCTTGGGTTGGGTTCCTCCTGTCTGTGCTGTATGCCTGCCTACCCCGTTTTCCCCTGGTTTATTGTAACATTCTTCCTACAGTAAAAGAAAGGAGAAGGACGAGTAGGTCGTCATGGGTGGAACAAGAGCTGGCTGCAGAGAGACGCGTGCCATCCCAGTCCCCTGGGGCACCTTTGACTGCCTCAGCTGAGCACATCGCTTCGCTCCGGAGGTCGTGCATGTGAGGGCAGGAGGCACAGGCTGGGCAATTGCCACTTTTCTCTCCAAAACTTGGTTTAGCAGTACTTGTAGGGACATCCTCTTCTTTTCTGCCTGCAGAAATCATTTTACATGCATCCACCTGCTTTAGCTTCCGCTTGATTTCTCTATCTACCTAGAGCTCGGAGTTGAATAGATAGGTAGATAAGTTTGAAGTTATCCTCTTGTGCATGAATGCCTGGGTTTTTTTTCAGATAAAATTCTCTGACATCTCAAACTTCTATCTTGAACATATATTAGACAAGTTGCTTCATATATATATATATTTGCAGTGCTCACTAAGTGAGAGCTCCATTGAAGTTTCTGTAAGAAAATGCTTTTTTTCCTGCACAGGCTGGAGGGGAGGGGAGGGGACAGGTTTGTAAACCAGTCACACAAGCTTGCTCTGACCTGGAATTCAGTTCACACTGGGGCGAATTCTCAAATGCAAAGAGATAGAGAAGATGGTCTTGTCCTTGGGCCACCAACCTGGATTTGGGGTGCATGGTTTCCACTGCCTTGCCACATGCCTGAGCCCTCCTGTGCCTCCAGTGTCCCTTTTTGGGGGGGAGAAAGAAGAAACTGTTCCCCCACCTGCTCCATGCCATGATTCTTAGTCTGTGTGGAGCTTCTTAGAGTCTCTCCTGCTCCATCACCTGATGGCAGCACTGGGCTCCTGTCCTGGAGGCAGTTTCACAGCAGGGACCGTGGCAGACCCTCAGTGGGGGTGATGCGACCTCCTTCCTCTAGTCTGCCACTCCAGGTTTTCCCCAGGTTTTGCATGAGTCTTTTTTCATGCTGGCTTTCCACTGGTCCCAGTGCAGCCTGTGTGGAAGCTTGGCTGGCGTTCCTTGTGTCTGACCGCACCGACTGCTCATGTGCAGCTCGATGGGTGATGCAGATCCCCCCACATCCGTGATTTATCCTTTCGCTATTAATCACACATGCAATGTCTGTGCCTTCTGATGATGATCTTGCTTTTTTCCTCAAATGGTGCATAATAAGAAAGACTGAGGGCTTAGAACTGGGACTCTTCTAGAATTATGTTCATCTAATGATAGTTTTCTTTTATAGTTACCTTTAAAGGCCTGTTGTTTAAACATTTATCTTTCACCTATGATGTGCCAGTTCAATTCTGGTTTGAGTTCAGTGCCTAAGCTGTCGCAGAGTATGGAGTACATTATTTTATAGAAGCCTGTTACACATGAGAGTATGATATCAGGTTAACAGTTACCTTCTCACACTGCATTGCATTTAGTACATTATTTTTTGTATCTATTATGAATTGAACTGTGAACCAGCACATCACCTTTCCCAGGAGCTGGGCCAGCTTTGGGTTTGGCCAGGTCATTTTACTTTTGAAAATCAGTGTTATGTTCACGGTCATCCAGCCCTCCACAACTTTCAAAAGTTTTTGAAAATTTGTATTAACTTTCCAGTCTTAAGGCTTCTGGGTAGGTTCACTTACATTTACATAAATAAAAATTTAACATAGCTGAAACTGAGGCTAGCTCTGAGATGGGAAGGAAGCAAAGCACGAGCAGGGTAGACAGGACTGCTCAGGGCTCCGTAGGAATCACTAACCAAGAGCCTTGTGGTGGCCTTGAGAAGGCATCAAGTGCTCAGGTTCACGTTAAAATTACTGCTAAAACTAGAAGGACGACTAACTCGGGAACTTTGCTGCTCTGTCTTTTCCGGCAGTGCAAACTGGGAAGAGACATGCCGAAGGAAACCCCGAAGGAAACCCTCAGAAAGGAAATGGGAATCAGATGGGAAGTTGAGGACCGTGTCATGGTCTGACTGGGGAGCTCAGAAAGCCACGCACCAACTCCCAGCCCTCAGACGGGGGCTGCGACTCCATGTTACTCTGTTGGGGGGAGTTGGATCATATGTGGACAGGCCCCCGGGGAATTTCGAGATTAAATGTCACTCTCAGGAATGCAGTAGTTTCACTCCTTTTAAATACATTTTCAGCCCTTTGCCAGTGATTAAAGTTCAAGGTCGAGATGCATCTTTCCTTGTGGACATTTGCTTTGATTCCTGATGTGCTTTACTGAAACAATCTCAAACGTACGGCGAAGGGGGTGACAGCATGTCAGAGAACTACATATTTAGTTCTAGCAGCGAGTCAATCAGACATCTATGCAATTACCCTCTGCTCAGGATGACAACCGAGAGATGTGTTTATTCTGTCTCCAGGAATCTCTGTTATTTTAGGATCCTTTCCAGAGTGCAACCAGTGCTAACTCGTCAGTATGTGGAGACTCTTGTTTATGCTTTGGTTTCCTATCTGGGTGGGATTATTCAGTTATTGACTTGCTGGCCCCCACTCAACCTTTTAAATTCATTTCTACCTTCCACACAATTTCTTGGCAGGAGCTACAGGCTGTCTAAGCCCAAGCCCTCATATCTTCATCTGTGCTGATGAATCTTTTATCTGCTTTTCAAAGGATGTTACCTCTTCCATGAGCTGTTAGGTGGCAGCTCACTATCACTGCTATCACTCCTGCGTTCGGCTGCGGTTTGGCATCTCCCACAGCCTGACACAGCAGTTTGCTGGTCCTTCCCACAGCTTCTCACCGTGATGGCCCTTGCAGAGACAGGACTCGCTCTGCTTGTGTGGTGGGATCCCTGAGCAAAACCCTGCTCTCCTTTACACCCCTGTAAAGTCGTTGACCTCAGAGGCATCGCTGGAGGTCAGTACCGGGATACCTGAAAGCCAGCTATCGCCCATCCTCTCTAGATATACCGCTGGCACACTGCAGACCGCGGCAGTTACAGCTCCTGCCTGAATCTGATTAGCGAGCTAAATATTTTCTGCTCCATGGGAGCATCCAGTGCCATATAAGCTGGAGGCTTCCCTCAGGCAATGAACAGATGAGTTTAGCTGGAACAGACTTTGTTATCTTTTGATGCTTTATTGGGGAATCGGTTATTTCTGTGAGAGAAGAGGTGTTTCTGACGGTGTCCGCATTTCTGAGCGATGCAAAGCCTCTGACACGCTACAGAAGTGAGCCCCGCTGCTCAGCTCAAGGGCAGGCCACCATTTCCCCCCTGAAATGTCCCCAGCTGGGGCAGGAGTTATAAGCAGCCTACATACAGTGAACTCAAGCTCCCCCTTTTCATGTGAAGAGGATTCAGTATAGTAACCTGTACTGCCCCAACCAAGCAAGCCTCAGGACCCCCAGCTCCCGCCGAGACCCCCCAGTGTGACCTGGAGCCAGGTGCTGCAGCATCACAGGTGGATGGCACTTGAACCATGCACAGAGACATCCCTCTCCTCCCCCGTTCAAACCTCTCCCTCCTAAAACCCACTTCTCCCGCTGCGAGGCTGGAGGACAAAAAGGGGTTTTGCAGGTTCAGGAGGCCTTTCTTTATTTCTCCTCCTGGAAGCCTGGTTATTATAGCAGTAGCCTCTAGCTACATCTGTGAAGAGGAGCACCTCCACCAGGCATCTCCTGTAATAATGACTTCTTTTTCCTTTGAACTTGCAAGGCACTGTTGTATGACATTAAGAAGGTGAATCCAAAGAGGACCATAGATGTAGGGTCATTCCAAGTAAACCCTGACGGGACACAAGAGAGGAGTAAGGTAACAGAAAAATGATATGACAGCACATAATTGCTGATATGTGCAATTACCAACCACTTATCCAAACAGCAGTTGGTCTTAATCTTACAACCTTTTTTCTTGCTAAGGGTATCAGCCACTAAATTGCTTCTGCTTCCTCTGGGACCCAAAGTAATCTTTAGGCTTGAAATTGAGGTATTTTCCTTCCTTTTCAGTACCTACATTTCTTTGCCTTTTTAATATTTGAAGCAGTATTGTTCCATTGTTAATCTTGATAAAAAATAAATCAGAGCTACACACATTATTAAGATGGGGAAAGAAAAAGGGAGAATGAGAGGGAGAGAATATAGATTCTACTTAGAGACAGACTGTTATCCAATCAGGCATTGCACCGGAGGCCCAAATAGTGTCCATTGCCATCCATGGCCTTCTTGTGGGTGCCGGATACCTTCAACTTCCATTGCCCATGGTGGGAACTGAGGGTGGTCAACATTTTTCTGGACCAAGTACTCATATTGTCAACTTCCAGCAGCAGAGTTTGACTTAGTCTGTGTGTTTTGCAGTGTGGAAAGTAGAGATCATACTAGATGCATGTAAAGCCTTTGGAAACATTTGTTGAGCTAGGTCGTTCAGCAAATATTTCAGAAGATTATCATTGACTCAGATAATGGACTTGCTGTCTGTAAATTAAAAGGCTTAAGAGACTATTTAAGGCATAATGAAGATGAAAGCTGCTTCTCTGTAAATGGCAGCAGCCTTCTTAAGGTGATGCTTCTCAAGCCTGGCTTTACATATCATTACCAAGCCATCACTGAGAAGGACTGAGGACCAAGTGGTCCAAGGACACATCTGGAAAGAGACCACACCTTTCTGAGGTGGCAGGAGGTGAGATGAATCAGAAGCTGTCCAAGATGTCTGAGTCTTCTGAAGTCTGACTCCAAGAAGTTTATCTGTCAGTGAGAAACTCAGTCTCGGGCTACCATTGTGGCCAACAGCAAGAGACCAGTTTGTGGTCAGATAAGATTAACAACTAAGAGAAAGGGAGAGGAGGGCACAGTGGCTTGCCTGGCATTGCATGGTTAGTCTAGAGCAGAACAAGAGATAGCTCCTGGGGTGCTCCTGGGATGGTCCCAGGTCAGCGCACCAACCCTTGGGCCTTGCTGCCTCTAACAGCATGGGTTGGCTTCAGACTTCAGTAGTGGGCTGATACGTGTGTGTCTTCCTCACTTTGAGTAAGAAAGTCATTTCAGCATACAAATAGTGTCTCGGTGTAGGCAAGAGTATGAACGGGTACCCACACCTGCCTGTGGACACATGGACACACAGGAGCTTACTGCAGTAGGTCTTGGTATGGTAAGTAGAGCAACAGAGATAACTAAGCATACGTTAATAAAGTCTGACTCTAGAGCATACTGCCATTCTTGTTTATTCATATGTTGACCCCAGCATCAGGAGTACACATTTCTTAAACAAAATCCATGTCCTGCACTGCTAATTGTTAACATAACAGAGGGTTCGTGAACCCGTCTTTCATCACATCACTTAAACATTATTTAACCAGTATTTTATTACATTTATTTCTTCAGAGGTAAAAACATTTCCTTGCTATGCCTGTCAACTGATTTGAAAACTAAATATCTAAATTGCTGTAGTTTTTTCTCACAATGATTTCTATATTGTTTCAGTATTAGCCTTTGAGAATAAAACAAAAAATGTAGCCCTCTGTTGTCTTAATTTTGGGATATCAGAAGACTGCTTTCCCAGGAAAGAAATATTGGCTGGCTT
Organism: Fratercula arctica; assembly: GCA_947846985.1. Taxonomy (NCBI): domain Eukaryota; kingdom Metazoa; phylum Chordata; class Aves; order Charadriiformes; family Alcidae; genus Fratercula; species Fratercula arctica. The sequence goes on along the minus strand of CANTUZ010000002.1, from coordinate 9,855,643 downwards.
GTTAACAGAATGAGTTTTAAACCCTAGTTTGGATCTTCAAAAGTGACCAAGGGACATAGATGCCCAAACCCAGTGACTTTCAATGAGGATTTGTTATTTAAAATTCAGAGGCCTCTTTCAAAAGCTCATCCCTAATCTCTTCAGAACAATTTCTACTTCATTGTAATTAACTGTGGATTTAGACTTCGGTATAAATTCACCTTGACTAAAATTTACAAAAACATCCTGAAGTCCTGTTTTCAGAATGGCTCAGGCCCCAGAGAGCCCAAGCTCTACTGAAATTCCCCAAAGTTGCACCACCATATTGAAAGTGTGGCACTGGAGACCTTTCCTGAGCTCCTGAGTTCAGATGTTTGCATCTGTCACATCCCATTTCCACCCCACAGTAGGGTCTGTGCACCCATCGCCTTCCCTCCCACCAAGACCTGGGGGTGTGTGGACTAGAGAAGAGCTGCAGTTGTTCCTGCTCATTCTGGACCTGGCAAAGGTGACCGGGATGGTGAGATGGCAGAGAAGCATACCTGCCCACACTCTCTATAGAACACGTCTCCCACGGCTGTAAGGTTTAGGAAGCTCAAGCTATGTCAGTGTTTTAAAAACGTAAGTTCCTTTGTCTTTCTAGGGTTTTTGGCCATGATCTGTTTTGGTCTGATGGGTTGGACAATTAAAGGAGTGCATTTTATTAGATATTGCTCTTCAAGAAGAAGGGAAATGTTTGGCTTGGTGTGAGTGAGTAGGGGTTCATGATGTGCCTTGAACTGGACGTAGAGAATGGATAGATGTGGACTTCTCAGCTGAGCTGCTAACTGTGTAACATGTAGAATTGGTTTTAAAAGAGTGGCATAATTTTCTCCTGTCTATAGATTTCTCTTCCACTTTGGCAAAGAAGAGGGGTCAGTGAAACTCAATATTGAAAACAATGCCAGAAAAACAAAGAAAAGAACTTTCTCTGAAAGCTTTCAATTTAAGACTCCCACTTCTCTTGGTATGATAGCAGCAGTTTCCATTCTAGGCTCTCTTTCTGGAGAGCTCTGCGTGTTTTTATGCGCATGAGCTGTCCTGTAGATCTCTGTATTATCTCGATCCCAGCATGCTCCTATATGTTCTCAAAATCAGAGCTGTGATCCAGGGGCTTCACTGCAAATTGCTACTGGGTGGCAAATGGTTTCCTGCCCCAGGATAGAAAAAAAGAAGTCTTTCAAAGATTCCCCATCCTACACTGGAATGAAACAGTAAAAAAAAATGGAAACCAAGAAAAGCCTGTACTTCATGTTGGGCCAGTACAGGTAGCTCCTATTGTCTGGGAAGCCCCAGATTAAGATTTCCCATCTACTGATTCCCACAAGGGTCTTGAATTCTTTAGGTTGTTTTTTGTTTTGTTCTGTTTTGTTGTTTTTTCTTTTTAATTCAGAAAACAGTGATTTGCTGTTGATGACAGTTTTTTTGAAGAATCACATGAACCAGCTCTGATAGCAATTTCATAAGGATAAGCTTTTTACTTCCAGGAGGACATTCATGTGCAAGGTTGGATTGACACCTAGAAAAAGCCATTATTTAGAGAGAGGAGGTTAGGTGGACAGGTCTGTGCTGGTGACCAACAAGTCGAGGACGAGTTCCCTGCCCTGCAGTCAAAAGGTATGACATGAGTTGTGTCTGGATCCATGCTAAACACTCTTCACCCTAAAGTGCCCACTGCATCCTGCACTGTCCCCAGGCAAATAGCTAAATACTCTCAAATAGTGATATCTGGGATAAGATTAATTCAGTAATAGGGATGATAGGAGATCAGTGCCTGAGCCTCTGTGTGACACTCGGCAGACAGAGCCCTCCCTGACTCCCGTTCTCACTTCTGGGTACCACAGGCATCAGCAGCATCAGTGCCTCCACCATTGGGGTTGTTCAACATTTTGTGGTACCCCGATCTCTGATTTTCCCCGGCAGAGTATTGATTATTCTGAGATTCATCTTATTTCTTGTCTTTGAACAGAAAATTCATCCTAAAGCTGAGAAACTTCTTTTGATTAAGATTTTGTGAGGCTTGTTACACCCTGTAATCAGTTTTGGTTCCAGCAAATCAGGCTGGATGCGAGTGTGTGGACTGAATAAAACGCACCTCAGAGCAACCTCCCTACAAACAGCCCTCCCAGTCAGAGTCTCGTCCTACATTTCTGCCTCTGATTTTGCGTTGCTTGTCTAATTATGTTGGCTGCTGTGTAATTATTTTCATGGAACAATAATTTTAACAGCATGCAGTTTATCAGAGGTGCAAATTATACATAATAACATACAGCAATTTTCAGTTAAAACTTCCATAGTGTTCAAAAGTCCTTGCATTTTCCAACAAATTGAAGAGGAAAAAAATATTCTCCATTTTGTGTCATTCCTTTCCCTTTTTCTTAGAGAAAACAACCTACTGATTTTCTTGGAGTCAATTAAACCCATTTGAAATCAAGCACTTTTATTTTGGAACAAGACTGTCCACACGGGGAGTTAATCAAGAATAATTATTCCTCTCTAAATTCACATCCTCGAATAATTTGAGTTAAATCCCCAGTATAGACAAGCCCTAAATGTCAGAGGAGGTTAAAAAAAAAAAAGTCAGCTAGAAGAGCTCTATCATATCAGAAAGCAACGAGAATAAAAACCTTGCCTAGGCACCCAGGCCAGGCCGGCGAGGAGAGCCATGTCAAGACTGATTCAGCCTCATTCACCACACTTGATTACACGTGCACTTGCTCACTGCTTTGAAGTCAATCACATACACATTTCAGTAGCATCATCTGTACGTCCGCACTGTGGTGGTGATAGCAGCGTTGGGGAGGGAGATACAGCAACCAGCAGAAGAGAGCAAGTTTAAACATATTTCAGGGAAAGAATTTTGCCCAGGGATGCCTTTTTCCCTTGCTTTTCCAGCAGGCTAACAGCAACGTTCAAAAGTGGGGGGCTGTGGGGAATTGAGGCAGATCTGCACTTCCATCTCAGATTTGCCAAACTCAGGGTTTATTAAAACCCAGGCTTTGCTTTCAGATTGCTGCCAATTGAGCCACAAGGTTTGTAGCCATTATTTCTCTAAAAGAACATTAATTCCGCTGTGCCTTTGCTGTGCCAAGAGCCAGTGGCTGCAGCAGCCTCTGGAGAGTCTGGAGGCAGGACCGGGTCCCCCTGTCCTCTGCAGCCCCCCTAATGTAAAAGAAAAAATGCTTTCACTGTATTTATCTGCCTGATACTGCACCCCAGAAGCAAACCACTGGATGATGGCTAGCAAAGCCTGGAGGCAAATCCCATAGCCATCCTACAGCCCCCCGTGGTGGTGGGTGGTAGGTGACTTGGCCAGGATTTCCATCCACAAAACTTCAAGATGTCACAAATGCCTGAGCTCAAGCTCTTATCAAACACAAGGCATCTGCCAGAGCAGCACTTAAATTTTGAGGGGATTCTCTGTACAACAGAGCTTTTCTCACCAAAGTGTACATCGTGACTGGCTCCCCTGCAGGTTTCATAAGGAAAGTGGGGCTATTGGGCAGAGGTAAAAGGAAGCATCTTTATACCTTGCTTGATGCCCCCCTTATGGGAGACTAGCCAGGGCTGGGCTCGGTCCCATAGCACAGCATGGACTGGAGTGCTTGGGTTTGCTTTTTCCAGGTGGAAAAAAAACCCTAAGAAATCATCTCTGGAGGCAAACAGCCCCTTGGCTGCCATTTTGGTGAGAGGAAACATATCCGAGGCAGCACCACATCCCCAGAGCTGCAGTTCTGCCTCATCGCTCCCTCTCCCTGAAGGCCAGAGAGCAGCCAGCATTTGCGGTGCAGGAGAGTGCAGACCCTGCTGTCTTCCCTACCATCCCATCCCAGTTTCCCTGTCCCCTCCTGTGCCCAAACCCCCAGGGAAACCTCATGTCCTTTCTTGAGGAGGGTCCGTATGTGTTGGGGAGGGAGAACAAGCTCAGTCTCTTGGTGAGGAGGGTCATGAGGAGGGTCATGAGTAGCCACTGGAACTCATTTTTGGAAGAATTTCAGTCTCTTCCTCCTGAGGTAGAATAATGGGGACAAATCCCATGGATGGCATCCATCCAGAAGGAAAAGCAGCACGGTTGGTGCACAGGGTGACAGCGCAGTGAAGAAGAGAGGAGATTGCCAGCCACCACTGGTGCCTCTGATCCTGCACGAGTGCTGGCACAGGGAGGGAATTCCTTTGGAGGCAGAAAGTCATCGAGCAAAAACTCAGATTAATCAGACATCAGGAAAAAAAAAAAAAATCAAGTTGTAGTACTTGGCATGAGTACAAACTGCATGGTAATGGTGCAAGTCCTTGAAGGGTGAGAGGACAATGCACCACTCAGCTGTCAGTGACTACGTGAAGCGCAGGGTGCGATGTAAGATGCTGCGCTTGGTCCCCAGCACCTGGGCTCTGCCCTGCATCACACCCAAGGACTGGGGCAAGGGTTTTTTTCCAGATAGGGGGGAAATTGCTATTTATGAGTTTATTCAGAAGAATGTCATTGGATGTTGTCCAGAACGTTTACTCTCTGGAGTTATGCAACACCACTTTGTCATTCCTGTGCTCAAGCGATCCATGGAAATGCCAGGGTGTGAATGAAATCCTTTTTCAGCTGCTTCGGGTTGAGGCAGCACAATCCTTCTTCTGTTTGATTTCTAGCTGTGCTGGGGAGGAACCATCGGAGCATCCACGTCCGACCCTGTTCCCAAAGGAGGCTGGTTTCCACATTCCCATTATGTGGTCCCGCAGATGGGTCTTCCATGCTGTGTCTGGAGGATGGCTGCACTGAAACAGAAATCCAGTTTTCATGGAAACCTATGGTGGATGCTGATCTCCTGCTCATGTGAGGGCTGTGCAGTAATTCCTGTCATCTCTTCTTCTTGCTCTCTGCCAGCAGATGTGATTGGGAGAGGTTTCTTTGTCTCTTCTCCCTACTGTGAATTTTGAGTGGGGTATCACACTTGTTGACAGCACACACAAGTCTGTGGTGGTGATGCCGGCTGTGGTTATCATTTCAAGTCCCAGTTCAAAATCTGGAGTTTACCTCCAGAATAATGAGAAGGCGCCACGAACCCATGAATGATGACTCCAGCATCCAGCATCCAGCGCAGCGATTCATGAGGATCCTGAGGCAGGTCTGAGGGTGACAGGCTCTCCTGGGCTGTCAGTGTCAGCAGATCTGATGGAGAGTGCAGAAGCAAACTAAGAGGAACTAGATCAGCTCAGCCCAGCTCAGCTCAGATATATCACCTTCTCAGTTTTAGGTGGAGAGATGTTTCCTCTTTCAGGCACTGAGGCTTCCATTAAAATAAATTAAATTAGGGAGCTACCCTATCTCCTATAAGTCACTGTGGAGGACTGGTGGCAGACTTCCTCTGCATCTATCAAGACCTCAATTAATGCCTTGCCACTTTTCCACTGCTCTCCAAAACTCTACAGCGGATGGAAAGACCAAAAACCTCTGGTACTGTTCATCCCTTTCTGTCATATGAGTTTTCTGATGGTTTCTCTCCAGCCAGCTGTCTTTGCTCTGAGTCCTTGGCTTCTTGGCTTTTTTTTTTTCCCAACAAAAGTTTTCTGTTGCAAAAACTCATTGAGGCGAGTGTCTGTCAGAGCAAAGTACGGAGATGGATGGACTTCTTAATGCTGTCTTGGACACTCAGAGAAGTCAATGAACAGGATTTAATCTAGTGTGTGACATGAAAGGTTGCTCTTCAGCTAATACTCTGGGCAGGTTAAATGTAACTGTAGGCTCAGATCTTGCAGCAGGAGCGAAACGCTTAAGCAAAATGTCAGTTCTGCGTGCCACAATGTTACTGGCTTGTTTGGGGAAAACTTCCAAGTGTTAAAACTGTTGCTGTAGAAATAGTTCTTGTTTTTCCCTCGCAAGCTTGCAGACCAGAACTTTGCAACAGCGTTCTGCATCTTACACGACCGTGCCAGCCGACCTCTACTCCTGTTCATCCTGGTGAGTACAGACTCCAGACACACGAATTTCAAGTCAGAGACTTTCTCTAAATTGAGTTCTTTGACAAGTTCCATTTTTGCGTTTTTAAGCCAGATACAGTGTCTTGATAACTCTCAAATAAAAAATTAGAGAGATTCTTTAAGATCAAGAAATTGTTTTAAACCCTTCAACTAATTATCAAGTTCCAACCTTCAATAATAAGGCAGGAGAACTTCCTAGCTAAGGCAGAGTACTCGCATGACGACTGGTATGGATCTGTAGGCTGCTTTACTGAAACGCAGTGTTTCAGGAAAGCACATTTTCCTGACTGTCCAAAATATCAGTCTGAAATCACGTTTCTTCCTTGAGCACTGAATGCATGAAGCATTTTGTGGGTAACAATGGCTGTGGACATCTGCTTTTTTTTTGTGACCACACTGCTATAGCTACAAGGCAAGATACATTGCACTTGTCTCCTGATCTGCGCTGTGTACGTTGGATAGACAGCTAGGGAAAATCCACTCTCCAACTCAGTTAAGCAGCTCTGAACATCTTTACTGGGTACCTTTTCAGCCAGGGACTTTTCTACCAAGTGGATTAAATTCACTCTATACACAACAATATTTCTGACTTTGAACACAAACAGGGATTTGCTTTTTTCCCCCACAGCTCTTTTCCATTCTCATTAAAAACAGCACATCGACGACATGAGAGACCAAGGCTACCAGCTTCATGCAGAATCAAGCACCTATGCCAACAGCAGCGTTTGTATTTCCTGGCACCCATCCCCACGGCCATGCACCCTTCCCTGAGGTAAGGGGTGCAAAGGGAATAATACGTCTGTGACCCATTCATCTCCTTTGTGCTGAGATTACCCGCCATGACACTGACTGCGGTTGCTTTTGTGATTTATGTCCTTGTTCCTTAATGGCACGAAGCAGTTTTTAAAACCGTGGGAGATAAGTATTCTCAGTGTGTATGGATACTGCTCAGTGAAGCAGCTACCAAATTGCATTTTGAATAACGTCCCTGAATTTACTAATCTCTGCTTATAAAGGCAAAATATTTACACTACCGAGTCAAAGGCTGGGATCTTCAGTTTGCTCAGTGCTGTCTCAAGTCTGTTCCTCTTGGATACAATGGCAGATTTACCATCAGCTTCTCTGGGAGTCATCGTCAGGCCAAAAACAAGGGCTTATGGAAATACCATCCATGGTTCCTAATCTGCTGCTGTAAGACTTTCCAGATAGGCTGTACTGTCAAGTCCCCCTTCCCCTTCCTCAAAAAGCTTTATTTCCATTTTATGTAGTTCCCCAATTTACTAGATCCCTTTAGTGAAAAACCTGAAGCAAGCAGAGATATTTAACTTCCATAGAGCTAGCAGTGTATTCCCCTATTCCAGAATTGATAGATTTTGCTTTTAATCTAGATAGACCCATCTGTTCGGGGCAAGGATGTATACTTTAGGAGATGATGAAACTGGATGTTACAAGTAAAACTATATTTCTAGGCTTCCACATTCCAGTATTTCCTTTGCACACTGCAACTTTATTTGTACCAAAGCCAAAGTAAAAGGGACAGGTAGCACAAAATTAATACCCTAATCCACAGGCATAGCACAAGTCTTCCTTGTAATTCTCCATTTGTTGTTGGTAGCTTGTAAATCGTGTGCAACGCACAGTTCTCCATCAGGACTGCTGCCTGTAGATCATCAGCTCAATGGCATTACCCCACCTCTCAGCAGCTGCTTTATGGCCCCATTTCTGCCATGGCTGGCTACTGTGGTACCGCAGGCAGGATCAAAGAGTGTGGAGAGAAACACGTTGCCATAATAGAAATAAACTTCATCTAGAGTAGCCCTGACTCAGTATGATGAGACCTCAGTGCGATGAGATCTGTAATGTAATATGTTTAGATCTCTTTATTAATTCCTTTATATATATGGCTTCCTTGTTTCTAGCATTTGCTATCAAGATATCCAAGATTTAATCCATAGATTTTAAACAGAAGAGAGTGTGAACTGCCTGAATCTCGCTACCCACTGAAGGTATTTGCTGCTTCATGCAGCATTGCTGCAAGCTCTCTGCGCTGCCTTCCCTGTTTCTCCTGGCTCCCTTTCAGTCCCTGGCTTTCCGTATTTCCTAGCCTGAGCTCCCCTGAAGGACTGAATCAAACTTGGGTGTTTAAGAAACTCGACAGACATCACCTTCTGTGTCATCAGGTGTAGTGTTGTTTGCTCACTGGAGCTGTAAAATGCTCTTACAGCCTTGGCATGTGAAACCTGGCTCTGCAGCAGCGGAGCTCGTGCTTTCTGTCTTCCATCCACAGCAGAAATCTGCAGGCTGACTTCTGAGCTGGATTTTTTTTTTTTTTTTTTTTTTTTTTAACCCTACAATGGGACTTAACGTTTTTGAGAGGTTTCAGTTTGCATTCAACAAATGAACCGATGCTGCTTTCATCTGTCAGAAGTCCTAGGCAGTTTAGAGCCTTTAAAGTGAAATGATCCAGGAGGCTCGGCAGGCATTAAAGTCCTCTCATTTACTTGCAGATCAGTTATGTTGCTTACAGTCTTCCACAAACAGATCTTAACTGGACTGTGGCAGCAAAAAAGGGAAAAACTTTGCTCTTGACGTTTCCCTGAACACCCTTCAGCAGTGCTATAAGGAGCCAGTGAGCGCATCCCTCTCTCGTGTTTTTCTTTAATGAGGATCACTTCCAGTTATTTCCCCCCCCACTGCTGCACCCTCACCGTTTTTCAGAGACAGATACGATTCAACTTCCTGCATAGGCACATTTTCCAGGAATATCGGGATGTTCTATCACATAGTCCACATACTGATTGCTTTCCTTTGTTACCTGTCCCCAAAGTCCTCTGTCAGGGCTTCTCAGGTTTTCTGCTTTGTGTTTCTTTGAGCTTTTTTGTCTAACCTCAGGGCATTGAAACTTATGCCCTTTGATATTCTGTGAGGGCTTCACAGTGAAATACTCATCAACTAACTGTTCTGACTTAAATGTTTGTCTAATCTGGAGTTTAGTCTGACAAACTTGGAAGCTGACCCATCTCATGTCTTACTGGGCCCAGACTAGCCACAGGACTGACTCCACTGTACTGGGACGATGGGTCTGAGTGACTCAGGATGGAGAAGACCATCACAGAGCAGTGGGGAAGGCACCTCAGGCTCATGTGTCTCCTTCCGTGTGCCTCTGCAGTGCACCTTCTCCAGCCAACTCCAGCTACTTTTACAACAGCATCACATAACTGGGATTGTTTCAGCCCCCAGCGCAAGCCAGGGACGGCCAAGCGGTGACAGTGCAGGACACACGAACCTGTGTCAGAAAAGCTCTTGGCTTAAGTCAGCTCTGAAATCTGCAAAGCTGTAGCACATGCAAGCCTTTTTTTTAGCTTTTCTTAATACCACCATCATCCCGATCCTGGTCAGGATGTTCAAATGAAGCCATATCTTCTCTGTCCCCATATCCTAGGTGAGAGGAGACTGACCTGGACTTCAGTGCCCCAGGTGAAAAGCGCTGGTACAACAAGAAAGTGCTAGAAGCAGTAACTCCGGTCAAGCTATGCTGATGTCTCCAGAAGCTTTTGGAGGCATTTCAAGCAATATTAATATCATGACCTTTGAAAGTAACTTCTGCTTCTGTGCAGAGCATCCCCTTCTTCCTGTGATGTGGGGAGAGCAGGATGGGTTCCTCCCTCCTCTCTGTCATTTCCTTGCACCCAAAAATTAGACAGATATTGGTGTCACCTTTGGGATGCTCAACCCCTATGCATCAACTACAGTAGCTCTAGCCTGTGACAGCTCCCCAGATGCCTTTAATCAGTACAGGAAAGACATGGACCTGTTGGAGCAGGTCCAGAGGGGAGCCACAAAGATGATCAGAGGGATGGAACACCTCTCCAACACGCTGAGAGAGACAGTCTTTTTTAGCCTGGAGAAGAGAAGGCTCCAGGGACACTTTATTGCAGTCTTCCATTACCTTAATGGGGCTTATAAGAAAGATGGGGACAAACATTTTAGTGGGGCCTGTAGTGATGGACAAGAGGTAATGGTTTTAAATTAAAAGAGGGAAGATATAAGGGAGAACTTTTTTACAATGAGGGCAACGAAACACTGGCCCAAGTTGCCCAGAGAGGTGGTAGATGCTCCATCCCTGGAAACGTTCAAGGTCAGGTTGGACGGGGCTTTGAGCAACCTGATCTAATTGCTCATTGCAGGGGGGTTTGGACTTTAAAGGTCCCTTCCAACCCAAATCATTCTGTGATTCTACAGTCCAGTTGACCCTGCATTGCTGAATGGCTGAGCTCTCCCTGGGCAAGATGACTTGTCAGGACCTTTCAGAGGTGGGTGACACAAATTTCCTCAGTGCCCACCCTTAACACAGCTGGACAAGGCTCAGCTGACCCAAAGTCTGGAGCCACCTTCTCCTCTGTGAGATGGGAAAGTGAGATCTGGAAAGGTAAGAAGCCTCCAGAGCAGTTTTCAGGAGAGAAGTATTGGATTATTTAATTATTCCTGTCTGCTTCTCTTGTACTTTCAACACAGCCTTTTTCTCCCACTTTGCTTTCTTTGTCTGTCTTCTTTTCTGTTTTAAGAGAGCCCTCATCATTACATAACTCTTATTACAGCTCTTTGTTGTCTGTTCTTGTTGATATTAAGCTTACTCTGCTCACCACTTCCCACCGTTGCTTACAGCCTGGTGGCCCTTTTCTTCCAGGCCCTCTGTCCTGTGGGAAAGCTGGTCCCTACCCCATGGTGGAGCAGGCAGAAGGGCTGCCAAGTCATGTTTCCCCAGGGCTGGTGCACCCCATGTCCCCCACCTGCTCGCAGATTCGCTGCACTGATTGATGTAGAGGCAACTGCATGTCCACCAGGTCGTCTCATGTCCTCTGGTCCCTGCTAGTCTTCTCCTACCAGACTGTGCTCACTTCTTTCCCAGTCCTACTTTAAATTCCCTGCATGGCTCTGAAGAGCTGTTTGCATGTCTCCCTACCACCAAACTGGCTGATTTGTTCTGCCTCTGGTTACCAGCTGCAGTTGCTCTCCATGGGGAGGAGGTACGGGAAGCCACCCCAGCTGGGCTGTTTGTGCTGTTGGAAGACCCTTCTCTGCCAGGTTATATACACAAAAGTATAGCTGTGTCCTGTCTCCATAGTGTCTATCAAAACTCATTAGTCGTACATTCATGGTCTCTTTGCATCCTCATGTTCTCAGTGACTGCTGAGCCTGGGAGGGGTTGGAGGAAAGTGTGACACCTTTGGGGTCAGAAGCATTTGTTTATGGCTAATTGGCAAGTTGGACAATTCAATAAATTGCTTAAGGCATTGCAGAGGGCACAGCAAAGAGCAGCTTTGGTGCAATGCATCCTACGGGCTTGACTCATTACCTGTCTGCCTTCTGGGGGGTGTATACCACCGTAGACCACCCATCTCCCAGGCAAATAAACCACCCGCTGTCCTCCCTCTTGCTGCCAGGATTTGGATCCTGGGAGTCCTCATCTCTGTCTCCTTGTGGTGCTCCTAAGCCTCCTAAATTGATGAAGACTGGTATTGGCTGTTACCTGGAGATTTTGATACAGAAATATTGAAATGTTAAATGACTTTCCATTTCTTTGGAGGCTCTTTGGGATTTTCATTTCCTGTGTCTAAAATGGCATGTGATTCGAAGTGTCATCTCTCTGGCATGAAGTCCTTATTTCCTATATGCTGCATCTGCCTGATTTGATTGTGTTGGTCTTTCAGCCGCAAAAATATCCGGCAGGGCAGATCTCGCTCTTGCAATCAAATAAAGGCTTTACTCTGTTATAAAAGACTGGAAAAATGACTTGCGCAGCCATCGAAGCGTCTCATAACAGCAGCAGGAAACGCCTAGATGGCACATTGCGAGTGCGAGAGACAATAAGGGGCTGAAACAGCAGCACGTTGTGCTGGGATCAATGAAAGCTTTTCACAGTCCCCGCTGCGGAGTGTCAGCCCTGGGATCTGCCTGGGCTACGGGATCCCAGACCTGCCGAGGAGCTCGCCGGGTTCCCAGTCCTGGATGGTGAAACAAGTGGGGATGTGATTTGGAGTTGCTGTGGCAGAGCATCTCAGGGGCTCGTCCAGTACACCGGTGATGAGTGGGCTCTGAAAATTAAAAAGGGAAGGAGCTTTGCTTCCAGTTGCAGCATGGAGCTGTAAAATAAACAGCAAGTGTTCGCTTAAAAAAAAGGAAGTAAAAGACAGAAAAAACCTGTATTTAAATATTTCACACATAGGAGCTTAAAGTCTTAAGTGCATATTCCCATTCTCTTGCAGTTTATAAAAAGATAACTGAGAGGAGCTATCAGGCTTCTAGGAGCCTGCTCTGGACAACAAAACCCACTCTATTTCTGTGATGGCAATGTGTCTTCGTACCGAGAAATGTGAACCATCAAGGTGCACCTCAAAACCTAAAAAGACCCCCGAAGGCAGCCCGAGCTCTGGCCGCAGCCCCGCTGTGCTGCACTACTGCCGTTACACCTCTGGGCTGCAGGGCAGGCACTCTTTCAGGGCAGTGCTTTCCCAGAAGGATGCCCACAAAGATGGCCTGACCTGCACTAAGAGACAGGGAGGAAGCAGGGATTTTTTTTTTTTTTTTTTTTTTTTTTTTTAAGCCTGGCAGTACCTGTTTCCTAAACACCGATCTTTTTTGCTCTTTTTTTTTTTTTTTTCCCCCACCAAAAAAATAGCGAAGGAAAAATTTGCACTGGGTTAGGTGAATTGCAGGAGGAGTTGTGGAGTTGGGGCATTAAAAAATGTAGCTTCTGTTTAAAGAGGAGCTGTTCTGCCATGTATTTCCTTAATTTAGATAAAATAATTAGGCTTTCTGAGCTTTACTTGCCCATTATTCTTATCTTGTGAAAAGTTGTTAAAGAGAATAATGCTCTTATAAGCATCATCAAAGTGATATAATCCTGTAAAGTATTATTTTTTGCTCAAAAAATAAGCTTATAAAGCAGTGTCTGTTCTTTTCTTATTTTCTTCAGGAATTTCCTGCAATTCGGAGTTGACACTCCTGAAACAGACCCATTCTGAGCGTTTTCAGAGTAGCAATGTATGACTACGGTTTTGCAGGGTAGTGAGGAGTTTTCTTTACATCACCAGTCTTAAACTTTCTGTGAATCACTGCTAATGTTATAAGGCAAAGAGGTAACTATAGCTTTTCAATTCCTGAGATTCCTGTGAGTCCTTCTGGGTCTATGTGATTTATTGACAACCAAGATCAGATGGGCTTTGGTTGCCTTAATCCAGAGTGTAATACACATGGCTCCACGCATATGGATTACGAACAGTAGCTGACACTTACTGCAACTGTTGTGCTAGAAGATTTGCAGAAGAGTATCAGGAAAAGGAGAATTATTTCTTTATTTCTCTCCTGTTTGATAATTTGTGATAATTTTTCCTTTTTTAAAAAAAAAATTAATCTTCTTGATCAAAATATTGTATAAAAAGCAGTTTTCTACAAAAACTTCCCTGGAAAGAAGAAAACACTGGGGCAAGCCTGGGCTCTGATAATGCTATACACATCACCCAAGAGATGTGGCAGTGGCTGAGCTCCCTGCTGGGACTATGAGACCTCCACATCTTTTGGCAGGCAGAATATTGCTGACAAGGGCAAGCAATTGCAAGACTGGGGCAACCCCATACCCCCGATACAATCTGGGGAGTTAATCAGGGGAAGGTACATTGCACATTCCACACTCAACGGGCCGAGTTGCAGATGGAAGGTTTACAGTCATTTTCTTGGCTTGGCACCCCTGAGGCCCTATTCCAGTGCATTATTTTAAACAGCATTCTTAATATTAATTTATATGTAAGTGTCCAATATATATACATATCTTTCATGCTCTGCAGTGTAATGGAAGTGGAGGCTGTGGGTGCTTTTAGCAGTGTTCTACAACAGCCCTGAGGACAGCCTCGAAGGCACTGCTGCGTCCCTAAGAGATCCCGCTGAGATCCTGGAGCACATTGGAAGCAAGGCAACATAGAGCTGAGAGGAGAAAATTAACCCAAAGACAAAACTAAGGTTGACTGTAGTTGGAGGAAAGCGGAGCCTTGGCCAAACCCCAGCATCTGCTACTGAAGATACAGGTCACTTATAAAATGTCACTCCCTACCTACCTGCCAGCCTGGTTGGCTTTCATTATTTGATGGAGACAGGAATATCCTCTGGTGACGTGTGTGCACACAGCATCCGGCACAGTTGCCATGCAGCCCCAGATGGAGAATTGCTTGTGTACGTACACACACACACACAGATATACATATATATATATATGTATATTTAATGTGCAGCCTGTATTTGAAATCTCACCTACGTCCACACCAAGCCAATTTATGGGTAGATGATGGAAGGTCATAATTAGAATTAATTAATCCAGTGGGAAATCCATTCCCAGGCAGCTCTCAGCGAAAGGCAGATTGGCAATGTAAGGAGGATAAGCTGTACTTCTAAAGCTCTTCTTAGATATTCTTGTCACTTCCAATATCCCTGGGTGTGAACAGGTCTAATCTCCCACCCTGGGAGCCACCCATTTTACTGGTGTGCGCTTTCTCGTAAGGAGGAGAAGCTAAAGACACAGTCTAACACCTTAAAGATGCTGGTGAAATATAGACACAGAGTATCCTTGCAGTTTGCTTCCCCAAATCCCTCCAAATAATCCAAATGGAAATAAAAATATCCATCCAAGTCCAGCTCAGCCTCTGGCATGTATATAGAAGCAAGGTTGCTGTTTCTAAATATTTTGTTGGTCTCTTCTCCCATGTAACAGACGATAGAACAAGAGGAAAGGGCCTCAAGTTGTGCCAGGGGAGGTTTAGATTGGATATTAGGAAAAATTTTGACACTGAAAGGGTTATTAAGCATCGGAACAGACTGCCCAGGGAAGTGGTTGAGGAACCATACCTGGAGGTATTTAAAGACAGGCAGACGTAGTGCTTAGAGATATGGTTTAGTGGTGGTTTTTGTCAGTGTTGGGTTGATGGTTGGACTCGATGATCTGAAAGGTCCCTTCCAACCTAGGCGATTCTATGATTCTATAACTGACTATGTGGCTCACCTGGTCGACGGTGGAGCTTGACTCTGGAACCTGGTGCTACCATCTACTGGACCGCGCTGTCTCCTATATCGAGAATGGGTGCCTGGCTTTTTAGAGAAGGAAGCAGATGCTTTCCCACTCCCAGACATTTCCCAGGTTTTGTTGTATGGAAGCTAAACAGAAACTTTCACAAGAACTCCAATTTGTGTTTTGTTACAAAGCAAATTGATTTTTCTTTAATAATCCTATTCTGCAGTGTTTGCACCATGTCTCCTGAAGCAAGACGCACTAAGGATGCACTAAAAAGTTCCTCCTATTTAGTACTGGCATCTCAATAGTGCCAATAGTCTTAATCATGGAGCAACCAACTCTACGTGACACAGCAGAAAGAGATTACAGAAAACCAGATTTTGCCCAAAGGTGTTTCTAATCCAAATAACTTTAACAATTAAAATAGGTATTTTTTAAATAGGAGAAAGCAGAGTTTGCCCTGAAAATTTGGAAACCGGGGGATAAAAGGAAAAACCATTCCATCAGAAAAGATAAAATTAGCTGTGGTCTAAATTTCACCGCAGTATCTCATGAGCCTTTGGTGTTCTTCAAATGTCCCACACGTATATTAGTTTTATACCCACTTGAGAATGAAGTCATTTTCACATAGGATTTTTAATGCTTAATTATTCTTCTTTTGTTCTTATCTCCGTCACTATCCGAGTTTTAAGTTGTTTAGTTGCTCAGTGATTCGAGTTTTCCAGTTTCCTGAAGAGAGAGCGCAAAGGTGATGAGGAAAAAGGTCCCACCAACACAAGTGAGGATCTCCAAGAGAGGGCACTGTGGGTGGCCGGACAGACCTAGCCTTCTAGGGAGAACATCACCACCCAGTAAGTGCCAAATTCAAACTCACAGGGGTTAGAACCTGTGTGTGTCCTCACCCAGTTGCATCTCTACTGGCACCACCCTCATACCTGTGCACACGCAGGGACATTAACACTCTATTTTTAACAGCCAGCCACCATGCGAGCTTCCCTCTGAGATGTAACGTTGGTGATAAGAAAGTCCAGACTGCCCGCGTTTATCTCCAACAATTTCTCTAGAAACTACATGTGCTTTATCCTCATTCAACTCAAGCTTGTAAAAATGTTTGTGTCCCATAAAGACCTTGGGAAAGCCCACAAATCCACAAACATTTCAGCAATGCATGCCTACCCAAAATTCTTGTATTTCTTAATCTCACTCCCTTAGGTATGCATTTTTAATTTTTCTTTTTTTTTTTTTTTTTTAAATGAGAGAAAATCCCAGAGAAAACATCTGCATAAAATGAAGATCAGAGTTTAGAATGTATTTATAGAACTTAAGGGCATTTTCCTAACCGGTTATAATTATCCTTTAAAAGAGCATAAAACCCTCAGGAAGTCCAGATATAAATATACACTACCGAAGAATTAAAAGCGTGTTAAGGTAATAAACACAGAAGTATCCAGTGACCTGATCTGGCTCCCATCAGATAAAATGGAGAGCCCTATTGCTGTCAATGGGACACGGATTCTGAATTAGCCACAGGGTGTCAGGGGCGGAGGGACAGTTGTTCGAATCCTTGATCATGGGAAGTCGATAACAGCTGACCCCAGATGTTAAAAGTTGATATCAGTTTTGTTTGGGTGTTCTGCGCTGTCTTTCCCTACAATTTTGGTTATCTGGTTGTTTTACGCGGCTTTATAATGACACACTTTTTTTTTTCTTGAAGTACTTAATCTATTTGTGGATTTTAACATACTGAGCTAGTTTTTAAGGTAATTATTCAGCCAGGCTGTTCTTAATGGGTGATTGCAGTCACATTCCCCAAACACTGTTTCTTCACTGAAAGAAGTGAGGCGATCCTTTAAAACCATTCATTATCCAGCATTTCCCATCAAAATGCATTTGAAAATGGCATTACCACTTTAGGACACAACGCCAGGAACCCACCAAAGAAATGCTTCAGTTTAACCTACAAGTGACCCACGGGGCACCATGGCCAAAGCAGCTGGGCAACCCCTTCTTCCCAAACGGGTGTTGAAGGGGGCCAGGAGCTGGGCTGGCTCTCAGCCAGAGGATGCCAAAATCCTTCAGGAACCTGCAGCTTGTCAAACTGGGCGAAGGAAGGACATCTCTCTTGATAAGTTAGGAGAATTGGGATGGGAAGGGTGATTTCCAAGAAGGAGCTCCCAGACATCGCTGAAACACCTTGAGCTGAAATCTTAAGTCATGGTCAGACTTCTCCTGATTAATAGTTTGGGCATTTTACCAGTGAACTACAGCCCAGGAATAGCATTTTTTTGCTAATTCTTTTTTTTTTTTTTTTATTTTTTTTTTTAATTGCATGTTAAAAATTAAGTCTAGCCAGGACCCATGTCCTCAGAGCTCTGCCTGGGGAAATGTCATCTCACGGGTTGTATGAGTACCTGCCACTCCTGCCGCAATGGCTTTGGTTAAAAGAGGTGATTTGGAAAGGAAACGCTCTGGAGAAATTAAGGCCTTTTATACAGGTAATCAACTGAAGTGAGTGAAAGGGCTTTCCCCCCCGAGAGCTCCTCGCCCTAGTGGAAGTGATTCTATAGATGCTATTTTGAAAGCATGTCATATCCATTGTGTTTTGAAACATTTAATTATTTGTGACTCCCTTCAGCGTGGGAGCCGTTCCTCAGCAGTGCTAGGTGGGGTAGTGCTCTCATAATCAGCTCTTGAATATCGCGTGGAGTCTGTTGCTGCGGGATGGCGAGTCGGCAACGGCCAGATATTTGGGGGTTGGATGCTGTGCCTGGGGTTCAACCCAGATTTACGCTCGTGGTATTTAGCTCATGGCATGCAGACACGCCTGGCTTTATACTACGGTTTTGTGTATGCAGTCATCCCCTTTAATTTGCATTTGATTTGAAAACAGATGACTTTGGCATTTGTAGATTTGTATCCACATTTGCCGTAGAAAAAAACATTTGGGAACGGTTACAGTAATCTGGAAAAGTTACACAGCTGCATGTAAGGCATTATCAAATGTATCCTTAAAGCAAATGGCTCATAAAAATATGCGTGTCCTTGGAGTATCTGGATCTACCATCCCCAGAAACAGCCTGGAAGCCGAGGGAGAAATTAGAAAGGCTTAATTGTAGAAAATTAGGCTTAACTGAAGAAATCAACTGCTCTCAACTTTTTCTTTTAACTAAAATAACACCCAATTGTATTGAGTACCTTCATGCACTGAACAGAAAAGCAGCCAGATTTGGGTTTTGTCCTACCAACCGTACACAAGGGATGCTTCAGGGACAACCATCCCCTTAAGATAAAACCAGAAAGTAGTTCTTACTGTTAATTTCCCTATGTGTATAAACCTTTCTCAGTGTTTAAGTAAAATCAGCCCTTCGTTTTCTGCAGAGTGGGGGTTAAATCCCTGGTGAAACGCGGGGAGTCCCAGCAAGCCGCTGGAAGAAGCTGACCTTTGGTACCTGTAAGTGGAGCAGAGAGGCGGCCGCTCCTGCCAGCTGGGGTGATAATCCCCTTTGCCTCTGGTAAGTGATAGCTGATAAGTCTGCACAGAATTAGTTGGCGATGTTTATTTATCAGCTGGGTCTCTTTTCACCACTGCTAAGTTCCTCGGAGTCCATTTTTTGGGTAGGGAAGCTGAGTTTAGATTGCTCGTAGGTGAGGTTATGAATTTCTGCTGGGCAGGTGTGTGGGTAGATGTGTTGGAGGGTAGCTCTAAATGTTTGCAACAGATATTTTTGAAAAAGAAAAAGCAAAAAGACCCCAAAACTTCAACATTCCTTGAATACCGTCCACAAAGGCTAAATGCCCTTGTTTTTGTTCAGACTGGCTGAAGGAAGAAGCAGTACCTGGTTTTCTCGTGGCTGACAGGATGCTGGCGATGTTCCTTGGGGCTCGTCAAGCAGCAGCGGGGATGCCTGTGGCTTTTGTGCTCCCTTGCCATGTCCCAGGCATCCCAGCTTTGTGAGTTACAGCTGTCCCTAGCAGGAGGGAGGAGCAGGGCCCCGAAGCTGGGACAAATACTCTGCTCTCCCTAGTTTTGTGCAGGATTTATACTATGTGAGACATAGGCTGGGACTGTGCATTGCTATAGAAAATCTGGTGTAAAATAGGTAAATCTCCTGGGCGGCCAATTGCTCTTCTCTGTGCAGAGCTCACCTGGATGACATCTGCTCTTGATCCATCATTCAGGTAGCCTTAAACTATACTTAGACATCCTCTCTCAGGATGGGTACACTTACAGCAATTTTGTGCTGAGGGACCAGAGGATCTTCTGGACCTTCTGGATCCAGTGCGCTTACATACCCCCTTTAAGATTGCCACATATATTTAAGCATATATACGTATATATATGACACATATATAAGCATATAGGTAATGCTTATGTCCCACTAAAGTCAAAGGATCAATGCTTTGAAGTGCTTACTGTAAGCGAGGAATAACATGCAGCTGTGCAATGTTTTAAAATACACCTGAAATGGACAATTTTGCCATGGCTTTATATTACTTTGCGACCCAGCAATACCTTTGAACAAAACCTCCTGCTCCCTTCTTGTTTCCTGGGCATTCAAAAAACAACGCAGCATGCAACTGAAAGCTCTATTAAGAAACAAAAAAGAAATTATGTGATAAAATCACATGGCAGCCCAGCTAGAGCTGCGTTTCGTTAGTAAGCCTTTTTCTTTTTGTCTGCTAATTATGGTTCTCTCCTCAAAGGGCTTTGCGTCACTGAGCTGGGGTAGCTTAACAGAGGTGGAAAGAGCTTTCCCAGGCAGTGGAAGGGTGTATTATCTTCTGTCCGGGAATAGGAAAGGAAAAATAATCTCTTGCTGTTGACTGAGGACAGGCAATGTCACCCCAAGCTGCTGTCCACAAGGACCGTGTGATGGACTTCATCATTCCTTGTCCAAGTGGGGATGTGCACATGGGACCTTGAGGACAGAAATGGCCCTGTCCTAGAGGAGGGCTCAGTAAATGAGGCCATGAGAAGTGGCCCTGTGCTGGGTATGTAGCTTCAGACGCGTGGAGTGAAGGGGGATGGAGTAGGCAGAGGAGACACAAAATCCATCCCCTAAGGAAAAATGGAGAGCTATCACAGCTCTAGCTTAGGGAGCTTCCGTGCTACTGATGTCACTTTAAAGGTTGTTTTAAGTGAAAATTAAACTGTTTTAACTGCATCCCCAAGCAAAGAGAAGAACCAAGGTAAAAGTATGTAGGAACCATCATTTACGTGGAGACCTGTTATTCCAACCCCTTGTGCTCATGGAGGGATGAGTGTGGGCACCAGAGGACAGCCAGAGGATGTCCAGCAATGTGCCAATATCCTCACTGTAAAGTTGTCAGAGTTGATGGCCTCAACTCTGAGCTAAGTGGGATGGGATTCATTGATCCACATCCCCACTTAAGTTGGGGAGACATAGCCCAGCTTAAACCTGTCCCAGCCTCGGTCAGTGCTGGGACAATATGGTCAAAAAACAGGGATTTCATAGAATCATAGAATTGCCTAGATTGGAGGGGACCTTTTAGATCACCTAGTCCAACCATCAACCTAACTCTGACAAAAACCATCACTTAACCGTATCTCTAAGCACTATGTCTACGCATCTTTTAAATACCTCCAGGGACAGTGCCTCAAATTTTCAGCTAAAACCTAAGCAGGAGCCTAGGTTAACTGCAACACCAAGTCATGGCCAGATGGTTACCATCCAGCAGAGGAATAATGAAGGTATTAAGGTTCATTTAACAGGCTTAAGTCTATAGGTGGTCTTAGAAGGCTGCAGTCAAGTAGACGAAACCTGCCACCCTTTCCTTGCCCTGGAAGTGTGGATGGAGGCTCGTGCGATATTCCCGGTGTAGGTTTAGTGCTGCAGAGGATGTGCTGGATTTCCCCGGCGGGAGACTGCAGACCTGCCTTTCTGAGTGGGGAGCGCTGGGGGAGGAGGACAGAGGAGTTTGAGAAATTCTGAGCTTTTAGCAAGGAAATCCGTGAAGCATAGAAATGTCCACGGATTATAAAATTTTATCTACTGTCATGTATAAGACTAGTTAAAAATTTCCAGCGGGGTTTCCCTTTATCAGTGTTATTTCCTGCGCTGTAGTCACAGCCTGTCCCCTGACAGGCGTGTTGCTGCTTTAAAATTACGACTTTAATAGAGCAATGAGAAGAATCTGCTGTTGTATTTTGAACACTGGGGAGTAGCAACCCTTCCAACTCACCTGCTCATGGGGATGGAAAAAAGAGGTTCAGGATGTGCAGGGTGTCACCCTCAAGGAGGAGCCAGCAACACCAGGGAGCGTCACCCCCCAGCTGGAGCTGGTGGCTCTGGGGATGCACCATTACTCAGCTCAAATCTGGATCCCAGGGGAACCCACAATGTGCTCTCCAGTACCAAGGTGATGTCCATGCATGCACTCCAAGGTGGGGTGTCCAGGTCCAGCCTGACCTCCTCAGCCCTTCACCCCGCAGATCTCCCCAGCTGTCCCCACCAAGGAGCTGGCCCAAGCCCAAGCCCAAGAGCACAGACAGTTGCGTTTCAGTGCCTGCGATGGTGCCTGTCGAGTCTGTTAACACAGATGTGGCCATGGGCCTGAACACATAGACCTTCTCCAGCACAGCAGATATTCGCATTTAATTTTTTTTCATATTTTTTCTCCTTTGCTGGGGAGTCGGTCACATACATGAGGTGCTCCCAGTTTCTCTGCCTAGTCAGACTTTCCTAATGGCCTCTGGCATCCCTTGCATGCAACCCTTCATTAGGAGAGCTCGTTTCACCTGGGGAAGAGGTGGGAAAGGCTGATCAAAGCACGTGGGCTTCTCCTCAGTCTCTTTTTGCTTCCTGAGTTTATCCGGTCAGCGTTTGAGCGCATTTAAGTCCACCCTGCAGAGCAAAGGAGGAATAGGCCCCTTTGTTTGCTTGTTGCTAAAGCACCTTACTTCTAATTAACAGAGTGATTTAATTAACATTAGGCAGAATCTGCCTGGTTTTGTTCCCTTAGGGGATAAGAGGAGGATAGCAGGCAAGACAAACAGGTAACATCCTCTTCTGACACTAATTCTCCAGGGCATGGTCCTGATTTCTGAAGGCTGCTCCGGACTATCTTCTCCAGAAGTTTTGAATCTAAGGAAGAAATAAAAGACCGGAGTGTGAATAAAGTTCACATTTGGGGAAGAAGGTTGGCTTTGACTGACTATTTGTTTCCTCAAGTGATGGTGGGGAGTTTTCAAAAGATCGCAAACAACTTCTGTACAGCTTGGAGCAGAAATTGGGAAAATAAGCCCAGTGATTTTTTTTTTTTTCAGCTGAAAATGATGTGTACAATGTCATCCTTTCCTGCCGTGCTGAGATCCTCGTCATTCAGAGGAACAAGCACTTGCTGCTGCAGATTTTCAGTGTACGGCTCAGAGAAGTGCTAATGGACGGCCACTTGTACCAGCTAGGTCTCCACCCAGAGCTAGGTACAGCAGCTTTATAATATCCTATATGAGGCATGACAAGTTTATAACACATTCACAATATCACCTTCATTAAGTATGGGTTTGTTGGACTTTTTTAATTGCAGAGAGCATCTCTGTGAAGCACAGGACCAGAGATATTGGGGTATGGCACAAAGAAATGAAATATTCCCTAGGTATCCTCAGGTCGTCTCCTGCCTCCCCTCCCCAACGAGGCTGGCAGGGCACCTGCTGCAATAATGTGGGGGTTTTGGTTTGGTTAAATCTACCGCTTTAATTGGGGCTTCTGGTTCTTTCTTAAAATGTTGCTACTGATTATTGTCGACAGGGGAAAAGAAATGCCCTTCTCCGAATGCTACGCTAGCACAAAGTATCCTGTCTTTATTATTTTCAATTAACATTAAGACTGAATAGTGCAGCTTTGGCACAGTCTAAAGTGCGAACAAGGCAAATTAGACGAGAGATTACACATTTTTGGCATTCTGGCATTAGCTAAAATAGTTTAAGCTTTGTCTTTGGTGGTGGTCTTAAAGCAAGTGGAATGCAAGAGTGGAATTCGGGACCGACTCCGGAATACCCTGGTGTGAATTTCTTCTTTTAGAAGAGAGTGTTTAATTCCACATATTAACATGTTGAGCTATCTTACTAAAAGTGAAGTTACGCTGATTAGTTACACTACAGAAGCTAAAGTATGTACATCTGCTTGAAGCAGGCATTTAATGGCAGGAATAATGGCTAACTTTGCTCATGTAACGTTTCACTTTAAGGGTCTCGAGATGCACATAACTGACACTACAGCTGGGAGGGTTGGGGTTTTGTTCGTATTTATTTTTATTTTCTTTTAAATAAGCAGAATTCGAATTGTTTATTTTTGAAGTTATTTCCTCCCCTCAGATTACAAGAATTTCACCTCCTTCCTTATTACAAGAATTTCACCTCCTTCCTTGCTAAAATGAACTCTTCTCCTAAAATAAAGCCAGGATGAATGGAACTAGAAAGGTAAATTCTTAAACTTTCTTTAAAATAGGCCGTTACACAATAAAGTTCCCGGTATTGATTAAGCCCAGGTGGTCTGCTCACCCAGCAAACTGGTATTTTACAAAGCTTTATTATGCCTCATTAGAATTCACTCCTTTAGAAGATTTCTAATTATATTGTCTAATAAAACTAAACCTTCGAAGCTATTTGCATATTATATGAAGAAATCTCATACAACAAACTCACAGTGGATTCAATTAACATAATAGCTAATTATATATCCCATCAGCCTTTAGAGTAGCTCAGCATTCATGTTGCTCCTGTTTTAGCCTAGAGCAAAGGAGGTTTGAATTTTCACTTCTAAATATTGACTTTTAACTAATATCAAAAATGATTTGAACACTTTTGTGGATGAAAAGATAATGATTAAACTACATGAAACATTTTAAAAAGACTTCTTTCAAAGTCTTTGAAACAATTCCTATTTAAACTTAAGGCTTTGCATATTATCCATTCCGAGTCTGTCTATATTTTGTAAAAAAAAATGACCAGATATGTCTAATTGTTTTGACAAATGTTTGAGTGACAGCTCGGTTATTTTGAAACTGCCTACTTCCTGCAGTCACATTTTGTATATTTTTCATTGCACTTTGTAATGCAATTGTATTCTTGGCCGGTTGTGGTATCTATCAAGCAAGAAATTTAGGACTAGATTAACAGAGACATAGTAATGAACAGGCATTTGAGCACCCTATAATTGACTGTTATTAAGGTGTCGTCACAGTAGTCCGTAATGAATTCTCTTGTTTTGTTTTGAAATTGGATGAGATATTCCGGGGAAAAAAAAAAAAAAAAAAACACCAAAAAATAAATGTGAAAGTTTCCTTCAACCTTAAAAAAAAAAAAAAACAAAGACCTCTTCCCCCCCCCGCCTTTTAAAGATTTCAAATGATTTGAAGGTGCTTCCGATTTTGAAATGCTCAGTAGAAAAAGCAGGGAGGGAGGGATCAGATTTTGTGACTTATTTGAAAACTTAAAAAAAAAAAAAAAAAAAATCGTGTGCTCATCAACCTCCCCGTCAAATGTAATGAAAAATCCGCTGGATATCATATTTATATTTTTACAAAAGATAGCAGATAAAGTTTGTTGCCGAGTAAATGGTTTTCTCCCATTACAATGATGGCTGCCTTTTCATTCATATTTTAATGAGGTTAGTATCTCTGAGACAGCTTTTTCGGGGTGGAGGCCCATGTCTCCGGTACAATTACAATAGGAGTTGCTTTATTGACAAGTACTATTCAAAATCTTCACAGTATAGAAAGAAAGGCTTTAGTTTTCCACCACTTGTCCAAATACTTATTCCTCTCTTACTATTAAAACACTTTCAGAAAGAGCACTCTCAACTGCCTAGAGCCCTGTGCGCCCGGGCAGAGCACAGCTCAGCCAAAAAAATACTTTGCTTAAATTCAAGTTGCGTATATTTATTTCTGCAAAAAATTTCCCAAGGCAAAACCCAACAAATGGACAACAGAAATTAATAGATTATCTTGGCAGCTTCTGCGTCCACGGGTTTACAAGACATGGGCTCATATAATAATAGTTGCTACCCAAAGTGTGAGCCTGACTCCAAACGAATGAGGGAAGACAAAGTTATTCAGAGATTACGCATCCAATGCGTAATTTATTGAGGAGAAACAAAAAATGAGTAAATCCAACAGTTGGCAAGTTACGCTCTTACGTGTTTATTCATCTTCTTTATGCATATGTTATGTCTAAAATACTTTTCATTACAGTAGCAAGGCAATACAGCCCAAATCTAAATACGATGCTAAATACAAGCCGTGCCCAGCCTGAACCACATCACGCAGGTGCCAGTCGGGGTATAAAAGCTTTTGCGTGCATCCAGAAGAAAGCACGTGCAGCAAAACCATTTCTGTAAAATTAGGGGGTTTCTCACCTGAAGTTTGGGGGCTGGTTGTTTTTTTCAGACGTTGCACGGTCGGTGCTGGGCTTTGCTGCAGGTGGTAAGGTCGAGGGGATGGGAGCGCCCTGAGTTTGGGCAGGGTACCCTGCGGCACCTGGGGGCTTTGGCTCAGCCACACTCACAGTGCTCCCCACCGGCCGGGAAGCCACGGGAAGGGGCTGCAGAGGGGCAATAGGGGATGTGACTACCCACCCGAATATCGGTTGGAATACAGACAGGGAAAAATCTTCTTTCCCAGAACTTACAGAGTAAAACCCTTCCGCTTATGATGCTGATTGTGCGTAAAGAAATACAGCCCTGAAAAGTGGCTTTCCCCATCGGCTGACTTAAGTTACTGACTTAAGTTACCTGGAAGTAGCTTAGAAGGGGGATGAAATTCAGTGCAATTTATTTCTACAGCAATCAGATTGCAACAAAAAAAATAATAAATCCCTCCCAGAGCAACACTGACCTCAACAGAAGTGATGCCAGGGCTGAAATTAGACCGTGAGGTTGAATCTCACCTTCTATTGTCAGGGCTGTAACACCTTCCTCCCGCCTTCGCGGGTTATTTTATTTTCTACCTTCAGAAACTGCCACACATTTCTTTTTTTTTTGGGAGGGGGGAAAGCATTTGCTCGGTGTCTCAGCGCTGCCGGAGCCTCTGCGCTCCCCGTCCCGGCGGGAGGAAGATGCAGCAAAGTTTGGAGCACAAGTTTCAAACCCAACTTCTGCCACTGCCTTCCACTACCGCCACCAGCTGCTTTTCTTTTTTTTTTTTTTTTTCTCAGCTTGTGGGACATTGTGTTTTCCTGAAAAAAAATATTTGCATCCCAGTGGATGAGACGGACTTTTAATAGCAAAATGCCATTTTGTTCGAGCCTATCTTTACTGTAAAATAGGTTACGCTGCCCTACAAACAGGGGTGGGAGTGAAACACTGCAGTCTTTTTATTTTTTTTTTTTGGTCTTTTTTTTTTTTTCCCCGGCACTTTTTTGCTTTTCCCAGACTTTTTTTTTTTGGTCTTTTTTTTTTTTTTTTCCCCAGGCACTTTTTTGCTTTTCCCAGGTTTCATAAAAAGTAGTCTCCCCATCCAGAATGCAACTGGGGGAGGGAGGGATTTCATAATGGGCCCCGGTGGAAGAAGAAGACGAAGGGGGGGAGAGAGAGAGAGAGAGGGTGGAAAAAAAAAAAAAAAAGACTCCTCTAAGCTTTAATTTTAATTCTCCTGCCTTTATTTATCTGATTTGTGGCCAGATGGTGGTGAAGCAAGGCAACCCCTTTGTGCAAATGAAGCCCACATGTGAAAGTCCTTCTGTAATGTAATCATTGAGACCGGAAGGGTTCATACTGTGTCTGAAAAGAGACAATGGAGCCGGGATATATCAACATCGCCGAAATCGAGTTCATTTGCGATGCAGGCCCTTTGACTATGGTTGTCATGAAAACTTCCTACTTTGATCAGCAGAGGGTGGAGAGAAAAAGAAGAAGAAGGAAAAGGTGGGGGGGGGGGGGGGGGGGGGGCCGGAAAAAAAGGGGGGGAAAAAAAAAAAAGAAGTCTTCTAAAGGGGCAGGGATGCGGCGCGGGTGTTTGCTGTGCACTTGGCTCCGGTTCACGCCCCTTTCCGGAAGACGCAACAGGGAGAGGAGCATCTTGCACCTTGACCTGTCTAGACGGGGCACGAAGTTTGGGGGGGTTTGGGGGTTTCTTTAATTGTTTTTTTTGGGTTGTGTGGGTTTTTTTGGGTTTTGTTTTTTTTTTTTTTTTGTCCCCGTTTCCAAGGGCGAGGGTTGCTCTTTGACCCCCGCTGCCAGCGGTGGTGGCTCTCGGGGGGCGTAGGTAGGGGCCGGAGGGTTTTCCTGCCGAATTCTCGCCGCGGCCAGGGAGGGAAGGGGATGGACAAAGACACGGACCAGCTGTTCGGAAATAAAGCTGAAATAGTAGAACCTGGGAGAAGCTAGGTTTTGTAAGCTATTATTTTCCGCGCAAAACCCCTGGGAGGTATTAAACAGCTGCATCTGAGCCTGGAGAGCAGCGGCTAAAAGACAGAGCAACAACTGAGAGCCCGGGACTTTTCGCAAACTCCGCTTCAACTAGAGAAACGAGTGGCCGGAGCGCCAAGGGCTTTCATGGCCCTCAACGTCCCTTCGCCGCCGTCTCTTCGGGCCGCCAGGAGGTTTCCAGCCAGGAGCATCCGGCATCCGGAGGAGGGCGAGGGGCTGGTGGGGCTGCGAGGCGGCAGGGGCCGCGCAGGTCCTCCAAGGGCCACCTTCGCCGGAGCTGACGTTTTTAATTACGTGTGTAATGTAATGTGTCAACAGTTCTGCATAGCGAGGGGGGACGCTCTTTTTCTCCGTCTGCGAGCTCGCTAGGCGTTATCTGCACAAAGCGGGGTGGGTTGTTTTTCATGATGTAATAAGCAAAAAAAAAAAAAAAAAAAAAAAAAAATCAGTTTTGGCCTTCATGAGGTTCCTTTAGCAAAGTCAGAGGGCCCTCTAACAGAGTTGTTGGGACAGGAAAGGAGATGGGAGAGATTTGCTCCTAGGCAAGAAGAGAAAAACCTATGCAGACTTAAAAAAAATAGTAATATTTGGGGTTTAATCTGTTGCTTACAAACCTTTGAAATTTGCGGTAAGCCAACATAACAAATGAGTAACCTTTTATTTTCCAGCGGAAGCTGTGTCGGCGTGCCCACGCTTTCTCGTCACTAGGAAATTCGTGCAGATCGTGCCGTGTTTTAAGATTCTTGCCATATTTTAATGTGCTCTGTACTGGCTCCTTGCAGAAACCAGCTGAGCATTCGGAGATAACACTGCGTTTTGTCAGATGCTTTATAACGTTATTTAGAAATGTATTCAGATCTATTTAGGGCTTCATAAATATGAATAAAGCATTTACAAAAGGCACGTCACTTGCAGAAGTAACCCACGGATTATACCAGATGCTTTATATGTTACAAATTTCCTAAACTCCAACAGTTCAAAACCACATTTTGCTTGGGGAATTTTTTTTTTTTTCTAAGTGATTAAATATAAATCAGCATTTCCCAGAAAAATATCTCTGTTGATTTCTGTGCAGGAAATAAGGGAATTGTACTAGTGGCTAAAAATCCAGATCGCTACTAAAGTAGTTTCAAATATTTATGGACAAATTAGGGGAGGAGGGGAGGGATGTCATCTTTTCTTTTTCTTTTTCCTTAGGCCTCGTGGCATAGGGGTGGATTTTTCTCAGCGAATTCTGCTAAAAAACACTGGGGTGCTCCGCCTGCCTTCATGCCAGCCCTTTCTTCAAATATATATATATTATATATATATATTTGAGTTTTTTTAATTCTTCTGGGCTCTTTTTTTTTTCAGCTCTCATGGAAAGTGTGCAAAAAAACCTAAAAGACCTCCAAAAAAATAAAAAGGCATGGGGTTGTGCTGGCCGTGGCCTTTGGAGCAGTTGGGGACTGGAAAGAGGCGGGCGAGGAGCCGGCGTGGAGCTCGGAGGGCAGCAGCTCTGCCGCGATCACCGGCAGCTCCGGGTTGTTGCATGTCCTGGCAGATATTCCTTTGGTTTGGATTTTTTTTTGGCAAAGCACAGCAAGCGGCCTTTTTGTGTGTGTGTCTGTGCACCGAGCACGACTTCCAGCACGCAGATTTTATTTCAGTCTGGTTTTTCTCCACTCACGTTAAAGGGCTTCCCCCTTGCTTACGGGTCGAAGTCTGGATTTTGGGGGCAGGAATTCCCTTTTCCTACGCACCCAGGCCTCCTAAAAGGTGCCAAACCCCAGGCTGGCCGCTGCCCCCCCTTAGAGCCGCGTTCCTCCACCTTTTCCCAGGGGCTCAGAGACCCATTTCGAGGCACTGAATTTCCATCAGCCCCCTAAATACTGGGGGGGGGACACACACCCAGACTCCTCAGCTCACTGCTGTCGACTGCTCTGTCTGTGGTGAAATCAGAGCTGCGTCTGCCTGGCCAGGGAGCTCTATTTATTGCACATCGTGACCACTAATATCAGAATACAAAATGGGCTTGTTTTATTCAAATTTCGAGTGCCTCCTCCCTGACTCCGTGTTGAAAGAGGAAAGGCGGGGGGGGGATGGGGGGGGGTGGGGTGTCCCCTAACCAAGTGAAATGTCTTTTTGGAAGGGTTTCCCCCCCAACACCCCCCCCCCCCCCCCCATCCCATGAATGTGGTTTTGAAACAAGAGTGAGGCTGGGCATAAAGTTTAAGTAATATTTGGTAGCATTAATTCTGGGGCAGCCCCCATTCATCCCTGCGCTGCGTAGGGCAGGGGAGAGCGGAGCGAGGCGGGGGCTCCTCGCCGCAGCATCGCAACCGCATCCCTTATTTCTAGCTAAAAAGAAAAAAAAAAAAAAAACAAAAAAAAAGCACAGGCAGAGTATCCTCCTTTTTTTTTTTTTTTTTTTTCCATCCTTACAGTGGGAAAGTATCCTAGAAGAGTATGAAGATGAAATATTCTCACTTATCGCCCAAGAGGCAGACTATCTAGCTGACAAGCTGTGCAGTGAAAAATCAGGTACTGTGTCTGATGTAACATGTGCTCTCTCTACAGCGGTGTGGGGTTGGGTTGTTGTTCCTTTTTTTTTTTTTTTTTTTCTTTTCCAAACCCGGCGTACTGCTTTGGAGGAGAAGTGGGCTGTTGGTGAATAGGCAATGACACTACACGACTTTTTTTTTTTAAAAAAAAAACCAACATTCCCTTTTTTTTTTTTAAAGGCTTTTAATTCTTTTAATTCTTTCGTGCATATTAATGCAGCACGATCTGAGCATCCCAGCGAACGCGGCGTGTTTTCCTCCCGATGTTACATGATTTTTTGCTCCTTGCGTGTCTGCGCTGTCATTTCCAAGTCAGAAATGAAACTAACCCTCTTGCAAGAAAATGCAGGCGCTTGTTTCTCCTGTTTAATTGCTAATTGCGGCCACTGAGCTGAATTGGGAGCCAGGAGAGCGCAGGTTGAGAAATGTGCTGTTCATTTTTAGATGAACTCTTCGTTGCCATCAGACAAGAGTTGTCCTTAGAAAGGCTGCCCAGCCCACATCACCTGCTAGGGAGGGGGTATTTTATAAATGTCTTCTTTCTCTGTAAAATACACCATTTCCAATAAGTAAGGCCTCTTTTCAACCCTGACAAAGTAAGAAATTGCTTCCAAAAATTAATTATAGCTTATTTTAAAATCTTCCTCCATTCCTCTATTTGTTGCTCTCCTTTTGAGTGTTGTTTTTTTGGTTTTTTGGTTTTTTTTTAACTCTTAAATTAATTTCTGAACCTAAAAAGCAATCACTGAAGGCACCAAGTACTATGAGATCATAAATGAAGTTGGATTATCCTTCCTCAACGTGCTGCCTTCAGTGACAGAATATGCATGAAAATATTGATCTCAGAATCAGCGCTTGTAAATATCGGTGCGTGGCTTTGAGATTTAAAGGCTGTAAGCGTTATTTGGGATGTAAGAATCCCTACGTAAAAAGTACTAGAAGCTGGTGAAAGCTGACTCACTGGCAGTTCACAGAAATAAGTTTGTGTGCTTTAAAGCATCAGTGGATTTTTAATACTTATTGAAAAAGCGTAGTCCAGAGCACTGGAAAACTCCATCCGCAACGACACAAAGTTCTCTCTATAATCGGTGCAGACAAACAACGTCCAAAAACTAAACTTTCCAGAACAGGTTTGATTTTTTTGCAAATATTTCTTCCTTGTCATATCTGCCATGACGGAGCTACTCTCTGTCGTGCCAGAAGCGCAGACGCACCGAGTAACAAATTATTTTGAAAACCACATACTTCCTCCAAAATGGACGGGAGGATTTCTGGTAGCGGGACTTGTACAGAAAAACTCTCTGGGCATTTCAGAAACAAAACCCAGAAAGGCCTGTGGGATAACGTAGAAAAATCATCATTTTCCAGAGAGGTTTTCTCAGAGCAGAGGAGATTGGGATAAATCCCTTCTCCTCCTTGGCTCCCCTCACAGCAGCCTCTCACCCTTTTGGAGAACAAATTGCAGTTTTGTGCGTCTTGAGTAACACTACAAAAATATTTGCCAAAGGTGCACGCAAAATATTGATACCAAAGCCCACGCTGTTAAAAATCTCTTTTTTTTTTTCTTTTTTTTTCTTTTTCTTTTTTTTTTTTTTGGCCATGGATCTGCTCAAAAGCTTTTTATTTTTCCCCTTTGAAATTCCATTTTGGGTTCAAAACCTGCACCGTGTGCTCGTTCAGCCTTCTTACAGCAACTCAAGGATTTCCTCCCTCCTTGCAGAAGAGATGGCTGTAACCTCACGGTAGCCTCATTCGCGCAAACACCCCCCTGCATATGTGCAGGGCTGGTCTTCCCGACTATAAATAGTGGTCCGCAGAGAGGAAAGGAGGTTAGTTTTCTTCCTGGTAATTAGCACAGATAAACAAGCTGCCATTTAATAAACAGAAGTATAAGCCCTCCTCGGTGCAAATGTAAGATGCTTGCAGAAGTGGAGCACTACAGAGCGATGCTGAGCCACCCTGGCATAAAAATAGGGGCAGGAAATTAATCTGCCATTCCCTCTATTGCCCCACCGCCCATTTGAAAAATGTCAGTGTGTTGGAGAATAAAGACTAAAAAAAGCCACAGAGACTTTTTTTTTTAAGCTAGTTCGCTCTACGCATGAAGTGGGATGAAAACAAAATGCATGAAGTGAATGGCATTAAAAATAATGAAAAGGTGTTTCCATGAACTCTGCAGCGGGCAGGAGCTGGCCGAGGAGCACAGTGGTACCTGACAGAGCAGGAAAGGGCCTGTCTGGGGTTTTGTAGGGAAAATAAACTCAGGCTCTGGTGGCACTGGGAACGGCAAGTCTTCAAAATTGTGTGAGGATTCACGCCAGCCACGCAGCACTAACACAGGACTTACCAAAGCCTCCAACGCGCGGAACACAATGAGGGTTGTGTTATTAAGTCTTATCTATCTTACAATGGCAATTTTCATTAATACGTTATATTAAAGCAATATTACACTCTTATCATCCTACTGTAAATCATTGGCTCTTTTTTATTCAGAGCTCCATGTGTTCATTCAGAATGGCATTTTTAACTTTTCTTTGTTTTGGGTTTTGTTTTTTTGGAGGGGGGGGCAAATTATCATACTAAGCAACAGAAATAGTATAGAAAACCTCTCCACGGGCCAGTTGCGGATTTTGGTGCTGTGGATTTCACCATAAAGCAGGAGGGAAAAAAAAAAACCCAGAAGTCAGTGGTATTTTCATTCCATTATCATGCTTTTAATTCTGTTTTAAAAGGCTGCATATGTGAACATGGCTTATTTCTTGCGGCCCGTTGCGGACTTATTAATACTGGTGTAATCAAACCCCTTTTATACCGTGCTGTGGTAAAATTATAAGGGTTGCGGTCTCCTCTCAGCCTACAAACATGTGCCATTAATGGAAGTGCCATGTTATAGGAAGAAAACCCCTTATCTGTAAGTCACGTTTAGTACTTTTTTTTTTATCCTAATATCATACTAGCCCTTTTTCTACGGGTGCTGGAGGTGGCTGTTCCTTGTTTGATTAAAAAGTGAGAAACTTCAATAAAGTCTTTTAGCCTGATCAAACCGTTTGATATTTACAAGCATAGATCCGTTCGCTGTCATGTATTCTTTGATCACGCAAAAAGTCTCGGCGCTAGACAGGCAGGCAAAACCTGCTGAGACACACCTTCAGATCCTCTACTATTTTTACAATGGTAAAAAAATCTAAAAGTTCATTTTCAGGGAGATTACCCCCCCCCTTTTTTTTTGTATCCCTCCCAAACAGGAGGTGCAGGTGCCAGTCGGACCAATGGAATAATGGAAGTTTTTTTCATTGTAGAGCCCTTTAATTTTCTTTGCTGATGGCAATCGTTTTCTGCGCGCTCTTCCTGGGTTTATATATATATATTTGAGTCGTGATAATTGGGGTTCAGTGCCATGCCAGCAGCATTTCATTTGGGGTTAGATGCAGTTACGCGAAGAAGACCAGTACGAAGCCAGAAACCAGATAGAGCTTGTGCTAATGTATAGACCATGGGCCAGTTGATTTATAAGTGGAAAATAATTTAATACCACATCTTTTATGAGTGCTGAAAGCCACTGTTTAAGTAACACCAGGATTTCTCCTACATCTTTTTTTTTTTTTTTTTTTTTTTTTTTTTTAATATGCCCACAGCTATAAAAATGTTCTGTTTGGCTAAAACCTTCCAGTCGACGTTTTATCTTAAAAGTGACTTAACCCATGTACTTCTTCATTTAGCTGTTTGGAAAGTCTGACTATAATTTAGGCACCCGATGTTGAGTTACACAAAAGTGAAACAAAACGCTCTTATTCAACTGCAAAGAAATCCAGAAGTCTCTTTCTGCACAATTATTGCTCAAACTATTGTGTTTTTGCAAACTGATACTTTCTAGGAGGCTCGTTCCCAGTGAGAACTACTCTCCTGGAGAGTTTAACAAAGCTAGCAGCTACATCAATTAAAAGCAACTAAAATGACTGTTATGGGTATGTGCAGAATATTAAACTGCCATTAAACCATTTACCATTTACCTTAATACCCTCTGCAAGATTACGCTCAATAAAGGCAATATACGGGGTACGAAGCTGTGGTTTAATGCTGCCACAGTACCCGGGAATTACATATTTTCTCACATTTTTCTCCCCGTGCAACTAGGAAAAAGAACAGTAGAGAGAGAGATTAGCCTCTGCGTCCCCTGCCCTGCAATAGGATCTGTGAGCAGAGATTTCCCTGAACGCTACAAGGGATTGAAGGATCCATATCGGTGGGGTTTATTAAAGAACTGGGCCGTGACACTGCTTGTTTTAAAATACCAAGTTTGATTAAACCTCCTCCCCCCCCCGCTAGATTTTAGCTGCAGCAATAAGATTATACTGGGAAGACAAGGGAAAGTGAATTTAAACACTAATGTGAGCCCCTCTGGAGAGAGAGATGGGATATTTTCTGTGTTTACTGGTGTAGTTAAATTTTTCTTAGGGTGCAATATGCTGGGGTCTGTTCTCCAAGGCCCATCCATGGCCAACCCCATCCACGGGAGCACCAGCAAGTGCCCAACGCCAGCTGTGAAACCCACCTGGGCAGCAGCAGGTTGATCGCGAGAGCTTGGGTCCTTCCTGACTTGGGTTTCCAGCAACTATTTCTCCATAAACTGCGTTTGCATGATGTGAAAATCATTAGATACCCCAGCGTTGTGGGATACTTTTCCAATTAAAACGAGCGAGAGTTTTCAGGGCTTCGCAAAAATGCCACCTTGCGTGGGGATGCTCGGGTCATGTCCATGCCCCGTAAGCTAAGAGTCGAATCCTGAATTACTAAATACGTTTGAGGACGAGAATTGAGAATACATTGCTTTACTCCATTTTTTAAAACTCCTTCTTGCTCTGTTTCGAAGAGTATATCTAAAAAAGCCTGACTCACTATCAGCGTGTCATGGTTATGTCTCACGCGTTTCTCATTTCCTGGGAAAAAGTAGTTTAACGTTCTTTAATTTTCACCTTAACACTTTCAGTGGTGGAAGCGCTTCAAGAAGAAAAGCTGTGTTTTTCTAGTTTGAAAAATATATATTTTTATTAAAGAAACAGGTGCTTTTAGCAAAGTGTTACTGTTCAGGACATCAGTAAATCGCAGGGAACTTTTCCTTCCTTAGGCGCCTGTGCAGCGGCTGCTGCTCACACAGGGTTGTAGAAGAGATCAGCTCCTCATTTCAGAATGAAGTAAGATAAAAACACCATTTTTCCCTAATGTAATCAATCCTTGCCGTTGTAATATCTCCCGTATTTTCTACTTTTAATCTTTAAATGTGCCCACATTCCCTGTTCTTTTTTTTTTCTTTTTCTTTTTTTTTTCATTTTAACTGGTTTTCTCTTTCTGGTATTTTGAAATGCAACGTGCAGAGGTTTTGGTGAGAATGTGGAGTTTAACAGGCAATTGGCTATTTGACCTTATTTCTGCGTTTAGGTTTTTATTTACCCCAAGGCATTCATCTCAGTTGTGCCGATTTTCACAAAATCAACATCTGATTGTAACAGAATTAGAGTCTGTAAAACCTGAGCTTCCTGCTCCAGCGGGAAAAGATAACTAAGATAATTTCAATAAATCTATCAATTTTTCAAGTTCACGTGTTTGTTTTAACAGATGATCAATTCGTCTGTATTTCCGTACCAGAAAAGGGTTTATAGCTAAGAGCTGCTGAGTTTCTGTTGCTGCTGTTGAGATGGCAATGGGAAACTTTCCAAATATTTCTCCTTTTAGAGGTGAAATAACTGTGTGGAATGTGTGTAGTTTCCTTAAAACAAGCCATTCCTTTAAAATTTCCATATCAAAGTTCTTCCGATCCTGATACAAATGTTCACCCAACCTGAGCACCACTACTGTAACAACTTTTTAAAATTGAAGCCTTCTTGCTGAAGAAATGGCAAAATACCATCAAAATATTCCCGACAGGGGTCATGCCTTTCATCACTGGCGGGCTTTTTGGTCCAAAATATTTATTAATCAGTATAAAATATTTCATCATAAATCTGACCCAGAGCTGGGACTTAGTTCGGGT
The DNA here is from genome assembly GCA_947846985.1 of Fratercula arctica. Classification (NCBI taxonomy): domain Eukaryota; kingdom Metazoa; phylum Chordata; class Aves; order Charadriiformes; family Alcidae; genus Fratercula; species Fratercula arctica. The sequence continues at coordinate 9,819,643 of CANTUZ010000002.1, read as the reverse complement.
TGTCGTTGTGTCCCCAGAAGAGAAAGTAAGAGAATATCTGCTTCAGGCTCTGATACTCGATGAAAGCACCATTTAACTACTCAACTGTGGTTTTAAAGTAACAAGGAGAGTTCGTTTAAAACAGTAAAATATTTAGAGAAAAAGTAAGCTTTATAACAAAAAAAAAAAAAAATTCTAAAATTATATATGTCACCTTCACTGCAAATTGAGTAACCACTGAAGAATATAAAATGATGAATTGTATTGTGGAAAAAAAAACCCCAAACCCACACTGATTAAAAATCTGCTAATGTATGTCACATAATTTTAAAGTTTATTTGTAGATTTTTACAATATTTGTAAAGTTAAATATTTCAACAGCAACACGGTCCGTCCCTCAGTGAGTGTAAATTGTTGGAGCTTCACAGAAGCCATTAGAGCAATACTGATTTACAACACTTTAACATCTGGTCCCCTAAATCTGTTACGCAAGGATTTGTAGTCTGGTTTAATGTTTTTCAAAAGACTTTTAAAAAGTTTCTGCTCGGATTGGAACATTTTCTGCCATTTCTTACTGACAGACGGATTTTGCAGAGTGCTTCGTCAAAGTTATAATTTTGAGTGTTGCGGAGCAGCTATACTATACAAAATGGAAATACCTTCAATATTTAAGGAAGACTTTCTGCACAATTAATCCAATTCAGCACCTTCTTTCATGTGTATGTAGACAACGATTTTTAAAGCAACTTCCAAATATTTGAACTCTCTTTCTACTTCATTCTGCTTCCAAGTGGCCAATTTACGCTGAGATGGGGTCTTTGGTGTTGATACTGAACTCACCCCATACGCAAAACCTACAGTCAGCTGGCTCCGATTAACTCCGAGAGCAGGGAAATGTTTTTTATATATTACATACATAGAGAACTAACACGTAAACATATCAAACTAATGGGAAAGCTTTGGATTCCCCTCCTATTTCCGTTCTATGAAATTGGTTAAATTTTTGACTGGACTGAAAAGCCAGATTTGGCCCAAAGTGTGTTGAAAAAATATATTATCAGGAACACAGGTGCTGGGAATCTGTGCAACTATTTCAAAGTCTAGATAATTTTTACCTTATTTTTAATCATATCTTTTTTCCTTGAATTTAAAAATATTTCCCCTCTTTCCAGCATCCTCTTTTTGTCGTTCAACATGAAAACCCCCTAAAAGCAACAAAGAAAATTGATTATCCAGAAGAACAGCACAGTGCAAGCAGCTGAGCATTATCAAAAGATCAAAATAAACAAACCAAGATGGCAAAAGAGAGTAATTTGTGGGGTTTTTTTCCTTTTTTTTTTTTTTTTTTTTATAATCAGAGGGAACTTATGTGCTTTCTGTAACAGTGACTGGTAAATTATTTCAGGCAGGTATGTTAGAGTTTTCTTATCTGTCATTTTAAAATTTTAGTGCTGGTTTATACTTTATTGGATATGCCCTCAAAATTGATCACGATCGTGAAACAAAAGACATCCTGACTACCTGGCCGGGTTGTTCTGCTGAACATCAGGTCCTCTAGTGCCATGCTCGATGCACCACTGAGACCAGTGGGGTTTGTGCTGAGAAAACACTACGAGATGATAGTATTGATATACGGCCCCCGGAAGGAAAGTCTTTCTTTAAGCTATAATTTGCACATATATATTCTGTCTTTGAATTTCACAGTGCAAAACTAGCAGAGGATTTTTATATCTTTTTCTTTTTGCGTCAATTATAAGATATGGGCCAGATTCATCCCTGTATCACCCCAGTCTTATCCCGGTGCAACTTGGGTGCAGCTGGAGCAATGTTGTAGTGGACCACAGCTGATACCTGCTCTCACCAGCCTGGGGTATTTGTCTTTGGGGTAAATATGCAGATTGTTTCACTGTTGCTTTGTTGAAGCAGATACTGAGAAGCAAACTTAAAATTTGTGAGGCCCTTTGTGAAGCCAAAGTCATGTTGGGTTCAGTTAGAAGTGCTCTGTCTAAGAAAGAATTCATGCGTTTTATCTTCTGTGAGTTACAGATTAGGTAAAATTGATATGATATGATATATGATATGATACAATACGATATGACATGAACTGCTTGAGATCCCATCTATCCAGATATTTATATAGCTGGTCTCCTCAGTTCCCTCCAAGAGATGAGCATCTCAAAACCTTTATGGAAAACTGGAGAAATACATCCTGCCTTCAGACCCTGTCTTTTCTCCCTTATTTACCTCACCCTACTCTGATGAAGTCAGAGATGTATCCAAAGGCATGATTGAGCCTTTTATCAATGTAACAGAAATGTAAAGGTCATTTCTAAGAAAGGAGGACCAGGTTCTTGCCCAGAGCAAGCAGCTTTAGTCTATTGACTTGGGATAGAGCTGTTACATTTGACCTGGGGAGACTGGGGGTCCCCAGTTCGTGAGGACTGTTAATACATTTTGTTTAAAACACTTTATCTCATTTTCCATGCCAAATATACCAAAGGCAAAGAGCACTTTCCTGGTGACAGACTTTATTTCAAATGTGGCTTACACTGAATGAGTTGAGGTCACTAAATTCATTTCTCTGAGGAACCAAAACTGGATGAAGCAAGATCCTGAACGGGCAAGATCAACACTTTATTTACCGAGATAAGTCCTAAAACAAGGTTGTTCACTTAACTAGTCATATTTTTTATTCATATTTGTCTTTGTAGTGTGACTTTTGTTCATATTGTGATAGCTTCATCAAAATACAGTTTTTAGAAAATACATATTGCTTGTCACTGTTTCATTGACATAAAGAACAAGCACGTTAGAATTTTATGAGCAAAATATTAACTTGTACGGTGTTCCTAGACATATTAAGTTTAGCAGAAATGAGGAGAGCCAGATACGTATTAAATGAAATACTATTAATGGGTCTCACAGCGGGAGCGGTGAGGAATACCTCGTAATTATGGCGTACACATCCAAGTACAGCATACTTTGTTCTGGAGGCTTAAGTAGGTAATTAGTATCGCAGTTATGGAGTTGTGAGCGATCTTAAATTATGTCGGTCTCTGAAAATTGTCCTCACTTTTAGTGCTGGGATGGATACGGCTACTCTGAGAACAAGTCTCTTGGAGTGGCTGACTGGGCAGGAGCACCTCCAGGGTGCAGGTGGCAATAGGAGACCAGCCAGGGGTAAAGAAGGGAGAAATGCTCTTGATATGTCCCTGTGGGCACAGTGTACAGGTAAAACCAGCACCTACACCTCATTTCGTCTGGGCAGGGGATTTCTGAGGCTGGATGAAAAGAAGGAAAGCCTTTAGTAAGGGAAGACCATGAAAGGTTAGCAAATAAACGCGAGGTGGAGTTGCTACGCTCGGCAACTTCCACGCAGCCGTGTCTATGCCGGAGCAGCGCTGCAGCAGCGTATATCTCTGTAAGAGCGTTGATTAACAGCAGAACTGTGCTTAATGCAATATAGGTTAATACAGAGTCTTTCTTTAGGAGCGCCTCAACAAGGCTGCGTGCGATGGAGTAAGAGAACGAGAGAGACCAATTCACAAAGCTCATTTAAAGTGAGCGAGAAGCTTTGGAAAACAAGGGTGTCTTCATGCCTTTAACCGTATTTACAGACCTGGCTGGTTTAATGGCATTCAGCAATAAATTCCATCGCCTTCAGGAGCAATTGATAAAGGTTCTGGTAACCGCCTGCTCCAATCTACTTTAGGGAATGTTAATAAACCAGTACCCAAGGACTCCTAGGTGTGTGCTGTGGAATAGAGGGAGCTAAATGTCAGCTAATTAAGCAGAGCTGAGACCATGAAAGATCTTGTGAGTTAAAAGTTAAATATTAATATCAGTTTCAAACTTTATGAAAAGCTGGCTTAGTGGCAGGGAAGCAGAAGGGATATATATCCAGCATGTTCGTGACATTTTCTATTTCTAGTTAACCTTGCAGCCGCACTCAAAACCAGCTGAAGTTTTCTTAAAGCAAATTCTGGAAGAGCAGCCAATAAGGAATTATGACAACCCTTGAGGTGACACAGACATTAATGAAGGAAGAAAGGAAAGATTTCGATATGGCAATGTTTCTCAAATGGTAAAGAAAAAAAAGAAAAATCTTCCCTGTCACATTAAATGTGACATGAGCAAAAGGTGAGAGTTCAGAAAGCCTTGGTGCTCGGCAGGGCTGTGTTTATGTGACTGCGCCCGTTGGTCGGTTCTGCCAACTCCCACAGTCGGGGCTGGGCTCCAGCCGGCACCAGCATGGCAGAAGCATGGGAGCAGCACTGGGATGCCATTGCTCAGACCTGTGCCAGGGCTCAAATACACAGAAAATAAGGTCATCACCAGCCATTTGCTGTTGAGCAGGACCAAGGTTCGGGATATAATTTTCAGCATGACGCTGGTGCTGGTAAAGAGTGGGAAAATGAAGTTTAAGCACTGTGCAAAGTGTGCCACAGGGTGACCGGGGTACCTCGAGCTGATCTGTTTTGTCTTTGAAATTCATTAGTCATTGTTCGTTATGAGGTGCGTTAGAGGAGTGGCTCTCAGCTCTGCTCGGGATCGGCATCCCGTGTGCTTGGCTTTGTATGAGCAGCAGAGTTGATTCACCCGGAGCTCTTACTCGGGCCGCCACACACCAGCCGGTGCAGGAGTGTCACTCCTTCATTTTCACAGGTTGGGAATGGGCAGAGATTAAACAACCTGCCCACCTTTGGCCTTGCTGTGGCCAGGTCTAAACCACACAGCCATCTTTTCTGGCCTCCATGGGGACGGTAAATTATTAGAAAGTATTATTTGGGGACACAAAACAGTGAATAAATGCCTGTTTGCTGATACCAAAGGAGATGGAGATTTGTTTCAACTTCTTTCACTGTGTAAGCTATATCCTGATTACTGATGGATACTTCTCCATTGCAATTAGTTGTGTTAGGGGTTTTCTGCCATGCTCAGACGGGTTGGCCAGCAGCAGGACAGAGTGGTCATGCTCCCAGCCCACTGCACGCTGCTCTGCCCATGTGGCACACAACATGAACTGTAAAATATACCCCGTTTCATCCAGCGAGGCACTCCTGGCTCTTCTGGTAGAAGAAGAAGGACCAGTCTTGTTCCTAATGTGTGAAATTTATGACTGATGGATGCAAAGAGAGCACCCGAGTGCCCTGTATGAGCCTCCAGGTGCCGTGTGCTGTGTGAGCTCCAGAGGAGCTGGAGCTGTGCCTCCCATGGGGTTTTGGTTATCAAAATACCTGGTGTGTGTTCTTCCCTCCTAATTCCCCCATTGCCACTGAATTTCAGAATATAAAACTGAGCTTTCTAGGTCTGGTAGATCTTATGGTTGCAAATATCTTCCTTCCTTCCAGTCCCCTGGGCTCAATTCCAGCGCAGGCCATATTGCCAGCCCTCAGCCCCCAGCCTGGGACTCTGCCTTTCCTAAAGAAGTTTCCCATGCATAATTAAGCCCTAACCCTCAGCCAGCGCTTTAACACTCACCTATCTGGAATGGGCTTCGACTGAAGCCATTGTGTCTCCCAGAGCCCTCCTGGCCATGCTTGCACCCACGTGGGAGCAGAGGGACTCGTGGTGACCTGGGGATGGTGCAGCCAGGGAGGACAGCGGTGACGCCTGAATCCTGGGGAGTGGGAATATGCGAGGCTGGTTTTCTGGGGGTAATTTTGCTTTGACTTTAAAAGGTTTCACTTTGCATGACCAGGTAAGCCTGTAAAAGGAATTTCAAGGTATTTGGAGTTTTCTGAGCCCAAGTCATCTTCATATAGCCTTTGATCGTGCTTTTCATCAGAGCAACCTGAACACACCAAAGCAGTTTGTCAGGGTGAATAAGCATCTTTACCTGCAATTTAAAATAACAGAGCAGAGACAAAATTTGACAGAAATGTGACTAGAAATCACACATCCTCATTCCTTGTCCAACTCCTGATTTGCTGCACCACATTACCTAACTTGACATAGGTACTGGGATGCAGACATACGTTGCTTTTCTTATTAGTTGTTATAATGGTCTTTTCATTTCCATGGTATGGGCTATCATGAAACTGTGCCTTCAAAGGTTGTCTGTGGCAAGCTGCACCAAAATCAAGACTTCCTCCTTTTCAAAGCCCTTGGTTACACTGTCCCAGGTAAGAGGAGGACCGCAACACAGCGGGTGGTCACAGCTTCCCTGGGTTACTGGCCTTCAATCCCAACAGACACGGTTTCCCCAGTTGTGCTCGCTTTCCAGGGTGACTAGTGGCATCTCTTCACTTATAGACTCATAGAATCATAGAATCATTTAGGTGGGGAAACACCTTTAAGATCATCGAGTTCAACCGTAAACCTAACACTGCCAAGTCCACCACTAAACCATGTCCCTAAGTGCCGCATCTACATGCCTTTTAAATACCTCCAGGGATGGTGATTCAACCACTTCCCTGAATGTCAGGGCTCTGGTTGCTACTTGAAACTAGGCTGAGAAATAACCTAGTGGTGCTGAGCACAGCCAGGACGTTTCAGGGCAGCACATTGAAGGATGACAGATGAGGTCCTTCTGGCCTGAGCTGCCCTTGTACTGGGGACACTCTAGAGCAGCAGGAACGGCTGGGAAAGATGCGAACTCTACCACAAGGGAGGGGAGCAGTCAGCAAAATCCCCGATTCCATCCCAGGCCTTCTTCCTCAGCAATCACCTTGCGGCGGGTTGCACTTGTGAGGTTTTCTCGTACGATAGCTAGCATTCATACGAAACCATTGCATTCACGGGGTAGATCCTGGTTTCAGGTTGCCTCATGTTAACCCTGATTTCTCCCCAAAATGAGAGACTCTCTTGTTTTCCCCAGACTTTTGCTTCTCTCGTATAGTCAGTCCTTAAGCTCTGAGGAAAACCACCTGTCTGCTGCCTTCCGGGTTCAAAAGAGGGACAGACACGAAGATCTATCTGCTTGCAGCCCTTTCTCACTCAGAACCTGTAAGGAAGCATCTTCTCTCCATGGAGGAGTCTCTTTTGCTTAAGGCTGCTTCCCCTTAAGGGATATTTTATCAGCCTGTTTCTTTCTGCCTAGAGCTGCTGCACTGTGGAGAGGTTTAAAAGTACTGGGGAAGAGCCTTGGAGCATCCCATGTGGAATAAGAGAGAGCTGCTCTCTCCTTAGTGGGAGTCATAGGCTGGGACACCAGGAGGGACGTGCTGTAGGCACAAGCAGTCACTCACCTCTCACTGACTTTGTAAAGCCTCCATGGTGGGAGATGTTCCCCAGTCTGCAGGAACAAGCATGTGTTTCATGGCTTAACTTCAAGCATGTTGTTTCTGCTCCAGACAGAGACACAGACCTGGCAGCCGCAGCACCCGCGGGGTGGCCACGGCCATTGCTACCTGTTCTTGTGCATCCATCCTCTGTGTTTCTCCACAGCTCCTCCACCAAGTGCAATTCTCCTGTGGAGCACCTTGAGGCTGGCCAACGTTTGACCCAAAGTTCCCAGGGGGGAACTCAGGATTTGCTGCAGAGTTTCATATTTGAGAGATTCCTGGCTTATTGTCTCTGCTGAAAGTTCAGGGCCCAGCCTGTTGCTCTGTTTTGTATTTAGCGACTGTATCTTTAGTCACTGTGGACTTTACTTCCCTCTTGCTTTTCATCTTTTTTCCTTTCTCCTCCTCCATCCTTCAGTCCAATCTGCCTATTTTATCCACCTGTTTTCTTTCTTTGAATCATAAGAACAGAGCTCATGTTTTGTATTACGTATTGGTACAAAATGTAACGTCATGGGCTGTCAAATTTCAGGAACTTCCTGAAATATTGCTGTGATAGAAATAACAAGAATATCAGCTCAGGCTGCTTCTCTTCAGGAAGGATCTTCCATCTCACCTGGAAAGCCTGTAAACAACCCTGGATACGTCTAAGAAAGCCCTGCCCTCATGAAACTGAATGAACGGCTCCTTGATTCATTTGAAGATCATGATAAAAAGACAAAATACAAATGGCTGAGATCAGCCATCTGATCTTTCACCTTTGTGTCTAGATGAAAACACAGATTCTTAACCTTTGAGCCCTTCAAATGATTTCCTGATGAGCTTCAGCAATGGCAACAAGACTTAAGCTGCCACAGTTCAAGGAAAGTCAGCTTGAAAGCTTCTTTTACACTTCACAGCTTCGGGATTTAGTTCTATATGACAACTGTTTTTAATAAAATATTTGTTTACCTTGACGTGAAGCTGATTTTTCATGTCTGTATTCAGGGAGGCAGGTAGGTTACACTTCCTTAGCAGGGCTCTCAGTGATAAGTTGGTGTCTGCATGGACCATACTGCTATCTGCCCCATAGACATTCAGATCTTGTCTTGACTGTGCAAAATGAGTTCTAAGCACATGAAACACACAGGGAGAATTGTTTTCCAGACACTTCCACTTGTCAAAAGCTGTGAGAATTGATTGTATGATCTCATGGCAGACGTGTCCTGCTGGTGGTTTATTTAGTGGATGACTTAAGGAAGAAAAGACTCTAGGTAAAGTTTGGTGGTTACCTGGGATATAACTTGTGTTTGTCTAGAGCATTGCATACAGCAATGTGGTCTGGAGCCACCAGAGTTATTCTGAGATGCTCTTCAACTCCTCACGATGAGTTACCATTTACAGCAATGCTTTCAGGCTTTTTAGACTCTGTATAAGCCCCAGGTTTGTATGGAAGGTCCTGTTTGCTTAATATTTATGGGAACATCTCCAGAAGGTATCCAGAACATCTTTCGGGTAGTGTATACTCTATTCCAGTTCCATGGACACTACAGAGAAAGGTGGCACGTGCTGTGAAATTCGTATCACTCTCCTAAATGCTGTAAGAGCACAATTCCCTTCTTGCTGAGGCTTATTTTATACGATGAAAATTTCAGAGCTTTGACTGAATTTACTCTTGATGCAGGGGAATTGAACTCAACATCTTGATGTGGTTACAAAAAAAAGAGTTTTTCTCATTGACTTACTGTCCAAATAAGATTTCTGACTACAACTGGTTTTTTCCACAAGAGCCTTACTATTTGCAAAGCTTTAAATTTGACTTCCATAGATCTGAACATGAGAAACGCATCAACCTCTGCGGGACACACAGAGTTTATTTAAAACTCACCTCAAATAATCTAAGCTCCTCTATTTTGACAGACTCTTTCATGGTTCTCTGCCACTGAAGGCAATTCTAAGAGATGCTTCAGACAGAAAATAGGAGTTATCTTAGACTTTTGAGAAGGGAGGATTCCTGGAAAAGCTAGGTTGTACAAAAGCATATAAAGAGCTGAGTTCCCTATATAAAACTTTACTAACAATTCAAGGCAACTCATCTAATATTTGGAGCTTTTCTTGTTCAAGTTAAGAACAAATCAGCAGAATTTATTAACTGACACTTCATGGACAGCACCAACTCCCATCTCTAGCAGCTCTTGTTCAGGATTATATCTTAGATGATGAATGAGTTATACCTAGAATACACAGGTTAAGTTTTCTCTTTTTTAGCATGTTTTCCCACTTCTTTCTCCTACAGAGAGGAAAGATCTGAAAAAACTTACTATTGTGAAGGAAAACGCGAAGTCCCTCTGGCTCTGCTCCAAGATAGGAGGGCTCCAAGCTTCCTGATGGACACCATCCCTCTGGATGGAAGTCCTTTCTTGAGACCTCGCAGAAATCAATAAAGATGAGATTTCTAAACTTTAGTTCTGGTTTTTGTGCCTCTGAAATGTGGCGTCACAACATCCATCTCAACAGCCAGCTCTTCTGCTTCTTCTGTAGCAAACCCAGGATCATTCAGATCCTGTCCCCAGAGACATTTCTAGCTTCAGGAGACAAGGGTCCTTCCACAAAGAAAAACTGTGGTTCCTAAAGACCGAATGGTGTCAGATAGAGGTGACTGACAATGGAAGAACCACACTGGCTTCTGCATCCTCTTACCTGGAACCTAGACTGTGATTTCTGTTGATGCACGTATGTTAAATTGCTGTACTACGATCCAGCACTAATATTTAGGTAGGGCTAATTTCTATCTACTCATTCCTTATTACTGTCTCAGGGCTTGAATACAATAGTTCCAGAAACTGATATTAACTTTTTAAGGAAATGTGTCTCATGCTGCATGTAGATGTAGACTACTTATTACTTCTATCACATTTACCGCATCACCTCTATTACAACTATCAGACCTGTGAGATCCCATCTTACTGGTTGATATTATCTCATTTGGCATTCTGACAGGAAAAAATAACTTTATATTCATGTCACAGATTTCTAGATAAGACAATTTCTTACTTGCATTTAACCTCATCGACTTCCCACTATTTCATCTTGCACTTGTCCTACTGTCAGGAGGACACCTATTTTGGAGTGCTTCATACAAATCCTCCAGATAAGCGCTTTCCTATCCCTCCATGACAAAAATTTGTTTGCGTATGTGCATTTGGGGAAGGTTATCAGCCTAAATTTTAACGTAAAGACCTCAGTTTCAGTCTGGTTTCTGCTCTTTGACTCTGCCTGGATGAGTTTCCTCTGGCCCAGTTTCCTCACTCCTGGGGATGAACAGGAACAACTCCTTATTTCAAACAAGGTGCCAGCATCTTTGCATAGATATCTCACTAGCATTAGCAACTTTTACTAGTCAAAACTTAAATAAACTGAAGGGTAGGACTGACTAGCAAAGACCAGCCTCTCTCTTGTACAGCTGACGATGCAAGGAGTGTCTTGGATTCATGGTCATTCAGTCCAAGTCTTCCCAAATTTGTGGTATGGATGAGCTCACATGGGAAAGGAGAGAGTGAAAAGCAGAGATTTTCTGTGCATATCACACTGTGGGCATCTTCTAGTTTCTAATCCTGCCTGTATCACCGGGAGGGCTCTCACATCGTCTTCATCCCAAGGCAGGGGGCTCTTCTGCAGGTCTCTGGTCTAGCAAACCTGCAGTCCCAGCCACGCTTCTGTGCAGCATTTCCCATCTATCATGGTAAGAGGATGTGATGCTCGCTCTGGCAAAATGATTTTGCAGTAGCTGTTTCCCTGACAGGTTGCAGACTTGCTTCTTTTGGAGCTAGTTGTCTCCAAGAAATCTCCTCCAGGTCATGATCAGGAGGTCAATTTGGAAGTTAATGAAGTGTAATCCTTTGAAGCAAATTAATGCTCTTCACCATGTGAAGGCTTCTGAATTAAGGTAAAGAACAGAAAAATAACTAAGGCAGAGCTGGGGCACAGTCTTACACCACACAGCCCTTTCAGTAACACGTGGTCCAGGGTTCATGGGTGTCTAAAAGACACAAGCTTAGTCCCTGTCCTTTCTAGAAATGCAGACTCTGTGCCATTGTCCCCTCCAAGTTGGTTGTGTCCTACTGAGTGATTGTGTCTTTTCTAAGGAAGGCTCTGAAACCCCAGGAAGAAGCAATGAGTCTTGGGATGAGCCAGGCTGTAGAAGAGAAGAGAAGGGATGGGGCAGAGTCAAGAAGGCTGAATAAAACAAGAGGACTGAGGAAATATGGGAAGAGTAAGGAAAAGGGAGGGAAAAGGGAGAGAAAAGGTCTGGTGTGGAGCCAGGGGTTAAAGTAGGGCCACATGGGGCATGAGGGGTACCAGGAATTGGAGGGGAGAAACCCAAACCAGTTGAGCACACCAGCAGAGAGGAGCTATAGGTGCACCAGGGAAAATTAAGTACTGCTGGGGATTTTTTTTTTCAAGAATGACTTTCCTAAGGATTTTTTTTTTTTTCATAAAAACAACTGTCAGTAGCAAAATTCTTAAAAGGAAGAAAATATTTACTGTCCCTCCCCCAAACAACCATGATGGTAGTGCAGGTGGCAGTGTAGTATCTGCTGAGGGATGCAGGAAATACTGGGCTGCACTTCTTTTTCCAAAAAATGTGAGAAAATTTATTTACAAAATTAAAAAGAAAAAGAAGCCAAGATCCCCAAAGGAAATTAAATAAAAGGTGAGTTTACACTAATCTGCATGGAGAGAAGAGGAAAAAATCAGGTTATTGGAAAAGGACAGGCCAAAATGCAACCTCAAACAGTGACACCAGGCAACTGTTTAACAACAGTCCCATGAAGGAGCTGATGGCCAAAGTGCAGACTCCAGTGGTGCCTTGGGAGCATTTTGTGCTGTATCGACCTGCTGTGAGGCACAGACCTTCCTCCAAAGGTGACATTCTCCAAAATGGAGAAACCTCTGCAGAGGCACCAAAAAGCTTGGCTGGGGAAATGGGTGAAGATCTGGGGAGCCTGATTTTGGCCCCTTCCCTCCGTAGCAGCAAGCCGAGCACACAGGTGTGTGCAGAGCCTCCTGCTGCCCATGCACCAGCCATCCCCACTCTGTTTTACGTATTGGAAATACATCTAGGAGGCATGCCAGGCATGCTCTGGAAAAGGATGGCTTTTTTGCTGGGACATTTTCCCAGCGCACCTACTGAGAGCCCCATGTGCCAAGCAGCCGTGCCGGGCATCAGGCATCACCAGCATGGCAGCCAACATGACGGGAGGATCTTTAGTGCCGGGGATTAAAGCTCCCTCCTTTCTTAAGGCTTACAGCAATGTTTCTGAGGAAAGAAGTGTGCCCTGAGTGCTGCCAGGAGTGAGGCAGGACGAGTGGGTGGGCTCGGGTGGGAGATGGGAGGAGAGCCAGTTCTGGAGGCAGCCAGGAGCCCTGTGGGGACGCAGGTGACAACTTTCTTCTCCCTTGGTGTCCTGCCTGGAGGTTCACACGCTGCCTGCCCTCCACCTGCTAGGCCGGGGGAGAGGAATCCTCCTCTTCACCCGAAGACCGACATGCTAAAATGGATGGCGCCATCTGAAGCCCAGCAAAGTTTCCTGGGGGTGCTCAAAATCCCGAGTCCCATGGCTTACATTACAGCCCCCGCCTGGCACGCCAGGTCCTCTCCTCTGGCAGGGCTGGTGGGGCCAAAGCCTTGCCTCTCGGTGACACCCGGCACAGCGGTTTTCTGGAGCCTTTTGATGTGATGGCTGCAAGAAACCCACTGTCAGCTACACGCTGCGTGCGTGCGCTGCAGGTCTGGAGGTCTCGTACTTATTCATTCTTGCTACAGCTCCAAGTCTTCATTTTCTTGCCCCAGGAAATGCACTTAATTATTTATTTGTATTGAACCCAAGCTTGTAATACTTGGGTGCACACTACAAAGCGGCGTGTGAAGAACTATTGCTGGCTGCTGTCGCCCATCAGCCCCCCGCTTACCCCAGGCCCCTGACAAGGTAACTAACGCCATCGACTGCGCATTAAGATACGCATTAAGAAAAAAGAAAGGTGAGGTCCTCTGTGCTTGTAGCCCTTGTGAAAGCAATGGAGCTGACATGCCCGGAAAGGTTCACCTGCGCTGAGCCAGTTCCTCCTCCCACGCCACCTACAAACAGCTTCAGCAGGGGCATCTCCCAGGAGCTGGCTGGGGCTGGGGCATGAGGACAAAGCTGGTTTTGCTGTGGGATCTGCCGTCCCCAGCAGCCACATTGGCAACTGTCTAGCTCATGGCCAGGCACCCGGGCAGCCATGGTGCCACCTCCATCAGCTGGAGGTCACTGCAGAGTGGTCCTCCTGGTGCTGGAGGTAGGAAGTGCTACTGGGCACCAGGACAGCATAAAAGTTAATTAAAGCTGGTGCTTTTGGAATTTATTTAATGCAATTTGCCCATTTGCTGTAGGATTTCAGCCTGGCAAGCCTGCAATTGCAGTGGTGTCACCTGCCAGAGCTGAGCTCTGCTGTCACCTGCCTTTGTCCAGGCAACAGCTCTGCGGGCAGGCTGGTGGCTCTGGCCTGGTCTCAGTGCTCTGGTTTGTGTCTCCCTTTATTGATATCCACAAAAATGTCCCCTCCACTGACCTTGGGATGCCTGAGTTGGCTTCTCGCATGGCATGCTCCTGGTGGGGTCACCACAAAGCCAGGTCATGTCCAGAGCAGGTCAGAGCTGCACCCCAGCAGTTTGGTGCTGGAGGAGCAGCACAGGAGGCACCAGGGACGGCTTGTGTCTGGGTCAACACATAGGTACTACAGGGAGCCTGGGTTCAAACTGTAGTTTGGAGTCAGGCAAGAAATCCAGGTTCCCCTGGGAGTTTAGAAGACCACAGATTGGGCTACATGTCCCTCACCCTGGAGCTTCTATCTGTTGGTTCACTTTAGAAGATGGATGGGATTGCATGTCTTTGGGGAAAGCCCTCAGTGCTGGCAGGGAATCGCACCCACGAATGTTGAAATACTCATGCAAAAACCTGTGTCAAGGGTAGTTACCACAAAGGCTTTCCACACAGCATGGCCAGGACTTGGATTGCTCTCCAGCCACTGGAGACATGACCACTGAATATGTTCTTCAGCTCCCTGTGTGCTGGGCTGGAGCTGCCATCGGGCCAAGTGGTGGGAACACCCAGCGGGTCCATCAGCATCCTTCTCCCAGCTGGCCCCTCATGCTCACCCATCCAAAGGAGACCCCAACCCACAACGTGGCTGCTCTGCCCATGCCATGCTCATAGATGGGGTCCCTCCAAGCAGCCTCATGTGCTCATCTTCCCCCCTGCTGCTCCTGCCTGACTAGAGCTCTGCGTTGCAGGGGATCACAGGGGGAACCTCAAGAGATGTCTACTTTTTATCCTAGCTTTGATGGTGATATTTTTCTTATTCCTAAAGAATAAGAGAGGCTGCTCCTTTCTTCCAGCCCCCACGCAGCTCCCTTGCCAGGGGATGTGTGTTTTGCAGCTCTCTGCTCAAGTAACAGTGCAAGAAATCAGTCGTGATGGACCATAGCAAGGTTTTGCTTCTCCACGAACAGCAGCTGGGATTTATTAACAGCGGCAGGATTTATTAATCCTTTCCAGAGAATCTAAGAAGCAGTCCGGATGGCACTGGGATTATGGCACAGGTCTGGGTGTCCAGAAAGCTCTTTGCGCTCCCTGGCTCTGCCACCAACTTCTTGCATGACCTCAGGCATATCACTTTGCTGCTTCCTACCTTGATCTCCCCATCCGGCAAGCGGAGATAATACCGCCCTGCCTTGCACGGCTATTGGGAAGATAACTTTGTCATAATTTTTTGAGGTACTGAGATGCTACGGGAGATGGATAACGAGACAGACAGAAAGATAGCGAGATAAATCAATCTCTTCTCATTCAAGTGAAAACAGGCACTGCAGGTGCAGTGTTTGAGATTAATCATCAGAAAAATTAGTTCCCTCAGTATTTTTTTCAGGAGGAAGAAACAGCCGTAGGGCCCAGTCCTGAAGAGAGTTATGCACATGAGTAAACTTAACTTGAATTCAAAGGGAGCACGCAAGTAAAACTACTCATGTGAGCAAGTGCACACTCCAGTAGCAACTTCTGAAAATGCCTAAATAAATGATGTGTCTCAACTGACACACGTCCCTAAGTCACCGGGATGCTTTTAAATATTTCCCACAGACATTTTTTTCTGCCCTTTATTAGCCAGCTGCTGATAAAGACAGAGAACTGCTTTCTGAGAAGCAGTGGGCTCCAGCTTTCTTTGCAAACAAAATGAAACAAAAATAAACACACATGTGTTGCTGATGGGCCTTATATGTACTGTGGTTTTATATATACTATAATTGTATTATTAATTCGAACTAACATGTTATGCTTTCAACATCATATATTAGATGTTTGCCCTATGTGAAATCTTGTCAAATATGTTTACCTTTTTTTTTCCTGTTTGTCATGTCAGAAAAGGGAAACTTGAAAGGTAACTAAGTGTTATTTGAACTTCTCTACCACTATGTCCTGTAGGAATCACTTTTTTTTTCTCCAGACCAGAGCATGGAGCCCTTTAATAGGCCAGACTGGAGTCAGAAATTGAATAGGGTTATATATTCAGTTGCCATAGTTGCCATATGGTGCCAACATTGAATGAAATAAAATAAAAGTCCAGGAGGACTGGGAGTCAATATTGGGGCAGCCCGCACAACGCTGACTCCAGGACAAAACCCCCAGCCCCGGTGGAGGATGGCAAAAAAAAACCAACCCAACCCCGAATGTCCAAAAATCGCTGGAAACGCAAAGGGAAAGTCTCACCGAAGGGGAAGCCGAAGCAGCGCGGTGCCGGGATGTGTCTGCGGCCAGGAGGAGCCAACGGAGAGAGAAAAACTCATCCGAGCGTGAAGTGGCGAACAGTCCGAACAGTCCGAACAATTGTCACGACAAGAGGAAACGCGTCTCAGCCCGGCTCAACCTCGCCTATCCCGGATGAACAATTAACCGGCCGGGGTCTGCTGGCATGAAAGGCAGCTCAAAGGAAACCGGGGGGCGAAGGCTCTGCGGAGAAAAAGAGCGAGGAACTAAAACCAAGTGGATGTAAACAAATATGACAGGGCTGTAAGGCAGCCGATGTGGGCTTAGGGATGGGGAAGATGTTATAAACCTGCTGGGTTTCAATGCATGTTGTGAAAAGGGTGGCTGGGAACGTGGTATTTTACAGATGCGAGAACAAAAGATTTTAGGCGGTTATAGTAGGTGATGGGGAGGAAAAATGAGGGGGGAAAAAAGAGACAAAAAATATTTTAAAATTATTTAAAAAAAAATAAGAGGGGAAAAAAGTAAATCCCCTCCCCCCCAACTCTATTTATAATTTCTTATGGTTCAGCATTCACAAAGAGTTACATGATGCTCACTAGGCACAATTCAGAGCATCCTCGTACTGATATTTCTTCCACTTTTAGTTAACAGAGCCCTCCCATTCTAATTAAAATAGCTTCATGAGGACTGAGAGTTGATTCCAGAAACTCAAGCTATCAACATTTGCAGGTTTATGTATAGAGAAGGAAAAAAAAAAATATATATATATTAAGCTACCAGGAAACTAGCACCCAGGAGTGCCGATATTATCAGGAAAATTAGAAGGGCTTTGAAATCACTCCCAAGTGTCATGAGGAACTTTGAGCCGCATCCGCCGCCTGCAGAAAGCAGGTCTAAGGGAGTAAAAGGCTGCAGAGATTTACGCCTGCGCAGGATCTGGCCCTGGTTACAGCTATATTCAGGTGAAATATATAAAATGTGCGAAAATGTTGGCCGTGGATCGATTGCAACCTCGTAGCGGCGTTTGCTGGAAAACAATTAAAAAAATCAAGCGCTGAAGCTAACAAAAGGAGCAGCGTCCTCTGGTCCTTCTGGAAGTGGATTTAATGCCAGAAGCAAGGCAAGGGACAGCAAAAAGCCCGCCTGGATGTAAATCCATAGGCAGGTATTTTTACATATCAACGGGGGAGAAATCTGGTAGATCTAAAAGGTTGGTACGCGCCGTGCATACTGTATTTAACAAAAGTCTGCGGAGGAGGAGGAATACGGTACAGCCACCAGCGCGAGGGGAAGCAGGGGGACTCCTGCAAGAAACCATAATTAAGCTGCAAGAGACTCCTGCTCCTCTCAAAATGAAGAACGGAGAGAACAAGAAGCGGCCAATGTGGCTTCATAAGGGACTGTGCAAAGATCTGAGGCTTTAATTTTTTTTAATTAAAAAAAAAAAAAAAAAAAGCTGTAGTCAAAATTAGAAAGCAAGAGGGGGCAGGGGAAGGAATCAAACAAGCATACTCAAATTCAGTTAGGGATTATAGGGGAAATAATAAGGATAAAGGGGGAAAAAAAAGAATTTAAAGCTAACCAAAGAACTTAAAAAGGGCTTTAAAACCTATATCAAAGGGAAAAGACATTCTGGAGAGACAGTAGGCCCATTAATTAATTAGAAGGGGATTAAATTAAGGATGAAACAAAAATGGCTGGACGGCTGAACTTTTTTTAAAAAAAAAATTATCCTTAATAAGAATAAAATAAGTTGAGGCGATTTTTATGGGAAGGCCAGAAAATTTAGTACAATAAATAAGCAAGCAAAGGTAAAAACAGTGGAAAAAAAGAATAGCAAATTATCTGTTCGATTTTTTCCTGTTTTTTGGTCACAGTCTGTCTGAGCAGGTAGTATATGTTTCTGGGATGCCCGTTGTTAGATATCCTGGCAAAATTTTTTTCTGCAAATTATTTTTGAAACATGCGTTGATGCCGAGTTGCTCGCTACGAGCATTTGTTCCTCAAACCTGAGGCTGTATGGGTTCATCTGGGCGGCCAGAGAGGTCGGGCTTTGCATTGCTCTCGCCTGAAGCCGCCCCATCAGGAACCAACTTGCCATCAGCCACCCACCTTCATCATCCCAGTTTATTTTCTAAAAATATCCTTGCTTATATACTTAAAATTGGCTTTTCACAAGTCGTCCTACAACAAACCTGTTTACTCAAATATCTACAGGATCTGAAGTGGAATTTCTTAAGGACAAGCAGAATAAATAAGGAAATTCACTTTGATTCTACAAAATACGATCGTACATAAACTACCTAACCTGGATTTCTTCACCGCTAAGGGAATTAGCTAACAAATTTCCTAAAGCACTGCCAATTTCTTTTCTTTTCTTAATGAAAAGCTCAAGAGCTGTAGAAAAATAAGGAAGAAAATGTTAATGATGCCAGAAAAAAGCGGGTCCCACTTGTTTTCTAATAAAGGTAACAGATCTACTGTACCAATTCGGGTAAAGGAATAAATATTATAAGAGAAACATCAGTTGGGGCTTGTCTATGTAGGGAAATTGGTCGAAATAAGTCACTCTGCCAAATAAAAGTCATTCTGCCCCAAAAAAGGGACACTAGGAAATAGCTGCTCTGGAGCACCTCTCCATGGGGGCAATATCATCAGATAAATGTGGGTTCAGTTCAAATAATCACTGTATCTTCTGAGTGGAATTTTCCAGAACCAAATGCCTTTTTACTTTAGAGCAGATTATCCAAGGAATGTATTTCAGAGATTGGGACTGATTTAATTCACTGTAGATATCCCAGACTTTTTTCTCCAGGTAGGTAAATCCTTGCAGCCAGATCTGAAGATGTTGGGAGCCAAAGGGCATCTTCCCATTGACTTTGGTGGGATCAGGCACTTAGAGTTTAACAGAGCCAACAGGCAGCATGGGTTTACAAAAAGCAGATCTTGACCAGCAAAGACTGAGTTTCTTTTTACAGAACTAGAAAATTTGTGAACTAGGGTCTGACGCTCAAAACATGTGGGATTATCCATGTGAGCACAGTTCAGGACTGCTCAGTTGGGTCCTTGGATTTTAATAAAACAGTCACTGCTGTCTCCCGGCGTCTTACTTCCAACATTAATTCAGATTGACATGGTTTCGAACATCTCTCAGCAGAAAGAACCGAGGAATGGCAATGAGATGATCTGGGGGAGCCTCTGGTGGCATCTCAACAGGGCAAGACCCCCACACAAGCCCCAGACATTGCAGATGAGGATGTGTGGATGCACTTGGCAGCCCATGATGGGTTTGCCTCACCAGTGATATTCAGTGCCTCCTTTCCTCTGCCCTGTGTCACCCTGTCCCTCCCCGCTACAGCCCCACCACAAATACCCGATGTTCTTTGAACATGAAGGATGTTCTCCTTATTACAACTACACTAACAAGCATGCCAGCATGCACCATTCCAGGGCCCTACTGATTCCTAGCGGTTATAAGCGTGTGTTGAAATGATTTACCAAATGGGGATCTTATTTACCAGCTGTTTTAATGATCTAAAAGAAGAAGTGAATGGTTTGTTGATGTAACGTGCAAATTAAACTAAGCTGGGTGGATTTGGAAATCCCAAAGATGAGAGCGAAATAACGTGAAGGAATCTGAAAAGGTAGGAAAAATGAGTGGAGAATAAAATGAGATTCAACGTAGAAAATAGAAGCTACTACGTTTGTGGAAAAATAATCTAAACCCCAGATATTCAATCAGCGATAAAAACCTGAGAAGCAGTAATGCTGCAAGAGATCTAGAGATGATAGTGTGGAGTAAATTAGACATGAGTTTGCCTTGAGATACGGCAGCAAAAAGAGGCCAATTTGATTTGGGGCTGAAGACATCACATCACAGCGCGAGGAGGTAACAGTCCGTCTGCATATGGCTCTGGTGCGGTAGCGCCTGCAGTATTTAATTATGGGCACCACATTACCTGAAAGATAGTGACAGATTGAAAATTATTCAGAGGAGAGCAATAAAAATAGTTCAGAGACTGGCAGGATTGAGTTATGAACAAAGGCAGAGTAATACGGACTCAGAGCCCGCGACGGTGAGGCTCTTATCCCCTGCAAGCAGGAGCGGGTGGTGGAAAAGCTGGGTCTGTCTTTCACCGTTTCTCTCTGGTTTCAACACAGAACTGGTGTGTTCGGGAGCCGTGATGCCAGCAGTGTCTGGCGAGGGAGTGGGCGTGCAGCGAAGTGGCTGCAGGACCACTTGGCTGCAGGACCCACTCGCGATGTGCGTTGAGAAGGAGGAGCAGAAAAGAGAAGAAACAAGAAAAATTCAAACATTGGAGGCGCCTCCTCTGAAGCCTCTGGTTTGGGGTGCTAAGTCAGATGGAGATAGATACCCCAGGTGCAGGGAAAAGAGACTGAAACCCAGGTCATGTCTCGGTGGACACCCCTGGAATGTAGGACCTGCTCTGCCTCCAGCCTGGGGAAGGAAGGAGGCAGCAGAGCCATGGGCTGAACATGCATCTTGGTGGAGCCAAACCTTCCTCCATAGGGGCGATCAGCCTGTGAGCTACCATGGAGGGATGGGTGGAAGCTCCTGAGCAACAGCAAGTCAAAGAGAAAGATAGGCATGGGAATGGGAAAGGCACCATGCAAACAGCAGGATGGAGCGATGCTCAGGGAACAGCAAGAAAGGTTGAGGATAGAGAGATGGGAGAATGGAGCATTCACAGCTCCAATACCCAACCCAACTGAAAATCTGGAACATTGATGCTTTTGTGCCTGTTACAATATTCCTTTCTTTTTATTTTTTTCTTTCTTTTTTTTCAGGGCAGCAGGATGCATGTATATTTGCTGAGGTGAGAGAGAAGGTGCTTCACAGAAGCTGGAGGACGGGAAGAGGAGCCAGGCCTGGGAGCACAGGTATACGGAAGATGCTTGGGAGCTGATAAAAAGGTTTGCGGAGGGGAAGAGAAGCCTTGTTTTGCTTTCTTTCCAAGAAAGGAATTTCTTCAGGAGAAATAGTAAGTAAGAAAGGGCCACAATAAGAGCTCTTTGTTACAGTGAGGGAAAATCTGGTACAGAAAATTTTGCAAATATTGGCAACATCAGGGACCGACAAGGCAATGTAATGGGGTGCAGTTCTGAACAGAGGCTCGCTGCTACCAGGGGCAAACGTGGGTGCTCCATTCCCAAACCTTCCTAATATCCCGAATCAACCTTTGATACACCTTGTCGACAGAAATCGTGAAAAGCACAATTTATGGCCATGAGTAGTGGGCAAATAACTTGCGAACAGAGAGAAACAAGCTATCCTGTGCTGGTGAGGGACCTGACAGCGCTGTGTATCTTGAGACGACCTGACTGTGAGCTGATAGCACATCACTGAAACACAGCATCCTCAGTTTCCGATAACACCTACAGATGCTTTTTGCCAGTATAACTCAGTTCTTGCTGATCTATGTTCCATTTTTACTGTGCAAGAGAAGTGTTCAGTTTAATGGAGAGGATACAGTCAAGGTCTGTTTGGCACATAGACCCTGGCAAGCAGCTTTTCTATCAGATACAGTTTTATTCTGTGCCTGAAAGGATGATGGCATCAGTGCTTGAGAGCAGATTCATGCTGTATCTTTAAGATTTCCCTGGATTTGGGGCATGTAGATGCCACTTTAAAAGCACTGTCATTTCCCGTATTTGAAAGTGACTCTTTTCTGAATAGTATTTCACTGGGGATTTTCTTTGAGAAGAGAACAGAGCTGGATGAAAAGAGTGCAGATTTACACACTTCTCAAGTTGAGCCACTGTGCAAATGTGCTCCATTCACAGGTCCCGTCCCCCCCCCTTATTTTTTTTAATCTCATAAATTTAAAACACATTTAAAATTTGTACAGGTTTTCAGCAGTCCTCATAAAGACAAAGGCATTCGTTCCTGTGGCTGGAAAACTGGCTACCATAAAGGGAGCGGCTGAGCACCCTGCATCCCCCAGGAAGTAGCCTCTCCAAACCCAGGGACTCGGCCACTGGCCGAGGGGCAAAGCTGCTTCTAGCCTTTCCATATTTTACCCAGTGATGGTTAAATCTTTAATAAAGATTCAATGCAAGGACCAGGATCCTTTCTCCCAGGTGACTGCTCTAGCCATTGGGCTATGGGCTCACGAGCATCCCCCCCATGGTGACCTTGCTCTCCTGCTCCAGCCATCCATAAAGCTGGGTGCTCATTGCTCCAACCTACAGAAAAAATGCACCCCTCAGCTCCCAGCTCTGCCCTGCAAGCAGGGAGGATGGGGATGTATGTGACAGGACACACACCTCCATGCAAACCCAGCAATGGAAGGAAGGGGCGATCATGCCAGAGAGGGAAGAGCATGGCAGCTGCCATCTGCAGGGTCAGGCTAAGCCTGGAAGTGGAATTGTCATTCCTGATTTCTTACTGTCTTTTATTGATATCAGGGCTTAATGCCTTTGTGGTGTACATTAATAAATAGTTTCATTGTCTATGTGTGGTTACTCTTTTCTTATGCATTCCTGAGAAAGACAAAATTTCACTTTCCTTTTTCCTTTCCTTTCCTTTCCTTTCCTTTCCTTTCCTTTCCTTTCCTTTCCTTTCCTTTCCTTTCCTTTCCTTTCCTTTCCTTTCCTTTCCTTTCCTTTCCTTTCCTTTCCTTTCCTTTCCTTTCCTTTCCTTTCCTTTCCTTTCCTTTCCTTTCCTTCCCTTCCCTTCCCTTCCCTTCCCTTCCCTTCCCTTCCCTTCCCTTCCCCTCCCTTTCCCTTTCCCTTTCCCTTTCCCTTTCCCTTTCCCTTTCCCTTTCCCTTTCCCTTTCCCTTTTTCTATTCTTTCCTCTCCCTTTTTTCTCCTTTCTCCTCTCCTTTTCTTTTTTCTCTTTTCTTTCTTTCTTTTTTCTTTTCTTTTCTTTTTTCTTTTCTTTTCTTTTCTTTTCTTTTCTTTTCTTTTCTTTTCTTTTCTTTTCTTTTCTTTTTTCTTTTCCTTTCTTTTTTCTTTTTTTCTTTCCTTTTCTTTTTTCTTTTCTTTTTTCTTTTCTTTTCTTTTCTTTTCTTTTCTTTTCTTTTCTTTTCTTTTCTTTTCTTTTCTTTTCTTTTCTTTTCTTTTCTTTTCTTTTCTTTTCTTCTTTTTCTTTTTCTTCCCTTCCTTCCCTTTCCTTTCCCTTTCCTTCCCTTCCTTCCCTTTCCCTTCCCTTCCCTTCCCTTCCCTTCCCTTCCCTTCCCTTCCCTTCCCTTCCCTTCCCTTCTGTTTACATCATAAAAAATAAGATTTTACCCCATTTGCTGCAAAACCCATGGCGTGGTGGGATTTTCAGTGCTCCGTAGCTCCCACGGGAGCTCATGACACCATCTCAAAGGGGTCTCTCAGAAAGTTCCCTTCTGAGCAAATAAGTTTTACCACAATAACAAAAAGTTGCATTTTGCCTGCATGAGGAAGGCAGTATTGACCAATATCGCATATCTCCTCATCTCAGAGCATGAAGTGAGTGACCCTGGGGACAGAGTAGACTTCAGTGCTGAGGACCGAGACCTTTATGAGCCATCTGTTAGGGAAAGGCAAGCTTGGTTTGGGTGCTGAGCTCCAGGGAACGTGTACCGCAGGTGGTGCTGGCAGGGGTTGCAGGCAGTGAAAAAAACAAGAAGTTTTTTGCTTTTACACATATATAATGTAAATTGTCTTCTATGAAGGTAATCAATCAATTTTCCTATTTAAAAGAGATATATATAATTTCATATATATGTGTGCGTGTACGTTTATACATGTTGGTATTAAAATAGGGACTGACCTGAGAGGGGAAATGTCAAAAAAGTGTGGGGAGAATGCCAAAAGAAAATTATTTCTCCTGATGCTGACAGCTGAAAAAAGGACTATTTCAAACAAAACGCTGTGGTCTGAAAATCCTAATCCGACCAGGCTATTGATTTAAATGGTTTCATTTCTCTGGGGGCAAACGGGCAGTGCTGGGTGAGCCCTGAAGGACACACGCTGTGTCCGGTGCCCGAGGCAGCTCCCGGTACCCGGAGCATCCCCCACTGCTCCTCTAACCCAGCCTCAAAAACCTCCAGTGCCAGATTTTTTACAATACTCCCAGGTAACCTCTCCCGGTGCTTAACTCTCGTTAGAGTTTGACATTTTAGCTAATATCTAACCTACATTTTTTTTTTTTTTTGCTGCAAATTAAGCTGATTATTTCTCGTTCTACCCCCAGTGGATCTGGAGAACAACTGATGGTGTTTTTCTCTGCAACAACCTTTTACATCTTGGAAAACCATTACCCGTCCTCTCTTTCCTAAATTAAACAAACCCAGTTTCATCAGTCTTTTCTCACAGGTCAAGTTTTCTAAACTTTTTCATCGTTCTTGCTCTTCTTCCAACTTTTTCAATCCTTTTTAAAGTCCGGCATCTGAAAACAGACACGGTCCTCGAAATCCAGCTGCTGCTCAGTCCAATATATCTCATTAACACATTGAAGGTAGGGATGTGTCCTTTTTTTCCACCATTTTTCCAGGTTTTTCCCCTCATTGGCTGTTCAGTTTGTGGTGCAGCACAAGCCCCAGGTCCTTTTCTGGAATATCCCATTTCGGTAATGAAACTCCGAGGGATTTTAAATGCGTTTCTCGATCGTGGTACCACTGAGGTTTGTGCTACAGTTGAAAGGAAGGTGAAAAAGCTCTACCTGGTGCAACACAAAGGAACGTACGTAATCTTTTTCATTTCAGTAAACTCGCTTTTAAAACGTCTAGGTTTTAGCATCACAGACCTAATCCTCTTCGGAAATATATATTACAACATAATAAGTATTCTTTAGGGCTTTGGAAATCATCCCTTAATAAAGTCATAGCACAACTTGTAATGTTACAGCTGATGTCAGATGTTAAGAACTCTGCGGTATAAATTAACATACAAAATCTTAGCGTATGGATCAGGTTTCCCAGGTAGGTGGAAGGGCTTGCTATGGTTAATTTGAAATGCAGGCGATGCCTTTCATGCATTCATACCCTGTTGGCTTCTTAAAACCAGGCAAATTTTTTAAAAACTGAGTATATTTTTTATTTGGCGCTTTGCACTTCACTGCCTGTGGACAATTTCTCTCCAAACTTGCTCCACATACACCTTTATAATAAAAATAATAGGATGCAAGTATATTTTCCTCTTACATTGTGTGTTAAAAATAATTCAGAACAGTCCTTTAAGGCATTTCAGATTTTTTCAAGTCTTTTATTTACGTTCACTGATTTTAATTTTGAAAATACTTATACTTCAAGACCCTTATACTAATAAAATGAAGTTAATACAATCTTTTGAATGAATCCAGCAATTGTAAGAAGGACTGAAATCATGTGCAGGTCAGATACTTTATGTTAGCTTGGTGAAATGATAAATCCAGTTGTGAAATTAAAACTAAATCATATCTCTTACTGATGTGTTTTCTTTTTCAATTGTTAATATCATTATTTTCTAGATTTTCGGTAATCCTGAAAGAGTTATGTTCACTTTTTATAGCTTTACATCATTAGACGTGTTCAACTAAAAACATTTGAGGGGAAAAAAAAAAATATATAACTCGATGGGATTTATTGTCTTGGAATGAATAATTATAAGGGCTCTATTTTTGGCTGAACTTTTTTCCTTTAAAGGAAAAAAAAAGTTGCTATTTTTCAAATTGTAGGACCCCCCCCCCAAAAATAGAAAAAGATACTTGTGCACTGATTAGCAATATCTTTGTAAACTGTAAGATAAGAATCAGAGAGAAGAGCAATTTTCTCGCCCTCGGTGGGGTCCGGAGGGGCCGCATGGAGCCGGGGGTGGCATTGCCAGGGCACCCAGCTCCGGGTGGCTTTGGCCCTCTCAGAATAAAGCCTTCCTGCTGCCATACCCTTCTCACACATACGTACACACACATATGTAATACAAGTCACACATGGGAAACCATCAGTGAATCTTCTTGAAATGTTTTCATCCGATCGGGATTTATTGCCCGCATTTTTCCAACGAATCACCCCCCTTTGCATTATCCAGTCGATGCCTATCATGTATTGGCACAACCTGAAATATGTTTCCTTTTTCCCTCGCGGAGAATAAATATCAAAAAGTGGTCTATCTTTTTTTCCAAATGTAGATTTTCTTCCTCTTTTTAATTATATTTTTTAAATTCACAGAGGCAATAAACAAATACCAAGGAGACCGTACAACTTCAGTAGCTCTGTAGACACAATGATATTTTCACAAAGCATTTTATAATTACTGTAACAGAGGCATGTCTATCATGATCGGAGTGTATCAGCTCTCGTGAATACTAGAAATGTGGCTGGTAAGATGCAAGTAAGAGCTTTCCAAGTAATGGGGTAATTTATGCACCCTTATTATGGAAACATTTTCCAGCCATTGTTCGATTTGGGTGTAGTTTGCTTATTTAAGCATAGAATGTCACTCTGTCATTTCACACTTCTCCACCATCCTCTCCGCTGATTACACTTTGTCTGAGACACAAGAAACAATTAGTTATTGATAGAGTTTAAAGCTTATGCATAGAAAAAAAAAAAAAAAAAAAAAAAGAGGCAAATTTACGCATTAGGAAACATTGCTGTCTCAGCCAAAAAAATGTTGCAAAACCATATAAGAATATTCATTCTGGGAATATTCACCCTGGGAATATTCATCCTGGGAATCTAGTGAGTATTTAGAGTGAATGCAAGGAGAAGAACAGACTCATATCTCTGTAAGCAGTGTAAATACAGAGTAAATATCAACGCTCAGTCCGTCAAACTCCATGGGCATCCAATGGTGTCTTGTTTGATGGGGACAAGTACTCAGCCCAGAGAAAAAGGGGACAGGCAGGAACCTGCCCAGTGGAGCCAGTTGTGTTGGGTGTTTTCCATACTTGGGATTGCACAGAAGGTGCAAAGGCATCGCCAAACCGCAGACTGTGTAAATCTCGAAGGCTGTTAGCTCTGTTGGCAAGCCAAGGGGTAGCCCAGGCTGACACCGATATAGCAGCTCTGCAGGAGGTCGGCACCGGTGAGGGTGAACCCCAAAGATATAGGACACGAACCCCACAGCCCTGTGGCCTCTCCCCATCCACCTTGTAATGCACTGGCCTTTTTGTCCCTCGCACAGCCCCAGTAGCTGTGTCGCACCCCGGGGAGCTGGCATACAAGCGACACCATGGTAGTAATGACGACGGCATAAGTACTTGGCTTCCCATCTGCCAGCCCTACAAACCTCCCAGGGACAGAAGACGCAAGCTCAAGCCTACCCTGCTTCTATTACCTGCCTGCTTTTTTAGGCTGCTCTAATTTGCCAGCGTCGTGTCAAGCGGGTACCGAAATTAGGGATGCGCAGGTGAGGGCACAGCATCTCTAGCAGATCCCTTCCCAGGACCGGCTAGCCGGCATCAGTCGGCAGTAATTCCCAGAGAGGTCCAAGGGGGTCTGCTTGGGAGACAGAGATTAGGATGTGGCCCCTCTGCCTTTGCAGTATCACCTTCCTTTTTCCCCGGGCGACGCGATCAGATATAACTATAATTATAGGTATGTTGTCATCTGAGCTGTTTGTCAAGAGAGTTATGTATTAACTATGACTTTCCTGGACTGTAGCAATTTCAGGCAAGCCTGAATCCCGCTCGTGGTTAGTGCTCTTACATGCGAGCGGTATTTTTAGCATTTATGATTACAAAAATCTCATGTTTGAGCGAGATCTGAGATAAGATTTTAAGACCCTATTTGTCTAATAGTCTCACTGGGATGTATTACAGCATGCAAAACCGTGTGGGATGAGATTATAAAAAGTGGTCTTTTCGATCAGAAGATGCTCCGATTTCTGAATGCGGAGCCGCGAGCCGAGGCACAGCCATTGCCAGGCAGGCGATCATTGATATCACTATTTAATGAAGTGACAGTTGTCCTTCACATGGGACGAATCGTGCACCTCCTGACGTACGTAATGTAACTCCCTCGACTGCGAAAATAGACCCCTGGGGAGCAGTTAACATCTGCGGGGATCTGAGTGTCCCCTCCAAATCCCAAGCTGAGAGGGGACCCTGCGTGGGAAAGGTCCTCCCGGGTGTATGTACTAGTAGGTCAACTGCTTTGCTGGTTTATTCCCTCATGGGATGAGAGAGAATAATTGGGGCCACAATTAGCAACAGAAATATGTGTGCTTCTGAGGAAGAAAAGACATCACTATGACGAACGCTTTAAAGTTGGATAATGGATTCAGACTTGGACTCAACCTCCCAGTTTGGGGTTCACATAAGAATTTATCCAGGGCAGGGTAAATTCTTACCCTACAGGTAAGAAGGGCACGTCCCCTCCCCTCATTTTGTCTTTCTTTCGGATTCAGTAAGTGCTTAAATGGACGTGCAGATGTTTGCAGATGCTGGACTGCAACATTTCGGTTAAAGATGCCAAGAGTGGCCCTGAGAGGATTTTTTTTGGTCTTAAGAATTTGACAATGTTGCAAGCCCCTGATTATTCAACTCCGAAGAGGAGCACTAAAAAGCACAGTTTAAATGCACCCGACATCCAGAAAATAAAATTTTGAAAAATCACTACGTTAAAAAAATCCAATAAAGCTTTTTTTTTTTTTT